>OU745303.1:5000-605000 GCA_916618145.1 Emmelina monodactyla | reverse complement strand
CAAACTAAATTTAACGAATAGGTTAATCGACCAAATATTTAGGTTAAAAGATTAGTTACATTTAATGTTGAATTTGCTAATTAAAATCCTGCTTACTGGTTCAATTCCCAATTAGCAGCATATATTCTTGGTTTGTTAACGCATGCATTTAGAATTTAGGTTAATATCATTTACATTTAGATGCTATAATAATAATATATTAACTGAAATATCGCGCATGTTGATTTAATATTGTTATTATAATGCTAATTGTTAAACCAATATCATAATTTAATATTTTAGGCCATAGATATTGGAGTAAATTAATGAAATCTAGATGTTAATTAAAATGTAACTGTATGGTGAAATATCATCATCAGATATTTTTCTTACAGCAAAATTTTAGATTTTTTATGGACATCTAAATGTTTATAAATAAATTTAATATAAGTCCTAAGTGGAACGCACCCTGCGGTTGAAACTGCGAGACATTTCAGCGTTACAGTGGAGAGCAAACTCTTTACTTTTTACAAGCACGAGACGACGGCAGAAATCACTCTGTTGTGGCTTTTTCTGCTTTGAACATTTCACACTTACGTATAAATATGACGAACGGTTTAATCTCTTTCGATGAAAGAACGAAAAGGGATATACCGGAGGGACGTGTAGCTGAACACCATCTCATCAATGTGCAAATCTGTGATGCACAGATATTCCAAAACTTGTGTTTGAAATAAAAAAATATTGATTTCAAGCTCCACGCCGAGCTATTAATAGTTACTTTTAGCTTTGTTTCTGTCGCTTTTTCGGATAAATCGCATATTTTATTACTGTAACTAAAAAGTCAGTAGCTAGGTAGAATTATTAAACATATATATTTTTTTTAATAAACATTCACAAAAAGTTTTATTAAGTAAGCCAAAATTCAATGTTTTATGAACAAGTCGGCCAAAAAGTCGGAAGCGTGGGCGGGTCACCACATAAATGCCAAAAAATAGTTTTATTTGTCCGTGTGATGAGTTTGACCTTTATCCGTTTGACCGTTTTGACACGTAGGTATCTAATTCCACAGTTCTAGAGACCGCCTACAGGCTCTGACTCACGTAGCTTCTGCAGGGAAGTGGGTACTCCACTGTCAGGAGCTTCTGAAGTCCACGCCAATAGTCTAGTTGGCTACCTAACAAGGCTTCACGAATACAAAATGCACTCAAATAAGTCCCTATATGAGTCGATCACTCTCAGTAAAAAAAAATGCAAAAACATGCGCGGTATATAAGTTTTAAAACTATCATGGTTTTTATTTTTTATAACACTTTTCATGGGATATTTACCATGATCGTTGTCTTTTGTTATTATCCGATATTTCGACACAGTTTCATGTGACATGGTCACGGAGTAACTGACAAAAGCCCAATTGCAGGGAACGTTTTAACCTCGGGTTAGCTTCGGGTTAGCTAACTCAGGTTTAAATGGCGCCAGCATCGATTGTAACTACTTCTTATTACAATCTATGGTGGCGCCATTTAAATCTGAGTTAGCTAACCCGAGGTTAAAACGTTCCCTGCAATTGGGCCTTAGCGAGTGGTTAGTTATTGACAGGTGTAGCGGTCTACCCGCTTCTTCTGTCTTTCAACTGTGCCGAAATATCGGATAATAACAAAAGACAATGATCATGGTAAATATCCCGTGAAAAGTGTTATAAATTACATGTGCGGTAGTAAAATATGTCCAAACTTTGGTGGCTTGGCGCCCAAGTGTCGGATCAAACTAATTATATAATTTAGTAGGTAACAAATGGTATTTGAAATTCGTTTGAGTAATCTGGCTTTGCTATCTTGTACAGTAAGAATGATTAGTAGGCATAATAACTTAGAGAATAAGCAAGTAAGTATATGAAGGAATGACCTAAGCACCCACCTTGTTTCTTCTGGCACGTAAGAGGCACTTCACTTTGTCCAGGTTTTCCAGAGAATAGTTTATTATTGTTAATGATAATAAGTTGCACAGTACACTAACAAATTATTCGTTATAAGTAACCATTATCGTAATAAATGCTAGAACCGACCGACCGTCCATCTTTTTCTTTCATCGCGCCTTTGTAACTTTTTAAAAAGCCAAAGAAAAAGGCAAAGGTTCATTATGCTTTATACAGCCTAATTAGAAATAAATAAATGGAGCCAAAATAAATGTGTTTTATATCGCAATAAGAAGAAATATATAAATGAAAATTTTAAATAAAAAAAATTAATACCAAAAAAAAATACCTGTTGTGTAAGTATAGTACCTATATTCAATTAAGATACTTTTTTATTATTAATACCCGTTTAGCCGTCCTAGCATTTAAGCGTTGACATTTTTAATAATAGTACTTAGTATTTTATTTGATTTCTTTGATTGTTTTGCTTCAGATTAATTAAACAAATGGTTCTTATTAACTCCATCCTAAAGTTTGAACCTTTAAACTAAACTTTAGTTAGTTAAGTTCGCAGGTTAACCTTGTTGGAACTATTCCAAAATGAAAACTAAAGGTCAGCCAGCGCACACCGTGTAAAGTCCAAAAATGAGTTATATTATAACAACACTAAAATAAAATAAAAAGGTTTCGTAAAATAATTATTTTATAAATAGATAATTACCAAATAAAAGTAAAAATAGTATTAAAAAAATATGGTTTTTATTTTGAAATAACTATCCTTAGCTTTTGCACATTTTCTGAATTTTCAAAATTTTGCAATTTTGGAAATTAATCTTATAAAGTCTGTAACCACGCGCCGACCACGCGGTGATCACACCACCGGCACGCCGCATAGCAACAGGCTACCGCGCCCCGCGCTTCCCCGCGCCGACCGATCACGCCACTTTTGCACACGGCACCGAACATTCTAGACGCATCCCCACTCCGACCTTATAAATAGACGCGCACGCCGCGACGCGGGGGACTCGTGGGTACGCTCTCGACAAGGGAAGGTGCGCACGAGTGCCCGCTCCTCCGTTTTTAACCAGCAGCCAGCAGCCAGCCGTAACCTATCGCTATTGTGTTATATAGGTAAGATAGGGTTTCCGTATATAAGAATATTCCGCCGCGGCCGGGGGATAGTCCGGGTCGTGGAGTTTATTCATCCGTAGGATTTATAGCTTAGGAGTGTTCCGCCGCGGCCGGGGGTTAGTCCGGGTCGCGGAGTCCACTCGTCCGTAGGGTTTCCTAGCTTAGGAGTGTTCCGCCGCGGCCGGGGGCTAGTCCGGGACGTGGAGTTCACTCATCCGTAGAAATCCGTAGCTTAGGAGTGTCCCGCCGCGGCCGTGGGGTTAGTCCGGGTCGTGGAGTTCACTCATCCGTAGAAATCCGTAGCTTAGGAGTGTCCCGCCGCGGCCGTGGGGCTAGTCCGGGTCGTGGAGTTCACTCATCTGTAGGAATCATAGCTTAGGGGCGTTCCGCCGCGGCCGTGGGGTAAGTCCGGGTCGTGGAGCTCGCCATTTCCGTAGAACATAGATTCCGTTGCGCTGCTGCACTGCTGGGGAGCTCGCGCCACCGGGATCACCGATTAAACCGTGAGTAAAGTGGGTGTGTGTGAATGTTCGTCCGTGGCGATACCGCCGTCCGTTCCGTAATCCGTATAACCGACATATAAGTGTTCCGCCCCCCTCCCGCGTAGTGTTCCGTATAATTAATGTAAGCTATTGTAGTTACCCGTATCTTAAGAAGATAATGTAATAAAACATGTAAATAAACCCGAGAGATATATTGCCGTATAACTGTGGTTTCCTTCGCAACCCCCGTCGTCCCATTAGCAAGAAATAGATACCCTGAGAGAGCTGAGCCCAGAAAGGCAGATAGGTAGGCTATCCGTATCTACCCAGCAGCAGGATATCACTACTAATTAACGAGCGCTCCGTGCAGCACCCCGGCCGCCAGAGGAGCACCACGTTACAAGTCTTTTAATAACTTTACTTATGTTTATATTGCTAACTATGTTTTTATTTTGTCTTCAAATTTGAATTAAGTTAAGATTGATTGCGAACTATAAAGTCATTAACGAAGAATTTACCGCAAAGTACGAGTACCTACGGCAAGTTATAAAATATGCAAATGCGAATCTCTCTTGATGGCTTTCTTATTAGTGATATACATTATGAGAAACCCTTAGTTTCAATTTAAAATATTTTATCATTCACTACCAAGAAAAAATTAAAGCACATACATTTAATGATTTGTTTTATATTATTGGTACCTCAGTGAGTACTGAGATTTCAGGTGGGGTCTGTTATATAAAACCACCATATGGACTGAGCCAGTGTGTTGGATTACGACTTAGTCCTACTCATTGACTAGAAAGGAAGAAAAAAAATTGATTTATCTGTTGGTATTTATTATTTTTCATGGAATCTACTTTTAAGTTTATTTTTTACTGTAAGGAAGGCAAATGTTTCCGGATGAAATGATGTTATGTAACATAGAATGAATAAAAAGAATTCAATGTTTATTCATCCCCTCTTCATGCCCAAGCCTCGTATCCGGAATGGAATAAAATAAATTTAGTTAATAATAAAATTCTTTAAAGAATAATAAAATTTAAATCTCCAGAGATCTTTCTACTTCTTCATTTCCTAATTTAATAATTCCTAATTTATATAAAATTTACAGCAACAGAATTTCAACCCTCAGAAAATTTACCAAAAATATTAGCTTAATTAGCAAAATATGAGAACGAAGCTTCTTTAAACAAAGATATCAATGACACCATCTTTAACCTTATCACTCAATAATAAGACACCAAAAATTAAAACATTTCACCAGATATTTAATATCTTACCACATTTGCATAAGTAAACCTCACATTTAACAATTAGGGATTCCTTTAGAGAATTTCCTCTTTAAAATATGGATTCCTGATGATGGATTCTCGGCTGGTGCTATTACGGAGCTGACTCCCGCGATCCATCATGGCGGCGAAAATTGGCGCGCGCTCAACTTGGTATTTGTCGCACATGCATTTTAAATTATGCTAAGTCACGGAAGCGACACGGTTTGGAACACTTTTCGAATCGAACGGCAAATGGTATTCGGCTGAATTCATGGCCTTTGTGAGGTATTGGATCGACTTCGTTCGAATTGATGTTTGTGAATTTGTGAATAACGATCGTGTTTTGTTATGTAAAAGCCACAAAAAAGCAACTTGAAGTTTTCCTTGTGTACAAAGTTCAGCGCGGGTTAAGCCCTCGCGGGTTAAGACGTTGGAAGTGGGAGAAATACTTCTGTAAAGAAAACCGATCAAAGGTAATAAGTTTTTCCAATTGGATTTTTAATAGGAATACCTTTTAAATATTTTACAAGTGAGTTTACTTAGGTATATCATGGATGAAGGTAGGAAGATTTTATTAGACACGAGGGTTCAATTATTCGTCGAGCTTAACGCACACGAAATTCCGAAGTAATTAGTTCAGTTATCTAGGTACCTATTACTTTCTAAATGTAATAATTATTAGTTTCATTACTCATTTTCATAGTAACCTCAACTCTCACACAATGTTTCTGTCTTTAAACAATTTCATAACTACAAATTAATTTCTCCTTGCTTGCTAAGCTTCCTAATTGTAGTATATTAAGCGGGAAGGTTTCCGCTAGGTGCCTTATCTAGCTGAAACTGGTTTAAACCGGTTGCGTCTAAAGCCAGGTGAAGGTATATTAAGATAAATGAGCTTCTATTGTTTTAATATAATTACTGCAATGTGTGGAAACGATAACATGGCAACGTCGAAAATTGAGCGAGGTTTATGACTTAATATCATACATTAAGTCATGATTAATATGTTTATTTTTATTATTAACAGAAGACATTAGGCTCAATAAAAAATAAAAAAAATAGAAACTTCTGCTTTTACAAACTTAATCCAAATACATATCCTGAAAAAGGTAGGTATTCAAAGCTTTACTTTCACATATTAATATACCGGCTTTGAAGAACCGAAATATTAGGCCAAGCTGAATTAATTGAAGACATGGTGCGTGTGAATAAGATACCAAGATATCGTTAGTTTATTCCCTTTATAAACGTCGCTTTAGTAATATTAATGAAGTCTATATTTTTTTAACTGAATAACAAAAGATTTATAAGATTTCTTTGAAAATAAATTGAAGTTACACTTAAGTATTTGGAAAGTTTGTTCCATTTCGCGGTTTTACTCACGCTTTAAGTGTTTTCCCGCGAGAAATAAGTTTTTGTTCCGTATTTAAAGGTAGTCTGTTTAGGAA
Organism: Emmelina monodactyla; assembly: GCA_916618145.1. Taxonomy (NCBI): domain Eukaryota; kingdom Metazoa; phylum Arthropoda; class Insecta; order Lepidoptera; family Pterophoridae; genus Emmelina; species Emmelina monodactyla. The sequence goes on along the minus strand of OU745303.1, from coordinate 598,771 downwards.
AAGTTAAAGTGTGTTCTTTATTTAGTTTAGTTGTTCGAAAGGATACGTAGGTAATCGAGATTTTTCATGCCTTTGTTTTACATTAAAGGCTCATATTTTTTTTACCTATAGGTACGTTTTTTTAAGTAAGTTGAAGTTTTAACATACAATATTAGAACTTCTATCATATAACAATATTAGAATATCTTTTTAAAGTTTGAGAACTTAATATAAAACTAACCTTGTTATTGGAATCCAAGAACTCCAAAAGTTTTTATACAAGTAATAAATTTTAGTTATAAACTCGGCGTTTGTAAGTCTCGTGACTATAAAGTAAAGATATGTTCCGGGTGCGACACTCAGTCTAACTCGATAGAAGTGAAGGGGTTCTCGTTTCAAAGCATACCGGATTTCCCTGCAGATCTGACGCAGTTTATTTGTAAAACTTTACAAGGAATAAAGTAAAATGTGAATAAAAAAAAGGTTTGAATTACTGAAACGGTATGTGAAGGATGAGGATTATGAGCTTTTTTGAGGATAGTGAATTTAATTATTTATTGGAAGAAAAAAATGTTTCATAGTGATTAACTAGAGTCAGTTTGTTGCGCATAAAAACTCTCTTAAAATGTGTAATCCAAGATTTGCTTGTGATTTGCCTATGAATGTTTACTAATAAGGTTTGAAATCCAATCGCATCTCAATAAAATCAACTGAATATCACGCGAAGCAATACTAACTAACCTTATAACAAATTTTACCTCTTTGTATTTTAAATATAGACTACAAAAAACATTGGTCCAAGTAAATTGAACTATTGGCTATCTGTTGTTCAAGAGCAGGGTTTTCTACCGCCTTATCGTAACCTTACCGGTAGCCTAATCACGAATAACTATCGAATAGTAAGCGTAGCGTCATCGTATAAAAATGTATGAAAATTAGACAAAGTGCCTATATTGCTATTTTTTTAATATTTTGTAAATTTGTTGATATTATAGTCGATGTGCAGACGTACGGCGATGCACTGCGCATACGAAGCAAACGTTGTCCCTACTCCAGGGTTGAACCTGTATGAAAGAAACAAAATAAACAATAAACGGTTTTAATAAAAATACTTTATTCCGATGATTAAACATGAAATATTCAATTTTTTTAAATGGCTTCTGTGGTCCAAAAACATACGCAATTCATATTACGAGTATATAAAATAATAAAAATATTACATTTAGTTTTATGTACAAGCGTTTATTCTGCAGTATTTTTCTCAAGTATGAAGGTTTCTTCCAACAATCTATAAGTATTTATATTCGAACAATCTTAAACTAGACTCTCCCAAGCACTAACAGCATTAATCCTCAGAATTACAGAGCAATTTACGTCGCAATAACGTTTTGGTAGTAGCCCTAACTCCAGCAGTATTTGCTCTAAAAATGTTGGCCGAAACGCGGGTAGAAATAAAATTATATTCCGATGCGAGCAACCTGCTATTACATCGTGATTCACTTCGATAAAAGGAGTTCAGAATCTTGCTGATACAGGGATTTCTAGTTTATTAACAACTATTGAAAGAAGTGGCTATTAATATTTATTTAAGGTAAAATTTTATTTTTATTGTTTTTATGATTTTGAGTTCTGTAAAAAGCCACCTTAAACCCATCTTTATGTCCAAAATAAATACTAAGCTTGAATTTAAAATCATTGACATTGCAACTGCAGGTTTGAATGTCTTACAGCTAAGTTGGAATAAAAAAAAGTTTAGCATTAGGTTAGATACAATGTCGTCAAACAAGCAGGGACGTATTTTAGATTTTTACACCTCGGGCAAAAATTATACGGCCGCCCCTCAAACTCTTCAACTTATCGAAAATGCGCTCAAGTAACTTAAGAACTCAAATTTACCAGATTTGTTGGCATTTTAATAATCCCAATATTATTTCAGAACGGTTAATTAAGAACCTACAGGAATGTGTTAAACTAAATTCTACCATCACGAAAATACCATGAAACAAACAAATACTGAAACCATGGATGACACTCGGTTTAATTCGTTGTATTCGAAACCGAAATGATATGCAGAGAAAGGTAAAATTAGATCCAAGTAATGAAATATTAAAAATAACCTTCAAACGGTATCAGAATTATTGTTCTAAACTGATCAGGAAACTGAAACTCAAATATGACCAAGAAAATCTTACATGCGCTAATAATGACCCTAAAAAAATATGGAAAGCCATAGACGATATAACAAATCGTAAAAAATCTAAAACTGACAACTCTGACTTGCTGGAGATAGATACAAGTCCCCAAGAATCAGCAAATAAAGTAAATAACTATTTCATCGGCGTTGGTAAATCTTTGGCTGAAGATATCGCACAAGGTCCTATACTACAAAATCTTGGAAGTACCTAAACAGTCCATTGGTTCCAGTATCATCCTTTGTGTTACTGAAAACATACCCATATGAAGTCCAGTCAATGTTGATGAGTCTTAAAGCGGATAGCGCCTCTAGATGGGATGGTATATCAACAAAATTTCTTAAAACAGCACATACATTTGTAGTTCCTGTTATAACTCATCTAGCAAACTCTTACTTCAAATATGGCATTTTCCCGTCATCGCTAAAACAAGCTATAATTACACCAGTTCACAAAAGTGGAAATAAAGCTGACCCAACTAACTATAGGCCGATTTCAATACTTACGGCTATTTCAAAAATTATAGAAATATTAATCAATAATCGACTTGTTAAATATATTTCGAAATTCTACCTCTTTTCGTCGAGGCAGTATGGTTTTAGACAGGGTATGTCCACAGAAGACGCTGTTTTGGGGCTTTTCTCCGCTGTTACTAATAAAGTAGATAGTGGAGACAAGTGCCTAGTAGTGTTTCTTGACCTAAAAAATCGTTTGATACGGTTTCAGTCCCCATCCTATTAAAACGACTTGAAGAAATAGGAATAAGAGGCCCACCTCTCGAGCTCTTACAGTATTATTTGATTGAACGCAAACAAGTGGTTAAAATAGGACAAGTAGTAAGTTCAATTGCATCCCCAGAATACGGTGTTCCCCAGGGAAGTGTTTTAGGCCCGACACTGTTCCTTATTTATATAAATCCTCTTTGCGACATGAAAATTGAAAATGGCCAAATTTTTTCGTACGCTGACGACACCGCTATCGTGTTTTCAGATAAAACATGGAATGGAGCTCGCACCCTGGCTGAAAAGGACTGGCAAAAATTTCTGCCTGGCTAAACGACTTAATTGTCAAAAAACAAAGTATATATATGCTTTACTATGTACAAACGAACACATAAAAATTCATATATGTACAAATTTTATTAACTGCCAATGCGTTGTCATTGAAAAAGTTCCTGAAATTAAATATCTAGATATTATTGTTGATCAACGACTTTCTTGGCATGAACAAATAGAATTGATAATGAATAGAATTCGTAAACTTACTTGGGTTTTAAAAAAAATTAGACACGTGGCACAAAAACATTTACTATTACAAATTTATAAAACGCTTGTGCAATCCATAATATGTTACTGTCTACCTGTTTGGGGCGGAGCTACTAAAGTTAAATTTCTTGAATTAGAAAGAACTCAAAGATCACTGATCAAAGTCATGTTTTGCAAACCCTATAGATTCCCGACAGAGAGCCTTTACAACATGTCAACCTTACTTACTGTGAGGAAACTGTACATTCTCACAATATTACTAAGGAAACAAAAATCTCTGCCCTACAATAAAAATATTTTAAACAATAGAAGATCGCACTCTGTAGCCCAAATATGTAAATTTAGGTCTTCGATCGCCAGAAGACAATATCCTACCCAGTCTTCCATTATTTATAATAAAATTAATACTCTTTAAATCATAAAGAATGTAAAACAGTCGCCTACGAGTGGCTTTTAAAGAAATCATATGAAGAAAATGAAACCTTAGTTATATAAAAAAATACATATTACCATATTACCACAATCCTAAATATAATATTAAACACTATCATGCTTACAATTGTACCACACACTATCTCTCTCACACACACACACACACACACAAACATTTACACTTGCCTTTTCATTCACCTCACACACCTACCCACAAACTACTAATAGAAACAAATAACTAAATAAAAATTAAATACATATATATAAATTAATTAGATTTTACTTATAATTTGTTAGATCATCAAAGAAAATTAAAATCACATTTAAAAAAACCGGGCCGCCCCTTTAAAATGGGCCGCCCCGGGCAAATGCCCGATGGTCCCTATGGGAAATACGTCACTGCAAACAAGCTTTCCTTCCACGTGCACATGCATAATATAACCATAACCCGGAATATATCCGGGCCAGTGATTCTCAAATAACGGGAGAATTTTGAACCCGGTTCAAACTTTAGGGGTGCGTATACAAAGAAAATCTGAACTTGCAAAATTTTAAGTATTGAGGCTGAAATTAATGAAAAAGTTTTGAATTCCGATTTTTTTAGGTTACTAGTGGCCGCCCGCGACTCCGTTCGCGTGGTAGTCGATTTAATACCCTATGTGTTATTCTGATATTACCTATATTACTGCAAAGTTTCATCCAAATCCAGTAGTTTTTACGTAAAAGAGTAACAAACATACACAAACTTTTACGTTTATAATATTAGTTGGATTGGCTTAACAATATACTCTGTGTATAGGTACTGTTAGTGAATTTAGTTACTACTAGTGGCCGCCCGCGACTCCGTTCGCGTGAAAGTCGGTTTCCCGTGGGAATGAAAAATTTTCCCGCGGTAAAAGTACCCTATGTCCTTTCCCAAGTTCAGTTCTTTATTCATACTAAATTTCAACAAAATCGGTTCAGTGGTTAAGGCGTGAAAGCGTAACAGACAGACAGACAGACAGACAGACCGACAGACAGACAGAGTTACTTTCGCATTTATAATATTAGTAGGGATTGAGGCTAAAGAATACATGGTTTCAGGCTTCGGAAGTGGTCTTTTTACACTCGTTATAACCAATTGAAATAAATCTATTTTAACCAATAACTTAACAAGACACAGAAAGTTAATGGAATGTCATCTAGTAAGCCCTGAGAGTCCTCCGTGCCTCACTTTGAGAAGCCCTGATCTAGGTCAATACCCAACAGTAACCCATCTCATCTCATGCATACAACTCTCACACCCTCTCCAAGATAATTTAATTAAATTCACTTATTCCATAAACTCTACGTTTATGGATGTGTGCACCTTTAAAATTGTATATTTGTTTTTTTATCGCTTGTAAAACACTAGACTAGTTTTAATTATATTTAATAACAGGATAGACTGTAAAAGATACCTCATTCCCACGGGAAATGTAAAGTCACGTAAACACGAAACGTGAAGCAGTGTAACAAATTTAAAGCAAAAACAAGTCCGTGCAATATTGCTATTCAATTTGAAAAGGGAGCCTGTAAGAGACCAAATTAAACCCGTTCGCGATAGTTAAATATGTACACTTTATTGAAATAATAGAAAATATACAAATTAGTAAAAACCTGAGATACGACCCGTCGCTAAAGTACTTGACAATCAACCCCTTAACCAAAGCCTTAGCAACGGGTCTCAGGTGCCCCGCGCATTCTGCCAGATCTGTCGCCAACAGAGCCTAAATTAGCTAATTGCATATTATCGTAATTGCAAAACAGCAATCGCTTAAAATATTATTCAATTACCAAATCGGTAGTCGTTGAACCACGCCAGCCTCTAAGTATCTGACCTACACTACCAGAATAATTTTCCTATTAAAACTCGGTCCATTCGTTCGTTGCGGGCCAATCATCCGGCTCGTTAGTTCCGAGGGTCGGTTGGCCCCACCGCTGGGCCAATCGTGTGTATATGATGGACACACGTACTAGGAACCCTGCCAGGTAAATTTAGACATTTTGCCGGGACCTTTCGCAAATTATATTATTCATGACAACGTACCCAAACGTGGCCTCTTATTAAGGCAAATGAATAAGATATTTTGACGTTTCTTATTCACATAAAAGTCGTTGTAAATAGAAATAAGTTGAGCTTAAATAAAGTAGGAAGGAAAGTAAGAAGATATTTCTTTCCGGTGCTTATAAAGGATTTATTTATCCCTCGTTCACATACCTACTGGCTAAGGGGGTGAAGTGGGGTTCCTATTTCTATAAATCACACTTATGGTAACTTACTAGTAGTTGACAAGTTAACGTATAAGAACTACGGTAAAACATCATTAAAATCTTTTAAATACATAATATTGCCTAACATTTATAGGAAACTCATCTTTTAACTTCCAATCACATATGCAATTTATTAATTTTTATCATTTTCATCTCTGTTTATAAATTTATCATTACCGCAATCGCTTATTCTACTGACATCACATATTTACTAATTGATAAGACACACTCAAACGTTTTAAAATAAATACCAAAAAGAAACATTTCCATACGACGAGTATAACTCTTCATTCATATCGTACCTAGTCTGGGTCCATTTCCAAGACTACTTAAATATCTTCTTAAATAAGTAAGGAGGTTTCCTTGTCTTGTACAATTTGAAAAGACCCGTCAATGTCCCGAATAGAGCAATCTCAGTGTTAGCGCGATGGCTACACGGCTCCACCATTACGATAAAAACAGGAAAAGACCCAGTAATATATTATTTGTTAAGTGAAACTCTTGCGAAAGTTCGTTTTTTCATTCTTGGAAGCGTACTTGTGAAGTTTTAATGGGAAGTATTTGGAACAGATAAATCTGGTGTTTTTTTTTGCGAAAATCTATAGGAAGACGGCGGTTGATTTGCATTTAGATTTGCGAAGACACATTTGGTTAGATACTTGGCTTTATAACCTCTAAGTCCTGGTTAAATTTTAGCTGTGTGATTGTACAAATAAAATCTTATACCTTGTTTATAAAAGATTTTTTTAATTTAACCCAAAAGTTTGTTTTAAGTTTTACATTTATGTAGGATCGAGTATTTGAATCTGTATAACAGTGCGGTCTCACGGTGTTTCAAGGCACAAGTGTTCCCTAGCTAAAATGACTATATTGCAAACATGTCAATTACAAAATCTGTGTACGGTGGGATCACCTCTCTTTTTCGTTTTTAGTTAAATGTTTTTAACAGGTTAGTTATTAACAGTATCGTTAATATCAGATCAATTTGTCGTTTTGAATTTGCTTTACAAATTAGATATTTGCTAAGCGGTTTCCAGTTCTACTCCCAATTCAACAGGGCTTACTGGGTTTAGATAATGCTAATTAATCGCAGCTAGTTGATTGAAACTTGGTTTAACACATAAACGGAGATTAGCTCAAATTAATTATGTCTAACTTGATTGCTGAGTTTTTCTCTTCTAACTAGAACTTTTGGGGATTAGTGCCTAGTTTTAATTAACCTTTTAAACTATAGCAAACCACATATTAACAAACAGTGTCGTTTCTGAAATACTGGAAAAATCCAGTGGAAGTTGAGTTCTTAGAAGGTCTTTGTGGTTGTTAAAAATTAAGCATTGAATAAATTTGTGTAAAGGTGTATAGTGTTTTGTTGGTAGTTCTAGGAAAATATTTAATGAAATAAGACCAATTACCTGGTGTACTAACAAAGTGTCGTGTTTCGGACCCTTCGAGAGTCGAATTCAAAAGAATATTATATTTCTCACTATCCGAGAACGTGACCTGTGCCTGTGACGTATAAAAGCTGCTATTTTATTATTACTGCTACATGTTGTCAGTTAGTCTCAGTATTAAAAATACTTGATACTTTTGCGCAATATTAAAATGCCCGCTGTTTGGAGAAATACTATGTGAAAAGTTATCAGACTATAAGCAGCTACATGCATCTGACTTTCCACCACGAAACTTCCACCTAGTTTTTTTTACCGTCGTTTTTTTGTATACCATACAAAGTGATCACATAGCCTCTTGGTTCCATTTACATGCCAAAAGCCGTCACTACCTGTGTGTAATACAGAACCTACTTTATATTTGATAACCTATCACACGCTCTCGCTTCATTCCGTAATTTACGAGCTAGTAACTCCAACGCAATGTCTGTCACTAAAATATAAATGTGGGTATGTATCCTTTTTTCATAAGCAGTAACTCCACACATGGAATTGGCTAATAAAACGAACTCTGTTCCTTAGTAATATTTTGTCGTCGTCTGCAAGTGTGAAGATACCTGGCAGGTTAAATATTAATCCGCCTGAGATTTCCCAGGAGTGGCTGGTCCTCATCAGGTATTCATCGGAATACGTTTAGGGTCTTACCGGTCAGACGGACATCCGAAATATGATTACACAAACAGATTTGCATAGGAAATGAGCCGTGAAACTGAGGATGCTGTGTTATTAGAAGGATTGAAATCGTGCTGAGGTGTCGGGCTTTGAATTTAGTAAACAACGTTGTTATTGGCAGTACAGAATTTACATAGTGAAAAATAGAATAAACAATTACGATAATGCACATTTGCACATTAAATCAATTGAAAACAGTGGTGTGTTTAGTTGTAATCTTTTTCTACACGCCTAGTAAAGTAGCTATTTACATAAGATCATCACATCACGTCCAACACAGAACCATTATCGCCGCCAGCGCATATTATCTTCCTTAACTATTCAAATCACCGCTTACATTATTTCCACCTTTATTACCCTACAGATAAAGACTGAAACTGCTTGCTTGTGGTCGAGGAAATTAAATTAATCTGCAACCCTTTTCTTGGAGAACCCTCGAAGTAAGGGTCTCGGATAAAAGTCGGTGACTGCAAATCCTTCTCAGGAATTAGATTCAAGTACGTGCATTTGACTTCCTAATAAAGAGGGCCTACTTAATTTGATTGTGTTCCGGTTTCTGGGAATAACTTATTTGCTAGAGGTCGAAAGGAAATTTGTTAAGACAAGATTTATGCCCAATTACGGGATGCCGAATCGAACTGATTGTGCAACCAATAGAACTTTGTTCAACCATTCGTAACAAATTGCGTTTTAATGAAATATGGAGTTGAAAATCAAAGTCATTGGAATAGGCTATTTGAAATTTAAGTGTCATTATAAAGTGCGCAATAATAACAAAAATGTCGAATGAACGTGCAAAAAGATTGAACTTAAATTAACGACATAGGTATACAGAAATCAAGGTCCGACGTATCGAATCACAAACGATTTTAAACTTACTCCGTAGCATGTTCGTAGTAAAGACGTAGCAACTGTAACATTGACCAATGTTACGATTTGCATAACGTTGACAAAATAGAAAAAAAGTACATTTTATTTTACAAATTAGACATATTAAACCTTCAACTGATTGTCTTGACATTGTCAAAAACAATGTTCAGAAGGTTTATGAAAGGCTTTCATACATAAGAAATACGACTCTTTGGTTCAAAGGATTGGTATAAGTTAATTTAAACTTTTATTAGCGGTACTGCGCCTGTATAGAGGCGGGATCGGTCAAAACGCATACCGTGGACCCGCACTGTTTTTGCATTTATATTCTCTTACTTTTTAAATGTTGATGAGCACCTTATTAACGCTTTTATTAAGGTTACAGTTAAAACAATAGGAATAATTAGCGATTTATTTCAAATATGCTTCTGAAGTTTATAAAATTTTGGATAAGCTAAATGAGAAAAACGAAGTAAAGGTTTCGTATGGAAAAAATGATATTTTAGTTCCTTATTATAATAGTATTTGTAGGTTTTTCCCCTTTCAAGTCAATCGCGACCCATCACTTAAGCTCAACTACAATCCCGCATCGATTGCGACAAATATATAGAAAACAATCTCGAAGACTCCACACATTCCTAGAACTTTCGTTACTCCTTCAGTAAACAAAGTAATATGAAGTAAACATACTCACGTCGTTGGTTATGAGTGCTGCCTACGAGTTAATGCTAATTAATCCAACAGACAAGGATCTATGACGATACTTAGGCCTGACGCGCACGGGAGTTAAAAAAGCGTTGCATTTCAACATAACGCTGAACGCTTCAATAAGCCACTAGGGGGCAGCATTCTTTGAGTAGGTATACTCTTAGCTTGTGAGTAAACATTTTCAAACGACTTGACAAATTAATTTTGATGATCCCTGTTATAAACAATACATAAACAGCACGTCACTAAATCACACATAACTTTTTTTTTTATATAATATAGGGAGCAAACGAGCATGCGAGTCTCCTGATGGCAAGTGATCACCGCCGCCCATGACTACCCGCAACACTGTGGGTGTTGGGGGTGTGTTGGGCTGAGACTTTGAGAAAATTAGGCACCGGATACCGCACTCACCGAACGAAACGCAGGAACATCGTCCCTACTTCACGTCGGTTTACTATGCGACGGTGGTATTTCACCGGTCGAGTCAGCCCACTAATCGCTGCAGACAGAGCCTACAGCTAGACTCTACCACTACACAAAATTTGTTTGTTTGTTATAAATGGACGTTAAAAAAACGCTGGTGCGTGCAAGGCTCTACGGTGAGTTTGTTACGCAGAGTTCCTTATTAGATAGACACGTGAAGGTACAATAGAGATATAAATATGAATGTTTACGATGGCCCTTCAGCAGGGAAGCGGAAAAGTGTCCGGAATATAACATTCATTGGTATAACATTTCCTGCCCATTTCTATTATTGAGCATGACCTACTCTGGTATGGAAGGCAGGGATTGCAAAATAAAAACTGACAACAAGAACAATAATTGCTATATTAATTCTTAATAAACCTCGACCCACAAATGCTGAATTTTATTGTTTATTTGTTTTTACTTAACTAAACACTGTGTTGTTATTTAAGCTGTTTTACCCGGTAAATATTTTTAATTACAGACGAAAAGTCCAAAAATTTGATGCTCCAAAACTCAATTAACCTAATGTTTATTAACATTCAAAACGTTTCAACAATGTTGTTTTTCTTCTAATTCCAACAAAAACATTTTAATTATCTCTGTTACCTGTTTACTTTCGGAACAACAATAATGCCTTCTGTTATTAAAAATGATAATAACAATAACATTAACCAGATGTAAATTTGTGCTTCGAAGTTCCGAATAAGCGATGTTTGCAATAAAAATACAAATTTATCTGTTTTATTGCTTAATTTCGGTTTGACCCTTGCTAATTTACTGTATTGACGCAATCTGGAAAATATTAAGTAACCGGCGAATTGGTTTGGGACAAATATTTTAAATTATTTTATGACGCCGTTTCATAGACTGTGATTTTCTGCTAAGTTACTTTATTTTAATTGAAAGGGAAATTTCGGGTGATACTGTAGAGTCCAATTATGAGTTTATTGTATCTCTAAAGCCTTAAATTCGACCGTTCTATAAATAACTCCTCAAACTCAGCTATCAACAGAGAATTGTGCTTAATTTTTTATAACATACTAGTAAGTTACCCGCGACTTCGTCTGCGATAATAGTGATTCTCCCGTGGGAATAAAAAATATTCTCGCGGTAAAAAGTAGCCTATTTTCATTCTAAGCTATTGAACTATGTCTTTTGCACAATTCATTTCTGCGTAAAAGCGGAACAAACAAACAGATAGGCAGATCATACATTTTCACATTTATATTAGTAAGGAAGTAAGAATGTGGATTGACCTTCATAACGAAACTAAACCCTCGCTTTACTTCCCTAATGAACGGATCAACATAATATCTCAATACTTGCCCTGATTTGGGATTTCTTATATGATACTTACATAATCGACCCTAATTTGAATCAACCCTCAGCAAGCAGCGTGCTTCAACTTCATCCCCCATATTTCTCCGATCCACCCTAACGTCGAATTAGGCAACTTCATACGAAAAATATTAAGTAAATTATGTAGATACACCCTGTATACAGTCCTGTCACGTAGCACGCACGGGAAACGCAGATTTTTGCCACAAACAGAATGTTAAAAAGGTTTTTTGGCCCATGCGAGTCAAAGAAAACATACAAGTACGTTGGTGGCGCGAGGAAAATAAAAATATTTAACAATTCAACTTATTTCGAACTTTTAAGGCAACGCGCGTGAAAAACAGTTAAGTAGCGATTTTAAAACCGACTTAGTTTACTTTTTTTTTATTTAATCTGAAAACTAAGGTTATTGAAGTAATTAAAGCCTTATCGCGTTCTAAAGCATAATTTATTATTAAAACTATTAACATAGTTATTAATATTAATTATATTCATATTTATTTTTGAACACATTATAGTTTAGAAATTAATGTAACCTCAAACCGAAATGACAAGCAGAACACATTGAATTCGCACATTTCACCTGAAACGTGCCATTCCGCCGATTTCCGGAAAACATTGCATTTTCAACTCCAAAATAATGATTCTGAATAAAGATGGAGATATAAATCGATATCAAAGTAATTTACTTAAATACCTGTTTAGGGAGGTTATAGGATTTATGACAACTTAATACTTAATGTAAATGTATTGAAAAGATTATATCGTTTATTATGATTTATTATATATTTATTAAATGCTGTTTTGCAACGTTTTGGCAATTTTCCAAACACCGTGATCACCTTTGCAAAGAGAAAAGTAGTAAGAATTGTGACTTCTATTCAACTTATCTTCTTCTCAGCTATTAAAACTATTTAAGCTTTATTAAAACTGCGAAGTCCCTTATGTTCAAAGGTTAAAGGTTCTAAAATACTTTAATATAATTAAATAAGTTATAGATTGTAAGCAGTACGTAAGCTAATTTTACAATACACCTGAACTTTGTCATTAATTTTTTTATAAATTTATCATTATATTGAAACTAGCTGAACCCAAAAAAATTTTGGTTGTGGTCAAACCTTATCACTTAGAGGTATGAGAAATAGAAGTAGGCCGATTCTCAGACCAGGAGAATCGGTCTAGCCGTTTTGGAGGAGTACGGTAACTAACATTGTGGCACGTGAATTTTATATATAAGATAAAATATCATATTTATATCTACCTATTTGCATTGGGCAGTGAAACGTTGGCCTTAAATAAACATTATGCCATTTTGTAGAGGCATATACTGATGAAAGATCCAGAGAAACGTGACTAGAAAAATGTGAGGCATGAGTACATCTATCTAGATTTAAAAGCAAAGGTTCAGGCCATATGTGCGTGCACAGAAGCCATAGGGAATATCTTATTTGGAGTGGTTTCAATATAATACAAATCTCAAATGACACTCAAAATAACGAAAAAAATACAACCCTTTTTTCTAAGTGCCAAAAATTTCTAAAAGTTAATATTATAATAAACTTACCTTGTATATAGATAGGTAAGTTTGTCCTACAATTTGGACGCTCGCTGTTCGTATTTTTTGGCACATTTTACCTATAATTTACGTTTTGGAACGTGACTTTCTTGCAGTAACATTATTGATCTCACCGTGGCTTATACTTCTAGCTTGTAAGCTAAACTTCTAGTAACTGGGATATTAGAATTTGTAGCACTTCCGAGTTGTAGTAATTCTATAATAATATTATTTCCAATCATATGTTAAGCTATTAATGTTAGATACTATTTCTTCGTAAACCACTTTGATATACTAAGTTAAGTTAAAGTCAATAACATTGAAACAGTAAAATGGGCACTTTCTTATTATACTACAACAGAATGAGGACGGTTGTCACAACCTTGAAACTTAATAATTATGTGGGTCTCGAAAATTTATCAGTGGCACAAAAAGGAAAAAATCAAGCAATAAGACCTTTTTAAAGCTTTATCTTAAATCTAGTTTTCTCTTCGGTACATCCTACTTCATTACATAGTATAAATCCAAGTTGCTAATTGTGTCTGTTTGTATGTTTGGCCGTTAACTCCTTCAAAACCACTTGACGGTTTTTAATGCGGTTTAACCATATTTTAGGTATTTTTTTAATTTAAATTTGTAGATAGAGAACACTAGAAAAAAGTGTTTTTAAGTTAGCCAAAATTCAACGTGCCGGGAACAAGTCGCTCATAATTACACCGTGGGCGGGTCGCTAGTATATTATAAACGTGAAAGTTTGTGAGTATGTATGGATGTATGGATGTTTGTTACTTTTTCACGTAAAAACTACTGGACGGATTTGTATGAAACTTTAGAGTAATATAGATTATCCATCAGAATAACACAAAGGGTACTTTTTAACGCGGGAAACAGACTTCCACGCGAACGGCGGGCGGCCAATAGTATCATTATATACAATCAATTCCTTTTCCAATACCATGACGAGAACCAAACCTTGTTATCTTTCACACAAAGCAAGACTTTCTAGGAGACCCACCTAATTGAATCAGACAGTAACTATCTCCTATTACTACAATAGCATGTAGCTACTGAAAGTATTGGAATTCGTACCAATTACGTCGCTAAACTAAATTCTGTCGATTTACTAAATTAGAGAGTGCAGTGGTCGATTCCAGCGACACTTCCAGTGTCCGACCGCTGGCGAGTTTAATTAAAGGAACGACTCAGTACGGCATACTGCGGTCCCCGGCTTCGACGGAGGACGGTTTCAGCAGAAGTACTGATGCTAATTGTTGCTCATGAAAATTAGGATAAAAACTTGTAGGGGTTAAGCCGTTAATTGTGTTGAATAAATCATTTAAAGAAGTTAAAGACGTATAAATTGTGAACAAATTTATTTAAAGTCATTTGGAGCAGTAAAGCAGCCTTAACTTCACCTTCGCTTTTTTATGATGCAAAAATAAAATTAACACAATTTTCAGATAACAGTATCATATTTACAGTAAAATTTATGATATTCATGTTACAGAAGACTATTTGTTTTAATAGTTAACACTCTTAATTTGCCCATCACAATCCATGTATTTTTTATCAAATCCGAGTTCATTAAACATGAACATGTATAAACAAAACATTTCATCGCTAATCTGCAAAGTTATTTTTGTCCCCGCGTATAGAAATAGCCGGACAGTTAGTTTCAGTTAAACCGGATTACATTGCTATCGACTATTCATTCAATATTCACTACGGACTCGACTATACACGTTAAAAGCTATGAGTGCTATTAAAAGCTTTTACAAAAGAACATTTATTTTAACTTTTATGTATGGCTTATGATTGAAATTAAAAAAAGACTATTTATTAAAATAATAACTGTTACAGAAACACTTTTAAGAAGTTTCATAATTCATTAGGGCTTGATCTTGTCAGAAGCTTATCAAATAGGTACCTCTTAGTAAGTATGTATATTATTCCCGAACACAATGTCAAGTTGCTACAATTTTGGAAAACAGACTGCTTCCGAAAACGAAAACTGGGCATTGCTGTAGGGGTATTCGGTACGATAAGACAAAAAAAATATGACTTTCTAAAAAATATTTTTTTTATCATATTTACTAAATTGCATTTAAAATATGTCAATTACAGGATTATTCCAAATAGATAGTGCTTTAATTTTCTTTGCTACATAAACCATCGCTCCTGGGCCATCGGCTGATGTTTGTGCGGTGACCTCAAGTGAGAAATTTCACTTTTCAATCCTTTTTTTTAAATTGAGTTTTCTGGCTTATTCTCTTAGGAAATTGAGTAACTATTTAGGCTCAAGAATACATGGTTTCAGGCTTCTGAAATGGTATTTTTACACCTGTTATAGCACCTTATTTATGTTACCCCATGCAACGTGAAAGTGATAATTTGGCTTTCTTCTCGTATTCCATCTAAGTTAGTCGATTACTATAATAGTTTTGGAACAGTTCTGGCATCGTGCTTAACTACGCCGTTGAACTGTAACTAACGCCGGGGTTATGCCAGTAAGTAGTTTAAGATACTAGTGATGACCACAAGTATCGATGTCGATAGATATAATATGAAGTTTGTAATCAATGGACTTGGGTTAGGTAGATGGAACAAGATTAATTTGTAATACAAATTTTACAATATCATCACTATTTTAACTGATTGATTTTGCAAAATAACTCAATATCACTATCATAAATATAACGTGGAGAAAGCTTCCCAGACACTTAAACTCATATTTTTTCGAATAAGTCATGGCAAGTGGGATTTTTTTTTATAAATTTCGTCAATTTGACAAATTCAAAATTTCAAATACAGTGCTTAAATACTAGGAAATCATTCTTATATGCGTTAACAATTGAAAAAACATTGTTTTTTTTTCGTTTAACTTCGAAGACACGATTAATTTGAAAACCATCGACATTGATTAGTTCGTTCCCCTCCCTAGGACTAAGTGGGTGCTTATCGGTAACTGCTCTGGCTCCTCACGTCATCCTCCTAATTATTCGAGAAGTTTCCTGGGAACGATGCATTATATTAAATGAATTAGTTCATATACCTACTGGTAATATGCGATATGACGTGTGCTCTCTTTAAAGTAAAAATATTGGGAACTTTCCACATTTCGCTATAAGTGCAAGGATAGTGCGATAATTATGAAGTTATAGTTAATGCAAAGCCCTTTTTCTTAGTATAGAAGTATTTGATAGAAAGTCCCTTGCGTTTTAGTCTGACCTTTTTTAATGATAAACAGTAATTATACCTTTTAAAAAACTAAAATCCTCGGATCCTGAGAAATTGATTGAATATGTCAACTTTTTCAAAGCTTTCCATCGAAATTATTTTTTGGTTTAATGTACCTACACGTAATGTTTCCATATTTACCTAATTACTTAACAGTTAGTAAACAGCGATAGTGATCACGTGACACAAAACAATACTTGTTTAAACTGAAAAGAAAAGTGTTATAATCGAAGTGCAACAACAACTTGCATTGGCTCGTGGATTATCCGATAAACTACTATTCTATTGCAATTGCTGGAGTACTTAAGAAGGCACACAGTCTGCACCTTACGTTGGAAAGCAGTTTTCAAGGCGGCATCAAAAAATCTGTCAATTGGAAAGCCACTTCCCTAAAGAAAAAACTTCCCTCTTTAGAAGCCTTAAACGGTGGAAAATTATGCGAATTCATTGGATGTAAAGATTATATCAGGGTAAACAACTCGTTATACTTATGGATGCGATCTATTTAGCTGAGATAATTCGCCATGATAGTTATTTTGCTGTTTTAGTAATTATATTCTTAAGAATTTGCAATGCAAATCCTGCCGCGCGTACCCCTGCAAAAGCTACTTATTTAACAGTGAAATCTCCCCCGGTCTTCATAACTAAACAGTAGTCTAAAGTTTACGAATTAAAGTTAAAATCCACTGAGAGTTAACTTGAACCCGGTTTCTAGTTTAGTTTGGGAAAATAATAAGTATTTATAAAGTACTCCCCTGAAGAAACTGCGCTAGTTTTAGTGGGAGTACTGAAACTAGCTCAAGGATAGGGAACTTTTTTGGTTTGCTTCCATTGTGAAAATAATATGAGGAGAGATTTTTTTTTATGAGAAGCTAGCAAACGAGCAAGCGGGTCGCCTGATGGTAAGTGATCACCACCGCCCATGACTACCCGCAACACTGTGGGTGTTGGGGGTGTGTTGCAGAGCCTTTGAGAAAATTGGGCACCGGATACCGCACTCACCGAACAAAACGCAGGAACATCGTCCCTACTTCACGTCGGTTTTCTGTGCGACGGTGGTATTTCACCGGTCGAGACAGCGGAAGATGAACTATTAGTAGTAACTAAAACCAACTGCTATCTAGATAAACAACCTCTGTTATATAAAATGAGTTATATCGTTATTAATACAGTTTGAGAAGTAAGTTCTCTGTTATATAAAATGAGTTATATCGTTATTAATACAGTTTGAGAAGTAAGTTAACCTACTAATCTTAAAAAAAAATCCAATTATGTATTGTCCAAAATTCTGTTTTTTTTTACATTTTTACAGCCGTGGTTCAGTGGACACTTTGGAAAGAGGCTTTGATATTGTGACTTATGAAATCACAAAACTTAGTACCTGGAGCCAACTGTGAGGTACTTTCTCTAATATTAACTTTCTGAAGTTCAAGACTCGTGTGAACGGATGTGGAGTTAATTTGAGCATGTTCACTGGATGTATTCTTTACGAGAGTAAATTTGATGGTGTGTTATAAATATTTATAAACATAAAAAAAAATAGTTTTTTTAATTTAGTTGCTCAATTAGAGGCAAAAAGTTTTCTTGGAAAAATATGTTTTTGTTTTGATTAACGTTTTACGATAACAGGCTTCATCTACTAACCTTAAAAGTATTATCAAAGTTCAATAATAAAAACAGCCTACGTTAGGCTTACTACAGTACCTGTGTGTTATTTGTTTGTTTTATAAAATACTAGTGGCCGCCCGCTATTACGTTCGCGTGGAGGTCGGTTTCCCGTGGGAATGAGAAGTTTTCCCGCGGTAAAAAGTACCCTATGTCCTTTCCCAAGTTCAGTTCTTTCTTCATACCAAATTTCATCAAAATCGGTTCAGTGGTTTAGGCGTGAAAGCGTAACAGACAGACAGACAGAGTTACTTTCGCATTTATAATATTAGTAGGGATAAAAAATGATTTATGAAGCTAAGAAACTTTCTTCTACTCCAACTTTCCTTAAGCTTTTTCATCAACAAATTCGTTATTATCGTTCACGCTGCATCTTTTTAAATCCGCGAGTTTTCTCAGAAACTTTGTCCGCAACCTTCCTTTCCCCCTAGTCCAACCGAAACAGCCGCGTATTAAACCGCCCAACTTGGCTGTTTTTTGTTAAATTGTTGTTCAGATTAATTCCGCCAAGTTCGGTTATAAAGCATACTTCTGTGTAAGTAAGTGGAGAAGCAAACACCAATAGCTCTCAGCAACAATACAAAGTTATGGTATTAATTTGTGGTAACAAGATTCCGAGTTATTACGAAGAGGTAACCGTTCGGAGGTATTTTCTTACAAGCTTCAGGAAAAGTACGGATAGTACCTAGAGTTATTTGTCGTTTACAGTTTATGAAGTTGTAAACATTGTGTAAGTTGAGGGAGGTGTCTTGTTGCGAACATAAAGTTTAAATAATTAAATATAACGCGGTCATTAATATTGTAATGCTACGTTATCAGTCTAGCAGGTTCTTGCCTACCATGTGGATATGAAGTTATTGTTACGTTATGCAAATAAAATGAAAAAAATTGGCTTTGACTGACTTTACATATTTTCGTATCGCCGCCATGAAACTTCTCATAGGTAAAATTCACTAAATCGAACTAACCGTGACAAAATCGTAGCTCGGAAAACATGGATGTCTTAACTCAGTTAATCATCAATCATTGGCAAAATGTGTAATCAGACGCAGCTCAACTTTGACTGTAAAACGTTTGATCACTACTCCAAGAACTTTGACTCTACTTGATCATTTCATGACTTCCTCTTCACCCAGGTAATGAGAGAAATTAGAAATAAGGCCAAACCAAATCGCCTATAGTACCAAAATCATTGGCTTATCACGCACAAGGTGACTCGATATAATTCGAAAGCCTGCGGGATTATTTCTCCTATCTTAATTAGAAACCAGGATTTAGGACCTATAAAAAGCAGAAACAACCAGCCTTGATGATTCTACGTAATTTAATAATTAGGAAATTAAGCGGAGATGATATCGGGACTCGTAAAACCGAACAATAAAATGGTAGATGAAGATTTGTGAGTGCTACAATGTTTTCTTTTGACTGAAGCAAGGAGCCTACTTCTAATAAAGCATTTGTTTTAGCCTTGTTATGAATTATTTTAAATAACTAACGACTACAAAAACAATTAGACACACAAAGCTCTGTTTTTTGTTCTTGAATTCAAAAGTTTCATAGTCATTATGTACAATTTGTAAACATTTTTTTCTGTTTGATTTCATATCTCATATCACGAGTGCTTCCTTGTTACTAGGTATATAGTCGTTAAGCAAGTGTTTATCCAATATTGATATTAATAGCAACAATTCCTGGAAATTCAATTCGCTGATCCATAACTGAATCGCTGTAGCTGTGAGTGTGGGAGTGTGCTCATGTTAGAGGTGCTGTTATTAATTAAACTAAAACAGAAAGCACATTTAATAATAGCTTTAGCATGTTGGGTGGATTTGTTGTATTAATTTGAGCATGAGCCTAATGTTTGTGTTTAATGACTTGCGTTAAAAATACATAAACTATTAATAGGCAAACATTTGGAAACTCCCGAAAAATCTTATTTTTTAATGTAAGAATATTGTTCTAAGACGTGTTTTAACCCTTTTTAAGGTAGTGGCAACTATTTTGCCACCAAGATTTTTTATTTTTCATTTGCTTCAATAGTTGTAATATATATTTTTATATATTATGATAACACTGATAACAAAGAATAAATAAAAATAACAACAACTTTAAATGTTTACTATGTTTCAAATCGCTATCATTTCCGCCTTAAAAACTGTGTCTCTTTAAAGAGTTGATGTTTAATTTTAAAAATATCTACATCAGGTCATACCTACGTGTATCTGCCTTATCACATTATAATTCTGTACAAAAATAGACTTAATCCACATTATTTCTCACGTAAGAAAAAAATTTACCCCGGCAGAATCCGCTTTCAACATAATGTTCACAGTGTCGCGGCAGAACATTTTAATTTCAATTTCCTGGACCTCGAATCTCCCGCAACGAAAATAAGATAAAAACGAAATGTGATAAAAAAGTTTCGCGGCTACGAATAAGTGTTTAATTTCTTCTTCTAAAGGGTTTATTCCAAGTATTTTGTTATGAAATGCGAGATAAATAAGGACATATTTCTCGGTGAAGGTTATTTTTTGGCGTGGAACTGAAAAAAGTTTCTAAACACTTTTGAGGAATGCTTTAAGGGTATATAAAGTTCTAGCATTGTTATTTTGAAGTTATTAAAACAGAACAAGCAAGTATAGAATATGAAGTTTCATTTCCAGGAATCTGTGCGAGCTGATGATAATATACTCTTAATTAACTGTATGAAAATTTAACTTTGCTATTGTTATTTCTAACAAAACATTAATTACAAAATAAATAGGTAAAATAATGGTTTAATTTAAATTAAATGAAATCTTGTAAACACCGCAAAGCTATTTGCAGAGGAAGTTAATTTGGCACTCCGCCAAGTCCACCAAGTTTCAAACAAAGGTAAGTTGCTTAAAATTTAACGTCAGCTTAAAATTTTAGACTTAACGACGACAGATAAATCTTAGGAATAAAATCTGTCAACACGAAAACTATCGTTAAACTTTTATTTACTAAACTAGTAAACGCCGCGACTCCGTTCGCGTGGAAGTCGGTTACCCGTGGGAATGAGAAGGTTTCCCGCGGTAAAAACTACCCTATATTACTTTGGTGTTTATATACCGATTTCTACGATCTTTTTTATGGAATAGTTAATAATGTTAACTTTTTTAATTAGGGATGACTGATGATAAACGTAAGAGTAGGCAAATATAATCAGAAAGCTTCGAACTGCTAAGCTATCGGGAGTAACACGTGTTATTGTCAGTCAACCATAAAATAGAGACATTTCCGTCATACATTATTTCTGTGTAGCTTTAACCATTAAGGTTGCGATGGAAGCTTAAACTTTTTTGTAACTTCTCCCGTTTTCCCAACATTCCCCGTCACTGCTCTGCTCCTGTTGATTGTAACGTGATGAAAAGTATCCTGTAACCTGCCCAGGAATGTATGAAGAATAATTGTACCACGTTTCGTTTAAATCCGTCGAGTAGTTTTTGTTTTTATAAGGGGTTATACAGACAGACAGACAGACAGACAAAAATTTTACTGATTGCATTTTTGGCATCAGTAGGTATCGATCCTAATCACCCCCTGATAGTTATTTTGAAAAAATATTTCATGTACAGAGTTGACCTCTCTACAGATTTATTATAAGTATAGATTACATGTTTAACTTTGTTTGTCACTCAGTAATAAGCTCTGTGTCATCCAAATCATTTCGAGAATATTGTAAGAGGCAACTAAGAAAATTCCTAACCAGTGAACTTGCAGCAATATCCTTCTGCGAGAACATCGAAACACGACTGTCAAGCTAGACGAATATAAGAAATCCCCCTCGCTTAAATTAGGGGCAACGAATCGTCGTTTTTAAGTAATCACTTAAAACCCTATTACATAGATAACAAAATGACCTGTTGCGACCTTGCTTATCGAACGGACTAAGCAACATTATCGAAATAACTTAAACCCGAGCTGTAGCAGTAATCCACACGATCCAATTTGGAAGGTCGCCAGTTCGAACCCCGGAGGTGCTAATCACGACGAATGGCACGCATCCGCTTCCGGTCCACTACCTGCAAACAGTTTTCATACATTTCCATTTTGTCCACGTCATCAAATAATTTATCTGGATCGTAAAAGTGACGAGTCTGGTAATTAACAAATAGATTAATCTTTGTTTACGAGTTTGTTTTTGAATTTATGTTATCTTTTAACGATTTACAAACGAAATTCCTTAATTTGTTGTTTTTGTTAAAATATTTAAACATAAATAAATTATTCTTTAGTCTAAATTTTCTTTCTTAAAGGAAGCTAAGGCTTATTATGTACTTTTATCTGTGAGGTCTCCCTCTATACAAAATCCACTATCATTTCAGCCTGAAGCGAATTCCTTAAGACCCGGCTCCCATTACCAGGCTTCCATAACCCAGTGAGCTATCGCCGCTCCGTTTTACGCTCGCCTTAACCCATTCAAGCACAATGTTCGATAATAACCCCATATCACGTTCCATCGTGTCGCTGGCCACATTTGTAACAAAAGAATAAAAAAATACATAAAAATAGATGGTAACCGCGCTTTAGAAAGCAGATAAGAGTCGTTTTACTGTCGATAACCCCGCGGAGGCAATAGCGCTATGCATGCAGCAGTAGCCGCGGGCAAGGTAGCACTGTAATGTGATAATTTTTGCCTCAAATCACGGCATAGGGCTGGCATAGGTTGGTAACAGTAAAAAAAAATGATTTCATTACTAAATAAGTTTCGTTATTAAATAAAGTTAAGCAGATAGAACGTGCTTTAGTCTATTAATATCATGGTAATAAATAAAACAATTTTTATCAATAAATCAGATTCCCACCAGGCCGTAAAGCTGCCAACTTTACGATCCTGTTTACGCTATTTTCCATTATTTTATATCGTCACTTCTACCTAAGCACTAGTGGATTTTACGACGGACTTATAAATCGCAAAAAATACTAAAGAAATATTACATTTGTTACGATATTTTTACATTTGCTGAAAGATACTTCAACGCGTTGTGTTTTATGTTGGTACTTAGATTAACATAACCCAAAATGAATCGTAACTAAAGTTATTGTGCCACATTGTAACCAGTGTTAAATCCTATTTGGTATACGTTCATCTTCGTAAAAACAACCCACAAAATTTTTGACCTAATGATATTTTGGAAACAAAGAACTCGGCCACTTTGTCCGAATTGTTGCGACAAAGTTTTTTTACGACAATTCGGACAAAATCAAATATATTATATTTTATGTACAGCCAGAGACAAACGAGGTACTAACGTATTAAAAAAAACTGTCATTTGGGTATTGGCCACGTGATGTAACTTCTCATTTAAAATATTAAGCAACGGGAAAGTAAGATAGCTACTAATAGAATAATTAATACTCTTCATATTCATCCATTCATTTTCTGATCAGAGGAACATGTCCAGTTTGGTTTGCGGCAGCCCTGCGAAGGTCAAGCGTAGGGTCGGTAATAGGCGTCTAGGGGGGCGATCTCCCGCGAATACGTGCAGCCGACCCCGCGGCTCTTAGTGGTTAACTTGCTTCTGTCCTATCTAACTGAAACATCGCTGAAATACTAGTATCATTGTCTAAATGAAGGATATGCATTTATTTATAAAAAGTATTCTGTAAAAATATATAAAAACTATAGTTTTTTAAGTGAAAAGTGATATTATCGTTTTACCATGGTTGGGTCTATTTCCACCACTAAGCAGCTCATTGTGTTATGGTTATAAGTGCAAGGTACAGAAGCTAATTACTGTCCCCGCGACCGAACATGTAAAGACACTCTATAATGATAAGTCTATAGAGTCAACGACTATCGGCTTAGGTAACGCTGCTAACCGCGTTCTGCAAAAAATGTCACAAAGTTACCTAAAAAGTAGCAAAATGCGCAACTGTTTATTTTAAAGTTTAAGATATTTTAGACTAGACTATTGAAAAACCGGCCCTAATTTAGCAATATCTCCTTAAACATAAAATTTCCATTAGCTTTACAAATTTCAACCTTAAATACCTTCCCAATAAAGGCCACTATTTATTATATATATTTATTTATATAGGGGGCCCTGTGACCTTGCGGGAGAGGCAGGAACAAATCTATTATCCGCAATGTTCCCACAAATTGATTGATACGACATAAGATACAGTGTAACGTTACCTCGTTCTATCAAACGGATACTTGAAGGAAATATCAACAAGGAATTCTGACGTAAATCAATTGAATTATAGCACAGGAGGCTTCTCAACCAGATGATGTATGTCCATGCAATTTAAAGTATAAGCCGAAGTTCATTTGAAGCTTTCGGCCCAAATGTTTAAGTCCAACATGTACATACTTTAATGAGGGTATGTTTGTAAAAAAAATTGTTTTGTTAAACTATCATTTCAGCTATTTTTTTATTTTTGAGGAATGTTCGGCCGAAGTTCCCACTCGGTATTAACCAGATTCAGTCCATCACCGTTTAAGCGACATGCCGCAAGAATTTCAAGCCCTTGAATCTTTCAAATTTCCCAAATCACAAAAATTTTTCAAATGTTAAAGTTAATAGTAAGCAGTATAGCTTTAAAGAACACTGTTTAAGTCATATAATTTTGGATGTTGTACCATCAATATTTTTTTTGTGAAAAACAAAGAACATATCCTTACGTCGTCCCTCTGATTTTGATAAACCGAAATATAATTAAGCTAGATTCTCTGAAACTTAGTGAAATCACGTATTTCTGGAAGAATGTTGGACCTTTTTGTTCTCTTTGTATCCCTCGCATACACGAGGGTCTAACACGCTAGAAGATGTTTAGGTTAGGTATTAAACATTTTACCTTTTACAATGAATCATGTATTAAATAAACTATAAATATTGAGTTTCAAAGTTAGCTCAGTTGTAAAATATTCAATAAATCATGTTTATTTAATCAGATGTTATAAGACGCCAAGACTTTGTTTGAGTTGAAAAATATATTTTATATTTTATACAGTTTATTGCGTCTTCCATAACATGTTTGCTATAAGAAATATTTTATAAATAACTTCAAAAATTAAAATATTTGATAAAGACCAAAGTAAAGACGATAGAAACATAAAAAGTTACAACCATACGTGTTTTTTATGAGATATGAAAGCAAACGAGCAAGCTGGTCACGTGATGGTTAGTGATCACCTTTGCACCAAGCCCACATACACAATAGTACCACAATTCAATATAACGAACATTGGTTCCAGCCGCGTACGAAACATTCAACATTACGAACATTCGAAAGTTTTTACCAACTAACCACCAAACGCATTAACGATTCAATATTTGCAGTCACATCGTTAAATATTGCACTCGTTATAGTTTGAAACCGTAACCTACATTAATACAACAAATAACATTAAACGCAGCTACGATTCGCGGTCGTGTGTACCTAAATGAGTCATCGTTACCGAGTGAAAGCATAAAGACGCACATTTCTCTGAATTCTCTCTCAAGAGAAACAAGGAAAACCCCGAAACCCGGCGCCCGCGCACATGTTGTTATGAGGAATATCCTCAAACTCGTGCTAATTGGGCAGCTTAGAAAGCTTCGTATTGTGCCTGCTGTTAAATGCATGCTCTTTGTGAAGCTGTACAATGAAAGACTATTGTAACATTTTCGCTGAATGTGTTGTGGAAGACTCGTTTGCAATGAATTTTTAACTTCGAACAAGAAAGATGTGTTACGAGTTTGTTGTGTGTATCTGGGTGTATGTTATAAACGGTTCGCGCAATGAACCTTAAGATTTGGATTTAAAGTAGTTATATCCCATTTTTAGCATATATTTCAGATATCTAGGTAGGTGTGCGGTGCATTGTACACAGTGGAAACATAATGTTCAATTGTTTTGAACCTATCTCGTATATCAAAAGTTTGCTTACCTTACAAACATTTATAAGTAATGAATTATGCAACAAAAGCTTTACCTATTTGTTTTGAAAACCGAAGCTTTTCAAATATCTTCACGAACGGTAAATCTTCATGAAAAATAACGATTTCTTTTCCATGCTAATTTATTCATGAGTAATTAACAGTTGCTTGTCGACAATTAGCTTCTAATTGTATGCAAATATAATTGTAATTTGAATATTACTTGTAACGCTATATCAAAACATACTGCTTGATACGATACTTTGAAGTTTTGACAGTTTTCAATGTTTTTGTAATTAAGGAAAAATCTGAGTCAGTCAATTGAGTATTATTATTTAGACCGCATTTTAAACGTAAAGTATATTTTGAACATGAAAAGTCACTATCAATGTTATGTGAGTTCGTTATTGCCATACACAAAATATATTTTAACTAAACTGCTAATGCATAATGAATAATAAAGTTAGTTTAGTTATATCTTAACAATATTACTTTTTTCTACACATCTTCAATTACTACAAAGTTCTAAAAATTCCGTTTGAAGTTAGTTATTAATATGAAATTACATTCTCCTCCACACTATTCTTAACCTTAGTTCTCCAAATTCTTGGTAATATTTATACTGTCTTGAGGTCATGGGGCCGCGTCTTCACCCCTGCAATTGAGAAATGAATTAGTAACAAAAGCTTGCTCCTTTACACTACTTATAGGTTCAATAATTTATAACAGCTAGTTAAAGACCCACTAGTTACGCAGTATAATAAAAAGCTTTAGCCTTTTTGCATATTTGACTATTTTTTTTACAGCTTTACAAGTTACGCGGCCTGCCTTTGTATATGGCGAGAAGGGTTGAGCCGTAATCCAGCTTAGTGTGGTGGGTTGATGAATGCACATCTTGGATAATCATTCAACCATTCAGGGTTTACTCTCACCGTTAGTGCGTGATGAATATGTACATATATGAATAATATAAATAAATGGAAAACCCCAGTAGGGGTTTAACTCGAATCATCGGTACGGTAGCCTTATTTCTAAGCAATGGGTTATCACGCATTTATACGTATATTTTATTGACCCGGAGATCAATACGTTCAAAGCGGACAGGATCCTAGCTCGGCTCTTTCTTTTAGTGACCATTAGCTATATCAAAGAATTAAAACTTGCAGTTGTATGAATTAACCGACTGTATCCTTAGCTCGAGAAACTGCGCTATAAATCCTCACTAATTCAAATACTTCACTTCACGTTAGTAAACAAACCATTCAGTTTTAAAACCTAACAAAACTCGCGTTTTGAATCGAAATGACTCATAAAATTTACTGTCTAGCAACCGCTTAACCTGCATTAAATAAAAAATAAATAATGAAATTCGTTTAAAAACGTAATTTCACCTCGAGAGCCGATGACACAAACAATCTCCGAGCGAGGTTCATTGACCCCGTGACTCATGCACATAAGAAAGCATCTCACTCAATACAGGAATAACTAGATTTCTGCTTACACAGTGACCACAGAGTTAAGTAACGGTGACGCAGTTTAGCTTC
This sequence comes from Emmelina monodactyla, assembly GCA_916618145.1. Classification (NCBI taxonomy): domain Eukaryota; kingdom Metazoa; phylum Arthropoda; class Insecta; order Lepidoptera; family Pterophoridae; genus Emmelina; species Emmelina monodactyla. Next base: position 571,214 of record OU745303.1, on the reverse strand, counting down.
TGTTTTCCTCATCACGTCACTGATGCCTGGTTTAGTGTAAGTTGTTTTTTAAAATACAATCTTGATAGGACTTTCTTATTTAGTTAAATTAGAAATTTGACGCATTTAATTGTTTGATTTTGAACTGGGTTCTAATTGAAAAGTTACTTTGAATACCCGCAAACGACCCTTGATGGTGGATGGTTCTTTACAACACCTGGAAACAACCGCCATATGAGAGACTTGAACATTCACGAGTAAGGTTTAAAATTTTAAGTAATACGATTTATCAATTAGTATCAACATTAAAGTTTATCTAGTTCAAGTACTTTTAAACACAATCGAGGTTCATTAAAATCATACCTACTATGTAACCAATCAAATAATAAAAACAAATATAATAAAATAAATATTATGTTCGATTTTATAGATTTACATAACGTCTTTGTGTCCTATAACAATTGTTATTTTATGTAAACTTGTGGAAAATTCTACGATGAAAAATATTATGAAAGGTTTACGTACACATCCATGGGTATAGTCTACATGCTAAGGGTATTATGTATTCGAGAAGTTTATGCTATAAATATACGATATTTGAATTCTAGAATACCGGATATCCTTGATAACATGATCACGCGCAAGGAATTTTAGTTGGTCAAGATTTGGATCAATTTACAAGGAACTTATTTGAATTGTATCAATTAATTTGTGTAACCATCACAAAATCGAGAAAAAATATTTTCTTAACCAAAATTTACGCATGCGAATAAAACAACAACTACTACTGTGCGGTAACAAGACTGATAAAAAACATATATTTTTCATTCGCAGATGTTCAAAAACTACGCGATTTGATGTTCTATATTATTGGTTTGGTTTATAGAACGAAAACTGTAAATATTTTCCATATAAAATTCTGTTCGAAACAAGCAAGCATGAAACAGCTAATAAACAAAACACATATTCTAATATTCTATAATATTCTATTCTACAATTTTAGCAGTTATTTCAATTTCCCCAACTTTCGTAGTAAACGCCGTAAAAGCTCCGGCCGCAAGTTCCTCGCCTCTTGTTTTTGCACCTTACCTGTTGCTGTTTACTGTTTAACAACATTAACCAACACACATTGCAGAAATATCCAGAATATACACGAATGGAACACTTCGCCAACAAACTATTAAATATTAACCGTATCTCTTTCTCATTAAAGTTAAATTCACTTGAAACCCTAACACACTTACGACTGTTTTGAAACGTGACACCAATTGAAAATATAGAGTGCGTCAATATCACGTTCACGGAAAATCAGTCATTAAATGTATTGTTTTAGAAAACAGTTTTGTTTGTGTTTTGCGAAGTAGTGTGGTTTATAAGACGAGTGGAGATAAGGATAGCAAAACAACTCGATGTAAACAAACAAATGGCAGGAAACCCCACCGATTTAGCTGCTGTACGGTGGCAAATTAGAGCAATTTTTTACTCTGCGCAGAGAATGTTCCCGATTTATTGATCTAAGTGCCGTGAAACTCAATTTCAGACACCTTATACAGTTAAGAGACATTATTATTTATAGTAGCTGTAGTTTCACATGTAGTTTGTGTATGATACCTAAATGATGGAGAATAAGGCAAGAAAAAATAGCTTCCAAAAGATAAATGCAATTAAAGATAAAGATAAAATTATTGAAAGAAAAATCTGTAATTTGCCTTTCAAAACTGAGTAACTAGTTTATGATTTGTTGCATTTCACTTGAAGGTAAATTTCACGTCAGACGTCACTGATTGACGTTAGAAAGATCAATACAAGTTGCATTTTAGAAAGACTTATCAATCTCAAACAAATTTACTTTTACTTTCTAAAAAAAACATTCGTAGTAGTAAGCAGACTCTACTGACCTAATGCGAAGATTTTTTTACTAACGGTACACACACACTTGCAGAGCAGCGAATGTTCGTATGTGTGAGTGTTCAACACTCACTTGAATACCAGATGTTGCCAACATTTCTATTACAATATCTACATAGATACTTCCATTTTCTGCATACAACTCCATGAAAACCCTTTGATAAAACAGGCAACAGTTTACATCCTGACAATCGAGAGTTTAATGATAAAAGCAAATTGACACCAACTTGACCTACTTAGCTATATTCAAAGGCAATTTGATACATCGTTCACAGGCTTCAGAGGATAAGTGTTCGGATCTAACGCTTTCGTTCAACTCAAGTAAAGTTTCAAACAATGAGTAATAAGATCTCTTAGTTTATCTTTATTAGTAATAAAACTTACAAAGTAGCAACAAATTTACATCACTGTATTTAAATAAAACTCAATCAGAATTTACTTAACATCTCCTACCGCAGACACAGTAATTTCATGGTTGCACATAAACCATAATCATAGCTTTCTTACGTTGCGCGGGTTGACGACACCTGCCCGTTACCGGTGCAGTTATCATCAATGAAACAAACCGGCGTACATTCTCGAACAGTTGCCCCACGTAGCACAAGGCTATATAAGAGCGAGCGAGCTGCACTCGAGTTTAGTTATCATATAGCTTCCACACAAGACGCAATGCTCCGACACGCGCTAGTACTGCTCGCGCTGGCCGCACTGGCCCACAGCGACACTCGACAACATTACGACGATCCATTCACAGCCATCGATAAACACCTCTCACAATCCCTCGCCTACCACTACCTATGGCCCTGGAACCAGCTCATACGAGCGGCAGCCGCCCTCGACGCAGAGGAAGCCCTCGAGGAACCCAAAATCCACTCGGACACCAACAAATTCCAAGTCACCATGAACGTGAAGCGATTCCAGCCCGAAGACCTGAAGGTGAAAGTGAAAAATCGGTACATCTCCATCGAAGGGAAACACAGGGTGAACGCGGCAGACCAGCACTTTTTGGCGAACCACTTCATGCAGAGGTTTGCGTTACCAGCGAGCAGCAAGCCTGAGGAGGTGAAGGCTGAGCTGCGCGAGAACGGGATCCTGGTGGTGTGGGCCCCGAAGTACAAGCTGCCGCCGCCGCCACCCGAACGCGAGGTTCCCATTGAAATCTTGGCACCGGCGACGACTGTGCAGCCCGAGCCCACTACCGTTGAGCCGACTACAACCAAGAAAGAGGAGGTTCCTCAAACAGCCGCCCCCGCTGTGGAGCAGGAGGCCGAGGCTGCTGAGGCGACCACCCACATCGGGAAGAGCAGGAAGAAGGAGCTGAAGACGACCCTGCGGCCGCAGCGGGACAACGAGGTCGGGAAGCTGGACGGGAACGCCCTCGACTACGCGCTGGTGGACGAGTGAAGTCATCCCCACAGTGCTCAATGAAGACTGATATAATATTAAGCTTTAAACTGTTGTTTCCGAGTGATTAGCCGCAAATGGTCGTGGGCCCGCGGTGTGCTGTGCTATGAGATTTGTGACTGTTGTTATACAATAAAAAAAGTTATTTATTACTCTTGACTTTGATTTCAACACGTTTAGGATCAAACCTGTAGGTAGGTCAATTTATAAAATAGAAAGTTAATTTAAACGAGATATCGTTGTCATTTAAAACACTAGTAAGTTCTAACATATTGCAAGATACATTTGTAATGTTACATGTTTAACTTCAAACGTCTTTCAATAGCTACGCCGTGATAAATGGATAACTAGTCATAACAAAAAGTAGCGGCTCCCATGCGCATACGCAGCCATGATTGTTGCGTAAAATGATTTGTTAACTACGAGACAGTTACATACTCACGGGGGTTTAATTAAAACATTCCATAACCTATGGAAATATGACGACACATTATGACTACGAGAAATATGTTTTTTTTTATCTATTGGTTTGAAGAAGGGGATTGTGATTTTACAAGGAAGAAGTTTTAAAAGTCAACAAAGGTTTTAATGAAAAAAAAGCAGCCGGTACATTCTGTAGATTATGAATTTTACTAATAATTTCTAAATAATCATTTAGTTTCATCAAGAACTTATGCGATATTTATATATATTTAAGAATTCATGTCACAAACAAACTTGGTCATCATTCCTAACATATCGTACGTATTGATTGACTTTATGTAAACTTTCTCTGCATTTTAGTTCAATCATAAAAAAGACGCAGTTTTGATAAGTAGGTTCTTAACGCAGTAAGCATTTATACTTTCAAATAGCTATTAAGTTAAGTAAGAGTAGCTGTTAAGTAAAACATTAATTAAAAAAAGAATAGAAGTAAACATTAAAAAAAAGATAGGAATTTTAGTGCCCTTTTAAAACCACACCCTATAAACAGAATTTTACCTATTACCTGCACAATAGAGCCAGGCTTAGAGCCTTATTCGTATCGGCTTAAAAAGGTTTTAGAAAACGATCCTTTTATAAATATTGATCCAACCGGTGCGTAGGCTGCCATGCCATTACCTCGGGGTTTTAACGAAAATATTTACTTGTAGCTTGTCTGCGGTTGCACCCGCAAATGAGGGTTACCGAAGGACTTAAGTATTTTCTTAATAAAATTAAAGTGAAACCATTTCATCAGGGGCAATTTTAAAAAGATAATTTTAATAATATTAGTTTTTCTTAGTATTTTACTGACTTTCTCTTAGTATTTGTTCAACAAAGGGTTCTCATTTATTTATAACGATCAGTTACCCACAAAATCTTATCCCTTTCTAAGTAATAACTAAAACACTTAAACAACTGCCTAGCTTCAAAGGCTAGATGTTCATTTCTTTGCAAGTAAAGTCTTACGAAATTGTAAGTAACGTTTCTTGAAGTTCACAGAAGAAATCGGAGCTCCGTCCAAAAGATGAGGTTACAAAGTTGGCGCCAAAACTTACAAATAGTCTACTGTTACATCGCGGTTTACTTCCACCCTTAAACAGGGGTCAACGAAACCACCGATGATTTCAGATAATTTTAAAATGACTGTTAGCTTTTTTTTTCATTTTATATTAGAAAACAATTGTCACATAAAATTTTCACTGTACAGAGAAAAGTAATATAAATTTTAAATGCATCCATTTATGAGGGGATTAGTATCTAAGCTAGACCAACCAATTACAAAAATATCTTTCTTTAAACTTTACTCTAAACGCAACTTTGGGTTACATTACAACAAAAAACACACCTCAGCAAAGATAAATAAGTTTTAAATTAATGAAACCTTTCAGCCGCCTTATTTCAACATACAAAACAAAAAGACACAGAAGAATTCCATACCCCAAACAAAATTCATTAAAATTGAGGATAAAATATAAAACCTCTACAAGAACACAATTGTAGGTCAGTGAGAAGTCCGCTTATTGCCCCACCAAGCTAAGTTTGCACCTCAGTTATATGCGGCGTAGTCGAAACGAGGTGCAAACTTAACTTGGCGGACTTTTACATTTCTCCTGGCTAATGCTCTCAGCGCGGTTTTGTTGCAAGCGAGGGTCCCTAATGATATTAAACAATACTTCCTAATTATGTTTGTTCCACTAACTAGATTCACCGAGCAGCGAACTAGAGCGAGTCAAAAGAAAATGAAGAAGCTAGAGAAAAGGTTTCTACTGTGGATAATAACTGTTCAACTTAGCGTTCATACGTTATTTATATAATTATGTAGGTTTTACAAACAGCACGGTACCTTGCTGGCAACATAATACATGTTGCTAGTGAGGTACAAACTACAAACTTGTTAAATTTTCAATTTGAAGCGCAGATACTTAGACAAGTACAGACTTTACTGAATACTTATAAGTTAGGGAACATTCACAGCTTAGAACACTAAGCACTATTAAACGAGATGTTAACATTGATTTTATTACACATTTACCGAACTTTCGAGGCTTTCACTTTAGCCCATCTTTAAACTAAGGGAGTATGCTTCAACGACTCTTTCCTTTAATTTTGGTGCGAAACCAACTTACGTGCAACTTACGTTTTTGGGTAAATGCGATCATGCCATTTTATTGGAAAGCTCTCTAGCGAGCAATCGCTTAGTAGAAAGGAACTTCACGCTTCACGCGTAGCTCTCTGCAGGTGAAAGATTTTTAAAATCATTCCATGATTCTAAGGACTATCCCGATCAACCAAACCCACGATTTTTTCCACCACATTGGAAAGGCTTACAGTGATCAGTGATATGTGTTTAGTTGATGTGACTACTGCATAAAGCTAAATGTAGAACTGCCAATTTGCTATGAAACTGCAGTGCTATAAAAACACAATTGCTGACATTTGCTGTAGTGCGGTTGGTCTGTTGGCGCCCAATGGCTTAATAATAGCTGGCCTTTTTGAAATTGACATTAGCTTGATTTTATAGTCCAGATAGTTCTTTAACTCTACTAACCTAGTTGTCCCTAGTCTTGATCCATCCGAAAGTAATCATTGTAGAAATTGTAGGTACAAGTCAAAACCACAATAGAGGGAACAGAATAACTTTGAACCTTTTAGTTTGATCTCCGTAAGTTTGTGGAACTCGCTTTCTCACTAATAAGTAGGTTATGCAAACCACATGATACGAGCCAGGAGTTCTGTCATATTATGTGTAGTACAGTCACGATCAATATAAATTACGAATAGATGTAAAAAAATATGCTGAAATAGTCGTTCCGAGAAAATACGTACAACCTTTTTTAAAATGAGTTTTCCGAAATGTAAAAATATTAAAGTGTTATTAAGGCACTTCCCTAATCTACAGGAAACACAATATAGCTTTCAGGCACTCAGCTTTACATAAGCGAAACCACTCAGACTCCCGAAATACAAAATAATATAAAGTACGTCGTTTGACTCTTTCCGCCGCCTGACGTTAATGTGCCAAAACACAAACAATCCATCGACATTGTAGTTACTTTTTACGGATATTTTACTCTGAATACAAAAATACCACGTTTAAAATGGCGTTGTAATAAAATACATTGTTTCGTATAACAGAATGTCCCGGTAGCATCGCGATTTGTATCGCTTTGTAACCTGATTGCTTATCATGCCAGTTACTTTGAAGTGGCCGATACAAAATGGCGGCGTTAGAAGACTTCCAATCTGCGCAGCTGCCGCGAGGGCTGTTACATTTAATACTTTAGTTAACGTTGTTCGCTGACACAATGAAATGAGGTGCAATTCAGATACAAATACATTGTTATCCTTGCTTTTTATTATAAATTAATCTAACTTAACTCTACGTTCAGTTAATTTAGAAATGGCTTATATTTTATTTACATATTTACAGACATAAAATATAGTTGACTAATTTTTAACAGCATATGATCCATCGGCGTCATACATTTTTGTTTTCTTTCTATAATAACTACTCATATCATATTGGGGTTTTGTTTCGTATTCTTGCTTTCGGTACACTGGGTAATCATAGTTGTCCTTATTGAAATTTCCTTTGTAAGCATATCCCGAAAAGCTTCCGTAATCGTGGCCGCCCTTGTCATAACCGAAGTCAGGTTGATATTCGTGCTCATGACCATTATGTCCGTAATCAGCGTAGTGACCGTATTCATGACTCTGGTGTCCGTAGTCAAAATTATGTCCATGATCATGACTGTCGTGGTGTTCGTAGTAAACGTGGTCTTTCTTTTTAAGATAATGGATAAACCAGATAACAAAGTGCCATGCTTTATAACCTATAGCATAAAGTAAACCACCGTAGACGATCTTCAAGACGAACAGTTTTGTTGCCACCACCCACAGGAAATGTACTGTGAACAAAAGATAAAAATGACTTAAAACTTGTACTATACAAATGTGATAAAGTGGTTTATTACATTTTTATCTCGTTGTCTTTTTTATTTGATTAAGTTATTCTTAGTTACTTCTATATTTGAGTACTAGTAGCCGCCCGCAACTTAGTTCGCGTGAAAGTCTGTTTCCCTTGGGAATGAGATGTTTTCCCGCGGTAAAAAGTACCTTATGTGTTATTCTGATGTATAACCTATATTACTGCAAAGTTTCATCCAAATTCGTCTTATAGTTTTTTATGTGAAAGAGTAACAAACATCCATCCATTAATCCATACATACTCACAAATTTTCACGTTTATAATATTAGTAGGATAGTCACACAGCGAAATTTCGCCTTGTAGTATGTGTTCAATGGACCGCGCCATCTTAGAAACAAACATAACTAAAAGTAGTTACACCCAAACAAATATAAAACTTGTTTAGTATTAGTTTGCCCCGGGAAGGGTTGGTGATCGCTTTGGAAATTGCTCCAAAACATGCAAACCATTCACCTTCAAACGACAAAATTTACCAAGAAACGTATCTAAGGAAGGGATAACTAAGTTTTTGTACCCCACTTGTAAGTGAGATTTAGTGAGTCAGATTTTGGACTTTTCCTTTTTTAGAACTTTCCGGTTAGTTTTGGGACCGACCTAAATAAATAAGAATCCTGAAACTAATCCCTACTTAACTGAACAGGCAATAACTTAGGGGAAATCGTATATGGACATATTACCTACGTTAAACTTAGTTTCTTCTTTTGAACATGTTGATAAGTACGTCAAAGACGGCATTGCTCTGGCCTTCATGGTGGCTTATTTTCTCGAAGTCGTGTTTGTAATAGTCGCTTTGGTATTTGGGCCACAGATCGGGGATGTATCTGAAGATGGCCAGCGCCCAGGCCATGACGACCAGGATCTTCATAGACGCCACTATGAAGACGAGGCCCAGAAATATCTTATAGAGGCCAACTTTGGCAGCTATTGCTATTGCAACGTGCGCTGCAACAAACAATTGCACAGCTTAGAGCTTCATCAGACTTGTTTCGTTTAGGAAAATGGTTTGAACGTCTATTTTTATCCTGTTTTTGTTTTGAAAGACCTTTGTGTCCCTAACTAAATAAAGGTATTAAGAACTCAATTAGCGAGCGTCCCGAGAGAACAATTAAACGTTGATTGACACTAAAACAACTCATTTAATTTATTTCTATTTATTAGAAATTTTCCGTCGAGCTGGAAGTTGTTTGGTCGCCGTTCAAGAGCTCAATGCTCCAGTAACGACTTGTATTCAGCCAAATGTTTCAAAATTCGTTTGTTCAAAACATTTTGAATAGTTGAGTTTTTTTTTTGTTACCATACTTTTTCAAACGCAAGTCGTAAAAATCTGTAACCCAGTTAAAATCTCCGTCTATGAAACTTTTCTATAGCATTTCGTTCCGTACCGCTACAATTTGAAAATGCTTTAATTTTTTAAATTCAAAGGCAAATTTAATAGCTCTATTTTTATTTCAGTACTATTTCATCTTATTCAAAGTCTTTTGCTCCAATTTGCTTGAATTAAATATAAAATCTTTTTTATAAAAAGAAGGTATTATGTAAATATTTTTGCCGCTTAGGTGTATTGTATGTATATTCTTTCATACAATTTAATTAAAAATTCTTTTAACCATTAATTAAAAGAAGGTAAGCTATTGAAACAAATAAAGCAGAATTTGTACAAGGATAGTATTTTTTATACTCTATACTCAACGGAAAACCAGCGACTGGAAAATAAATACTGTATACAAACATATTTCAAAAGAAAGTGGACTTACTCAGTAATGCATATTTAGATCCTTTGCCCCGTGCTTCCATTTCCTTCATTTCACTCTCTGAGCTTTGCACAAAACTGATGCTTATTACAAGCAAAATAAATATCAGAATCCCACTCATTTTATATTGGTTAAGTTCCTCAAGCAAAAAGATTTTTTTTCTTCTTTTTTCAGAGCGCACGGCACGGCCAAACTAGTTACGAATAATGCTGGATCTGTCAAACTGAGATACCTACTGGACGAAAAGTGATAATGAAACGATAAATATTGTAAAATCTCGAAAGTGCCAACTCCATTTTAGTATCTAAATTATTACGGGGACGAGAATTTTCACGTAATTCAAATATTGTGAAATATAAAGAAAGTGTTTTGAAGATGTTTTCACGAATTTACGTTTTGGTTAGGGTGGTGGATACATGTACTTAGGTTTTGATGGTTATGTAAAATATTGCTTTTGCTAGTAGTTTAAGAATAAAATAAAACTATTAAATTTTAAGTTTCTAACAATTATTTATTTGTTAAGTATTTGTAGTGCCTGAATTTTTACGAAGGCAATTGTTTTTTATTTTACACATTAGTCTTTTTTGTTAACCTTAAGTCGATGAAACGTTTACCTCACGAGATTCGCTTGACTACATCAAACGTGGATTATTTGATATGCCAGCCCCAAAAAATATACGGCGCTTTTTCAATAAGCACGAAAAAGTTTTCACATTTTATTTAAAAGAAATTATCACCTGTTTAGAATAAACCAATATCTTAATTCTGTTGTAAAAAAAAACTTTGTGCGTCTAAATTTTGCATAGGTATTCTTTTCATGATAAAAGTATCATGGAATCTAATAAACCAATTGTGTCTCTACTTCCTAATTATACAAACAAATTGTACCTAACTTTTAAATTTCAGTACTTTTGAATGCTTAAAATGATAAGGTATGAAGTGAGTTCCCAATTTCAATACCTTACTAAATGATAGGATGTTAAAAAATCTTTACTTAAAGCATCAATCTGCAGGACTGTAGGAAACTTTAGCAGCACCTTCTACTCTTATCTACCAAATAAGATAGTAACTTAACTAAAATTTATATTTTTTCCTCTGACGGTAAGAATTTTTATTAAACTAATGTTAATAGGCATGTGAGCACACAGTTAAGTATAATAGTGGTATCTAGTATTAGTGGTACGGAGGCGGCGAAACAATCATCGTTAAATTCGGAAATGATGACCCCCGTTTACGACTAGACCATCATAACTATTAGTGAGGACCTTCAACTTTCGATATCTGTGTGTAGTACCTATATTTTTAGAAATTTTGTGTAGAATTTTGATAATTTTTATGTTTTTATATATATTTTAAATTGTGAAAGTTAAAGCTATACCTACTCCTTCTGTTAATAATTGATACCTGTTACATATAAGTCGAGGTCTGTGCGTATGAATGTATATTTGGTTGAGATGAATCCTAACGGTATATAATAATAATACAGCTATTTCATCATGAAATTACCAACGGCAGAAGATTTTTACGTAACAGGTAGTGTCCACTTGATAATGCAGCTGACTGTCATGTATGAACTTAGGAAGAGTGAATTACAATACAAGTTAAAATATATTCGGTTTAATCTCAACTATTTAAAGTCAACAAAAAGAATAAACTTGTATATCAACATACCTACACTTAAAAAGAAATGAAAATGAAATAAAAACCATCAACAAAAACGGCATCAACATAAAACGATCAAACAAAAGTAAACAAGTTCAATCACCGAATAAGTAGGTACCCCGAATTCAATTGAATTCTCCATCTCTCATTTACGTGGATGACAAACAGGTGTGGGACATTTGCACATAATTCGCTATTTCCCAGTACATTGGCGCATTCGACACGGTCACATCACTAGTTGAGCGGTAACCCTCGCAGAACTAATTTTCGGGGATCTGATCAACTCGTGTAATTGCAGCGCGATTCGGCAAATTAATGTCCTTTAGTGCTGGGCTGAAAAACGCTTGGGACGTAGCAGGATTTTGCTTTTTGTTGGAAATTAGATCTTGTAGAGTCTACAATGTTGACTATAGGCCTGAGGATTAAAAATAGTTGGAAGCGTAAAAGGCGTAACTTCTTGGTTAATAATAATGACTCAGGATGGTCATACTTCTTAACAAGGATAAACTTTAAATTCAAATCAAACTTATAAGTATTAAGTTAAGTATCTAAACAATTTTTATAACAATGACTAACGTAAAATACGAGTACATTAATTGTTCATACGAATTTAAAATCACCACGTATTTTAAATTAACCTAGTCCAGTAGACATGATGAATATGCCTTTTCAGAACATAAACTCTTTCATTGGCTAACTCACCATTTAATGGTAGCAATAAAAAACTTTAATGAAACTTCCTTAGTAAGTAGGTATTAACGAAAGGCAAAAAAAAAACTGTAGAGCCGTAACTGTATTTATTCCGACTGTAAAAATTTCAAAAAAAAAAAACAAAATTAAATGTTTAACAAACGTAAAGAAAAACTAAAGGAATCTTCTTTTTGATGTTCCACTGTCATAAAGTTTCAATACACATGTTCTCAGCAATATCGTGAGATTCTTTGGTAAATGTGTTTGTATTCAGGGAACTCACAAATCGAAGGTCCCTGTCATTTCGTTACTGGATGTTTCCTCCGCCTCTGCTATTTGTGCTTTATTGAGTTTTCATCCCGATTGAATGTATTGTGTCGCTGCCGAGTCAGGCTACATGATCTCTACGAGAAATTGATACAAACATTCTTAAACGAAAACTTGTGAGCCATTCATTTGTTCTTTACAAATTTCTTAAGTTTCATTAATAAAACTACTAAGATATTTTCGTTAACATAATTAGTTTTTCTAACAATTAGGAAGATACCTTAAAAAGGTTATTCTTGTTAGGTATTGGATTTTGTGATAGGTCCCAATAGAACAATTACCGAACTACATACTGTGTTTATTCAAGAAAATCTTTACAAAAGAACAATAGTTTCCAATGTCAGAAGTGTGACACTTTCTCGATAATTTATGTCGTCGTATGACTATGACTATTTCGCTATGAACCTACCAACAAACCTTAGAGAGATTTCAACCGCGTTTGCCTTTTGTCCGGTGTCCCGGTAGCGTTAATATTCAGTTCCGATGAGTTTATTATTTATCTTTCTTATTAGAGTAAAACATATTAAGGAATATATATAAAACATAACAGAGTAAAACATATAAATACACATGTTTTCGTACCGTAGGTTCCTTTGCACTTATAAAAAAAAGATATGCGACATAAATAAAATACTCAGAAGAACATAATAACTAACTACCTTTTCTAATCTATAGAAAATCATTAAGATTACAAACCATCATACGATTTTAAATTAAATAAATAGAATTTTTCGACTGCCTTGTACTAAAACTTTCGAATGAAATGAAAACCTTTGATACGAAATAGCGGAACAATAACGAACAAAAACGTTTTCTAAGTAATCCGTCTGATCCATTTTATAAAGGGAGATTTTATCTTCAAACAGGGAAAAAAAAAGAAAAATCCCATTTAACCAATCCATCAATATCTACCGTTTCTCCAAACATTTCAATTTAATCTCCTTTGAAAAGCTTATGCTCAAGAACAACTTATCACTTTCACTTTACCTCGATTTATAAAAAATACTTAATAAGGTCGGAGAAACTTTATATTTTTTACCGTATTATTTTGGGCTATAAACGACCCTCCAACTCAACGTCCGATTACGTATCCTGCCGTTTGCCTATTTTTTGTTGCAAATAAAAATTAAGAAGAAAGTTCAGTACCTAGAGAGTGGGAATATCACATCAGTACTTTCGTACTTAATTTTAATTGACGACATTAAATTTTTCTAACCTTATTAAGAAAACTATAGCTAAGGGGATCTATGGCTGCCCGATATTCTTGTAAAATATGTGAATTTCATAGTCACACACTATCGCGCAATACGAGGAAGGCTTATACTAGGTTTATTTATATGACTACTTAGATGTTTTACAATATTTTATACTTGTATGCATGTCCATGTACAGTGGTAGTTTTTTTAACATATATAACTACGTATAGCAGTGTATTAACTTGTGAAGGTGTCATTTCAGGAGAAAATATTGAACAGATTTAAAACTTTATCAATAACTATCAAACAATTCTGTCAATAAAACAAATTGAGGGTTACATTAATATTTTTTTATTCGTTTTAACAAAAATTACACTAACTGATAATAATAATAATATCTTCTTACTAACATTCGTACATACTAATGAGCTAACTAGTCATTCAATCACCAGTTGTGGATCTTGGCGGCGCGGCGCGGCCGTCACATAAAAAAAGTTACGATAACAAGTTTTTTTTTCTTTCAGACTACTCCTGAGGTTCTTCTTTAATTTCTATGTCTTCGTTAATTAATGGATCTTCTGAGTTATCACTTTCAAATGGCTCTACTTTTATGATTATATGTTCTGCCTCTTGTGGGTCGACATTATTATGCTCCTGCTCGTCACTGACGCTGTCATTATTATTTTCGACCATCTTGCGTGCGATTGATGCTCTGAAAAAAAAAATCTTGTGTTAAATGTCATTGTGTAACAAAAGTTATCTATTGCCCGTTTGCACCAAACTTAAGAACATCCTAAGTCTTTGCCTAACTTGTTTAAGCAACTCCTAACGAAAAATTGGTTTGCACTAACCTTAGGTCATTCCTAAACTCACTTAGGCATTTCCTAATTTTAGGAGCCCGTTTATGACATGCTTAAGGCGTTAATAAACGCCTAAGTTTTTTTTTTCGTAAAACATTGACATATCTGTCAAATAAATGTTTGTTTTGAGCTGGTTTTGAGGTTATGCCGAGTAGTTTCTGTCTGTTGTGTTGAGAACTGTTGTGTAATTTGTAATTTGAGGAGTTTAATAAGTGCTGTAGTGCTTTTTGCATCATGACAGAGGAAGTAGGTATTAGATGTCCTTGATTTTTAGAAGAAGTGGACTTTCATAATGATCAGCATCATGATCAGCATGCCTCGTATCGTAAGATCACGACCAAATCCTTGTGAAAATTACGACGACGTGGACTTTGAAAAGATACCGGATGTGCAAAAGCACGGTTTTGTGGGTTTTGGATCAAACTGCTGAATAGCTTTCTGCATCCTGCATAACATTTGTGATATGCCCGCTGCCCCAGAAGAATTGTGTGAAGAGTCTCTCAACTATTGGATTCAGGCTGGTCATATTGAAAACGAAATTACTAACATTGGGATACTACCAAATGCCTTAGATGGGAGAAGTCTGTTTTACTGTGCACAATACTGTTTTACTGTGTAAATAAATAATGTATCTTTATTTAAAAATATTAACCTGAAGCTGTTTTTATTAAAATTTCCAATATGGTTTTTATTTTTTTCTTTTCCATTTTTATAATATGCAAATGCATTTTGTGCCTTTTGTTGATTTATAAGAGAGTTTTTTCTTGCTCTACCCTTATTCTCATTGCTGCAAGTCTTTGCTGGTCTAGGCTGAGTTTTGATTCTACTTCTTTCATTTCTAATACCTAATTCTGGGCACCTTCTGTTGGCCCCTTTATAGTTTATAACTTTTCAGTAAAATTTTCTTCATCTGCCTCACATTCCTAAAAAAAAACATTAAAAACCATAGGCAATCAATCTTTCATTCGTCCAATCATTCACTTTGCTAGGCATTGCCTAATTTAAGACACGGTTACGACCGGGTTGTTGGTGCAAACCGTTTGTTAAGATAGGTTGAACCTAAGCTTAGGTGTTACCTAACTAAGACAAGCCTAAGTTGAGGTTGGTGCAAACGGGCATATGTCCAGTTACCGGACATCCCTAGCATTCGATGGACATCACTAGTTGGAGAAGACGGTGTCATTGCCGGTTCGCGCGGATTTGAATCAAATCTAATGGCGGCTACATGATGTTTTTGTCTACTAATTTACATTTTATCAAAGAGATGCTTAATTTAAAGTCCAATAAAAATTGATTTTATTAGTAGGTAGGTATTTCGTAGTAGCTTAGTATCACTCTGGTCTTACGATGCACGAAGCAATGCACCTCAGCATATTATTAATATCGATGATTGAATTGTTACCTTACAGCTACTAAAAATAAACTGTAAGTGTGTTCATGCATCGTTTGGCTCACCATTGGACCCCAGTGTGAGAAATCAAAATTTATTCTTGGTTTGTAATTCTTAGCGCCCTCACCTATTCTTTGTCAATAGTGAATACGAGTATACCGTATTACCTAACTGTAAACAATATTATTAGGTACTCATCATAAATGAAAATCACAGCATTATAGTACTACCTATGTAGGTTTGTGGGCAGACAACAGGCTCACAGACATAAAGGAACTTTTAAAAAGTTACTTTAAAATGTTTGAGCCTAATTGGAAATCAAACTATTGCTTACTTTGAGTACATTTTTTAATTAAGTCAACTGAATGTTAATATAATAAACCAAGTTCCAAGTTGCCGGCAGATTAAAAAAAGTGTTGGTAGGTTGGTACCGAACAATTTGTTCACTACATAAAGTTTACAAACACTAATTTAATAATAATGTTTGAAATGAAAAAAGTTCTTATCGTCTCAGTTATTCTGCAGAGGTGTCTCGTAAGATTTTAAGACTTAAATCCCTTCCTCTATATTTACGAAGTGAATTTAACGTTCGAACTGTTTACTTATGGGACACCCCTGTAGGTTTACTAACTTGCGTCGCATCTTCAGCCTGTACTGTTTTTTCCTCTCTTCCCGTAGTTTGGCGAGTCGTTTCTCTCGGTCCTCGTCACTCTCGACCGTCATCAAGTAGTTCCTCCTCTTCCTGGTTCTCTCTCGCATGTACTGTAGCCGCAGCGCGCGGGCCTCGGGCGTTTCGTTCTTACGACGCAGCCGCGCTCGTATAGCACCGCGGTCAAGACGCGATATTCTAGACTTACGCCTCGGCATTTTATGAAATAGATATACACTGATGGTTTTTAACCACTACGCGGAGAAAAAAGCAACAGAATATAACCTTTATTACACTTTTAACACAGTAAATTCACAGCTGTGCGGTGACAAACCCACAACACTCCTAAATACACAAACGTCAATACAAAAACAAGATGTCTGCCGCAGGCCTCTTCACTTCGCTTTCGTTTTCGCTGCTAACTTCAGATTATTTAGTTCTGTGGAGCGAATGGGACGGCGTGCGATGCCGTTATAGCTTCGTTACATCATAGGCAAGCCAATTTTAACCTTAGTCGTTCAAAAATAAAGCTCACTTTGATCGTATTTTATTTTGGATTTTATAAGCTCACGAACTAAACTATTAGTTCTGTGACATTAATCATCATCATCATCATTATCTCATTACATAGTATAAATCCAAGTCGCTAATTCTATCTGTTGGTATGTATGTCCACACCGAATAATGCGGTTTTCACTGGTTCTGGAACGAGTCGGCCAGAATTATACTAATGCGAAGCGTGGGCGGGTCGCGAGTTTCTATAAAACAGCTGTTTGTTGGGTATCTTGGTAGGTTAGTGCGGTATTTTCTATATATCTTTTGGTGTTTATTACTCTGCTTTAAACTAGTCTTATTTAGATGAAAGAAAATAAAACAATGAAACAGTAATTCACATTAGTTCCTATTTATTGCGAAAATTTATTTACTTCCTGTGTATTGCACTAAATAATAAAAAAAAACAATGTTAATATTTTTCAGTAAGTAACTATTAAAGTATTTTAGTACCTTTTTGCTTTCGTAACTTACAAATAAATTATTCTTTATTTATTAATCATAATAATCTAAGCTTAGGTACATAAAGCTAATCAGTCTGTAAATCACCAATTTCTAGTGTTAGACTTACTTAATAACATAAATAATTTATTTTCTATTCTATTTAACCACCTCCTGCAAAGGTTCTTCATCAAGTTTTATTTCTTTGATTACTTTTGTAGTTTCTTCTTTGCAATTGTCATCATCTTGCGGTTTTGTCTTTACGATTTTACATTTCGGTGGCAGTGATACAGAACAAAAACAGTGATGTTTATCACCCTCATGGTCGCTGCTACTGACATTTCCTTGCATTGCGCAAACTTCGGTTATTTGTAAGCTGTGGAAGAACGAAATCAAGGTAAATTATTTATAGCCCAAATATTTCTATAAAGACAAGTTCCCGCACTCTTACTTAACTAATTAAAAAATACCAGTAGCTGACTAATTAATGTTCATTAAAATTTTAAGTTAGAGATGAGTTTGACTGCTGCCGACAAATAAGTCAATCATACAAGGTTCTAGGAATTCGTTTAACAAATACGTGAACATTAAAACATTATTTTTATAATTACCTATCTTCAAGAAAATGTTTAAAACAAAACAAATGTACTTTAAAAATGCAATGACAACATATAAGTACGCAATTAAAAATTAAACTTACTTGCATTTCTGTTTATTATCTTCCTTTTCTTCCTCTTCTTCACTTTCAACAATTTTCTGTTGATTTCTTATTTTTCTGATCCTGTCCCGGCTCCGCTGTAGCCGTATTGCGCGGGCCTCAGGCGACTCATTCTTTCGTACTAATCTTACTCTTTTCGCATTTCGTTGTGACCGAGATAAGTGAGTCTTAGTCTTTGGCATTTTACGTATGAACAAGCGAGTTCAATCACATAATACGAGAATTATCGTAATAAAAATTTTCACACAGTAAATACGACGCCATACCACAACAAACACTCGAGTGAAGTGACATACGTCAACGTCATTATAAAACAAAATGTCTGCCAGGCCGGTGCGCGGCGGCGCGGCGCGGCATGCTCCTATATTCACTTTGCTGCTATGCTAAGTTCATTCCGTTTTCGACTGATCGAGCGAGAAATACGAGCGATATGCAATTAACAAATTAAACTTAGCAAAAAAACTTATTTCAGCACTCTCAGAAAATTAAAAAAAAATACAAATTAGTTATGTATGTAAAATCAACTGAAATATTTTTATTATACTAAGGTTTAATTGACATCAGTACCAAATTCTGATTTAATCATTGCTTAGCTAGTCGATCTAACGACTTTCTTTATGAAACTTTTGGTGGATATTACCTCAATGAATGTGATATTCGCATCCTACTAATATTATAAATGTTTGTTACTCTTTCACGCAAAAGCTACCGGACGGATTGTAATGAAACTTTAAAGTAATATAGGTTATACATCAGAATAAAATATAGGATACTTTTTACGGCGGAAAAACTTTTCATTCCCACGGGAAACCGACTCGGAGTCGGGGGCGTCCACTAGTTGATAATATTAGGCTTTGTTGTTTTTGTTAAAAACGACATGTTAAGGCCTCAACTTGTACCGTTAGTTTTGTTTTGCTAGCGGCCGATAGATGGTCTTTTAGTCTTTTAAATTGCGCTTATAATATTTTCGTTCGGTCGTTAAGGTTTACAGTGAATTTTGAATAAACAACTTGCCTAGGTTTTCCATGCATTTTATTACAAACCGGATCGGATACAGCGAGGGCTTTTTTGGGGTTTGTACACGACATTACATTATACAAGTTTCACACTTAAAATTCACGTAGACATTTTGACACCACTGTAATGTTTCGTAACAAAAGGATGGATTTAAATGAAGTACAAGACAATATTTATCATAAAATAAAAAGTAAGTATTGTAATTAAATAAATGATAAGTACTAAAACAATACAAATAGGTAATGACTTAAATCGATTATCATTGGTCAAAAATTATTTGAAAAAATATTTTAAATTAATAAATAATTCAAAGTTATTCATTATAAAAACTAGATACTTATAAATCAATAAATAGCTTACAATTATTGCTTACATTTAAAGTAAAGACTTCGTAAAGACTTAGGTACTTGAATTATAGACATTCTTGGTTTAAAATTGAAACAGAAATATGTAAAGTATCCACGGAACTGAACTAAAATAAATTAATAAATGCAACAACTAAACTCCTCACGTCCTATCTATTTCACGTGTTTATTGAACAGCCACTCCAGCTTGGGTTCCGTCAGCGGCCCGTCCCCCTCGCCGTCGCCCGGCGGTCCGTAGCTGTACCCCGGCGTGTTGTACCCCAGCGTGTTGTACTCCGGGGGCCCGTACGAGCTCTGGATCCTGGGCGTCTTCGGCTGGAGGAAGTAGTTCAGCAGCAGCCCGCCCGCGGCCAGCATCTTCTGGAAGAACATGCTGAGCATGAAGATGGAGACCACCTTGAAGACTGCCACCTTGGCGAAGGCGAGCAGCAGGATTAGACCTGGGAACAAATAGTTTAGATGTTATATCTGAAGTACTAGGGCCTTAGTACATGATAATAATATGTTATATGTAGGTAGGTTGGTACCGAACTCGTGTTATTTATTCTTCATTTTATAATTAATATTTATTTATTGTCTTTATATATTTTGTCTTTAAGATGTCTTGTCTACGTTCACAATTAACAAAAAGTTAGTACAAACAAAGTTTATTTATCAATCATAATTCTTCAATGGTTTACAAATTAGTTCATCTATAAGAAATACAAACTATTAAGTACACCTATTTAATGTCTTGCGACGCTCAGCGAATATTTTTTAAACAATAGGCAGAATCATTTTTTTTTAAAACAGCCTTTATGTTACATGTTGAACTCATATATCTAATAGCTTTTAGGTAAAAAGCTTATTAAAGGGGCAGTCCCACGGTGTCTTAAACGGCGCGCGCCGCACCGCACATAGACTCTTTAAATTTAATCACGCTATTAGTTTCAGAAATCATAAAACGCGAGTTAAATTCGCAGTAACCACATTTATATCTAATCCATCCATCCGGAGCTATCACGTAAGAAAAACATCTATCGCTATCCCTATCAAAGTCCGACTATACTTAAAAGTTTAAAGTAGTTACTGTATTCTCGTTGAATTAACTTTGTCCTAAAACACTTTTTAGTACTTTCAACCTTTTAAACCCCGAAGGTATCTCAGTAAATGTGGATATACAAAAGAGCCAATTAATAAAGATCGGTGAATTGATACTCACTTAATAGTTTGGCCGATCCCTTCTTTTTCTTAGCTCTTGTTTCTTCAACGAGAATGTCATTCTTTTCTTCACAATAGCAACAGATTAGAACGGATAATAAAACTATCACTCTCTTCCACATCTTGTAATTGTTTCTGGTATACGAGCCTTAATTTTTTAATTTTAATTTGGCAGGAAAACACTGTTCGGTTTGCGTTCCCGCAAATAAATAAAGTATGTTCCCTGTGCTCTGGTGTTTAACTACGCAAGGAAAGTTAGTTCTTTGTTCCAAAATTTTAAATAATTCGTTGAAGTCGACGCGCCATTGTATAAGGTAATTTTTCTGCTTTTGTACCTATGTTCTACATATTTGTGTAAATTTTAAACAACGAAAAATGCTGTCTCCAAATGAATGCCATTTGCATGTATAATTCCATTTCTGATGAGTAACGGGACATATTGTTTTGTAAATGGAATTCGTTTGTTTTGAGAAAGTGCGAGAAATTTGCTGAAACGAATTGGTTAAATAAAGTTTTTCTAAGTTCGTCAACAATATAGTGGTATTTTATTTTAATTTAAAAACGATTATTCAGTAAAGAGAGAAAATACATTTATTCAAATAGAGATGGATGGTAGGAATATTACCTGATTGCGATTATCATATTCCCAAAGGTCATCAGTTTTCGATGATAAATCAGGATTCACTTCATGTCAGATGGTTAAATAACTATTCTGCTGCATTGCAACATTATTTATTTAAAATATAGATAGTAAAAAGTATAAAATCTATAGTATAAAATGCGGCATGTCATGTCAGATTTAACATCAGATAAGTATACATATTAAAAAACGAAATGAATTTGTATCTACGTCTTTTTTTAAGAGGATCTTTTATGGTTCTACGTTGTGTCTACGTCTATAGTCTTAACTTCTTGATAATGGATAAAGGAAGATAAGGTGACAATTATTTCATAGGCAACACTCTATAGTGATCCACATAGAGACTAGCTAGATTGACCAACACCGCAGTTGTCACGTTTACTCAGCGTTCCTATGAACACATAATCCTATTTATGCAAATACACAGAGCTGCTTACCGTCTAATAATAGTACTTGGGTATTAAGAAACCTAGTGGAACATAGGATCTATCTACATCTCCAATACACAACTTAACGATAACTGTTAACAATTGATGCGATTCAAGACTTGGCTGGTCTGATTTTCTTTCAGCCTGCTAACCAAAACAATGAACATACGTAAAAAACTTTTTTCATAAAGTAAGAACGCTTCATATAAAAAGGAAATCAATGCTAGGGCTTGTGTATCACACTGTGTTTTTATGGCGTAAATTGTACCAGTGGACAAACATCATCTATGTAAAGTTTTACACACTTTTGAAGGAAGTATTCATGGGATGGGATGCTGAACCGCAGGGTTATATTAAATACAGGAGTATGCAAAACTGAAAACCGTGTCGACATATACCTACTTATAAGAAAATACGGAGGAAACATTTTTATAAAAAAAACTTGTTTAAAAAATGTGATATTCAATAAGTGAATAAGGCCGCCAAAAATTACAACAACGATGCTCGATTTATCGTATACAAGAAGTAAGTATTTAAAAACCCTTTAAGTTTCATTTTACATTTTCAAAACATATTTTCATGTGCGATTTTATTGCGCTAAAGTGTACTTCGTACCACGCAAGTTTTACTTACAGACTTCATTTTTAGTTCCAGCAGTTTCAAGTTCATAAAAAGCGAGATTTCCGAAATAGAAAATTCGTTATTTTCCTGACTGGCCTACTCCACATCGGGTATTGAATCGTTGCGTTCACACTCTCCGCCATATTGCTGCCATCTCCCGCGCGATATCTGACAATGAATTTCCAGAAAATCCGCGGCAAAATCGAACAAACCATATACATGCAAAAACTCCAATGATATAGGCTTACCCACTAATCCGGCTTGCCGCTGCCGGCGCCAAGATAAAAACTGTTTTTTAAGGAAATCCCTCACAATTTGACTTTGCCTTAGAATCCGATCAATTCTAATAGAAGCTGTGACGCTATTGTTTGAAGGATGATAGCAGTTTTTTTAGTAATTGAGCTATATCGCTTTTTACAAATTCTAATTATTATTTGAGTAAGTACCTAAACATCTTCACAGCAGGTAGAATTTAGTATAACCTTCGCTTTCATTCCCAATAATATAACTGAATACAGTCTTTTGAAAATGTAGGTTACCTATCAGCCTAAAAGGTTAGGTTTCTGAATAACTTTATGTGTGAGAAATAGACCTAAATCTGACTCATTTTCCTCACGCACAAAGGCTACATTTACTACCACTGAACCATACTTGGGCCACAAAATCTGTGATCCACATAACAAGATCTATGAAACTTTACCTCTAACTTAAATATTAAGCATAAATATCTTCCAAACAGATAAATAATACTCACAACAAAAGCTGAAGCAATCATCGTAAAATTAAGTCACAGTATCAATAAAAACTGAATAACTAAGTTTAGATGTCACAGTTTATAAATTTCTCTACATTAATAACTTAAAGTCTACCACAATTCTTTGGATGGACTGACTAAAGTTATATTTTATACTCAATATTAGTTACAAAATAAATGGTAAAATTAAGATTTAAAGTTGTCAATGCAGGCCCGTTGAGGCCTCTATACTTTACAACCTAAAGCGGTTTGCGAAGAAACTTTTTTTTATCCCACGTCGAAGCTATTGCTTTGGTTGTTTCTGATCCCTTAACCCCCTCTCCCACTCTATCCTTATATCGTCTTTGTGCTATGCCCGCGGCCATGTCGTTTTATTATTCGCGTAAACGGTTTATAATCGCCGGGATACCGGTGAAATAGCAGGATACCGGTGGAATAGCAGGATACCGGTGGAATAGCATCCCAGATTTACGACGCCGGTTTTACGGACTCCAGGAATGTTCCATCCGCGGCAATCCTGCTATGATATTGGATGGATTCCGGTTTATTACCAGTAATTTGAAGCGCGGTTTTTTCGAATACAGAACGGACATTTTGAAATCCATTTTGATCGGCTTTTTGTGGGTTGTGGGGTTAGTTAGGTTAGTGGAAGGCGAATTGAATGGGTTGAGATGGGTACAAATAACTAAATAGTTAAATCACTATCACACAGTAGTTGTATCACTACAAACTATCTACTAGCTTTTTGTGTAGGCAATTTATATTTTTCTAATATACATTTGGCTAAGAAACATATTTCTTATGATACACTCTGTAAATGAAAAGTTACAACCTAACCATTTAATCCCAATACGCTTCTTCGTAAGCGCAAACTTTCGTCTGTAATGAAACGTCTAATTATTTTCCCTTTAAATTTTAACAAACTGTATTCAACAATCGAAGCGATTAACTTGTCACCACTTATCACAAACTTTTCTCATTTCCAACTCAATGCAGCTTTTAGTATCTGCCAACGAATTTTGAATTCACAGAGCGATTTGTGTTTCGTGAAACAAGCCCAATTTAGGCTAACTTTCGTACCGAACGTTTGGGCCCGTACGTCTTTGAGTGCAGGCCCAGAGGCCCCAATCAGTTGATATGCAGTCAATTATGTAGGATATCTGTGAATGTCAGCATGTTACCTATCAATGTTCGCTCGCTAATTGGATTAGAGCGGACCCCCTTCACGTCAATGCTGTTGCCGTGCGGGAAGATACTTCACTACACTCAGGTAAATTACGTGATTGTAAAATATTGGTTACAACAAGGTACCTATATAAGGTTCATATTGTTGAAACGCTTCTTACTCTAGAACTTACTGTAAAAAAATGAATAGGTAAATCTAACGTAGGTAGAACCAAGTTTCTTACGCCCTAACTCTACAATCCCTTAATCCAATTAGTCAAGATATCGGGCTTGGCTGTATCGTTTCTTCAATAATAATTGTATAACCTTCCGTCTGCAATATTCTATTTGATAACATCGAACGTATTTGTATTACTGAATTTGTTTGACCCATCATCCTGAATCAATAGTCTTGTTGACCGTTTTCCCCAGAGCTTGCAGAGTACACAACAGATTGCATTTGAAATGTAAATGCTACCGGCTGTGCAAGAGTTCAATCAACTAATGTGTCCGAAGAGACCCTCGATACAAACTTGGGACTTCTGTTTGTTTAAATACTCCATGTATAATAAATTAATACATATTATTGTTATAAACATAAATCTTCGTTGTCTATACCGAGAAAGAAAAGATTGATGGTTAAACTCACAAACTTTAAGTTCCTCTTCATATTGTACGCCCCGAGTGCGGCCGTAGACGGCAGGCTAGTCAGTAATAAAGCGACGCTGACTGGAAGCTTCAAGACTTTATATAGAGTAATACTCATAGTTAATTTTCTCTTATAAGTCGACACAGCACTGTTGTTAAACTCCAGAAGTCAGTTTACTGCCGAGTCGTTAAGGTCTCTAAATACTTAGTTCCAACTTTAAGTACTTACTTCGTTTCAATAGACACTAAGGGTTTCATATCATAGCCTTATTCTTAAATGAAGTTCATTTTAGGTTATTTTTAAATAATGTTTTTTGTTAATTGATGTATAAACTAAAGCGCAATTCCCAGTGAATTGGTTGTTAAGATACTCAGATATGCACGTGCCTTTATAAATGAAGATACGTTTCTACGGTGCGTGATACAACCCACCGTGTACTTAAAGTTTGGCTTTCAGATATCTTTCCGACCTGCGTACTGCGTGTAGTGTGCGCGGTGTGACTGAGAAAACGATTCCTTCAAGTGCCATATAGTTAATACACCTAAACATAAAAAACTATTTTCATCATTCGAAAGTTCGTTAAATTCAATTGCTGGTTATACTAAAAGCACCGCAACCCGCGCAGAGATATTGCAGAGCAGTTGCTTTTAAGCGCTGGATGGTGGATCTAAGAACGAACACTTCAAGAATAATGTTACTGCTTTCACTATAAAATAAGTTAACAACGCTAGAAAGGGGCTCCGCTGAGCTTTTATGATGCTAAGCCAGCTTACTCCCTGAAGTAAGCTAGTAAATAGTACTTTAACTTGATACCTCGTGTTGTACTAACTTCCTACTTACTAAGTTTATTTTATGCAATAAGACAAGGTAACAAACAAAAAAAATCTAGTGCTGTGTTGTTGATTTCTTTTATATAATGCATTTTTAACGACTTTAATCTATGTTAATAGTAACAATCTTAATACAGTCATATTATATGTATACTCGAATGACTTCAAAACCTAAGGATGATGGTACCTACTCCTACCAAAACAATTAAACGCAAATATGTTGGCGACTGGTACTTCCAAATATGATTTATTGTTAAACAAAGACAAATATTCCAACGAGGTTATATCCAAAGGGTTGTCTGTTTGTTGGACATCTTCCAAAATGCCCTAATTGTTCCATTTACAGTGCAAGTAACACCGCGGTGATGCCAAAACAGCACTTATTTATATTTAACGTTATTTAATACGTCGTTGTTGGTGTTGCCAAATGCATTTGCACCACTATTATTTTAATGTGTAAGAAAAATGAAGACATGAATTTTAAAGTGTTTTAAAATAGGTTTTTTTCAAAACATTGAGGAACAGGAAGAAAGGTAATCTATAACACTGGTCACAATGCCTACAAAAATAAGATTCTTAAGGATTACCTAGATACTCTACATAGTGAGACAGCACAATTTTCTTTTTAACGAAGTTTAAAAAAAAGGATGTTCTTAAATTCGTCACATCAATTTTTCAGAAAGTAAGGCTCTAGAAGACATTTTAAGTTTTATGAATTGAATCAAACGACTATTTTTAGACTCTTATGTCTGAATATAAATAAAGTGTATAAAATAAAACCATTATTTCTTTAAAACTTTGCTCACAAAGCTCAATGTTAATAAAAAGACATCGTCTGAATTTACTCAATAATTTACTTATTTGAACTAACTTATTTTAAACTCCCACACAATACTAAGCTTATCTTATAACTAGAACTTATTTTTTATCTTCTATTATTTTTCCGTCTGTACGGTCCGTATCCCCCATACGGCGCGTCGTATTCCTGATGATGATGATAATCAGGTGGTGACGAGTACTCCACGTGGTGATGGCTCTTCTCTTTGAGATAGCTGACGAACCAGCCGAGGAAGTAGCCGGCCTTGTGCACCACCACCCACAGCACGAACGCGTAGATCAGCTTCAGGATGAAGATCTTCTTGATCACCAGATCCGCGAAGTAAACTGGATGGAAACATGGTAGTGTAAAAATAATGGGTGGTACAAATAAATATGTACCTAAATAAAAGGTGAAAACTTCGTCTGCATGGACTCCGATGCAGTGTAGAGTAGATTAAAGAGATTTTTCTATGTGTATGAGACTTTAAACCACTGTAAAATAGCCTATTTTCTTCCCAGCAAGCAGCAAAATTCATTGGAATCGGTTCACCTGTTTTGATGCAAGAGCTGAACAAAAATGATACCCTGACAACTGAATAGTAAGGATTAACAAGTTAACACCATTATTATTTTTAATAAACTCAATGCCAGTACGGCGTGGTAAACTAATTAGACCACCCACCTATACACAACCAACCGGAACCAAATTTTGAAAAGCCGGAAAAAAAAGCATTTAATTTGTTCGGAGCGCTTCAGGCAATATTTTGCTGCATCCGACATAAAAATGTTGAAAACTACCTACCTTGTTTTATACTAAAACCTGAATATTTTCAGCTCATATAAATTAAACCGTAAATTCCACGTCAGGGTCGTAATACTCATACATACTTCAGTCGCAGAGTTGGTCATAGACAATCAAAAAAACCTAACCGAAACTATCTCAATTACCTTCCCTATATTTCCTACTAAGATCTGTAAACAGAAAAATTTCGTTAGTCAGCGAAATGCATGGAGAAATGTAGGAAAAAACCGTTAGAATCAAAAAATGTGCTTGAAAAGGAAACTGAAAAGACTAAACGAACTTACTGAAAAGTGCAATTTTCTTCTTTTTCCCCCTCGCCTCCACGCCGGCGTCTAATGAGGCGTCTCCGACCGCTATCCACATCAGGACCAGAGCCACTAAAGTTTTTGAACGCATTTTCACGTCGCTTTTCCCGCTCTCCCAATTCCGAATTTAAATTTTTAATGGCTTGCCTGCCAGCAACTTATTTGAGTATTTTTAACAACGTATTTTACGAACGGCGATGTTTTATGAAGTGACAAAATGAAATCGCAGGTTCAATCGTAGGCGCGTTTCTCCATCATACGTAGTGCTAAATAGTGATAATGAAAAACAAACTGAACACTTATTACGCCATAAACTTGACAATGAAAGAAAGTTATGGAAAGTGATGAAACAGATGAAAACTTCTATACCTACATAATCTTTGTTTTCTCTCATCGTAACTTTTCGGCATTAGTAGGTACCTTTAATACCTAATTATATAACATTCCCCATCATAAATATCACAGAATTTATATTCAAATAGATACTAATTGATACGGAAGAACCCGGTCTCACCTGCGTCCCCTACCCCCTAATCTCATAATCTCTTTCATTCAACTCAATTCAATGACGTCATCAATCAGCGAGCCACCTTCGATCAATAATGGTTTCTTTTCAAACGTTCATGGCGGTTCGTTTTGGCGGGAAAATACACACGGAAAATTGAGGTTATATTGCAAAGCCATAAGTAGGTATCTCTTGTGGACGTTTTTGGGGATCATGATTCATGGGAGGCAATTGACTTCGATTTCTTGAGTTTATTATATTTGATCAAGTGGTATCCCAGTTGGGCGGGAACAGATGGATTTCGATTTTTCAACGGATTACACCAACCTACAAGATTTTTTGTCAATGAAAGCTGCAAGTAACTGTTAGTTTTTTGTTATTCTTGATAAGTAGTAAAAAAGTTACGACGTAGTTTATTTGTAGTGTTAAATGCAAATGTTTTGTGGTAGAATGCTTTAACTTTGGATAGCGATAGAAATTAAACCTACTGAATTAGATTAGGTACCTACTGGAAAGTAAAAGAAAAATTACCCTAATAGTTACAAATAAAGGAGAACGCATTTTAGTTTTAATCATAAATAATATTTATAACAGACAGTTTGGGGTTCATGTTTTCCTATTCTTTTACCAGTAGGTACTGTGTTAATTTATTTCTGGTAAAAGCACTGGAACGTTTTAGTAGTTAGAGATTGTTTTATTCGTATTAAGCAGTAGGTCTGCTTTATAAGTAGGTGCTTCTATTTTATTATTTGTACGCAGACCTAAGTTTTTATGTTTCTGATCATGAATCCACAATTTATAGCGAAAGATAAGATCTCTGGGCTTTGATGGTTCACCGCCAGACGCCAATCTGGTAAAGAGGATCATTCGAGGGATATTTTTTGTATTTCTTGGCTCGGATATATTTTACGACAGTAAAAAGAGTACAATAAAATATGAAATTGTAGTCATGGACTTATTGTGTGGGTTTATGTAAGTTATTAACGCTAACTTTCGATGCTCGATCGTGACTCAGACTGAGAAGATGAGCGCCAATGGAAAACGCGTGAGTGACGAAACTAAAAGTAGGTAGGTACCTACGTACTTTTGTGCCTCTTTTACATATGGAAACTCCATTAGAACGAAGTTAGTCGGTCCAGATACTAACTACTTTTTACTAAGTTGGGCATAGATTTTCGATATTTTATAAAGCAAGAGGGATTGAGCCATAATCCAACCACGATGGCTTAGTGCGGGTTTGTGTATCCACTTGATGGATGATTATCCTACATGGGTTTCCTTAAGATGTTTTCCTCATTGTAAGTGCGTGTAAAATGGGTACGTACCTAAATCATTTGAAAAGTACAGCCTAAAAAATCGAACCTGAAATCTTTATCAAGTTAGCCCAATTCCTACCTTCAATCATGCACCTGATACTTTTAATTAACTAAAACTCCGATGGATAAATTTAATGGTAAAACAATTTACCGAAAGGAGTAGGTAATAACGTTGCTAACTAAAAGTACCTACTTAATATCGGCAATCGGCCGGCAGTTTCTATTTAGTGCGGGCACACAATGATCGTACAATGCGCGCTTCTAATGAACCCCGGTGAATGGAGGGTGTCCAATTGGTTTCGTGCAGGAATCCGGAAGCAAGGCAGGTGTGGACGACAAAGGAGGTCTTACGGGTAAAGTCCCTAAGGTGAGAACTAGTAGGTACTAGATATACAGATAAATCTTTGAGTGAGAAAATAAAAGACTAACTAAAGCGTAATCCAACTTTTAATATATTTCGTTAAGACAAGCTTCTCGCCAGCAGCTTGGCATAGGTTTTGTCTGATGGTAAATGAATGGCAGTGGCCCCAATTAGGAGTTAATGATTAAAACTAAACTTAAACTGTAGTTCTTTACCAACCTATCGCGCCGAGACCTAAACAGATGACTTTACAATTCCAGGCACTTCTATGAATACAATTTAATAAATTCTTCCTTAATAAATTGCACGAAGATACTTTAGTATATTAAAGAAGTAAAAATTAAATGATTGATTTAAAATTATAGCAATATTGCCGCTTAACATTTTTAAATAACTCTTAAAATTTGCGCTTAACTAGGAGGTAACCAGCCAACCTGATGTTACAATGGCTGTTCACCATAAATTGCGAAAATAAATTGCAGATTTCTAAGCTATGATATTTATAAGCAAATATGACGCAATTGTTGATTCATCTCACGGCCAAAAACTATGTAGGCTGGTATGCCATAGAGACGGTTACAAAAACCTAATGCGTATGCAACTCTTCCCCAAGAAACGGGAGTGGCATTAGTTCAGCCAAAATGAACAATTGTACCAATAATGCGCAATAATTGTCTGGTTTCTTAGTAATCGATTAATAATTTTTGACTCGACGCTGATTAAAAAGTAAATCCTAAGAACAAGGTTTTATATTGAAACACAGATATTCATAGACAAACACTGAGTTTTCATGTTTATCGGCATGAAATGAATTTGGTTAAATAAAAATACATGTTATTCAAATAATAATTTTAATATATCAATATTAACAATAGTCTTGCGCAGTCAAAAATCGCCAAGCTTAGTTTAAACAAAATGTACTTCACCTGTCGTTTCGGTAAAAAAAAATATAGTTACGTATTTATCGGTAATTACTTTACTATTTTATTTACATAAATAATTGCTTAGTACGAGATCGACTCTTACACTGAAATGACTCACGTTTAAATTCTGCATGTATATAAATAACAATAATTTTAATAACTTATCATTACTGGCTTTTTGTAATATTGGCTTAACTTGTTACAATTAATATGGCACAGATACCACTCTCGTCATATTAATTGCATACAAACGACAATAAAGTCAGGCAGTGTACATTTAGCTAGAATTTGTAACATTTATCTAATGAGGTTTTTGTTACATTTATAGTGACAACCAAAGATTTGAGCACCTTGAAAGCACCAAAACTAAATATAAAATACGTTGAATACTTAAAAAGGTTTAACGGAAAAAAGTGCAGGCGTCAGTGTCTAAGAAACATAGTAAAATAGCAATTAACTGCTGGTAGTATATATAAAATAAAAACATTTTATCTGGAGTTTCGTATAATGCTAGGTACTAACTTGCATTAGATTGTTTCTAGTGTACTTTCAATTACGGATTTTGTACTATCTATATAATAATAATCTAGGTAAAAAAAGAAAAAATAATTCACAAGTAAAGATTGGATTAAGGACACAACTTCTCTCAATTTGTCTAAATTTAAAAATTCACATTTGCTTAGTCAATAGAATACTTAAGCAAAGCAAGTAAATTCATTTGCTTATTGAATACATTTATACAGACCTTTGCAAACTGGAAATCATTATCTGTACAAGTGAGGGTACAATACTGACCATTCCTCTGGCAAATTGACACCAACTAGTTTACTTTCAAACACTAACAGATATTTAAAAAAGATAATATTTTAAAAATCAAACTTGAATCTGAACATTAGAGTATAACTTTAGTAATTAACAATTAAAAAAAAAATTGTATGACTTAACTTTAAATTCTCAATTCAGAAACCGATGGCAACACAAGCACGCAACGCACGAGTGGATTAAACACCTGAATACCACTTACATTTTTTAACAGTATTGAGCCAAGAAAGTGTCGATATTGTATTCTCAACTCCTCACCCCCAACTTTCCCTCAATCTGTAACCTATCACTTATTCCTTTACTAAATTCACTTCACTTCACTGTTAGAACGGTCTGTAGGCACTGGGGTATTTGATGGGTATCATTTTCCTGGTGAAGTCTGCGAGATGCTTCCAGTTCAGTTCCGTGTATAGTTCTATGAGCCGCTCGTCGATCTCCTTGGACGCTCGCTCTTCAGATAGCTTGTTCAGCAGCTTGATGGCTCGACCCCACTGTTTCAGGGTGAAGTAGTACCAAATGCCGTAGTGGATTGCCTGCAATAAAGAATATAAGCTATAGCACATTCAAAAATATCTGTAAATTAGGAAAAGAGCTTTCTTCTTCTTTCTAGTGTGATGAAAAATTTATCTCGTATTAGATTTTTGGGAACCGACTTTTAAGGCTTCCCAAATGGTTCCTGTAGGGTAGTGGCCACCCTAATGTCAGTACATATCAAGCCGCCTATCACATAAGCAGCTGACTTGGCTGGACGAGTATAAAATGTGGAAAAGTTCCAGGACCAACGGCTTGCATGGAGAAACTCGGGACATAACGGCACTAGTGGTCAGTCATCCTTGCACTGACCGTGGACTGACCGCGGCCGACGTTGCTGAACCTCTACAATTGGCCACAGAGTTCCTTTTAGCAGAGATAGAGTGGTAGAGTCTAGCTGTAGGCTCTGTCTGCAGCGATTACTGGACTCGACCGGTGAAATACCACCGTAGCACAGAAAACCGACGTGAAGTAGGGACGATGTTCCTGCTTTTCGTTCGGTGAGTGCGGTATCCGGTGCCCAATTTTGTCAAAGGTTAGCAACACACCCCCAACACTCACAGTGTCGCGGGTAGTCATGGGCGGCGGTGATCACTTACCATCAGGTGACTCGCATGCTCGTTCGCTACCTGTAGTTTCTAGTTACCTTGGGGTCGGCGAGCTGCAGCAGCGCGTGGTGGTCGCTGGTTGTCTGTGTGTAGTTACCTTGGGGTCGGCGAGGTCGGCGAGCTGCAGCACGCGTGGTGGTCGCTGGTTGTCTGTGTGTAGTTACCTTGGGGTCGGCGAGGTCGGCGAGCTGCAGCACGCGTGGTGGTCGCTGGTTGTCTGTGTGTAGTTACCTTGGGGTCGGCGAGGTCGGCGAGCTGCAGCACGCGTGGTGGTCGCTGGTTGTCTGTGTGTAGTTACCTTGGGGTCGGCGAGGTCGGCGAGCTGCAGCACGCGTGGTGGTCGCTGGTTGTCTGTGTGTAGTTACCTTGGGGTCGGCGAGGTCGGCGAGCTGCAGCACGCGTGGTGGTCGCTGGTTGTCTGTGTGTAGGTACCTTGGGGTCGGCGAGGTCGGCGAGCTGCAGCAGCGCGTGGTGGTTGTCGTGGAGCCCCCGCCGCAGCTTGTCGCAGTCGGCGCGCGCCAGCAGCAGCAGGCGGCACAGCGCGGCGCCGCGCCGGGACAGCGCCTCCACCAGCAACACGCGCTGCTTGTCCTGCTCGCTGCAATACGAGGATGACTTACTAGCTGGTCGTGCAAGGGTTGCCAACACGATATAATCATTCGCCATAGATATAGAATAGGTTCTCGCGAGCTCTGTCTAAATGGAACACTACCTGCAAACCACAACTTCGAAATTGTGGCAATGGCAGGTGCTAAATGGCATTTAGCTTTATATACAACTACGTAAAGAGACGACACCCGTCTTTACTACTAAGTCCCGTTCAAGTGCAGCCACACTTTGGCAGTGTTAATTTAATTTTAATCTTCTCTCGTATAAAGAAACTAGTGGCCGCCCGCGACTCCGTTCGCGCGGAAGTCGGTTTCCCGTGGGAATGAGAAGTTTTCCCGCGGTAAAAAGTACCCTATGTCCTTTCCCAAGTCCAGTTCTTTCTTCATACCAAATTTCATTAAAATCGGTTCAGTGGTTTAGGCGTGAAAGCGTAACAGACAGACAGACAGAGTTACTTTCGCATTTATAATATTAGTAGGGATTGTCAATCTTAGTGGTGTATTTCCCGCTTTTGAGGGCTGGAACGTCAAGCTGTAGTGCTCATCTCTCGTACAAGTAATCGGTAAGGTCCATCGACTTGGTTTAGGTTCAAAAAAATAGTAATGCCAAATCTAAGAAATGGTCGCTAAATGGTCTCTCCGGAACGCCTAGGACTTTCAATTTGTAGTTTGCGCCAAAAAAATGTCGTGAAATAGTCGTAACAGACGATAATAATTCTCAGCTGTTTTAATTTGAAAACAAAAACTTATTATATTACCTACATTTCTAGGTTATCAATTCACAATTCCTTGCTGCTTCACTACCGAAAGTGGGATGTCAAAAGCTAAGCAGTGCAGTATGTTACAATATTGAGCAAATAATTCAATACATTCGTCAACTCTACTAAGGACCCATTTTTCAATAGTCAGTTAAGCCTTCAGAGAGGACTTATTCTATGGATAGCAAGATTGTGAATTTTTCAATTAGCGGATAAGCTCTAGCAGAAGATTAAACTCGAAAACTGACTGAAAAACTTAGCTGCCTCTTTTTGCCTCAGTTAAGCAGTTATCTGACAGATTTTTTGACGTTTCTGAACAGGCCGGCGGACAACGATGACTCACTATTTTCTTGACGCGAACGGACTATAGTAGTGTTTTGCTTATATTGGGAAAACAATGGATATTTTACTTTATTTGAAGGTAAAGATGTAAAGTTATCAGAACGGGACAAATATATATATATGACAAGGGGTTTAATTTTAATTATTGTCCAATAAGCTATTGTTGAAATGAAGATTTTTTCATCATAAGTTGCGGTTGAACATTTAATGAACGTCAGTATTTAACAAC
Organism: Emmelina monodactyla; assembly: GCA_916618145.1. Taxonomy (NCBI): domain Eukaryota; kingdom Metazoa; phylum Arthropoda; class Insecta; order Lepidoptera; family Pterophoridae; genus Emmelina; species Emmelina monodactyla. Next base: position 536,637 of record OU745303.1, on the reverse strand, counting down.
TTCGGCTTTAGTTAAGATTAAGTAGGAAGCTAGCAGGTGGACCGAGAGAAAAAAAAGCCGGCGGAAAAAAACTCTCAGCACTCTTTTGTCAAAAAATGTTTGGGTACAAGTATGTAATTTACCAACTTAACCAAGACATGAAAATAACAAGCACAATACAGCTATCATGCATATTAATGTCATGCCTCAGTCAGCCTTTTACAAATAAATATTACATTTATATTTTAGAAATTGCCTGTACAGATATCATTCCCACGCCCTTTTATCGTCTATATAATCTTTGAGTTTATAATAAGCTTTTCTACATAAAGTTTCCTTAACAGTTTTCTTAAATTTATTAAAGGGCATGGACTGAATTGACTCTGGAATTTTATTATAACACAGTATTGACATTCCGATAAATGACTTACTGCTTCTAGCCAATCTTAATTTAGGAATAGCTTATGGTCGTTCCTGGTCCTTACATTATTATCATGGTTATCTTTTCTAGTAGCAAATTTGCCAATATTTTTGTAAATATACATTATATTTGCATAGATATATTGAGATGCAAGGGTCAAGATATCAATCTCTTTAAACTTTTCTCTCAGAGATTCTCTACAGCCAAGTTTATAAATTCCACGAATAGCCCATTTCTGCAGAGTAAAGATCGTTTCGATGTCTGCAGCATTTCCCCATAAAAGGATGCCGTAAGGCAGTAAACCATGAAAATAACTAAAATATACCACTCTGCGGGTCAATTACCGTATTTTATGCAGTGCTGCTTAGTTGCGTTTACGTCTTAACCTCTAAATCCGTTAACCGTAATGACACGAAAACCAAAGGATTCACAAAGTTTTTAACGCTTAAACGTAACGTGTAGGTTTTCCTGTCATTACGGTAATACGGATTTAGAGGTTTACACGTACACGCAATTAAGCAGCACTGCATAAAATTACGGTAATTGACCCGCTGGCTGTGTGAAACTACTGGACGGACTTAGATGAAACTTTACAGTAAGATACGATAACACATAGGTTACTTTTTACCGCGGTAAAACTACTAAACTAAAACCAGCGAATGGAGTCGCGGGCAGCCACTAGTATTTTATAAACCCAGTATTTCTGCAAATCAACATTTAGGATTTCAAGTAACATTTAGGAACTTACGCTTTAATTTTAGTAGCGTCGCTCCTAGGATCGTTCTTCATCCCGAGGTACGCTAGTAGCTTTTCTTGATCTATTTGTTTGATTACCTGTACAACAAAATATAATAATATTATTAAAACGTATATTAACTTACTTACAAAACTAGTAATCTAGACACGCGGCAGCGTGTCAAGCCAAGCTATAATTTTACAAAACATGAATTTAGATTTTTAGGTTAAAAAACAGCTAATAAACGTTAAATAAAGGAATGTAATATCTTTTACCTTATCAGCGATAGATATAAGTTGTTCGCACCACGCCGTCGTCACGTCGGGCTCCACATTCACGTGCGGGAGTCTATATACAAATAAATAAATATTATAATAAATGATTATGACAATAACAAAAAACTTTTTGTACAATTGTAATGAAACGTAAGTAGAGTTTCTTAAATAGTAAAAGACCAAAAGGCAGATAGGTCTGGGTTAGGGTCTGTTTACAAAAATATGTTTTTAATAAGAAATTTCATCGAAGCGTTTATTGTAGTATTGCTTGGTACACACTTGTTATGGTCTGTGTGGTTGTCTATCGCTTGTAGATACGACAGATGTAGTCCGAGCGCCGTCGGGAACTTCTCTCCCGCTTCCTCATACACTGACTGCAGTTTGTCTCCCTCTGGTAGCAAAATAAATAAATCTCAAGACTATTATACCAATTACGAAGCCCTAAACGTAAGCGAAAAAAATGTATTAGAGGAGAAACTTAGTTACATTTTATGAATCAATTTAGAAGATATAGTTTTTCTAGATTGCCCTGTCTTCGATTCTTGATTAAATATACACACCGTTTCGTCACACATATATACTTTAAAATAAGAGCAGCTTACGGGCTGCATTTAATATACAAAACTCATCAGTTATAATGTCAAACATTAGTATTATGAATCCACACTTGATTCATATCTAGCTAACTTTGATAACACTAGACACACTCTGATTCACATCTAGCTAACTCTGACCACACTATCCCACACATCGAAACATTGTTCCCCGCTGCTCACCCAGCTTGGTGAGCCAGGTAGTCAAGAAGTCCTTGTACGCGTCGCCATACTCCTCATTCGGCTTGCTCTTCTCCTTGCTATCCCTCGCATCTCTGTTGTTCCTCCGCGCGGGCTCGGGCACGAGGTACGTCACGGGGTAGGCGTCCACGCGGCGCCCGAGCTCGTCCTTGGCGAAGGTTATCGACCCGGTGAGCGTGTGGCCGATGGTGAGAGATGAGCGGCTTAGTCTGGGGGGGTTTTATGGGTTAATATTGTTTGGAGAAAAACTTTTATAAAAATTTAAGAATACAACGACTCTCGACGATGGATAGTGGAATCAATTAAATTGAGAACGCAAAGGAAGCAGCAGCTTGTAATAAGGAAAAACATAAAAATGGTTTCAGACAATGAAAAGTTCTGAATCAACAAACACACAAAAAAATACAGTCTAATTGAAACATTTTCCTTTTAGAAATTATTTGAAAATAAGGTGGTCTTATGATCAGCAGACTTTCTATATTAACACATTTTATTTAAAACAACCCAATTGATTTGTTACTTTTGATGGTAATCCACAAAACTAATATTAATAGTAACAAATCACAGTTTTGTATTATTATAATTTAAAAGTTAGAAGATGCATGGGACAGTGAAAACGAATGACAAAATTGAGGCAATTTTGATACTATTTAAATTATAAATTTTTAACACCAAATAATAAAGTTCAAATTAATTCCTTTTTCCTACTTTAAGTTACCTGTTAATTATTTTTCATATTCATAACTATTTTACTTTTCCCATGAATAAATACAAAACCTTAATATTTTTGACTTATAAAAGCATTTTAACATATGTACTCACTTATCATTTGGCACTCCAGTTATATACAATGGCAACACGGTCCCGCTACTCAACGACGTTGTGTTAAACTTTTTACCTCCCGTTAATGCCTACAAAAAAAAACAAATAACTTAACATAAAAAACAAACACGACACAAGTAATCTTTGTACATACAAACTAAATATATTATCAAGAATTGTTTTGCTTGCTTATAGTTACCGATTTTTAATTGTTAACTTAGCTCAGTCTATAAAACAACCTATAAAACTCCATAATTTATAGTATTTTATATATCGTCGATGCAGAGTCAATAAATAGTAACTGCAAGAATGCAACTTTTTAAAAAACGTTTAAGATCCACTTTTTAATATTTTATTGTGAATTTAATCGTTTAAATTTTTTATATAAATTAATTAAGTAATAGGAAGAGAACCCAATATATTTAGCAATTAATCTTACTAATCTTATAAACGTGAAAATTTGTATGTATGGATGTTTGTTACTCTTTCACGTAAAAACTATTGGAAGGATTTGGATGAAACTTTGCAGTAATATAGGTTATACATCAGAATAACACATTGGGTACTTTTTACCGCGGGAAAACTTTTCATTCCCACGGGAAACCGACTTCCACGCGAACGGAGTCGCGGGCGGCCACTAGTATTTCAATATATCAAAAACGTCTAAAAATTCCGTTATTATTGATTGACCCATCATGAATGAATGAATGAATGAATGAATGAACGCATGATCATCGGCGACATGGTATCTCATACTCACAGCAGTCTTACAGCCGTACACATCCAGCGCTATCGGCTGCGGCAGTCGCTGCTGCATGATGACAGGCAGGTCCGACAGTCGCTCTAGATAGCTCTTGTTGTCGTGGCGTACTTGTAGCCGCAGGACGTATTCGCCCTTGTCCAGCTTCACCGTGTACTGGAATACAAATACTGTGTTAGAAAATTGTTTGGTGTATGTAGCTTTGATAACAGTACAGATAAAGGCAAGAAGTTAGGCCAAAATACTCATGTTGAGATTGTAAATAACAAATCAAGACGGTTGGGCATTGAAACAATACTGAACTTTGTCCACAAATTGTTTTGTAGTGAGACCCATACAAAAGTAATGAGAACAATGTCAATTTAGAGTTTTGGAAAAACGATCTATAGCAACAGATTTATGCACCTAACAAAAAAATCATTACATAATAAGTTAGCTTGAACAAACAGGACACAAAGTAAAATAGTATTTCTTCTTGATTCTACAAAGATACCTACCTAATATACGATAAGACCTAACTATATTTTAATAGTAACTTTTTTATTACATTAGCCCTTGGTCAAAACTAATTTCAATAACGTCAGCCAACAACCCTACACTAAGGTACCTTGCTGGGGTATGCATCTCCCACGGCCAGCAGCTGCTTGTGTGTGTTGTACAGCATCCACAGCTGCGACTCGAACTCCGACTCGTACAGCATGTCGCTCAGACCGCTCACTATTGGAGACACCTGCCAAATACACTGGGCGTTAGGGGGTACGTTGATGATTCAATTATGGAATTCAATGATAGCAGTGATATGGAGTAGACATGTGTGCTTAGAGGTTTCTGTGAGTGACATTGGACGTGATTATTGCCGGTGTATTGTAATAAATAACAAAATATAGTGCTGGCAATGGGTAAAGGTATTGTTTAAATTTTAATATTAAGCCTACCTTTAATTTTCGATCTTTGAAAAAGTTAATTGGAAATTTTTCAAAAGTCCTTAAAAATGGTACCAAATTCCACATCGTTATAGTTATGGTTTTTACCACAATTTCTAACCTCTTGATCCAAGTTAATAAAACTCCACATCATTATCATTACAGTTTTTTCATTTAAATTTGTTAAAACATACAGAAAAAGTTTATTCAAGTTAGGCAAAAATCAATATTTCGTGAGCGAGTCGGCCAAAATTCCACCATTGCGAAGCGTGGGCGGGGCTAGTTTATTACTAAAGTGTTGATGCTCACATCGGTGGTCTTGGCGATGTGGAAGGTGTACGTGTTGACCAACTCATACACCTGGCGCGCGGCGGGGACCACGTCGCGCGGGCCCAGGCTGGCGATCTTGGACTCCGACGGTCTGCCGACAATAGGCTACCAATGTAGGAAGATCTACGAGAACTTACGGTTCTGACAAAATGCAAGTAAACTTAATTTTATATAGGCATTGCTTTGGGCGCTGCCGGCAGTAAAACCCTAGATACTAGCAGCAGAATCGTCAGAAGTGTGTGTTTATACTCAATTGGCAATCAAGTCTTACCAAAGGCAAACATTGAATTCATTGCAGCATCCGCAAAGTGTCTTTAAGCGATAGGTGGTGGATGACAGCTATCATTGTAACAGAACATTGTCAGTACCATCCAACCTACTTCATTATAAAATAAAACATAACACGCACGCCCTTCTTCTCAAGGCGCTCGGTGAGAACTCAGTATTGGAGCAGAATGTGCCCTCACTGCCGCCAGCGCTACCCGTTCTTTGACTTCCGCACTAATACCGCTTGTACGCGCAGCACAGACGATCTGCGGGGGGGGGGGGGCGCGCCGACCGCCACCGACTTCACTGCGCGTCTGAGCGGCTGCGCAAGCGCATGTATTTTCTTACTCTAATTGGATACTGTTATGCAGAAAGGTGTTAAGTGCTTTTTTGTCATTTTTCGCTAGACGCGATTAAAGATTTTTGACATCAGCTGGTTTTTCAAAACGTGTAGCTGCGAAACTAATAAATGTTATTTTATAAAAATTTGTTTACACATATAAAAAAGCATTGTTTATATGACAACATAAACATTTTTGAATAGAAATTCTAATTTTGATGAATAATCGTGAAAATACCACTTAACACCTTTTTGTTTAATGCTCTATGTTTCGAAATATGTTCTTAAAAGCATTAAGTCACTTTGAATCGCTTTTGCAAATTACTTTACGGAGATAAAAAGATAGAGGAAAAACATAAATCTCATTAATTCTTACTTTAAAATTTAGTTTTACGTTAAAAAAGGCCCGTATATAGGAAGATTAAAAGTTATTAATGAAAAAAATAACCAGACTTGAAATTCCAAAGAATTTTAAATGGATAGGTAATCTTTTTTACTTTCGTGTTCACTCGCTTTTTTGTACTATTATTATGTATAAACTTATAACAATAAAAAATAATTTAAGAAAATCTTAATACTACGCTAATTTCGAGGTGGGGCCCAAAATTGAATTTTACAGTAAGTTTGGTTTTGACTATGTTGGAAATAAGGAAATCTTAATTAACTAATAATTTTCTTGTCTTGAATTTAATCTTATTATGTCAAAACTCCGGTTAAGTGCAAGTCGGACTCGTACACGAAGGGTGCTGTACCTTTATCGATTAAAAACGGTAAAAATAACGTTTTTGTTGATATGGGTAAGCATTATTGTTTAATTATTATTTGGTATCCCAGTTAATTTAAAAACGAGTTATTTATTTATTTAAAGTGAATATTTAAGACGTTTACCAGTTGTCTTTACTAATTCGAGAACAACATAGCAAAAAAACTGTGTTGTATGGGCGCACCTCTTCTTAACTATTTTATAATGTTTTTAATATTCGTCTGTGTAAATTTCACAGCTATCACGGTTCATGAGATACAGCATGGTTACAGAGAGATAGACAGACGGATGAACGTAGGTACGGACGGACGAACCTCAAGAATAAACCTCAATCCAAACTCACGAAACCACAATTCGCACACAGCAGATGTTTTCTGTTTTGTTTGGGGCCACCTATTGCCCAATATTTTTGGAGTGGTAGAGTCTAGATGAAGGCTCTGTCTGCAGCGATTAATGGGCTGACTCGACCGGTGAAATACCACCGTCGCACAGAAAACCGACGTGAAGTAGGGACGATGTTCCTGCGTTTCGTTCGGTGAGTGCGATATCCGGTGCCCAATTTTCTCAAAGGCTGAGCAACGCACCAACGCAACGTTGGGGTCCAACACCCACAGTGTTGCGGGTAGTCATGGGCGGCGGTGATTACTTACCATCAGGTGACCCGCTTGCTCGTTTGCTTGCTTCTCATAAAAAAAAATATATTCTGCCGGCTCCCGACAACGGTGGCCACACCAGCGGTTGCAAGACGGGCAGTTTTCTTTTATGTTGCCATAACGAGCGTGTCTTCGGCGTCACAGATCACGATTAAGTCCCTGAGGAGTGCGCCTCGTGGAGCCCAATCATACCTGACGTTCCACAAGAGTAGCTCGAAACTGAGCCCTGTGGAAAGCAGCAGGTCATGGGTACCACATTTCTATTAGATGTCGCCGATGATGTGTTAGGCGCCTGCCATTCAGGTATGCCCCAATTATTCACCAGAGTTGGGAAAGACGTTTTGGAACCGTAAAGCGCTCTTTATACTGTTCCAGAACTGAGGTTTATGTCTGTTTGAGAGGAGGTGCCCAAAGGCGGTGGTTTACTCTAACTATATTTGTTACCTCAGGGCTTACGACTGGGAGAAGGCCCTTTCGATGATTTTTTTTTCGAAAGATGGTGCTTTCCGTATAGTTCCATGTCAATTTGATCTAGTTCTGACCGTGGCGAAATCCGTATCCGTTGAAAGATAACTGACCTTTTCTAACAAACGTAAAATACTAAAGAATGTCTCGTCCTCACAGAGTTAACGTAAAGCTAGTCACAAAAATCATTAGTATAGCTAACAGAGGGCTATCTGACCACTGAGAAAATTTGAAACTTTATTTTTCGTCTTAGTTAAAGCTAACGGACAGTTCAATATTTGCCATTTTATTTGTTTATTAAAAAACCGGCTCTAAGACGGGTAAAAAATACCAAAACATCTATAATATTACCCTACTATTACAACGTACGTATTTGGTAACACTGCCAAGTATGCTTCTCGGTGGCGCAGGAAGCAATTAAACAAAAGGTGCCAATTTACTTTTAATTACCTAAATCCAATCTTTATTTTTTGATTCCGTACCCAAAGGGTAAAAACTGGACCCTATTACTAAGCCTCCTTATGAACAATAAATCAAAACATTTTATTTTTCACCGTTTTTATAGATAAAAATAGTACAGAACCCTTCGTGCACGTATCCGACTCGCACTTGGCAATTTTTTTAAAGAGTTTATTGCAAAAATGAGATTAATTAAGTTATGAACATTTGCTAAAAGGTTTTGCACTTGAATCTTACTATATATCAGGCTTCCAACGTATCCTTAATATGCAGAACTGAACTTTTTGACATAACACTGTTGTGCAAAATTCAAAAGGTGGAATAATGAAATTTGCAAAACCTATTTTTTGTAAATAACAAAAAATATATAATATTTGGAGAGTTCATTTTTTGTGTACAATTAGATTATATGTTTACAAAAACAGTGGTATACTTAACTCAATATCCGATTTTTGGCACTTAACACCTTTCTGCTTAACAGGGTCTAATTAAAAACCTATTACCGAATGTTCCGGAGTTATCACTTCATCGCTAGGACTAAAAGGACCCCTTTAAACATTGGTCCTTCGAGCCGGATCTGAACCAGCGACCTATATTCTGTGTTACCTGAGCACGGGCTCGGTGTACTTGAGGCTGGCGTTGGGCGCGGCGTCCTGCCCCCGCAGCGCCCGCAGCTCCACCCTCGCCACGGACTCGGCGCCGCCCAGCACCACGCGGCCGCAGTCCGGCCGCAGCCCGTGGAACTCCACGCTGTAGTCCAGCGCCATGTCGCCGAGGTTGGCCCAGTACTTCGCCACCACCACCTCCAGGTGCACGCCGCCCTGGAAGCAGTCTGGACTTATACATCTGTAGAGAGGTAGAATTGTACATGAAATATATTTCTAAAATAACTATCAGGGGGTGATTAGGTATTGATAGTGATGCCAAAAATGTATTCAGTAAAACTTTTGTCTGTCTGTCTCTGACTGTATAACCGTTATAGAAACAAAAACTATATGACGGATTTTAACAAAACTTGGTACAATTATTTTTCATACTCCTGAGCTTACTTTTCATCACGCTAAAATCAATAGAAGTGAAGGGAAATGTTGGAAAAACGGGAGAAGTTACTCCATTTTTTAAGCTTTCGTCGCGTTGCACACCATTATGGTTAAAGCTACACAGAAATCATGTATGACGGAATGTTCTCCTTAAAATTATTTAAAAAATATCGCACGACAGCATAATGTCTATCTTTTATTGTTGAGCCACAATAACACGTGTAACTTCCGATAGCTTAGCAGTTCGAAGCTTTCTGATTATATATGTCTACTCATCCCTAAATAAAATGTTAAAATTATTAATAATTCCATAAAAAAGAATCATAGAAATCGGTAAAGAAAGACCTAAGTTATATAGGGTACTTCTTACTGCGGGAAAATTTCTCATTCCCACGGGAAACCGACTTCCACGCGCACGAAGTCGCGAGCGGCCACTAGTATTCAAATATATTTATAACTAAGAAGTAAACAGAAACAGAAAACTCGGAAGTATGATTAATTACAATGGCTATAACAAAATCGGTATCGGTCCCAAGTTTGATTTTTATCTTTATGGAATTTGTAACGATTTCTATCATCGTTAATTGCCTGTGTTGTTAGGCAGACCGCATGTTTAGCAACCGGCAGCTGTCACTCGCTAATCCAGTTTAAAACGGCAGTCCCCTACACTCGCGCAAGGATCACGGTCTATACATGCGCTCTTCTCTCTTCAACAATGTGTTGCTTTTAACTTTGTTGGACTACATCCCTCAGGACTCGATCGAATACACACGCCTGCCAATGGCGTGTAGATTCAATCCAGTATACATTTTACTTTTTTTATATTTACGTCACTCAGTTTGTAAATAAGGTACATTTTGTTTTTTTTTTTGAGTTCTGTATCTGTTCAAAATCTTATTTTTAAGATTTCGCTATTTCAGTGCAGGCACAGGTCGGTCCGGCGGCTTCCTACACAGTGTACTCACAAGGACCGGGAAGGGCAGCCACATCGTGTACTCACCAGCACCGGGAAGGCAGCCACACCGTGTACTCACCAGCACGGGGAAGGGCAGCTTGTCGTGTACTCACCAGCACGGGGAAGGGCAGCGCGGCGTGTACTCACCAGCACGGGGAAGGCAGCCACACCGTGTACTCACCAGCACGGGGAAGGCAGCCACACCGTGTACTCACCAGCACGGGGAAGGCAGCCACACCGTGTACTCACCAGCCCCGGGAAGGCAGCCACACCGTGTACTCACCAGCACGGGGAAGGGCAGCTTGTCGTGTACTCACCAGCACGGGGAAGGGCAGCGCGGCGTGTACTCACCAGCACGGGGAAGGCAGCCACACCGTGTACTCACCAGCACGGGGAAGGCAGCCACACCGTGTACTCACCAGCACGGGGAAGGCAGCCACACCGTGTACTCACCAGCCCCGGGAAGGCAGCCACACCGTGTACTCACCAGCACGGGGAAGGCAGCCACACCGTGTACTCACCAGCCCCGGGAAGGCAGCCACACCGTGTACTCACCAGCACGGGGAAGGCAGCCACACCGGGTACTCACCAGCACGGGGAAGGCAGCCACACAGTACTCACCAGCACGGGGAAGGCAGCCACACCGGGTACTCACCAGCACGGGGAAGGCAGCCACACAGTACTCACCAGCACGGGGAAGGCAGCCACACCGGGTACTCACCAGCACGGGGAAGGCAGCCACACAGTACTCACCAGCACGGGGAAGGCAGCCACACCGGGTACTCACCAGCACGGGGAAGGCAGCCACACCGGGTACTCACCAGCACGGGGAAGGCAGCCACACCGGGTACTCACCAGCACGGGGAAGGCAGCCACACAGTACTCACCAGCACGGGGAAGGCAGCCACACCGGGTACTCACCAGCACGGGGAAGGCAGCCACACAGTACTCACCAGCACGGGGAAGGCAGCCACACCGGGTACTCACCAGCACGGGGAAGGCAGCCACACAGTACTCACCAGCACGGGGAAGGCAGCCACACAGTACTCACCAGCACGGGGAAGGCAGCCACACCGGGTACTCACCAGCACGGGGAAGGCAGCCACACAGTACTCACCAGCACGGGGAAGGCAGCCACACCGGGTACTCACCAGCACGGGGAAGGCAGCCACACAGTACTCACCAGCACGGGGAAGGCAGCCACACCGGGTACTCACCAGCACGGGGAAGGCAGCCACACAGTACTCACCAGCACGGGGAAGGCAGCCACACCGGGTACTCACCAGCACGGGGAAGGCAGCCACACAGTACTCACCAGCACGGGGAAGGCAGCCACACCGGGTACTCACCAGCACGGGGAAGGCAGCCACACAGTACTCACCAGCACGGGGAAGGCAGCCACACAGTACTCACCAGCACGGGGAAGGCAGCCACACAGTACTCACCAGCACGGGGAAGGGCAGCGCGGCGGGCGCCTCGTGCGTGAGCGCCATCATCTTCTGCGTCTCGTGCGCGCGGCACGACAGCCGCGGCCGCAGCTGCATGGCGTGCGCCAGGAACCGCCCCGCGCGGGCACACGACGTGTGCAGGCGGAGCACCGCCCACGACGCCTCGGCGGGGGCTGGGGAGGAGAACAGGAGGTTCCAAGTAGCTAAGAGATTGAAGGTAGTGGCCCATGTTCGAGAATAACAAACTAGCGGCCGGTCTCAAGATTTCTACCAAAATTAACTGTAAGCGGTGTAGTTGCGTCGCAATAAATTATGGCAGATAGCCGTTGTAAAATGACAGAGAACCCCAATTGTTCAGAAGGTAATAAATAGAAATAGAACAGGGTGTCCGCCGGCAGATTTTACACTTTGAACGGAGCTCACGGCGACTAGCAAAGCGTCAGCGAGCGAAGTATCATTGTAGCATTCGTTGCGGGTTGTTTAGTAGCCATGAGTCAGTGGACTTTCATATCGGAGGGTACGTTAATAAACGGAATATACGTTCACAGCCCAAAGACCACAATTTGGTGTGCCATTTCTGGAAGTGGCGTAATTTGACCTTATTTTTACGACCGAAGCGAAACCGTAAAACTCACAACGATAATCTGCGATGCAGGACAACTTTTTACACCGGCGCTGCACCGTCATGCTGGCTACAATAACAGAACACACTTTCAGCAGGATGAGGCTACGGCTAACCTAGACCACTTATTCCTGGAAAATTGATAACTCGCTTTGGTGACACATCCTGGCCCCCTAGATCTCCTGATCTGACTCCCTGTGTCCTTTTCCTGTAGGGATACCTAAAATCTCGTGTATACAGCAATTCGTCATCAACTATGAAGGCTCTGCGAGAAAATATACGATGCGAGATTGCGGCTACCAGTCCAGAACTTTGCAAGAGAGTTTTCGCCAACATGGAAGAAAGATTGAAAGAATGCTTGTGGCTAGAAGGACGCCATTTGAGTGGAGTGATTTTTAAAACCTAAAATCCGTGTTATTACTTTGTTAGAAGATAAATAAATAACTTTGATTAATAAAATAACTTCATTATAAAATCTGCCGGCGGACACTCTGTGATAAGTAAATTTTAATAAAGTGTGTCTGAATTGGGTCTAACGTTGGTAGTATAAGATTTAAAGTCGCCTTGAAATGATAGACAACATCAAGACGAGTGTTTTTAATTACAATTTCTGAAAAAGAAAGACTTAGATGTTTCCACTTCTTCACCAATTGTCTTCCACAAAATCAGAAATTGAACAGTTTAAAACATTTCAACCAGTAAACCACACACGCCCCAACATTCTCCCTTTCCAACCCATACACTACACATACTCACGTATGATAATATGCCTCTTGATGGTGGATGGTTTGAACAGCACATTGTTGTATCTGAGTATTGGTATCGACGGCAGCGGCTCGGGCTGCAACACGGTGACGGCCACGCGGAACACGGGGCCTTTCTCTATGCACTTCACGTCGTACGCGTTTATACTGGAATTAAGGAACTAGCTGAAAATAACTAGATATGTATGAAGCAAAGATGAAAGATGTGAAAGAGATTTGAGAGTGCATGGCTGAGAAACAAGCGGATACGCAAACACGAAAAGATTAAGGGCTGATTTTTCAATAGTCAGATAAATGCTAACTGACTGATAAGAGGTATGTTTTCATTGTCACTTCATACATATGTCAAGTATTTATGTTTGACGTGCAACAAAAACATACAGATTTTTTGTCAGATAGAATTTATCTGACTATTGAAATTCCGGCCCTAAGTAAAAATAAAATGACAGGGAATAAAGTTGTGTGTAACAGTGGTCCACCATCTCGTTATAGAAACGCTAATTTACTCATATGTCAACGACAGTTTATGGTCATTTACCCTTCGATCAATAACGTCTATTGAAGAGTAAAATACGTCAAAAAACCTTTTGTTTTTTGGTACAATTTTATATAGTTTTGCTTTTCATGTAATGGTGTTGTAAACTTTACCTAGTAAAGTGCGGTCCGGGCGGCAACCCCGTGGTGTCCACTCTAACGGCGATGGGCCGCGCGGCGTTCATCATGTCCAGGTGTCGCGGAATGGACACCCACGCGGCGTCGCACGTCAGCGCCAGGCGGATGCCGAAGGAGATCTGCTTCGAGATCACCGCCTTGTCTGCAACCAACCACCACACTTACACGTGTTGTCTGAGACTTACTTTGAAACTACGGTTGGGGAAAAACATCGATTTTTGCGTAGATTTTTCCTTTAAGTTCTAGATTAAATGTTAGTTTTGATATTAACAACATACCATCACAAGAGATTCCGCTATCACAAACACAAAGCTCACTCGGGGTTTCACTTTTCACCGACTTCGACCCTACGGAAATCACCTTTGTCACTTTTTGTATTCCGAAGGCTACATACGTCTTGCTACTTAATGTTAAATTTCTAAATACTCGGACTTAATGCATTACATCAAAAATAATAATAAACTATACATGTGGATAGAACACCATTTAAGTCTAAATATATCAATAAATATGTTAATTTTTATTTATAATGTTTGCGTTATTCCTATACATATAACATCCCATTACTTGTCAAAGAACATAATGCTATTATCAGATACTTCTTCATTTGTCAGTACAGTCTATTTTGCCTGCTTTAAACATTTGTATTTAACAATCCCGTCTACCTTTTTGTACATTATTTTTTTTGGATTAAATCGTTTTTTTGCTAAGATTGATCATCACTTATTAACCTATCACCTGTTTAAAAGTAAAGCCAATAAAATATGCATGCAATAAGGCAAGCAACAAAAATTTTTAAAAAGTAAATTCCGTCCAACGGTATACTAAAAAAGCAATCAAACAAACCTATGCTTACCTTCCTCATCGTTGTGGTCGTGCATGAACGCCGGTTCTATGGTGATGGGTATGTCTTTTGGCGCGTCGTCGATCTTCGGCCGCAGCAGGATCCCCTTGTTGTTGTTGGAGCCGCACTGGATGGAAAACGACACGTCGCGCTCTGGTGCATCGTGGTAGGTAGATAGGATCTCGAATGCCTGGGGACAGAGGTCTTGTTTTCACAGATAATAATAATAATAAATCACCAGACTAACACACCAATTATGTGGCCCTAAAGTAAGTTGCAGTACGCACTTGTGTTATAGGTACCACATAATGGACTAGGGGAGAACCTAGTTACACCCAGACACGAGCCAATATCGGAAAACCATTTTTAACGACATTGGCCCGACCCGGGGATCGAACCCGGAACCATCTGCTTAGCAGTCCGGTATATATATCGCTGCACCACAGAGGTCGTCGAATGATAAAGCTAGTTTCATCTTCATCACTTGAAATCTTTGCTAGTGCTGAAGGCTTGCCATTAAAGGTAAACAACGTTTGCAGGGTTGGCAACAAACCCCTCGCGTCCCTTCAGAACCGACCCTCACCTTCTCCACCTGCAGCAGTCCGCAGCCCTGCGCCCAGGGCTCCACGTGCGGCAGGCCGGCGGCGGAGTTCTCCAGCGCGCGCTTCAACGAGAACGGGCTCCACGCCAGCCCGCGCGCGCGCAGCCCGCACACCAACAACGCTGGCGACCACCAACATTGTCAATAACCACGCTACCTACCGACTGTGCGGCCCTCAATAACAAGGCTTGTACTTAAGCAGAGAATGAACAAGGGACAATGCAACGAGCCGCTTTAGAAATAACATCTACGCTACATAATTTAGGTGTCTTTTGCAAGGATGTACTTGTGATCATACAGACAAAACAAAATATCCGTGCATGCAAAGCTAATTCATGTCACTTGTATATTATATTCCACTAGAATCAGTGAACTCGGATAGTGTTTACAAAAGGAGACTTTCAGAGAAAATTAAACTATGAACATTTTTAGATATCGGTAAGAACACTCTGTATAGTTTTTATCAAAATCGCAGTATCTTTTTAAGAGCTACGATGCTACGTATCATTAAGAATATCGTTCCGCCAGGTTTCAAATTGAGAAGGCGTCTAAAATTAAGGATTGGAGATTACGTCATAACTATTTGTTAAATTGTCAATTACTTAACTATAGTTACTTATTTTCAAATTCTTAATATAGAAGACTAAGAGAAATAGAGATGAGCATGTTGCGGATCGTTTTTTAATCGCGTTTTAAAATTATATTGTTTGCTTACCGACTGCGCCCGCGACGTGCGGAGCGGCCATCGATGTGCCGTTCATTAGTTGCGAGTTTCTTAGAGTAAACCTGCAAAAAATACTTGTGTTGATACTTTTTCATTTTTAACTTATTAATATAACTTCAAATACGATGTATTTCAAAATCGTGAGTGTAAGTATGTAATGCGTATAGTGCCCGTGGAGTGTGTGTGTTCGTGTATAGTGCCAGTTTAGTGTGCATGTGTGTGTGTGTGTAGTTTTTGTGTGCGTGTGTGTGTAGTTTGTGTGTAGTGTGGTGTGTAGTGTGGTGTGTACTGTAGTGTGTGTGTAGTGTGTGTGTAGTGTGTGTGTAGTGTGTGTGTAGTTTGTGTAGTGTGGTGTGTAGTGTGTGTGTGTAGTGTGTGTGTAGTTTGTGTAGTGTGTGTGTGTGTAGTGTAGTGTGTAGTGTGGTGTGTAGTGCGTGTACCTGGCGACGGCGGTGAGCGCGGCGCCGGGCGCGCACACGGACAGCGCCAGCGCGCCGGACGCCGCGGGGCCGCGCGACGACCACGAGAACGCGCCGGCGCCGACGCTCGCCCGCAGCGAGTACGCGGCCGACGACATCTCCGGCGACACGTACGCCGCCACGCCTGACACAACCACCAGTCAACACATCGTACGAACAAACCTTCAGCTAAGGTTCAAAATTTGCTGTCTAGCGAACTTGAATGCAGTCAATAAAGATGTGAGAGTGACGTCTTCGTTTTATGTAGAAAAAGCCGACTTCATCCATCACACTGTACGAACAAACCTTCAGCTAAGATTCAAAATTTGCGAAAAAAATTACCCTATGTGTTATTCTGATGTATAACCTATTAGTCCAAGATCCCAGAGCTGTAAGACACAACTTATTTTCTGAAGCATATAACTTTCGGTTCTCAGTAGCCTCTTGTGTACTTTTTAATACCTGAACGTTTTTGCAGCTTGCCCGGTGACGCCTGCGCAGGTGGGGTATATGTATGGGTAATTTTTGAGTTTAGAGGATGTTTGGTCATTGCAATTTGTCTGACTGATTAAATATAACATTGTAATAGTTATCTTAATAACATATAAAAAAATCAGACATATAAAAATAAATTAAGTTCATTTTTTAGATCTTTAAAGCGTCTGATAAAAGTTTTGGCATTTCTCACCCCCCAAGTCAAGTGGCAATATAAATTTGCGTTAGCGAGTGTATGTATGAATGTATAGTATTGACAGTTGCATACATTTTAATTCTATTCACTCGCTTACACAAATTTCTATCGCCACTTGACTTGAGGGGCTGGTACCTGCGCAGTGTCACCGGGCAAGCTATACAAACATTCAGGTATTAAAAAGTACAAAAGGGACTACTGAGAACAGAAAGTTATATGCTTTAGAAAATAAGTTGTGTCTTACAGCTCTGGGATCTTACTCTATATATAACTGTAAAGTTTCATCCAAATCCGTCCAGTAGCTTTAACTTACAAACAAGTGTAACAGCCGGCGAAAGTTGCATAAAAATCCATTAAGTGGTTTCGGAGACGTTATGGAACAAACATATAAACAGACACGATAAGCAACTTTGCTTTATACTACCTATGTGCTATTTTATTTTCTTACTTAATGCAGACAGAATAAAATGAGTCACATTATGAATCACGCAAAATGCAGATTTTTCCGTTTTTGAATTTTTACGTTTTTTGATAATAGTTTATGTCACTCGAAAGTTACAGAATCACTCTGCTGGTCTTAGAATTATTAATCATTTCTAATATCGCAATAACTATTTATTTGTACAAACAAATCCGAATGTACGTTTTTCTCTACAAATATTACAAAGCTTAAGAGTTTGTTTGAACATTCTGATCACAGGAAACACTGGATTCTGGATCATATTGAAATAATATTTTATGTAGAATATTCTATTAAGGAGCGGAGTAGTTATATCCAAAGTCACATCACTAGTTCGCGGTGAAGAAAAATCGATCACTGTCTGATGTTAACACAGCCAAAATGGTATTTTAGTTATTTTCAAAGTTTACCGTCTTAAGGCATCCTTTTATGGGGAAATGCAGCAGAAAGAAATTGATATCTTAAAGAGATTGATATCTTGACCCTTGCATCACAATATATTAATGCAAATAAAATGTTTATTTATTTACAAAAGCAGTGAAAAATTTGCTACTAGAAAAGATAATCATGAAAATAATGTATGGATCAGGAACAACCATAAGTTAGCATTACCTAAATTAAGATTGGCTAAAATTATGATATGGGACTCTGTTTACATATTTAAGATCTTTTATGTAAATATTGCCTGAAATAAATGAATAAATAAAATAAAAAAATAAAAGCAGTAAGTCATTTATCGGAATGTCAATTCAGTCCATACCCTTTAAGAAATTTAAGAAAACTGTTAAGGAAACTTTATGTAAAAAAGCTTGTTATAAGCTCAAAGATTATATAGACGATAAAAGGGCGTGGGAGTGATGAAATACTGAGGAAGTTTTATATTTTTTCTATTTGATAATATTTGCATAAAGGAAACAATGCCAAGGCTCTTACCTATGAGATATGGTTTAACAATATCTGGCGGAGCTCCGACAGTACACAATGCTGGCCCGTGGTTGCCTCCAGACACAACCCAGTTTACTCCATACCGAGACACTACTGTACACATTATCTCTCCAATACGGCTGCAATAAACATATCATTTATACTTCACTTTTAATATTTTGTATTAAGTAAATATGAATAATAAAACATACCCTGTATGAGACCAGTGAGCATGTTCTCCGTAACTCATATTAATAACATCGATTTTCATTGTTTTACATAGCTCCATGACTTTAATGCATGCTCTGACCAGCGCAGTGCCAGTTTCCATTGACCCTAGTCGACTGTCTCCGATAGTCAAGGAAACAATCTTGGCTCCTGGTGCAACTCCATTTCTGTCTGGCTCTTCAGGAAAGTAACCCGCTGAAATTGCAGCTACATGTGTGCCATGTGTTGCTGCAATTATGAGAATAAGATATTAATAAGTCTTGTAATAGAAAATGTTGATACATAACAAAAACATTGTTAATATTTAGGTAAGTACATTTGTTAAGACAAAAAATACTCACAGCACATTCCAACAACTTCCAAAGTGTTGCCCTCATCATGTATGTTGATGCTAACTGTCATTTCATCTAGAGGTGTAAGGTGTGAATGTTCATGGGTCAATGAATACTCTCCCAAAAAGGGACCCGTGGATAGGTCCCCACTTTCAGAAGTATCAATACAGGCTCTGTAGTGGACATAAAAAAGCCGTGTTGGTTAAACATCCAATTTAAATGCTTACTTTAGAAATAAAACTCACCTCCATACAGATCCATCATGGAATAAAACACAGTCATATGTTGGCCCATAATCTGTAAACTTCTTGTCAGCGGCTTGAAGCACCTCCAACCGAGCTTCAAGCTCTTCCTTCGTTTGTTTATCTTCTAAAGTCAGTGTAGCACCTTTTCCTGCTAGATGAACAGCATTTTTTTGTAGTTTGAAGTCATTGAATGAAGAAGTCAGCAGGTCTTTAAAGCTTTTTTGTAGTTATATTCCTACCTTCTGAATACACAGATTTTTATCAAACAAAGCTGCTTGTTTGTCATGTTAACTTACCAATCTCATTTTCAAACTCTTGTAACCGTTTATTGCATTCAGCAAAAGCTGGCTTATGTCCAACATTCCACAAATGTTCTTTTCTATGTTCCTGCATACGCTCCATCACTTTTGTGGGGTACAGCTGGTATGGATACAACACCCCAACCCTCCATTCTCCAGAGGGATTTTTCCATGATTCTGGTATCTAAAATCAAGTTTGCCAGTAGCAAAAAATAAACTTTGCATTACATTAACAAAAATGATTACTAAGCAAACATGACTAGCAGCTGATTCAGCACACTGTCTAGCTAGGTTATTCAATTATTTTGAAAAACTTTACCAAAGCCATTGCATTTGTTAGTCAATATTGTTCCATAGAGACGTAAAACATAACATATGCCAGCTTTAAAATGAAATCACCTTAAGTTTGCGGCCGGTAACACCGGTGATACAACCGTCGACAACCTTTCGAATCACGGTGCTCGTATCCACATCACCACAACCGCTGCAGTCAAACCTTTCTATCACCTTTGTCTCGCCAGTACTAGTCAACTGGAATTCAATATTTATTTAATAATATCACCAAAACAACATACAAAAATAACAGTGACAAGACAATTTTTATACCTTCAGACCATCAGCTGCTGGGTCAACTCCAGAATCTAATATTGCTATTATAGTATTTCTTCCATCATACTCTGGGTTTTTAGTCAGAAAAGAAACTACTCCAGTCTCTTTTTTTGGCAATAAACCCCAAACTGGAAATTCACAGTCGATCGGTACCTCTGCCATTTTGTTTTGAGAGTTGAAGTCTGTGTTGCCAAAGTAAATTTTAGAAAATCACCATTTATAATAATAATTAAACAGTAGAGCCATGTTTCCTCCTTGGAGGCAGAGTCAGTAACTCTGATACAATCTTAAAAGTAAAATGTACTTAGTAGGAAAATCGTCAGAAACCAAGCTTTTGATGGTTTTTAAACATTTGTGTTTTTACCTAAACTTTACCTTATACAGGATACAGGCCATCAGAGGACCAATTGATAAAGTACATAAGTTGTTCCTCTGAACTCAATTCATTGGGCATCTTAGAGAATGTAACCAAAGGAGATGACAAGATCATTTTAACAGGAACATATTTTTCAGGCACTTTTAGTGGGGGACGAGGAAGTGATGTGACAATAACATTAAGAATGAATGGGTATTTTTATTGAACGAATGAAGTTTTTTAGTTCAATTTAATAATTAAATTTAAACCTTTTCTTCTTAATACTACTAAATTTTATTGTTTAGTAAAAACACTTACAAATTTTGGTTTATCTAAAAAAAGATGCTAAGGAATAAATAAAATGAGTGGGTAACATCAGTTTAAAATAAATCCTTTTATTTTTGTAGAATTTTAGCAGAATACAATACAATCATTATAGTTCTAAATAATTGTTTTATTATTGAGTTATAAAAGGAGATAACAAATAAGCATTTTCGCAAGTCTTAGCTTAAAACATGTAAGCGCTATTTAGTAATATATGTCTGCTAAACTTTATATTTTTCGAACCATTCATTCATCCCACCAGTCATTCAAATCAATTTACTTTTATTTTCCCATCACTGTCTAGAATCACGGCCTGTAAAAACGACATTAAAAAAAATTAAAAAGAAATCTCATCACAGTGGTTGTCAGCTTTGACAGCGTTGACAGCTTGTCTCCCTAATATAGTATTCGTTGTTAACATTTGCTATCGTTTAAAGTGTCGTTACGATCAAGGTTAAAATTCGAAAATATCAATAAATAGTGTAGTAAATTGCCAAAAATACTAACAGGTGATATGAAATCCCATGTAAACGTAAATTCGAAGTTTCAGAACGTCGTTTACACAACAAAACCGAACAAATCACCATTTTGTGGAGCACATAAACACATGACAGAGCAACACAGAATGATCAAGTACCGTGCGTGGTACTTTTGTTCACGACTATGACCATTGCTATGACCAAGATTTTGCCTGAGGGGAAAGGCCTGCTATGCCATCTCCTTTGGTTAAATGTTCTAAGTTGGGCATACATACCTAACAACAGATATTGCTAATTAAATTTGACAATAGATTGTATGTTATAGTCACGTTTTATTCTTAAGCTGTCAAATAAATGTATCGAAAACGTCAAACAATATTGTAGTTACTGCATATTTTTCTTAGCTTCTTCATAGCTTAGAAATAAAATGTGGTGGCAAATAATTCCACCTCTTGTTGTTGTAATGGCTTCTGTCGGTTTACCCGCACCTGTACTGTATTTTTGCCATTATTTAGCATGTGGTCAGGTATGTTCTTTACGGAGTAATATACAATGTTCTTTACATTATTGAATGACGCCATTGATTTTAGATTTCAACAAAAAACCGATATATAAACCGAAAAAAGTAGGTATAATTACATTTTAATGACAAACAATTTTCCATTTAATCAAAAGTCTATGAAAGAAAATTCTTAGATCGACTAGCTTAAACAATGATTATATCTAAGGGTCATAAGGTTACGACCACAAGTGAAATGGATGCTTCTGCTGTAACCCTATGGCCATAAAGCACCGCTGTTATCTTAACTCATTTAAACATAAATAATGAGAATTTGGACCTGCATTCCATGTGCATTTTATCTAGTGGCGGCGGTTAACTAAAAAAAACAAATATACGATACATAACTATTATTTAATTACAGGGAATAAGACGAAGTTTAGAAGACCCTTGGAGTCGTCGCATGTACCAACGCGATAGACGAGTCACTGGATGCCCATACACTGTTACTGTAAGTTGTTATATAAATGCTATATATCATTATTTACAAGCAATAATGGGAGCGGAGGGACTGGCCTAATTTGAAATTAATTTACTGAATGCACCGAAGGACTTAGTTTTAGCTTTATATTTTGATTAATATGGATAAATATGTAGGTACTCAATGCTTTTGTAGTATACAAGTATTTTGTTTTCTTTTACAGGATTTAGGGGATTTCAGATTTGATGAAAAAAAACCTCAAAAAGAACAAAAGAATAAAAGTTAAAACGTTTCCTGAAAAAACTTAACTCACTTAACTAGTATTTGTTTTTATTATGATTATTTTTTTAATTATAACTTAGAAGAGAAGTAAACGCTACTTACATTTAACTGGAATGAGTTCCTCTTGAATTTTTTTCTTAGGCAACACATCCCTAGATGTCATTTTGCAATATAATTCGAGGTTTGTTGTGTAACACCTAGAACTTCTAAATAAAAAGATGTGGTACGAAATTCTACCGAGTTTCTTTATAGTTACGGCTGCCATAGGATTACCGGGATGGGGTCTCTATCACATTCACAACTTAACACTTGGCAACGTAAGTTACTTAACTTTTAATATTTTATGGCGTGTACAATCTTTGCATAAACTTTGATTTGACTATACTGTGTTTTTTTATGTCTAAAGACTGTACGTACAAGGGTACAGAACTTTTTGGAAGCTTCATAAAAAATAAGTTAAATTAACACTTGTTATATTTTTAACACCCAGCTTGTCATCTAATAATCGCTTGTCACTTTATAAATTAAAAAAAATATGTTAAAAATATTATATCAAACTTGAAAGGAATAAAGGGGTGATTCTGCCAGCATATAATTTATACATAACATTAATATCATTAGTGTTTTGTTATAAATACAAATGTTTTGGTGTGAAATAGTCCCATCAAGTAAAATGTGTACTTTATAACTGTTGTTTTTATTGCAGCATTTCAGAAGAAGCATGACTGATAGATGGGATCGTCATCTTTATCAACGTGAAATGAGACTTACAGGGGACCCTTACAAAGTTAATGTAAGTATTTTAAAGTATAAACAATGTTACACAATATTTTTAGGAACATTTTGTTTTAAGGTTATAGTTACCTACCAAGGTTCCAATATACAGGGTGTTTGGAGGGTGAGTAGCCAAATGAAAATGGTGGATAGGTGAGGCTATAAGCTATTTACTTCCACTTATTAAATTGCATTTTGGTTAAATTTTAAGAATTTATTCGATTTTTTTAAATTTTCTTAAGAAAATCCCCAATTTTGTCATTAAAAGTCCAATTTTTTTTTATTACTATCAGAACCAAAAGAAAAAATTATAATTTAAAGCCCAATACTGTTTTATTCAGATGCAATCATAAATTAATACAAATCATCTCATATAAAGTTACAGTGGGTTCATAAACTTCGTGGAACCAGTGGGAAAAAAATGTTTAGTAAACTTTGCTATGCAAAAAAATAAAAACAAATTTAAGAATTTGAAAATTTCATTTGCTTTTAAAAACTTCTACATTTAAAACACTTTATAATGATATGCAACATGTAACATAAATAATTAGAATTGCTGGGTCTTCTCAGAGAGAGGCCAACAACAATCTTCAGTCAGAAAATAAAAACATTTTTTTATACATGAGGCTGGGAAACAAGATAAGTGTTGCCTAGTGACAAAATAGATAACACAATATGCATAGCTTTGTTAGAGTGTGACAGAAGTTTTTAACTACATACATAGTTTAACGGGTTTGAACCTTCCTTACCAGGCGTCTTTGAGGACTAACTTACTATTTCTGTTGAGATTTCTAATTATTTATGTTACATGTAGCATATCATTATAAAGTATATTAACTGAAGAAGTTTTTAAAAGCAAATGAAATTTTCAAACTCTTAATTTTTTTTATTTTTTTGCATAGCAAAGTTGACTGAACATTTTTTTCCCACTGGTTCCGCGAAGTTTATGAACCCACTGTAACTTTATGTCAGATGATATGTATTAATTTATGATTGCATCTGAATAAAACAGTATTAGGCTTTAAATTAAAATTATTTTCGTTTGGTTCCAACTGTAAATAAAAAAAAAATTGGACTTTTAATGACAGAATCGGGGATTTTCTTAGGAAAAACTTAAAAATCGAATTGATTCTAAAACTTGAATCAAAATGCAATTTAATAAGTGGAAGTAAATAGCTAATAGCCTCACCTATCCACCATTTTCATTTGGCTGCTCACCCACCAAACACCCTGTATATTATATATTTAATCTTAATATGATTTTTTTTTGTTTTAGGGTTTGGAAAACATCAAAGATTGAAGAATAGAGTGTTGTAAATAGTATAATGCAAAATAAATGAATCATCTACATTAGTTCTTACATGTTTTTATTTGTAAAGTTTATTATTTTTATTTTGTTTTTTTTTATCTATCTATAATATACTGGCTGTAAATAGACCAATTCGAAGTTAAATCAGTTAAATAATTTGAAGCCTGAAACTACTTAAATTTTTGAGACTATTTAGGTAAATAAATTCACTTACTCAAAGCCATGTGTTCTTGAGCCTAGTAATAAAAATAATAAATCTCCAGACTTACAATCAATGCTCCCACATCAGCTTATGGTTCAGTGCGATGATTTATATTGCAAATTAAATTAAAATACTACTTCATTTGAAATCATCGCAAAATCCTATAGTATAAATGGAATTGTGTACAATTACCTACGTTAAAAAAAAAAATATATATATAAAAAAAGTTCAGAGAAGATTTCACATGGGAAAGTTAAGTAAGTATGTAAAATACTGAAAACCACTGTTTAATTAAGCATTTTTTTCTCAATTTTCAATCTCTATTATTTATTCATTCTTATCTCATAAATAATAATAGCTTGTTTTCTGTAGGTATAGAATTTTATATTGAGATCCCAAAAAGCTTTTTTGATACCATTGCTGGTATGAGTTGCAATGGAGAATGTTAACAAATTTTGATTATTATCTCTTCGTATTCTCTGTCAAAAATAAAAAATACTGGTGAAAGAATTATTTCGATGCGTCAATTAGTTTCCGATTTATAAGTAAAATAAGTTGCTACCGCACGACGCGGGCTGCCGGTGGCGGTGTGACGTCACACCACAACTGGCTCGGTCTGGCTCACTCAGTACGCTTGCGGTCGCGCGCACTTGTCGTCTAAATTAAACCTAAATACTTTTAAAAATGACTAATCCAACTACTAGGAAATCATGTGTTGTGCCTAAATGTAAAAATACAACTATCCATTCGCCGGAAAAGTTGTTTTTTACAGTTCCAAAGGATACATACATACATCACCAAATCTTTTAACTTGAACATAACCAATTTCATTAAACCATTTGTAAGTAAAAATACAAATAAATAAAAGAGGTTTAGTTCATATCATCTACATTTGCAATAAAAAATAAATTAAATTACTTAAATAAAATAGTAAAGGTAAAGTGCATCTGTGTTAGATACGCTACGGACAAGTGAAACACATGCGAGCTGGCAATAGACTGATTACTTTATTATAACTCAACCTAGCCGTGTGAGTGCAGTCACACACACATACACAACATTTCCTCCCTCAATATTTCTGAACATGTCTTACAAATTAAACATTAAAGATATTAAGTTATTAAAAGTAGGGTTTATAATTTATAACAGGACGTATCCGTTTTGAACGTATCTCTTCATTGCCTTGTTGCTCGGCATCATGAAATTCCTCTTCATCGGAATTCTGCGGTCGCCGAACTCCTCGCGTCAATGTGACATGGGATGGGGTCTGTGATGATGGAGAGGCACTACTTTCTCCCACCAGAGAATGGCCCAAGCTTTCAGACGACTCGTTCCTATCTTCACTGTTTCCTTCTCCCTCCGCTAGGACGCGTGGGGTTGGGTGTTGTTCGCTTACTGCCTGCTCCGATGATAAAGATGTTGGTGTGTCCCCCCACATATCAAGAAATTCGTTTGTAGATCTGCTTATACTCCCTTTATATGCCATTATCTGATCCGCATGTTTTTTTACTAACATACCTAAATTACAATCTTTCACGAGATATACTGTTTGACCAACTTTTTTCACAATTATACCCTTATGCCATTGGAATTTATCTTTATTAATATATTTTTTATAAAGTACATATTGTCCGTCCAGAAATATTTTATTTTTACCACCTCGTGACTCAGCCTGTAAGCACTGTTTTTGTTGCACTTGAATAGCGAGGTTGGCAGACGACGTTGATGGAGAATCAGGTAATAACAAATCGAGCCGCGATCTTAGTTTTCTTCCAAACACTAAGTGTGCCGGGGATGAACCCGTCGTTGAGTGAACTGAATTACGGTAATCGAAAATATATTTTAATAAATTAAGTTTACTTTCCCTCGCGTTTTCACTACTTAATAAACTCGCTTTAATCCCCTTTTTTACAATCTTCACGTAACTCTCCGCCTGCCCATTACTCGCAGGGTGATAGGCGGGGGAGGTCAGATGTGTAATCCCATTAAGGGCACAAAATGCTAAAAACTCGCTAGAACAAAATGCTGTACCATTATCAGTAACTATAGTCGCTGGTAACCCAAACCTAGACATGAAGTCATACATTTTGTCGATAACTGCAGTGGTAGTACAAGATGTGCTCATTTCGTACGCTTCAACCCATTTGGAGTATGCATCTACAATTATTAGATACATGCGTCCCTGTAACGGCCCTAGAAAGTCAAGATGTACCCGTCGGAACGGCTGTGTAGGATACTGCCACGGCACGATGGGAGCGCGCGGCGGAGAACCTCGAAGTTGCAGACATACATCACACGAGCCGATCATGCGTTCTATACAGCTATCTATACCCGGGAACCAAAACCGTGCCCTTGCCTCGGCTTTGGTTTTGACAATACCCATATGTGACGTGTGTAATTCATTAATTACCTTGTCACGCAATGATCTCGGGATCACAATTTTATGACCACGCATTAGACATCCATTTTCCAAGGAAAGTTCTAGCTTACAAAAACTATAAGGTTTTAACTGTGGATCCGAAACTTTGCGAGGCCACCCCTTTAAAACATAATTTAAGACTTTTAACATAATTAAGTCACTTTTTGTCGCTTCACGTAATTCCTGAATCGTGACAGGTAAAGTGCCTTTTACTACAAAATGAACATAGGATGCGCGGTCACACGCAGAGAGGTCATTGCACTCGTCCCCACGCCCCGCGCTCTTGTTTACCTGCTGGCAGGGCAAGCTGGCACGGGAAAGGTAGTCTGCACTGTTGCATGCACTTTTAACATATTCGATTGAATAATTGTAGCCACTAAGAAACAAAGCATATCGTTGTAGCCTATTTGCAGTCACTTCCGGAATACCTTTATTATGACCAAATATAGAAAGTAACGGCTTATGATCCGTACGAAGAATAAAGGGGGTAGACCGACCAAATAGGTACTGGTGATATCTACGTACACCAAATATAATAGCGGTAGCCTCTTTCTGAATTTGTGAATATTTTTTTTCAGCATTATTTAATGTTCGTGAAGCAAATGAAATAGGTTTCTCCTCACCTGAGGTGTTGATTTGTGACAAAACCGCACCCAACCCACTAGTTGACGCATCCACCGTGAGAATGAGTTTGGCGTCCGGATCAAAATGAGCTAGCACCTGTTCAGAAGACAGTAGTTGTTTAATTTTGTTGAATGCTTCATTTTGCGCTGTCGACCAATGCCATTTTGATTCTTTTTTTAACAACTCGTACAGAGGTGATAAAATTGATGATGCGTTGGGTATAAAACATCTGTAATAATTCACAAGACCTAAGAATGACTGTAACTGGCTAACATTTGTCGGTATTGGTGCGTCTACCACTGCTCTTACCTTTTCCGGTGACTTCTTTAAACCGTGTTTATTTATAATATATCCGAGATAACTAATTTCATCTTTGAAAAATTCACATTTTTCCTTCTGCAAGGTTAAGCCCACATCCTGCAGTCTCTGCAAGACCTGATGAAGCCGATCCAGGTGTTCAGCATCGTCGCGACCAGTAATCAAAACATCGTCTAATAAAAATTGAACTCCATTTATGCCCGCTAGAATATTTTCCATAGCGCGTTGAAATATCGCTGGTGCACTAGCTAAACCGAAAACTAGACGAGTATAAACATATAAACCACGATGGGTATTTATGCAGGTAAACTGTTGTGATTCACTATCTAAACAAAATTGGTTGTATGCCATAGAAAGATCTAGCTTAGAAAAATATTGGCCCCCGTGAAGCTTCGAAAACAATTCGCTTGCCGTCGGTAATGGGTATTTGTCTATGATAAAATTTTTATTTAAAGTTACAGAGTAATCTGCACATATTCTTACCGAGCCATCACGTTTCAGTACCGGTACTATTGGAGAAGCATACTCCGAATGACTCACCGGTCTAAGGACTCCTAATTTGACGAGTCTATCGAGTTCCTTGTCAACCTTATCTTTCAAAGAAAACGCTATCGGACGCGCTTTGAAAAAATACGGCTTTACGCTATCTTTTAAAACTAATTTCGCTTTGTACATTTTAAAACAACCTAATTTACCGGAAAATGTTTTAGGATAACGCGCATGCAGTAACTGTATTTCATCCTCTATTTGCTTACAATAATGAACCGGTGCTAATTGAAGTTTAAATTGCGCCATAAAATCTCTGCCCAATAGTGGTGGCCCACCGTTTCTAACGACATAAACGTCGAGCGATCTTGTGCGTCCGCGCCACTGTAACGACATTCGCGCGGTACCGACACAATGTAAAATATCACCCGAATAACTTACCAATTTCTTATTTGTTAGTGATAATGGTACACTTTTAAAATATAATTTAAATATGTTTTCTGAAATTACAGTAACAGACGCCCCACTATCTATTTGAAATTGTAAACGAACTCCATTAACTTCTACAAATTCAATCAACGGTTCACCTTTGATCGATCTTATATTGAATAAATTACCGTCATCGCCGTCGTCGTCTACCCCACTCGCCACAACATAATTGACTTTTTTACACATTCTTTTTAGGTGGCCTTTCACATGACACTTTTTACACCTATAGCTAGCAAAACGGCACTCTGACGCACTATGGTTCGCATAACCACACACTGTGCACTTTGTCTTGCGGTTCAATTCCGTGTTCTTCCTTCCTTGGTTGATTTTAAACAGCTGGCTGGGGAGGTCCGGGACGGCGGCGGCGACTGCGCTGGCCGCGGCGGTTGCCGCTGACCGCGCGCACCGCACATTTTCTGCTAGTTCTACTGCTTTAGCCAACGTCAGCACTGAGAGGTCTTGCGTATACAATTTTTCCTTTTCGACTCCCGGCAGCATTCCCACAATAAACCGGTCCCTGAGGGTTTCCTCCACGTTAAGGAATTGACAGTGAGCAGTGAGACCACGAAGCCTGGCGGCCCACTGTGACGGTGACTCGGTCGGTTGTTGGGTAGCGGCGTAAAACTTATGGCGCTCGCTGAACCCAACCTGCTTGGGTGAGAAATGAATATCCAGGAGTTGCAGGATATCTTCATACGGCAACTCTTGTAGCTCCTTTGGTACAGCGAGATCTGTAGCTAGCTTATAAGTGTTATCGGCGAGTGCGCTGAGTAGAATAGCTCGTCGTTTTACCCCTGTGGCGTCTTTTGTTAAATCGATATCATTCGCTATAAACCATTGTGCAATTCGACATTTAAAAGTTCTCCACACTTGAATTTCATGGTTGAATATCGGCAAGCCAGTTAACGACATTTTTTTTTTTTTATTTATTTATGTTATACGCGGGTACGCCTCGTCGCCACTTGTTAGATACGCTACGGACAAGTGAAACACATGCGAGCTGGCAATAGACTGATTACTTTATTATAACTCAACCTAGCCGTGTGAGTGCAGTCACACACACATACACAACAATCTGTAACGTTCAACTACCTACATCTAGATCGTATAGGTATCCTACTTCCTAGTAATAATAATAAACGCGGAAGATTGTGTTTGTGTTTGTTATCTTTCACACAAAAAGTACTGAACTGATCTGGACGAAGACTGAAATAATCCATAGGCTTCTTTTAATCCTGGGAAAATGTACAGTTCCCGACGGAAACGCGGGCGAAGCTGCTAACTAAAGCTAGTTAGTACTAAATCAATGCATGTATTTATTTAAATTTACTTATAAGAGCGGTATCTTTGTATACATACTAGTGGCCGCCCGCGACTCCATTCGCGTAGAAGTCGGTTTCCGTGGGAATGAGAAGTTTTCCCGCGGTAAAAAGTACCCTATGTGTCATTCTGATGTGTAACCTACTGCAAAGTTTCATCCAAATCCGTCCAGCCCCCCAAGTCAAGTGGCAAGTGATATTTGCGATAGCAAGTGAATAGAATAATTTTTTGACAAGCTTGCAATTTGACAGTTTCATACATATTTTTTCTATTCACTCGCTATCGCAAATATCACTTGCCAGTTGACTTGGGGGTGCAGTAGTTTTTACGTGTAAGAGTAACAAACATTCATACATCCATACTCACAAACTTTCACATTTATAATATTAGAAGGACGTACCTACCTATAGCTACAAAACTATGATACATGATTTGTTGTCTTTAACGTAAAAAAAATAATGATAGGTAGGTAGGTACATACTTCTACTATTGGACTTGCATTCTTCCATTAGTATTTTTATTATATTGGTTTTTTGTTTTGATAAAACAGTTTAAAACATATCAAACATTTCGGCGGCAACAAAATCACTATTTCTTGATAAATAATGCGCAGCCATTAATTCATCTATTTTAGATAGATTACACGATTACCTTTTTTCGAAACCAATACCCAATTTATTAATAGAATAATATTTACTATTAACGTATAATAACGAATAATATTTATATTTACTAATACGCGACCGAAAACACAAAAAAATAATACATTAAATGTTAAATAAATAAAAAAATAAAATAAAATACTGTGCCAGCTATATGCGCCACCGCTGGCGCGTTGTGGTAAGACGTCACAAGCGGTCACGTGACTGTTAGCGGGACTCGATATTTTTCGAAACTTTGAATGCCTATAAAATCAAAACTACTGGGTATTTTTGATTACAACAAAAACTAGTGTATTTGTATGCATACAGGCTTTACTGAGACAAAATTTCAAGCGATTTGGCATACCTAGTAACATTCTCCATTTGGGAGCGTGAATTATTGAGTAAAGTTGGTGTTGACAGAAAGTGGATTGTCAAAATTCTAATTGCGCTATGACAAGATGCATCTAATAATAAAAGAGTAAGGAGGTGGTCCCACGATGCCTGAAAACGCGCCGCGGCCGTACCGCTGCTTAGATGGCGAACGAACAAAAAACTTAAAGCCGGGTCCAGACATGTATCATTTGCCCGATCCGATCACCGTATCCGTATCGTCGACGCGTATCATGATCGCATATGTGGACGGGTAATTATACGCGATCTCGATACGCCGTTATGATACGGCCCGTCCCATGTCGTGTCGGTTTTAGTCCGATCATCAAAAGTCTATGACTATTGTGAAGATATGGATACGGAGCAAATCGGAGGCGTCCACAACTTGATACGGGGCTTGCTACAATTCGCAGATACGGATACGGTGATCGGTTACGGTGGTAGGATTGGGCAAATGATAATTTCTGGACCCGGCTTAAGGTATTTAGTGCGTAGTAACGCGCACCGTGGCGTTGCGCCTTCTATGGGTTGGTCATTCTAAATAAAAAATTGGAGACGCGGTTTTATGATTTAAAAGTAAAATGCATTATAGATACCTACGTGCAGGGATAGGTCGTTCAAATGTATTTTTTTTAGAGTCAACTGCAGTTCTGTGCGCCCCCATAGCTTGGTGCCATACTGCAACAAAGACTGCACGGTGGCAAAGAAGTAAGTAACAGCAACGTGCCGCGCCACTCTGTTCACTCGGTCAGTGGTGGACTAGGGTGAGAAGGCTCAAGCAACCGTTAAAAAATTGGTATCCTTACCTTCGTCTAACGATGATAAATTTAAAAGCAAAGGTAACGTTATACCAGCCGCTGAAGCCTAGGGCGGCAGATTTGCTTGTAGTTTTGCTTTTTTTTGAATTCTTTGAATTTTACCGCATACATATTATTTTATTATTATACAGTATGCCTAATGAAGTTCCTTATTACTTTACTACGTGCGCGGTGGTAAATCTCGCCCCAGGCCAAAATGTTTCAACGGGGCGACGGCACTCGGTGCAAGTAGGTTTAGATATTTACTACATGGTGAAGGTACATAATCTTCAGAAATGTCTTTTGAATACTAAAATAATAATGTTATTTATTATAAAGAAGTACAAACAACATTTTGCAAAGGAAACATAACTACATACTTAATCCTTTGAGATTTGTGTGTAGCTCCTTTTGAGTCAGCGGCGGCGGGGCTGGCGCAATCAGGAAAAAACTAAGGGCAAAAACGGTTGGTTGGATTTAGATATTTATTTCGTAGATGGATTTTAACGCACAACACGCTTATTTAACTTAATTCGTTAATTTACATTTAAAAATTTTGTTTAACAGTATTTTCATAAAAATAGGGTGTGTGGCGACATAGATGGCGCTGATCGTCGCCAACATTCTTTCCCGGCGGTACGCATACAAATGACACCGAAATGTATGGCAAATCGTATATCGCGCTATCAACATTTTCAACGCAGTTAACTATATATACGACTTCTGAAATCATCTCAGTGGCCCCGCTTGGCCCTAGACCCGTGTCCTGTCTAGCACTGGGAGATCTCCCCTTTTACCGCCAAAGGTGTATATTTATCAACGCATGCGACGCTGCGGGTGATATTCTTACTATTTGACAATTTTAAGGCGATTGAATGGGATTTGGATGTATGTATGTTCTTCTGAACCTTTGCCTTCACAGCATATAAAATCTTGTGTCAATGTCATGTCATTAGCCTACAGCTGATTTTTATTTATTTACTTGATTGTACCGAGGACTTCCGGTTTGCGCGCGGGAAAATTGGAAGTGAAAAATTTTTTCGTGAACTTAAAAATTCATTTAATTCTTTCAATTTTGTTAAATAGTGTACATTTTGTATATATTTTTAATAACTATAGTATAGAAGCTTAATTTTTATTAAAATGACGTCTCGGGCGAAACGCAAGAAAAAGAAGGAGGAGGCAGTAATATCAGGGGAAGACTCGCTGCTTTCGGACTCCGACTCCATGCACAGTGACTGCAATTCAGCTAAGTCCGATCCATATAAAACTTATTTCGTTCCCGATTATACACGTCGGTATCCTGAGGATTCTTCAGCTACAGATTTCGTTGTCTTCTTGGAATCAAACGATGAGTCCAAACCTATTTCAACAAGAGATATGATTTCTTTATCATCAACATTAAAGAAATATATAAAAGGCATAAAATATATGCAAAATCTTAATAAATACAAAGTTACAGTTCATTTTGACCGTGCAAATTTGGCAAATAGTTTTCTTAACAATAAGACTTTGTTATCAGAATATAAACTCAAAGCAACTATTCCTGCAAAAACTACTGAAATTACTGGTGTTATTACTAATGTGCCCATTAAATGGTCCAATCAAAAAATTTTTGGAGTGATTAATAGTAATAAAAAAATTATTTCTGTTCGGAGAATTCAAAGGAAGGTTAAAAATGAACAAAACTTTGAATTACAACCGACTAAAACAGTAATCATAACTTTTGCTGCCATTTATCTTCCTGATCATATTGATTTACAAGGCTGGAGGTTTCCAGTTAAGATGTACATTCCACCTGTAAAACAATGCTTTAAATGCCTACGGTATGGACATTTGGCTAAGTACTGTAAAAATAATGTTAGATGTTCAATATGTGGAGATGCACATTCTTTTAAAGAATGTACAGTACCTAGGGAAAAGGCTACATGCTGTCACTGTAGAGGAAATCACATTAGTATATCTGCTGAGTGTCCTATTAAAAAGAAAAAAATTAATGATATTAAAATTGGTTTATCCTCTTTGTCTTATGCTTCAGTTGCAAATACAGAGAGTTTTCCAGCCTTAGGACAAAAGTTTGACCTGCTCAGTCACTTGAAAAAAGATAATAAATCTTTGAATTTATTGGTTGAGGCTATTGTTAAAATAATTACATTAAATAAAACAAAGGAAACTTCCATCAGTACTAAAAATATTTTACAAATATTAAGTGATATTTATGAAAAGTCATCTGCTAATAATCCATCCTAATGGCTCATTTAAAAATAGTTCAGTGGAATGCTCAAAGCATTAAAAGTAATAAATCTGAATTTACATATTTTCTTTATAGTAATGATGTTGATATCGCTTTAATAAGTGAAACTTGGCTTAGACCACATCATACCTTTAACATAAAGGGATACACAATAGTTAGAAATGACACTGGTAATACACATAATGGAGTTGCAATAATAATTCATAACAAATTACAATTCTTAAAAATTGATACTTATTTTGATGATTCCTTACAAAATGTTGCTGTACAGATATATTTCATTTGTTAGTGTTTATTGTCCTTCTAGGTGTCATTATTCAAAATTAAAATTTTCAAAATTAATTGATAGTCTTCCAACTCCAGTCTTTATTGCTGGAGATTTCAATGCATACCATACTTCTTGGGGTTGTCAAAAAGTGGATAAAAGAGGTGAAGAAGTACTAGATTCTTTTGATGAAAATAACCTTGTTCTGTTAAATTCAGGAGAAGTCACGACTGTAGGAACTTCGTCCTGGAGACCAAATGGCTTAGATCTTTCTTTGGTTAGTCCAGCTTTATCATGGGATTGTGAATGGTCTGTTCATGATGATTCCTTTGGAAGTTATCATTTGCCTACAATTACTAAACTTCTGTTGTCTCAAACTCCAGTTATATCTTCAGAACATTGTGTTCACTCTCAAAATGTCAGTAAGAAATTAAACTTGAATTTAGTTAATTGGGATTTGTATGTAAATATTGTTAATACTTCGTTGAATAGTTTTATGATTAATTCTGAATGTTCACTAGAAAGTTATTTGCAGTTTTGTGATATTTTATTGGCATCAGTTGAAAAATCTATGTCACAACAAAAAACGAAAACAAAGTCTTGTTGTCAATGTCAAAATCTTTGTCATTTATGCTCACGTTCCGTTTCAGGTTTTAGGGCAAAAAGGGCAAGACATTCCGTTCCTTGGTGGAATAGCAAATGTGCAGATGCTGTTAAAAAATGTAAAGATGCTTTTGTTGCTTTCAAAAATGATCCTTCTGTAGAAAAATATTTGCTTTTTAAAAAAAATCAGGCTTCTAAGAAATTGACTATAAACTTTGAAAAACAGAAATCTTGGCAAGATTATTGCAATTCTATAAATCGTCTTACTCCAATTTCTCATGTCTGGAATAAAATACGCAGATTTAACAAAACTTTTGTTTCTAGAAGTGAAAATGATCATTGGGTAAATAGTTTTTTAAAAAAATACACTCCAGACTATGTCTCGAAACCTTTTACTTTTGCAGATAACAAATTTCATAGACAAAATCTTTCGTTGCTTGATCCGTTCACAATTTCTGAACTTACTGCTGCCATAAAATCAAGAAAAGATACAACTTGTGGTTTAGATGGTATTTCCTATAAAATGTTTCGTCTTCTCAGTTATAAAAATCTATGTAAATTCTTGATAATTTTAAATATTTTGTTTGAAAATGACTTAATACCAAATCAATGGAAAACTGATTGTCTGGTCCCTGTACTGAAGCCAGGGAAGGATCTTGATAGTCCAGATTCTTATCGACCTATAGCGTTGTCCTCTTGTGTTGGTAAAATTTTTGAGCAGCTGCTCAAACAACGTCTGGAATATTACATCGAATCAAATTGTATTCTTCCTAGTAATCAGTTTGGTTTTCGGCGTGGACGCTCGGCTAGGGAAAGCATTGCACATTTGTTATTAGATGCAAATAAATCCATAAAGGAACGGAATTATCTTGCTTGTAATTTTTTCGATGTAACAGGAGCCTTTAACAATGTAGGTTTAGAAACGCTTGCTAATATCTTGCTATCACTCAGAATTCCAAAAAAAATGGTTCTTTGGATATATAACTTTCTAAATGAAAGAATGGTCTATGTTAAATTGGGTAACAACTTTTATGGTCCACGTAATTCCTATAAAGGCGTCAATCAAGGCGGCATCTTGAGCCCTCTACTGTATATAATTTATATTCATAAATTGAATGAGATATTAGGCGCAAATGTTTCTAATCTGCAGTTTGCTGATGATCTTGTTGTTTATTGTTCTGGCAAAAAACTTAAAGATGTGCAAACGAATTTAAATAATGCCTGTAAAAGGCTTGAAGTCTATTTTTCTTTCTTAGGTTTAACTGTAAATACAGAAAAGAGTAAATCTCTTGTTTTCTCTAGAGATAAAGATTGTAAATTAGAATGTGTATATAATGGTAACCTTATTCCTAACTGTACAGAAATAAAATTCTTAGGTGTAGTATTTCAACAAAATTTAAGTTTTAAAAAATATGTGCAAATATTGATAGATAGAGCTGTAAAAGCTACAAATATTTTAAAATGCCTTACTGGTTGTCGTTTTGGTGCAGATCCTAAAATATTATTGATGCTGTTTAAATCATTAGTTAGAAGTCACTTTGAATATGCTTTTTTTTGCTTTGCTTCTGACAATAATTTTATAAATAAAATAGATAAAGTACAAAATAAAAATCTCAGGATAATTCTAGGAGCCATGAGTACTTCTCCGATTAATTCAATGCAAGTTGAAACTAACACTTGTCCCATTAAATTTAGGTTTGATTATTTGAAAAGAAGGTTCATAATTGATTTGATGAAAACTTCTAATAATGCGTTGTACAAAAAGATTTTGATATCTAATTACTCTTATTTATGTAAAAATTTTGATTTCATTAATTATTTTAAAAATGAAAATATTGCTCAGTATGATATTTTACCTTGTTATAGTGGAACATATGAAGGTAAGTTTTTTAAATTTGATGTCATTATAGACACAAATTTAAAAAATAAATATGAAGTATATGAAAAGTTATCATACTATGATAATTACCGTCAAATTTACACAGATGCTTCAAAAACATCTCAGTCTGTGTCGATAGCGGCTTATGATATTATTTTGAAAATTGCACATGGTTATAAGCTGTCCAATATTTGCAGTATTTTTACGGCAGAAGCTGCTGCTATTCTGTTTGCTTTAGATTTGATTAGTTCTGTAGATTCTTCTGGTAAATGGATTATTATTTCTGATAGTATGAGTGTTCTTCAAGCTATTAATAATCCCCGTCTTTCTAGTAAAATTCATCCTTTTATATATGAGATCCGGGAAAAGATTTATAAATTATCATTGAAACATAAAGAAATTGTCATTTTCTGGACACCAGGGCCCTGTTTAATAAAACTGACAATCCGACATATGTGTCAAAAACTAACAAATTTGTCGGATTGTCACCCTAAGCTTGTTTAATAAAGATGACAAATATGTCCGACATTGACAGGTAAAATCACGACAAATTGTCACTACTGTAAACGCGTTTAATAAAACTCGGGAATTGTCGAAAACCATTGTCGAGTTCCATGACAATTGTCCTTGACAAATTTGTCGCATTGTCACGACATATATGTCAATTCCTGACATATTTACGCATACTGTTTATCGGGTGTAAGTGCTACGTTTCTATTTGTATCATGCTCAAGTTGAGAACCAATTTTATTAATCAAATATTCGACGGTAGTTTTACATACCCGAAATTTTTCTTTAAAAGTGAAGTCCGTTACAGAAAAGGAGAAATTGATTCTGTTTTTAAATGATCGTCGATGCCGCCTTGGTTGTATTTGAACAAGGTATTCATCATCACTACTTTCACTGCTCGACGTAAGCACCATCTCTTTGAGCAAACGTTTCGAATTCCTTCAAATGATTATGCGACACACGGTACGGCCATCTGTCAGGATTGTCCGACAATTTTACAAATATGTCGATATGTCGTGACAATTTACTGTTCAAAAAAGCAGAATTGACAAGTTTTTCACGAAAAATTGTCACCTGTCACCTGTCGCGCTAAAAGTTTTATTGAACAGAAAAATGTCGGATTGTCATGACAATCCGACATATTTGTCAATTTTCCGCCTTTACAAATTTGTCACCTGTAATGTTTATTAAACAGAAACTTGTCGAATTGTCGAATAGTCACCCTTGACATATATGTCGGATTGTCAGTTTTATTAAATAGGGCCCAGCACACATTGGTGTTAGTGGTAATGAATTAGCTGATACATTAGCTAGTATCATTACAAATACTGATAACAACATTTGCAAATTAAAAAACATAGCAATTCCCATTTCAGAGTTTCTTCCTGAAATAAAAAATCAAATGATTAATAATTGGTTTCAATTTTGGCAAGATTCTCTTAAAGAAAAGGGCAAGTGGTATTCCGTATGTAACCAAAAAATTTCGTCTCCTTGGTTTACCAAGGGCTCTTTCAAAAATAGAAATTTTTATACAACAATTTGTCGTCTTCGTATAGGTCATGCTGCTTTTAATGAACACTTATATCGCATGAATATGATAACTTCCCCTTGTTGTTCATATTGTAATGAGTCAGTACAGTCATTGGATCATATATTTTTTGAATGTCCTCAATTTCATATTGACAGGTTAATTTTCATTGATGAGCTATTAGAAATTTATAAAACATTAGAAAATATCCCGCGTAATACTCAAGAACTTTTAAAAACAACTGAATGCTACTTACCTATGTATAAATTCATAAAATTTACAGTGTGTAATATCTGATGAAAATGTTTATGTATACTCATAACAAATATATATTAGCATTTTATTATTAAAGACATGGACTTGGTCCTTATTATGTTTGTTTATGAGGAAATAAAATATCGTCAATGTTACTTCTTATTGAAAACTAAACAAAACTAAGTCAACAAGAAAGAAGAAAACCAAATTATTGATGACATGGCTGTATGGGCATAGTCTCTTTGCCTTTCCGCATGACGGAAGAATCTAACAAAAAAAAAAAAAATGATAATTCCGAACCATTTATAAAATGTTTATGACTGTGAATACTAGAGTACTGTGTTCCTTCCATGGTGATTGCCTTTGGTGATTGCCACCAACTTATGGTGAAAAGTCTTATCATCCAATTTTCATTCAGTGTTTGATAGCGTTAAATAAAAGTAACTTAAACTAACTGTTATACCTGTGAGCATGAAATGGATACGTGCTTTAAAGACGTAACGATCGAATTTTTGTCCATAGCATTTCACAACATCTTGTATTATGCTTCAGTTTACCCTAAAAATATTTTTGAAAGCCGTAGAAAATATGGCATCGTTGTTTATCGTTCATGTCATCCTGATATCAACACTTACATAGATAGCTGCTTGAAATCTGTAAGCGTGTGTTTGGAGCATGGACAGTTAAATAGAATTGATTTTGCAGTAACCAACAACACATATGAATCCCTGATAAAGTTTGTATTTGAAGTTAACAGAAATGAATTATTTGACGAAACCAAAGATGCTTACTTAGTACAAGCAGAACAAAATTTACGCGCATTTTGTTTATCATTAACTTCAGCAATTGATAAGTTTAAGGATTTACCGGAAGACTGCAGCTTCTCCATCTTTATACACTCAAATGAATCAACAGCGGTAACAATGGCAAGTAATGCACAATTAGAGGTCTTCCCCCTTGTGGAAGTGAGTGAAACAAGCAAGATTACTGAAAAAATTTTACCACTACAAAGAATTTCAATTCAAAATTATCATCTGGATACTTATATAGAAGTAAAAGAGTAGACACTTGTTTATAGTCTTAATAATAAATTTATTTTGAATAAATTTTATAATCCTGATTGTTTATGTATTTTTTGATTTAAACACCTAAGTCTTGAGTAAATTTCATCCCAATCAACATAGGCACCAATCAGTTTCCTCACATTATTACTTGTATCTTCATATGCATTTCTACCATGAAGAAGTCTTATGTTATCAAATACAAGAATATCTCCAGCTGCAGTTTTGAATTTAGCAGAGAACTGATGATTTAGCTTTAAAAAGAGACTATGTGCTTCATACCAGGGTATAACAGCATCTAAAGGACCTGGGAAATGATTACCTCTCTGAGGCACGGAAAAGTTGATTCTAATGATATCTCCATGTTTGTCTAAGCATATCACTGGAGCTCTGTACAGTTTGTAGAATTCATTGCCATCCTCAACACCGATGTCGCTCCATTCAACCTCTGTGTCAGTTAGCACTTGAAACTCTTTGGGATGGTGTTCCTCCATGTACCTGGCAGTGTAGTGGCCGTCAGACAGCAGATTGTCGCCTCCGACGCTGTCTGTTTGCTGGAGACAGTGCAGCATGTTCACACCGGGACAGTACTCATAGTAGGGCAGGTCAGTGTGCATTTGAAGATTATTGGATAAGTAAGCAACATTACTTGTATTCACCACATGCTGGACAATGAATTTGACGCCATAATGTGTTCTTTTGGTGAACCCAATTTTTTCAACAACAGCATCCACAGCTGTCTCCGAGGTTGGAGTGTTTTTAATCAAAGCTACACCATAAACTGATAGTTTGTGGAGCCAATCATGCATTGCTGCATCTGAATTAATTAAATCTTCATAGTTATGTTTGCTGCAGATATTGGTGAAGTCGTCTCCGTTCCACGTAATTTTTTTGGGTCTGTAGATAGACTCGTCGTAATTCTTTTGCCTTTCGTTGTTAAAACTTCTAATTTTGAGCCAATCGTAATCAAACTTAGACTTGTGGCCGTCTTCCCAGGTTATATGTAGTGCATCATCTGCTTTGTTAACTGCTTGGGGTTTGATATCGATATTGAATTTTGCCCAGTCCACTATTCTACTCTTAGCTGAGTGATGGAAGCACTCGGAACATTGGCAGTTGTCTCTCAACCACACGTTAGGAAACTCGAGTTTTTCGCCTTTCAAATCAACACTCACAAACTTTCCTGAAGTCTTATTAAAATTTACCGTTTGATTATGAAGCCAAGAGTATTTCAAATTATTTGTTATTTTATTGAAACCTTTAGCTTGTTTTATTACAAACATGTTTAACTCTGAACACGGAGAGAATCAAACTAATTTTAATGTTATATGACATAATACGAGACTGGAGATAACAAGGTACCTACTAAACTTTACCTAATATTACCGCGGTTGTTATTAACATAAATGATTGTTAATTTAAGTCAACGTTAAACAATACCCGACAAAAACGATAAGGTGCTAGTATATAAATAAGATAACGTCAGTTTTATTAAGAAGATAGAATTTACTAAATATTATGTAAGTAGGTAACCCTTTTTTGCCTACAGAGTAAATTAAACTTTAAATAAAAGTTTTTCATTACGAATAAAATCTTTATTTCTTTTAAAACCAATAAACACGAAAATATGCATTAATTACACAACATGACTAATTTAAGTAGATACTTATGACAAATTTTTCGAAGACTAGTTTCAAATCGGTGTATAATTTATTATGACTTTCATTACTTCATGCCTTTTGTAAGTATAGTTATCACTAGAACATCACTTAAATTAAAGAAAACATTCACAATTTGATTGTTATTGTTCTTGTTTTGTTAGTGTTTATGAAAACTTTTAGTTCTTAAATATATTGTTTATTCTTTCAAGCTACTGTTAACATTACATTGTAAGTACCTATAATATTTATGTATGGGCAATTTATTTTAACGTTGACAATGCAATGAGTAGCTACATACATATAGATCATACTTGGTCATGGCTTTGCCTTATTTCTTTATAATTTTTTCTTCGAGAGTGTTACAATTGTTGATTAGTGCTTTAGATTGATTTTGATCTTGTGATAGGCGTTGGCGAGTATGCCGCGAATGTTCCATATGTGGTCGAAGTTCTCCGGCTGCGTGTTGAAGTTGCTGTCCGTAGCCTTCACCCACAGCTCCATCTAGCGGACAATGATTACACGTATATGTGTTGAGTCACATGAAAGCGAAATGTCCAAAGATTGATCCTTGATTTTCAAAATTATGAACTCTTACCTCCAATTGCGGCGGGTAACATGTTTAATAATTAGGCTTGTTGTCTTAATTCATGGCAGGGCAATATTTAACCCAGAGTTAGACTAGAAAGCTGCCGTTCATACTGGGCACGAAATAACGCACCACATTCTAGACCCTGGGAATGACTGTGTGACCTGAATCTGGGAACCTAATTAAAAGCCTAAAATTTATTTGTTAGACTTCGGGAACAGCAAGCTTATCTTCGTCAAGTGCTTC
This sequence comes from Emmelina monodactyla, assembly GCA_916618145.1. Classification (NCBI taxonomy): domain Eukaryota; kingdom Metazoa; phylum Arthropoda; class Insecta; order Lepidoptera; family Pterophoridae; genus Emmelina; species Emmelina monodactyla. The sequence goes on along the minus strand of OU745303.1, from coordinate 494,195 downwards.
TTCGTCGACTCATCTTCTCTGTATTGTTTATCCTCAACCCACTCCGTGTTACCTGGTCGGCGGCGGGCGCGGGCACGCGTGCGGTCCACAGCGTCCAGGCGTAGTGGCGGCCGCTGGGCGCCGCGTCCGCCTGTAACTCGGCCTCGTGCCACGACGCGCCGCCGTCGCCGCTCACGTCCACGCGCAGGATGCGCGCGCCGCCGCCCGAGTACGCGTAGCCTGGGGGGAAGTCACTGAGTCAAGTACTTCTATTTCTGTAGTGCAGCATTATTGATTAGATTCTGAAGTGCGGCCTACCCTGCACGGTGACGGCGCCGTCCTCGACGGTCACGAGGTCCCCGTCTTGCGGCCGGCACGCGGCGGAGGTCACGGGCAGGCTGTACACGGGCGGCGCGGACGAGAACTGCGCCGTCTCCCACGTGCGGGACGGGTTGAAGCCGCGGTAGTCCTTCTGGTGCCAGTGCGACGACGACTCCGCGCGGGACACCGTGATCGACTCTGTGGAGGAGTGACGTCAGCCGCGGTCATGTGGTGTATGTGTGTAGTGTGTGTGTGTAGTTACCGAGCCACTTGACGGATCTGACGGCGGGCGCGCCGGGCACGATGGCGCGCAGCGGGCGGCCGTGGTCTATGTGGTGTGTGTGTGTAGTGTGTGTGTAGTTACCAAGCCACTTGACGGATCTGACGGCGGGCGCGCCGGGCACGATGGCGCGCAGCGGGCGGCCGTGGTCTATGTGGTGTGTGTGTGTAGTGTGTGTGTAGTTACCAAGCCACTTGACGGATCTGACGGCGGGCGCGCCGGGCACGATGGCGCGCAGCGGGCGGCCGTGGTCTATGTGGTGTGTGTGTGTAGTGTGTGTGTAGTTACCAAGCCACTTGACGGATCTGACGGCGGGCGCGCCGGGCACGATGGCGCGCAGCGGGCGGCCGTGGTCTGTGTGGTGTATGTGTGTAGTGTGTGTGTGTAGTTACCGAGCCACTTGACGGATCTGACGGCGGGCGCGCCGGGCACGATGGCGCGCAGCGGGCGGCCGTGGTCTATGTGGTGTGTGTGTGTAGTGTGTGTGTGTAGTTACCGAGCCACTTGACGGATCTGACGGCGGGCGCGCCGGGCACGATGGCGCGCAGCGGGCGGCCGTGGTCTATGTGGTGTGTGTGTGTAGTGTGTGTGTGTAGTTACCGAGCCACTTGACGGATCTGACGGCGGGCGCGCCGGGCACGATGGCGCGCAGCGGGCGGCCGTGGTCGGGCGGCAGCGGGCGCTGGTTCATGGTGGTGGCGAGCAGCGCGCTGTCGGCGGCCTGCTGCAGCGGCACCGACGTGCTGAACTGCGCGCCCGTCGCGTCCACGTCCGCGCCCGCGAACTAACACCACGACAACGATAGCATGTAGAGTGTGAGGTCTACCTAGGGCTGGTTACTTGATGTTGATTAAAACTCAGGAGCCAGAGTAGAAGTGTGTATTTTACAAAAACTAAGCCTATACTTATATAAAATTAAGTGTAATAGCTAACTAAAACACTGAGATGCAAACTTAAAAACTAGCCAATCAGCGTTAAGCTGAAGTCCGTATAGCGCCATCTCTTCCTCACACACACGTAAATATAAATCGACGCGCGTGCTAGATACTTCGCAGTCTACGATGCGGCGTTGTATGTGGAACATCTAGGCTCCTACATCACTCCCCCTCAAGCGAAGCGTACGGAGGGCTTGACTATCCTACCGGTTCTCGTTACGTAAGGTTGTCTAGCTGTAACTTGCGGGTCTTCATCTTCGTTGCAGATGTAGGCAGGCTTCAATCGGTCGAGCGATACCACAGTCGTCCGTAATGGTAGCTGGATCTTGAAGGTCTTGTCAAAGCGCTGCAGTACCTCGTACGGTCCGTCGTATGGTGGCGTAAGAGGTGCTCGTACGGTGTTGTTACGCACAAAGACATGTGTGCAAGTGGCGAGGTCCTTGTGCACGAACGTTCGTTGCTGCGTAGAGTTGATTGGCGTCGAAGTTAACGTAGCCATTGCATCTGTCAGTTGGCGTACGTAGTCTGTATCGTTCACGGTAGAGGGCGTAGGCAAGAAGAAGTCTGATGGTACTCGTAGCGTAGCTCCGTAGGTCATCATAGCCGGGCTTAGGTTGTTGTCTCGTTGTAGCGCAGTTCGTAGCCCCAGTAGTACGGTAGGTAACTCGTCGGACCATTGCGTCGTAGCTTCGCGTGCCATCAGTGCTGCCTTCATACAGCGGTGCCATCTCTCTTGCATTCGACTTGTCCGTTCGCTTGTGGGTGAAAAGCTGTGGTACGGATTCGTTGTATTCCAAACTTTTCCATAAGCGAAGCGAAGAGCGTAGACTCGAACTGTCGGCCTTGGTCGGTCGAAATTCGTAGCGGACAGCCGAAGCGAGTGATCCAGTGTGTCAAGTCAAGTGGCATTCGCTAATTGTCGATTCGTATTCACGCCTAAACAAGTTGTCATACAAATGTTCCTTAGAAAATGAAAGATCGTAGCTATGACTTTTTGCCTTTTCCATGCCATGTGGCTATTTTGACAAGCGTTTCGCCTTGATAGAATAGAAAATGAAGCGTACATCAAAACCTTGTAGATAACGCTACAAAATGGCGGCTTCTTCGAACAGCTGATTGCTGTTTTGTTGTTTTGGTGAAAATGTATTTTGAATGGATTTAATTAATGTTTCTATGAATTTCAAATACAATAAAATATTGATTTAAAAGGTCAACTGTAATAAACATATGGTTTTATTTGAATTTTATAATTTATTTGTAAATAGGTACCTTTGTATGAGTTACCTACGTTTTCTATAATGTTCATTGCAGGGTTAGGTTTCAATGTGGTTTCAATATTATTTATTATTTTCTAATGAAATGTAATTCTTATAACACGGTAAGTGTTACGCCATATTTTTTATTTAAATATAGCGTGAACAAGTTAAAATTCATTAAATGTAAAAGCATGGAAAACCGAAAATTGAATTAGTTCTAGTGTAATAGCAGCCATACAAGACCATGAACATGGCAGCGTTTTTTACGCTAACCAAAGATGAGATATATAGGTTTGGTCGTTCAATCCCATAGAATCAACGTTGAATAACGCTAATTACAATTGGCTTGAAACTTTATATTCTCAACGCTTATTCGAAAACGAAAGGGACCTTCTACTCAAAGGATTGTGTCAAAAAGTCGCCATTTTGTAGCGTTATTTACGAATTGCAGGATGACATTCTTAAATTCGCTAACGAAAGAAAAAATCACAAACGTAAGTAATGTCAATTTCATACATTTTTACATAGATTTAAATCGTTAGATAGGCCCTTACCGCAGTGAGACCACGCCTGTTGTTCCACAGTTGAAGTGAGTGAGCCTCACTAACCTGGGAGTGCACGAAAGAGAAAGTGTGTTTGCAACTAATGTAGGAGAAAAAGAGATGACACTATTTTGTCAGTACACTTGTTGAGTATAGATTGCAAAAAAACAATGCCACAGTTTTTGGTGTCGGGACCTATCTAACGATTTAAATCTATGCATTTTTATTCTATTCACTCGCTATCGCAATTTTCTACTGCCACTTGACTTGGGGGGCAGTTGTCTTAGAGTGCTTTGGCGACTGTCTCGGCGGTGATGTCTCGAACTGGTACAGCTTCAGGCCATTTGGTGCAGCGGTCGATGATGGTGACGCAGTATCGGTAGTCATTTGATATTCGCAGCGGGCCAACGATGTCGATGTGAATATGTTCGAATCGTTGCGACGGCGGGAACGTGCTGAGTGGAGTAACAGTGTGGCGTGTTACTTTTGCTCGTTGACAGCTGATGCACGCCTTCGTCCAAACTCCGACATCATGGTTCATGTTGGGCCAGAAGAACTTCGAGGTGATTTGCTTTCTGGTTGTGCGCACGCCGGGATGACTAATTTCATGTTGCGCCTTGAAGATTGCCCGTTTGTAGTTAGTAGGTAAAAAGGGGCGGGGCTTCGTAGTCGATGTTTCGCACGTAATCGGTTGTCGTAGTCCGGGTAGCGAAATCTCAGTGAAGCGTAGATTGGGTCTGTTTTTCAATAGCTTCAGCTCATCATCGTTGCTTTGGTCGGTTGCCAGCTTGTCGTAGTCAATCTCTGTTGGACAGTCGATTTCCTCAATGCGAGAGAGCGCGTCGGCGACGGTGTTATCTTCCCCGTGCACGTATTTGATGTCGGTGCAGAATTGACTGATGAAGTGAAGTTGCCGTTCGCGTCGCGGGGTGTCGCTACTGCTCGGTGTGCGACTGAGAGCGAAGACAAGCGGCTTGTGGTCGGTGTATATTGTGACGTCGCATCCTTCAATGAGCCTCCTCAGATGTTTTACAGCTGTGTAAATCGCTAGTAACTCGCGATCGTACCCACTGTAGCGTCGTTGCGTAGCACTCATTGCTTTTGAGAAGAATGCGAGTGGCTTCCATTTGTTGTCAACCTTCTGCTGCAAGACGGCGCCCATGCTGTAGTCGGATGCATCGGTCGGATGCAACGGAGTACGGTAAGAGCAGTTCAAGAAAAAAAAGTTAAAGCTGAGCTTTGTATTAGTGTGGGTGTATGTACACAGATAGTGTTGATGTGACGTATGGTCTCAAGCACAACGTGTCCTTTGTTTAATCTATACCGCATTTAGACTACCGGCTTGCACTTGTACTTCACAATTTAGTTTTATTAGTTTTTTACTGAATTGGCTGCCGACACATGTAGACTTACGATATTAAATTCTTTGCAAGTATCTCAAAACACGGAATTGCTCCTTTTTCCGTTTTCTCATTTTACGTTCCCCATTTAAGGTTTAATCTATTTGAGCTTTTAATTTTATTCCTTTTATCTAATTGTTTTTTTGTCTAACTCTACTTTTTGTGATCACTCACACAAATGCAAACCTCAGTTCACATCTCGCGAATTGTACTGGTTAAAAAGAAAAGTTTGCAACAAATTTTGTGGTGGTTATTTTTTGGAGTGGAGTCTTATAAGCTTCGCAAACGTGGTGCCTGAACTTTCCAAGTAAGTCCCAGATTGTCCAGTTTTCTTTTTATTTGAGTCAGATTGCCACATTTCGTTACTTATATATATAAAAAATAAACCGTGATTTTTACTTTATTCTTATTTTATTTTCTTAGCCATATCCATAAAAATAATGATCTGTGTAAGCTAATTTCTAAATGAATTATGTTTAAAGAAAGTAAGTAATAGAAGGACATTCTGCGAAAAGGACATTTTTAGAAATGGACATTCTGCGAAAGGACATTTTGAGAAATGGGCATTCTGCGAAAGGGACATTTTGAGAAGTGGACAATCTGCGAAAGGGACATTCTGCGAAAAGGACATTTTGCGAATGAGCCAAATCAGTCAAATCGGCTTTTGCGCTTAGCAACACATCATTTTAATTTATACAGGGTTATTTCTAATTAGCGCATCAGCTCTTGTACGCAGCTTTTCTACATCAATACCAACAACATTTAACCAACGAATAATTAAAATTAATGTTTTTTACAAAATAAGTTTTTTTATACAAATTTATAAGTTGCATCTAAACGGTACAATACTCTACGCGCACGCAGCTGGCGTGGCAGGCGCGCGGGCGACGGGGGGGGGGGTACGACCGGTTTAGGAACTTCTTACGAAATACAGAGTTATAAATAACAGAGCGTGCAAATTTGTACCCCCCACCACTGATTTTACTATCCTGGCGTGTGTACTAGCTTCATGTGGCCGGCGCAGCTAGTTTTCAGTTGACTCGTAAGCAGTAACCAATAATAAATCTAGCTGAAAATAATATAGCCTCATGTAAACAGAACTAGCATATTCCAGGCCAGGTCGGCTAGCCAAGACAGTTTCAAAGAGAACTAGCTTGCTATCCTAGCTTGAAAAACTAGCCTCGTATATCCCGGGCATAAACAAAGACTCACGATGACGTGTTTCCCGTCTGTCTGGCCGAGGTCGACGCCGCAGTGCTGCAGCACGGGCCGCAGCGCCACGCCGCCCCACGCCGCGCTGCTGATGGCGCCCGTCGACCAGCTGATGCCCTTCGCTTCCCGCACCTGCGCATTACACCACCATGAGACAGACTATAGTCCATTCGCGTTAAGAAAATAGTGAGTCATCGTTGACCGCCGGCCTGGCCACGCCCCCCAGCCAATTAAAATGCTAGAAATTAAAATGTCGAGTTCACAGTGACAGTGTCGAGAACTAACTGCCTGAATTTTTTTTTCCTGGCTAACACTACACAATACTATTTTCTTTAATTCTTGAAACAAGACTTCAAAATCTACAAATATATTTATAATAAAAAAAGTATTAAATAAGTTGTATCCCGTGTGAGCTTCGGACAGATATTTGATCTTAGGAAAAACTTTAATCTTATTTAAACAATATTTTTCTTAAATAATTACTACATTATCATTACATAGTATAAATCCAAGTTGCTAATTCTGTCTGTTTGTATGTTTGTCCGCTAACTCCTCCTGAACCGCTAAACTGATTTTAATGCGGCTTTCACCGTCTTTTAGGATGTTTATTCATTTAAATTTGTAAGTAAGGAACATTTAGAAAAAGTTATTTTAAATTAGCTTAAAAACAAAGTTTCGGGAACAAGTCGGCTAAAATTACAGCATTGCCAAGCGTGGGCGGATCGCCAGTAATATTAATAAAGTAGGTTAAAATTACCTCAAATTTTTTTATATTTATGGTTGTTTAAAATACGAAATATTTGTAGAATACACACAGAGATAAAAAAGCATTTTAAACATGAGTCATATCGGAACCCTTAGGAGATTAAGAAATCTGCAAAGCCATATTTATTGAACGGACACGCCCAAGAGATTATGATCTCATCTTTAACCACCCCAGTAACTGATTTTGCCATCGCAACCTTGTTCATCTCGCTCCTTCTATTCCCGGCGCACATCAGCGCGGCTCGCACGGTCACTGGCGGGAACTTTTGAAGCAGCTCGTCGACGGTGAACGTCGTGGTTTTGACAGTTCCGTCGTCATCCACCACTGTCACTGTCAACTTGTGCGTCGCCGGGTCGAGCTCTGGAACAGGCATGTGTTGGCGCACGTAAAATAATTCGCTGCAAACAGAAATGGAAATATACAGCCTTTGAATGGTGTGAGAAGTTTGGATTTGATTATTGAAAATGTGCATTGATAAGAATTAATAACCGCAACTCTATGTTAAATAGTCTTAGCTTGTATTGAAATAGGTTAGCATTGTTTGAAAAGTTTAATTATGTTTCTTTGTTAATATTTGCGATCTTCGTTCGTGTTAACTATGGTTTTACTGAAGGTCAAGCTAATTAGCACGTTAAGCACGTAATGTGTAATCTTTTAAAAAAAAATACCTAACTAATTTGTCAGGGTTAAACAATAGTGTTAGCACTGAGACTAAATCCAATTGTCTTTAGTTAATAATCATCTTAACATACTATATAAATAAATGAAAATACAACATGCATAATCACAACTTACACTATACGTACTTGGGTGTGTCAAAATGTTCTATTTGGTGCTGGGGCGGTATTTCGGCGTTGAATGGCTTGGCGGTTCTGACGATGAGTCGCTTGTCTCGCAGCGGCTCCTTCACCCACAACTCGTCGTCCGAGTGGTCCACGATGTCGTCCGAGTGGAGGTTGCCTACAACAACAATACAGAAGTTCAATCTAACACCTATTAACAAGCCGCAGAATGTCAAAATAATAGGTTTGGATTCTCACAGTTCAAACACCAGTTTCTTCATAAGCTAAGAGAAAGTTAGAATAGAAATACTTTTTGCAGAACTAAGAAAGATGCCAAATTAAAGTAAACTAGTTCGTTGTTAAACAACATTAATAAAAAAAAAAAAAAATAGGTAATTAATTACCTATTCTGTAGCTCTCCAATAGTTTTAGAACATCATCAGTTTTGTGCATGCCGTACACATTCCAGAACGGTTCGATGCTGAGTCCAGCCGCGTTGTATATCTGTTCGCCCCCGGGGTGGGAGGGGATGAATGACGTCACGTCATACACGCCATGCTTGTAAGTCACCCAGAAACTTTCACTGAAAAAGATACTTAAATAAGAGAGGAAATCAGGCATAAAATGAAATGATAAGTAGCGTTTGTCCCCATTTTACTTGGCTTTAAACTTCAGGTTCATTGTTCGTCGTATCGTGCACGGTAGGAACCCATTTTAAGAAGTACTATTCCCGCATAAGGGTGCCACAGCATCAAAAAAGAAGTAAACTATGAAAGTAAAGTATATGTGGATGTCCTGCCTACCGCATTATTAAGGAGTGCTCACAATTTCATGCATTAAACTGTTTCATACATAGAATCATGTTTGCTGACTTCCTCGGCGGTATATGTGGGTAGTCCTACCACTTTTGCACCAGCCTCTACTTTTACGCCCAGCTTGTCAGGTTTATTTATGATTGGCTTTGCTGGTATCACTGGATTCTTGCTCTCTATGTTTTCTGAAATTGTTAACATTTAAATTTTTTGAACTTGGGGTTTACCTTATTTCAGTGTAAGTACCTATTAAAAAAGTTGGAAATATTAATATTTTACTGTTACTGATTGACCAACTTCAAAACATCTTTTGCAAGATATTTAAACTGGCTAGAGTAAGAAGAGTAGAAATTTTAAAAAACAGTTATGTAAAAAAAAGGTCTATTGGTATTTACAATTATTTCAACAGTCAGTTGTCCTCTATAGAAATACAATAGTCATTGTTTGTTTATCTTAATTACTCAGTTTGTAAATAGTAGTTTAGTAAAATAACTTTCACTGGTTTAAATAACTTATGTTATTAGAATCCAACAAACCTTTAATGACTCCAGCCACAAACACAGAGCCGAGGCAGATGGCCCCAACTTTACCGTACCTCCAGTACCGCTGTTGATTGGAATCATCTTTACTGCTGAACTTCCTATACGAGGTTATTATTACTGATGATGCTCGGTGGACCTGCACTTTTTGCAGAGCAGCTCTAAAATTAAATAAGGGATGTGAAGAATAAGTTAATATAAGATAATAAATAAATAAAAAATAGTTATAATCTGTGAGACAGGGTAAACAACTATTATAATACCTATAAAATTAATGCAAGAAAATAAAATAAAACTACATACTATGCAACACACAACTAAGGAGTGTTTTTTGTATTAGAAAATTGTGGTTATATTTTGCGAGATTTTAAAAGGACATTACTAATGACTAAACTGTACCAAATTAATGGATAGACATTGGTTAAACAAAGTAGTCCGAGGCATGGAATAGTATCGGAAATATCTTCCACGTACTTGTGTTAGTATTTATGGAAATTCTACAACTTTCTCTTACCTGAATATAGGTCTATTTAAAACCATTGTCGATAATTCAATACACGCGCAATACCAGTAAATTATGAGCCAAAATATTCGCTTGTGTGACGAATTTCACGTAATAATTGACCTTGATTTCATTTATCGGCTTATCTCTAAAGAATACGACAAACAATAACTAAACCATGACAACCAAACCACTTACTCACTTCAGTTGACATAAGTATACTTACTTGACTCCAACCAATCACAACAACAACACACACAGACACAGACAAATAAACGGGAAAGTAATGTTCTATGTACACTTCCAAAGAGACTACTAAATAATAGTGTTATTTGAGTATTTAAGTTAATATCAATAATTCTACTTTATATACCTAGTTGCCTGTTCAATATGTATGTAAATTATTAAAAATGTATCCTATTTATGACTGAGCACTTTAATAAAAAACAATAAAATTGATTATTAATCATAAATACTTTACGCATGTGTATTCATCTTTACAGTAACAGCTGATTTTAGTAATGTCACATTGACAGTGACAGTAGCAACAAGACATTAACACTCCATTTTACGCTGTAATTCTAAACAAAGCACCATGATAATTGGCCAATTCCTTAAACTTTGGCTCCAAATGTATAAGTTCATTTCAAGTGAGTTGATAATGCACGAAAATAAGGGTAAGAATATTTAAAAAAATTAGAACCAACATTTGCCGCCTTGCATTGTTAAAGATTTTACACAAGTCACGATGAAACCTTTATTTTTATTCATTTGCAAGCTAACGAGTTTTTAAAGAGTTAACACATTAGTTTAATAGCCTGGAATGAATCTTTTATTGCCGTCGTGGCAAGTTTAATGGGAAAGAGGTTAGTGGATCGGTGTTAATATTTCTAAGAAAAATAGTTCTATAAGTGGGTAGGAACCTTTGAAAAGTGTGTTGACTGTCTGCATAAGGTTTTATCTTAGAAAAATAAAAATATAAAAGTTGCTAAGTGCTTTTAAAAAGGATTTGGACGGTTCTTAGTAAGGCTGCCGGGCGAATAACTTTAAAATGGAAATAAACTAGGACAAAACATGCTTGCTAGTGCTGTTGAGATAAGTCGGTAAGATACTTGTTTTAATCACTTTAAACTTGACTTATTTGTAACATTATTTTAAACTTTAAGTCTTAGATTTATTTTTGGTCTTCGCTCTCGCTCTTACGAGATGAAGCACTGCCTGCCCGTGGCAGCTCGTGTGTCAAATAATACACATACTGGCCCCGATTCTGAAAACACTTTCTAAACTAAACTAAAACTATCACCCTCACTTACTCGTCAATAGTATAAGACAGAGACAGGTAATCATTGTAAGTACGTACATTATGATACAGCGAAGACAATTTTAGGCTAATCCTCAGCGCATTTCGTTTAATTTTACAATGATATGGACTAAATTTAGTGAAACCAATGTACCTGTCTTTTTCTAATACAAGCATGTGAAAGTGACAGCGATATTTTTAATTTAGTTTTAGAGAGTGTTTTCAGAATCTGGGCCACTGTTCGAAAAGCTTTCGACTAGACCATGACATGTTTTCTGAGTTAGTACTCAGGAACAAGTCAAGATGTCGCTTAAGTGCAAACCTTTTATTTACTCATCAGCCTCACTGAGCAACAAAATTCAAGCTCGAGAAAACGGAAACTACACAGCTGTCTTTGTGTCGTTTTTCAATCGTTTTGGCAATACAATGCTTCAACGACATCCACTGGCATCCCCTGGCATCCCCTGGCATTTCTAGCAAGCTGTTACTACTCTATATCTTAGTTAGGGCAGGTGACCCGGTTTTGGCCACTTTAAGGATTTTCTCGACTTTGAGGTTTTCTTAATTTATGGTTTTTGTTATTACGAACATATTTCTTGCAAAAAGTCATTAAACATATATTACCCTGGCCTAAGAAAACCCTTTTTTTAAAGAACATCCAATAGAAAAATAATTCTATAAAAATAAAAAAATAAGGGCAGTATGTGCCATTTTTGGCCAGATTGACGCCATTTCTGGCCATGGTCGTGTGCCAGTTCTGGCCTTCAAAAAATAAAATCAGATGAATTCAAAGTAATCAAAATTAATTAATTAAATTGCACATTTTTTGCCTCAAATCAGGATATCTTGCCGTAAATCCGTCAAATCACGATCCTGAAGGTCTATTATTTTAAAAAAGAGTGGTAATTTGGCCCTTTACTACAATTTTTTTGACAGATACTTTATTATTAGAAAACCCAGCACGAGCGCAGTCTTTGATCCATACGACAAGTTCATTCTCTATTTCATTTCCAGGAACTGCCTTTTTTTCTTTTTTTTTGTTGATCAGGAAAATGCCTACGCATACCCGCCCCTCCAGGGAAAGGAGACGGGTTATGTCGGACTCGCACCGACTAAAAACCTGGAGTTGTCCTTCTGGCCGTCGTATAGTGGTGGGGACACGAGAACAGTCCTGTTAAGGCCCTCGCTGCGAACCCGCCGACGGCTGGCCACCGAGGCAGCCCCCTCAAGCTTGGAGGGGACAAACCGCGGCGCGCCTGCCCACTCACGTTCCCTTGGTTAGCCACCGATCTAGCCCTGTGTCGGCGGCCTAGGAACCACCCCAGGGTCTTTGGCCGTCGGCGCCGACCCGGGGCCTCACCGGCTGGAGTCACCGACACGTCACACGCCCCTCCGGGCGTTTCAACACGCTGGGCTTACGCCCAGCTGCAGCAGTCCCCCTCTCGTAGGCCGGACTGCTTCACGACCAGCCCCGGTGTGGGATTTCACCATCCCGCAACAATGAACCCTAATAGGAACACGGTTGTGGGACGCACAGGGTGCACCGGGCCGAACCCCTTTCCTTCCCTGTGGAACACAAGTATTCCAGGGAGCAGGAAAGAGGACGGCCGCACGAAGAGGTATCGCGTACTCCAAGAACTGCCTGGAATCCTACATGTTCAAGAGTTTTAGATGCTTTTCCTGAAATTTTATGTCGCAAAGTCGTTCGAGGTACATTAAAATCTCTATTAACAGTGGAAACGGGCATCCCATTCTTAATTGCGTTCAACGCTAAAGTTATTTTATGTGTAAGTCCTGGAATATTTTTTTTTTCACGGCTTCTTTTTTGTCACTATTTGATTTTGGTTGAGGCATTTTATTGTAACTCTGAAAATAAAAAATACACTTACGTTGGTACGTAAAGCCAAGTAAAAAAACCTCGATAAAATATAAATGGCCAGAAGTGGGGTATCTATGTACACCACTTTTGGCCAGCCACGTGGCCAAAGATGGAGAAATACATGATTTTGACTCCATTAGTGGCCACCTGCTCATAACCTCGCTTCATAAACATATGGCGACAAAATAACTTTAGTTCTACTTAGACAATATATTCTTCAAGTAGTATTAACATAAAAATCCATAAAATAGCCAAAGATTTAAAAAATAAAAATTTATTAGTCACCCGCTCGCCTTAGCCATTTTACTAAGATCTTAACAATTTCGCGCTCACCTAATAAGAATGACTTGTTGCATCGAAGTCAAGCTTGACACATCAGAGCTATCAACGGTATCAGTGCTACCAATATTCAATATTCTAAATAATATAAACCATAGATTAATAAATTTGTTTTTGCCTTAGTTATAACTATTTGAAACCCCAAATGGCCACAAAGGGGTCGGTGGCCACAACCGGGTCACCTGCCCTACTACTCTTCAAATTGTAAATTTTTTAACCATCAACCACCTACCTACGGTGTCAGAGACCAAAACGTCAAAGTTTATTTAAAGTATGTTACTCTTTCACGTAAAAACTACTGGACGGATTTGGATGAAACTTTACAGTAATATATGTTATTTTATTTATTTATTTTATTCATTTAGTAATATCGGTTATGCATCAGAATAACACATAGGGTACTTTTTACCGCGGGAAAACTTCTCATTCCCACGGGAAACTTCTACGCGATCAGAGTCGCGGGCGGCCACTTGTAATTCATAGTCTAATTTCTAACCATTTCGGTCCTGAAATCTTGTCGAATTTTTATCTTATCCCCAAATTTTATCGCCCAAAATGTAGAGGCCATCAAAATACCAAACTATCCATGTTAGCGGTAAGGCGACCACCTTCCACGTGAGGTCAGTTTCCTGACATAGATCATCACAATGAAACGACTTTCTTTGGAAAGAATCCTGTAACGGACCCGCGGCGCTCGTAAAAAGTAAATTAATGCCCGCTATAAAAATTACCGCCACAAACCGCGCCATAATGAAAACATCTTAATGTTTTCTTTTGTCAATTTTTTGTGATTTATTTTTTGGCCGCAAGGTGGTTCTGTTTCGGGAATTATTTATTGCTAATATAATAAAGTCAGTGTACCCTTCTCGTAAAAATGGTAAAGATTATAAAAATATTTGTTATTAAAGTCTAACATGAGGAATTTAGCGTTAATCCCAACATGATATGCGAGTAGTTTGTACAGTAAGTTGCAAAAGTCCATACCGAGTTGATAAAAATTATAGCATCCAGTGGTCGCTTCTACACACACACTGGCAAAAATAAACTAATATTTTACTACTACTTCTAAATATCAACCTTAACGCATCAGTTTTAAAGCTCAATATATTTTTGTAAACTATTGTGGTTGTTAAAACATTTTCGCATACGACGATATTTTTTTCGGATCAACCTACACTCTACTCTAACCGACAACATTGATACTACTTGTTGCGATAATTCTCAACCTTAATCTGAGAGCCTTAGGTTCAGATTCAATTTTATTTATTTTACTTTTTAAGTTGTAAGAAATACTAACTAAATGAGGGTAAATAAATATAGAAGGTAAGGTAGTAAGAAAACAGTAGATAAAAACAGTAATTTATTATAACTTGTTTACAATTATATATATTTAGGTAATGCTTGATACTTTATTAAAATAATTGATACTGATTTCAAAAGATAATAATAATTACAGTCTATATTTCAAACTTCCAACAACAAACATGAATGTATGTTTACATTTGTTTTACTTTTTAAGGTTAGTTGTAGCTTAAGTAATCGTTTTCGTAAAGAAAAGAAAATTGAAGCTAGCTAACCATAAAAAAATACATTGTAATTGAAAAATGTTTTACTTACGAACTTATATTTAATTACTACTTTAATGAAATACTATTGGTATTTTATATACCCTCCCCTGTTTTCAATAACCATAAGCTAACGCGCACCGTCACATTGATTTCACTATATTCGAACAATACACAGTTCCACTTTAATTTCCACACTTCCAGACACTTCCATTGGTAGAAAATGCCTCTGTAGTCCTTTCATTTCGCATGTCCCATCTCTGCGCCATCAACAATAATCAACATGGAACTATTACTCTTTCGAGGCCATCAATCCCCTTACATTTAGGTCACATCGATGTTTTGAACTATTGTAAATCCACCGTTTTACCGTTATCTACTGAAACAAAAACAAAATATGAATAAATATAACAAACAACAGGTTAAAATAGATAGTTATGCAACACACGCCAAATTTGTTATAATAATACCCAATCAAAGAAAAATAATGGATAAAAAAACACTATTTTCATACTTACGGTAAATATTATTATTATATCATATAAATGTATGCTTTTCGATAATACGCATTCTGTCCTGCATACTAATACATATTAACTTGCATGTTATAGAACTTGGAAATCAACTTTATCAAACACAATACTGGCACCTTCGCTAGCGAACCAGCAACGACAAAGCGTTTAGCAAATAATTCAATCATTGTATGATTTTGGATGTTTTCGTTTTACCCTCAAATTGTGACATTTGTAAGAAATGTTCAAATGTTTTCTACTTTTACTCGCAATTCGACTAATATTTTTAAAAATGTGTTAAGTCTTAACCCTTTTATGTTATGGTTGAAAATAATTTGTAACATTTAATGTCTATATGTGTGTAATTTTCATGCAAGCAGTTATAGACCTTACACTCTAGCACAAGATTCCATTACGAAAAATGACGCTTTGTTGCTATTGTTATAGAAGTTAAATGAATAAATTATCTACACTACACGATACTAATCCTACTAATATTATAAACGTGATAGTTTGTAAGTATGGATGGATGTTTGTTACACTTTCACGTAAAAACTACTGGACGGATTTAGATGAAACTTTACATTAATATAGGTTATACATCTGAATAACACAAAGGCTACTTTTTACAGCAGGAAAACCTCACTCCCGCGGGAAACCGACTTCCACGCGAGCGGAACGTAGAGTTCCACGAGAGTCGCAGGCAGCCACTAGTTGTAAAAATCAGCAGCTTTTTTGATGACGTAAAAATGTAGGTACATAGATTGCTTCAAGTTCACGTCTTTAATAGGTTCTAACCACATCGAACCTCTTGTTATAGAACCAACTGCAACCTAAAGTGCATTGTAAATCTCCACAAACAGGTCTTCCGTGGACGAGCGGCCACTTAGACCGTAATCCCGACATTCCGGGACTCCGCGCTCGCCGGGATTTGATCCCGGGATTTCGGTTATTGAAAAAGTTTCGAAAGTGCCGTCGTGAATTAATTTATAGCAAATAATGAATTTGCGAGTTGTTTCTTACCTTCAGGGTTGTTTGCGTAAAGGGACATTTGAAGTACGTTGCTATCAGCTCGTATTGATTTTTATTATTTTATAGTTTACGGCGTTATTTAGTCCGCAGAGTTTTTCACCATCTTTAACGTAGTTAACGTTCTTAGTTTTCGTTAAAGTTGGAATTATTAAGTTATACATCTCATTAATAGATACATCACAATTTTAACAAAAAACTTGCTTTCTAATATAAATTTCTAAATCCTTTCGTAAGTACCATACAGGCTCCATTACAGTTAATCACCGCCAGCCTCACATCGGCTGCAATAAATAATAAACGGGTAAACATTGTGATCGGGATGTTTACCTCGTGTGATTGATCGCGGCTGTTTAAAATAAAAGAGTGTCGCGTGAGATGATGGTATCGATCTACAGAGGGGAAGGGCGAGGGGAACGGTACGGGGAGGTAATGGGAGGGAGAATGCAACGTGTTGAAGGCTAGACCACTCACAGCTGTCCACTAGATCTTAGGCATAATTTGTAGGAGAGTTTTTTTTATGTCCGTTGGGAAAAAACGTTGAAGTAGCACTTAGAGTAACAATTTATTTACACAAGCAGTGTAGTCTTTTGTTCGTGAAATGTTGAATTTTATTATAAGGGTTTTTAACTCGTGCGAAGAATGTCTTACCGAGGAAGAATTCTAAAGGTTTTTCTGGTATTCGTAGCGCCTTTGTTTCGTGCAGGGCAGTAAATGTGACTGAAAGTTGTTTAAGTTAGCCTGTATGAGCTAATACGGCTTATTTTATTTAACAAGTCAAGTACATTAAGTTTCAAAAAAGGGCTCGAACGATTTCAACGAAGTTTGCAAAACAAGAGTTTTTGGTTCTACAACACACTCTAGCTCAGCAGGAATTATCATTTTACTACTTCCATAGAGCCGAAATGTGCGAGGTGCTTCATATGAAAAGTATAGGGAAAGCAAGGATTACAAAGTTGACCTGAAATAAATAGAAGCAAAAGACCAGAAGTATGTTTCCAAGTTTCAAATACCAATGTAACATTTCAAATGCATCTCAGATAGTAATAAAACGTTCAGTCCTACAGCCAGTATATTACAGAGAGCAACTGAAATTGAATAGTGAAATTGTTTGGAATATTGTAGTGCTCACCAAACAGGAATGTGGCTCGATTGTATTGCCGCGGGACCCACCAAATGTATTGCGATTCCGATAGTTGGATAAAACTCTCTCAGAGATTAGTTTATGTTGTATGTAGACAATAACAATACCGGGTATGTGCGTCCCGCTAGTTGGACACAGTATGGACATAGGCCCTTTTCTGGGTTAGCAAAAGTAACTTGTCTGTATATTCAATACATCTGATAGATAACCTTCGTGACATGCTATAGATGGTTTCTCCGTCTAAATATATATGGGCACATATATACGTTTCGTTTTTATTCTATGTTAACATAATTTCCAAAGTTAGGTACTTGATGAAATGAAAGACAAGCAGCAGGAAGGAACATCACTACCGTCCATTCCAGCCAGTTGGTGCTCGCGGCGGCGGCGTGGCCCGGGTTCAATGCCGGGGCCGGCCACGACGCTCGATGCTAGCTGATCGGATTACAGAGGTCACGGTCACGGCCGAGGGATAAAACCTAATTTAATAATGAGGTTTAAATAATGCTTGCATTAGTGCCGTTACTTTTTTATTGATGAATAACAAAGTGATTCCTGGCGCGGCGTGCTTTAGAGTTTGCATCTCAAAGTGTGTTGTTAATTTTAATTTAATTTAAAGGTTTTGGCAATCATATTTTTTTCTACAATCGATCAAAAATGTAAAAAGTAATCATTGATAGTGGTCATTAGTTGTCTGATCTCCTTAAATACCAACAAATAACAGATATGTATTCATACAATTCTAATTAAAGTTTACATAATTCTTTTGTGATCTTTAATACAACTTTGTATTTATACTACTTCATTCCTAATTCTACTACGCGTTGCCTACGTCCGTAGCAACACTCCGTAGTGCTCGTAGTCCGTAGCACGTCAAAAGCGTCAAAATGTTTCCACGCCGTCGCGCCACCTCAGATTACAGGTCTCATTGCTCCAAGGCTTCGTTTAAACCTGTATCTTTTTATTTTATTTTATTATTTAATCACAAAACAGGACATAGTCATATAATAACATATAAACTTAAACTTTATATTTTTTGATCTAAACTATGTCCCTAAATATGTGAATACAACATGATTAGTACAAAAGCAAAACAAGTATGTACCTATATCGAGTATTATTATTAAATCTAGGACATTAATAAAAACTAAAAACTAAATGCAATCACTAAGAATAACAGGTAGTAGGTAACAATAAATGACTCAATTTCTTTAAACTGTCACTGAGTTTCATTAAACATTAGTATTTGTATTTTGTAAAAATAATTGTCTTCAAATTTATTTTATATTTTGGAAGCGTTTGGTTGAAAATATCGAATGAATTATGATGTTCTTTGGACATTTCGTTGCATTGACGACACATCCTTACGATTGGGTTATAAAAGGAAGTATTATTTTTATAAACTTGAAGTGTGAAAATTTTGCAATGCATATCGCGAGCTCTTGGTTTAATGTTAAAATTTATTTTTGAAATAAGAGAAGGGGAGTCAATAAGGGAATGTATAATTTTAAATAAACATATAAAATCACTGTAATAGCGCCTAGTTTGAAGAGTTTGTAAATTAAAATAATTTAATTTCTCAAAATATGATGCCAGTTTACGATTTAAACCAAGCCTATAACACAAAATTTTTAAAAATTTACTTTGTACTCGCTCAATCCTATTTATATGTACTTGGTAGTAAGGCGCCCAAACGACAGAATTGTACTCTAATATACTTCGGACCAGAGCAAAAAAGATAGTTAAACTACTGTTATGATTACGAAAGTTTTGCGTAGTCCGTGTAATGAATCCAACCAGACTGTTACATCTCTTAATTATGTAGTCGTAATGATCCCTAAAAGTAAATTTTTCATCTAAGAGCACGCCCAAGTCTTTTATAACAGTTTTTCTTTCAAGCCCGTACCCATTGAGTAAGTAGTTATTTTCAATTTTCAGAAATCTTGTTGTGAAAGTAATGACAGAACATTTCTTAACATTTAAGAACATTTTGTTGCTGTGGCACCACACACTAAGAGTATTTAGGTCTTCTTGTAGGGAATTTGAATCCTCAACGCTATGTACTTCTGTGAAAAGTTTCAGGTCATCAGCGTAAAGTAAACAAGGATTGTTAAATTTATCAATTAAATCATTGATAAATGCGATGAAGAGTAATGGACCTAGGTGAGATCCCTGTGGCACTCCAGAGGTTACACATCTAGATGAAGAGAGAAAACCTTTTATAGCAACAATCTGACTTCGCTTATTTAGGTATGATTCCAGCCACCTCAACAAGTTTCCATGTATTGCAAATTGTGTTGTTAATTTTGCTATCAAAATATTATGGTTCACCTTGTCAAAGGCTTTGGCGAAATCTGTATAAACACAATCTACTTGAACCCTTTGAGCAAAGGCACTGCATACATAGTTTTTGAATTCAAGAAGATTTGAGGTTGTGGAGCGATTTCTTACAAAACCATGCTGCTTAGTGGATATAAGGGGATAAATATGGTAGAAAAGTACGTCATAAACCAGCGATTCAAATAATTTTGCCAAACAAGACAATATGCTAATTGGACGATAATTATTGCAGCAGGATTTGTCGCCAGATTTAAATATGGGAACAATATGTGCAATTTTCCAACAGGTTGGGAAAATGCCAGTACTAAGGGACTTATTGAAGATGATGAGTAATGGTTCACAAAGTTGTTTATTGCATTTCTTTATTACTAATGGGGGTATACCATCAGGACCCGCGCCCTTGTTAACATCAAGCTTTGCAATTTTGTTGCTTACTTCCTCTCGTGTTAGAGCCATGTTGGATATTACATGAGCTGTGTGTACATTTGAAGTATCTGGGGTACTATTATCAGAATCTTGATGTTCAAAAACCGAACCGAAGTAGTCTGAGAAGAGTTCACATACTTCCTGCTGATCCGATGTCACCATATCATTATATGCCATAGTTTGAGGTATGGCGTCATTGCCTTTTTTGCTTTTAACAAACCGCCAAAAGCTTTTTAAATTGTTATTGTCTATTGCTGATTCAACTGACTCCACAAAATTTTTGTAGTCCCTGCCAATAAGTTTTTTGCATCTAGATCTAAGCATAGAAAAAGTATCATAGTCGCGTGGATTTTTAAATTTTTTGTAAAGACGATGAACCTTAGCTTTTTCCCGAAGAGTACGTTTTAGAGCGGTCGAAAACCACAATGGATGTTTATCAGAGTTTGTTTTAGTTAGCGGAGTGTGTGTTTTTAAGATACTATTAAATTTTGCATAAAAAGCAGTAGTCATTTCATTTACATCTAAGTTTATTAATTCTTTATACCAGTCAACTGACAGCAGATCATTATTAATATTTAGGAAATTACTTCTTTTAAAATTCAATCGGCTTTCAATTTTTGATTTAAGAGGTTTAGTAATGTATCCCCATTTCAAGTTTATTTCAAGAGCAGGGTGGTATCTGTCAATTTTACTCATCGCTTCTGTACCATTTACTTGCAAAGTAGGCAAAGTGGAAAAAACAAGATCTAAGTATATACCGTAATTATTTGGGATACAGTTGTATTGATTAAAATTGCAAAGTGCGATATGTTCTAAGAGAAGGTCAGCTCTTTTGCCATGTGGGTGACTAGGGATCATTGCATTTGATTCAGTGGATTTAGACCAAGTTATGTTACGCGTATTGAAGTCGCCAATGCATAGAAAGTCTTCATTATTACGAGACCTGATAATATTTTGACAGTTGTTATAAAATTCGTCGATATTGTCGTCAGATAAGTGTGACGGAAGATAACATAAACATAAATTAACAACCTTTAAATTCTTATCATTTGGAAAAATGCTCAACCAAACGTCCTCCAAACCAGATTCCCAAGATGTTTGACGTACGAAACTAAAATTCTTTTTAATGGCAATAAGGACACCTCCACCATCTTTTTTACAAACTTTTGTAGAATGTCTATCGCGGCGTAGCACAATGTATCGCTCATCAAACGCTTCGGCATCAAATACACTAGCATTAAAATTTGTTTCAGTCAGGCAAATCCCCCATATCGGCGAGATTGCCCCCACAAAGCGACGTCCGGTGGCCACATTACCCCCGCTACTCGCCGCTGTGTTCAACATTTTTGGAATATTCGAGAGCCAGTTCACGGTGGAATCTTGTTTAAAACACTGAGGTTTGTACTATTAAGGCTGAGTATTACGGAGGTTGAGGTGCGGTCAATTGTGTGGATGTTTTCAGTAGAAAGTTGTTTGTTGCGGGATCGCTGATTGTTTTGTTTATTTCAAATGCTGTTAAAGTAAATTGAACGAATTGAAGGTAAATGGGGTAGTTCTTTCAATATTTGCCTGGGAATCTTATAAATGTAAAAGTGATTGTAATACATAAAATTTAATTTAAAAAAAATACAGACAATACCATTTACGATATTTATGTAATAAAAAACCTCTCCTTTAGTTAAAGTTAGAAAGCCATTAGTGTTGTTAATAATAATAATTTTATGAAGTCAGTACACTTCCTCAGGCAAAGGTTCTGAAAACCTACGGATAAGTCACATTTGTTTATACACATATGCAAATATACATACTCGAACTACGTTACCCAGCTTGCGGCCGAGTGGCAATTTTGGTGTTAAGTTTTCGATTAGTTTGCTCAAACCTCGCACGAGTGTTGTTTTTGACGAAATGACTCAAACCACCTCGAAAACTTGAAAAGCCTTTGCTTAGTACAACAACTATATTTCTGCTCTTTATACAGCGTGGGCTGGTTGTTGTTTTAAAAATATGCATTCATCGACCTCGTCTCACGGACAATCGACTCGCGTACATTACCGGATTATCTGCACCGAGTTAGTGAATATCAAAGTATCCGCGGGGGCTATCTGCGCTCGATCTAAATGAACTGCCAGCGCCGCCGCGGAGAGATCGGACCCGCGATTGTCGCTCCGAGATATACACGATTCAATTATAATGGATCAACCTGACGGTTAAAAAGTACTGAACATGTCATTAAATATTAACACTGGAAACTTAAAACCGACTTGTTTTATCTCTGTTTGTGTATTGGGATAAATTGTTTTAATGTATACCAATATCATAAGTAAGAGTTCGTTTATTTGTTTATTTGGTTGAACTCGATAATCTCAGAATCTTCAGCGGAGCGATGCTTTAACTGTTGAGTTACAAAAACTGCTATCAGTAAACGACAGAACGTAGTTTTTTGACGTTTTTAATAGCATTTCATAGTTCGGCGGTTCGAGAATCGCTCCGCTGATCTCATTTTAAAAATATTTAATTCTTAGAAAGGTATTTTTTCCCGACTGCTATAGGCTGGCAATACTTTTTATCTTAACAAATATCTATTTTAAATAAATAATCTCAGTACATGTCATTGGATTCGACTAAAATACTTTATGCATTATATTTATGGGGTGCATTACCACTTTGAAATAGTGCAATTAAATAAAAGGCAGTAATATTAATTACTTAAAGATTTACAAAAAAGTCCGGGAAACCATAAAAATATCGTTCAAAATTATTAAGTTAAAAGTTTTTTTTTTTGACAAGATTACGTTTGGATACGTATATTACACCATTTTAACAACCTCTGTAGTGCAGCGGTATACAATACCGGACTGCTAAGCGGATGGTTCCGGGTTCGATACCCGGGTCGGGCCAATTTCGTAAGAATGATTTTTCGATATCGGTTCGTGTCTGGGTGTAGCTAGGTTCTCCCCTAGTCCATTACCTATAGTACAAGCTTTGCTTAGTTTACTACCACACAGTTGGTGTGTCATTCTGGAAATTTATTTATTTTATATACAAATAAAAATAACCAATGAAATAATGCAAGCAAAGCGGCGGGCGAAAGGCTAGTGCAGTTGTATAAAATCAATCCGTTTTACCATTGTTATTGTGAAACGCATGTTTGACGATTTATTTACTTTGCATACGTTTGCCGATTCATCCAATTAAACTATCGAGTTAATCTAGTAAAGTTTATAAAAACGCTGTCCAATTAATAAGTTTCTAGTTCAAACAAGGAAATTTTGTACGAATGACTAAATTTATTTTGTAAACAAAAAATTAAAATGATGCCCGCAGCGTTAGTTTTTTTAAAACTCTACAACCGCTTGTCAGTTTTATTCTATTCTATTATACGGGTCGATATAGCAGTGGTTTTAAAAGCGAAACAAGTTTAATTAAGACTAAGATCTGTTGAAGTGGTATATAGTCTAAGATCTGTTAAAGTCTAGTAAACAATGACAATATACTGGTATGTATTAGTTTCCAACACCTGACTCTACGTAATAAGTGCGGCTCGGGGCATCAGTCTCGGTGTGAGCCGCGACCGTCGTCCATCACGGGGAACCCCGCGGGGACAGCCTCCAACGACGCTATACACAGAAGTTCAGCCCCCCAAGTCAAGAAGAAGCACATGCCCCCCAAGTCAAGTGGCAAGTGATATTTGCGATAACGAGTAAAAAGAACAAAATGTATGAAACTGACAAATGACAAGCTTGACAAAAATGACAGTTCCATACATATTTTTTCTATTCACGCGCAGTGAAAGTTGTTGAAAAAAATGATGTATGGATGTTTTTTACTCTTTCACGTAAAAACTACTGAATGGATTTTAATGAAATTTTACAATAATATAGCTAATACATCAAAATAACACATAGACGATAATTTATAAAGATATTGTGTAAATTGTCTTTAATATTAAGTAAGCAAGTAAAAAAAATATTAGGTAAAAACCTACCATCTGCTAACTATTCTGGAGTGCGCTAACAAAACCGCTGGAGTAACACATATGTAATGTATAATGGAAATGTTTATCTTAAATAGTCCTACAAATTGTTACCACTGTATATATACAGGTAGATATTGTTACGAGCTGGGGTTCGGGACAGAAATGAAAAATGCCAGACTACGTGTTCCGATATTTATTACACACGCACTCACAAAACACTCACAGTAATTATACACAGCACAACGCACTGAGATTCGCAGGTTTACTAATCGCACTGAATCGCACTGTTAGTTCCGTAATCGTAGCCAAAATAAGACTGACTACGCGGCGATGGGCCGCGCTTTTTATACTCAAAACAACAAAAGAAACATTCTCGATTAATCCTAATAACTCGCGAAAGAAGTCAACAAACAGATTATTCCGGAAGGAACACGTTACACAACTATCGCCCTTATGCGTAAACAATAGAGGCCTTATTGGCTTGCACTCGAACACAATGGTGGTCGTTCAAACATAGACAAATGTAGATATTTCTCGAGCGCGGCGCGTGAGCAGGTAAAATGTTTATGGCGCGTAACACTGCCCCCTCCTTAAGAGATGCTCGTCCCGAGCATCGTCACTGGCATGGTACCGCGCCAAGCGATCCACATGCACCACTTTAGGCGCCCCTCGAGGCTCCTTCCGAATCCGGTACGTGATGTCGTTGATTCTGGTCACCACACGATACGGTCCGTCCCATTTTGCTTGAAGTTTTGGAGACCTTCCTTTGCTGCGGGTTGGATTGTGCAGCCACACCAGTGATCCTTCAGCAAACCCAGGATTAACGATCTTCCGGTCATAACGGGTCTTCATTTTCTCCGACATTAGCTGTCCAGATTCCCTGACGTGGTCGTGGATGTCATTCAGCTTTTGTCGCAATTCATTTGCGTAATCAGTAATGCTGGTTGGTGTGTCCGGTGGAGTTCCCGTAATTAGATCTGCCGGCAGTCTCAGTTCTCGTCCGAAGTTAGCGAAAGCAGGGGTGACGGTAGTGCTCTCGTGGACTGCGCTGCGGTAAGATAGCAGGAAAGGCTGAATGTGCTTGTCCCAATCCCTTTGCCTGTTTTCTACCACTCTTGCGAGGTATCTCTCCAGGGTTTGGTTGAATCTCTCGACCATTCCGTCAGATTGAGGGTGATAAGAGGTAGTCCTGGTCTTGTGGATTCCCAGCACCTGGCAAGCCTCCTGGAATATCTGGGACTCGAAATTTCTTCCTTGATCACTATGGACTTCCAGGGGTACTCCAAAACGGCAGAAGACCTCGTTGACCAGTTTATCAGCAACTGTGGTAGCTTCTTGATTAGGAATGGCAAAAACTTCTGGCCACTTCGTAAAGTAATCCATGACCACCATGAAATACTTGTTTCCACTTTCACTCTCCGGGAATGGTCCAGCAATATCCAGGGCTATGCGTTCCCATGGTGCTCCGACGTTGTATAGTTTCAGTGCCCCTCTGCTGCGTGTGTGTGGTCCTTTAACAGCCGCACACCTTGTGCATTTGCGGCACCAATCCTCCACATCGTCTCGACAGTGCAGCCAGTAAAATCGCTCACGAATCTTTAAAAGGGTCCTTTTCACTCCCAAGTGTCCTCCTGAGCATCCATCGTGATACAGCTGCATAATTTCCGGAACTTTGGCCTTTGGAACAACCATTTGAAGATGACACTGGTCACCTTTTGCATTTTCCCATCTTCGGTGAAGGACTCCATCTTGGACAAAGAGGCTGTCCCATTGCGCCCAATAGCCCTTCATGACTGCGCTTCTCCCAGCGATGTGACTCCATCCAGGTCTAGGCACATTAGCCTCAATCCAATCCAGTACCGGCCTGATGTCGTTATCTTCCTGTTGTGCACGACGTAGTTCTTCCTTCCAGTCACTGTGGATTTCAGTCTTCAGAGCTCGAACTGCCAAAGTCTCTTTAGCCTCTTGTCTGACGCAATGTTTACAGTCATCAGAGCACGGTCTCCTTGAAAGTGCGTCTGCATTCCCATGAGACTTCCCGCTGCGATGCTGTATTTCAAAGTCAAACTCCTGTAGCTGTTCGATCCATCGTGCTACTTGTCCTTCTGGATTTTTGAATTGCAAAAGCCATTTTAATGCAGCATGATCTGTCCGTAGATAAAATTTGCGTCCCAGCAGGTATTTGTTGAAATGCTGCAAAGTTTTCACAATGGCCAGCAACTCACGCCGCGTAACACAGTAGTTTCTCTCTGGTTTTGATAGCGCTTTGCTGAAATAGGCTATCACAACTTCCCGATCTCCTTTTCTTTGAGATAACACTCCACCAATCCCTGTGTTGCTGGCGTCCGTATCCACGATGAAATCGTTCTTGGTGTCAGGAAAACCAAGAATAGGTGTATTGCAGAGTCGCTTCTTCAGTTCATAGAACGCCGCATCGCAGTCTCCATCCCAACAGAATGTTCGCTTTTTTTCCGTAAGCTTGTGTAAGGGTCGTGCAATATCGGCAAAGCTCGGGACAAACCGCCGATAATAAGAGCACAAGCCCAAAAATGCTCTTACTTCTGTCTTATCTTTCGGGACAGGCCAATCCTTAACTGCTTCAGTTTTCTCTGGATCAGTTTGTACTCCTTCTCGCGATACGATGTGTCCCAAGAACTTCACTTGTCGTTTGAAGAATAAACACTTTTTGGGGCTCAGTTTTAGATTTGCTGCACGTATTTTCAACAGTACTCGGTCCAAGTTTTGTAGATGGTCTTCAAACGTGCGCCCAACAATGATTATGTCGTCGAGATAGACAAGACAGGCGTCTCCAATCAGTCCAGAGAGAACCAGCTCCATTAATCTCTCGAAAGTAGCCGGGGCATTACACAGTCCAAACGGCATTACATTGAAATGCCACAGGCCTTTCCCCGTAGAAAACGCCGTTTTCTCTTTGTCCTTTGGATCTAACTCCACTTGCCAATAGCCGCTCTTCAGGTCAAGGGTTGTGAACCACTTCATCCCTGATAGTGTATCCAACGTGTCATCTATCCTCGGCAGTGGATAGCTGTCCTTTTTTGTCACGTCGTTGAGTCGGCGATAGTCGACGCAGAACCGCATACTGCCGTCCTTCTTCTTGACGAGCACCACAGGAGAACACCACGGACTCGATGAAGGCTCTATAATCCCGTTCTTCATCATCCCCTCGATCGTGGCTTCCACTTCTTTCTCTCGTGCGACCGGCAACCTTCTGGGTCGTTGACGGATGGGCCCTTCATTTCCGGTATTTATCGAGTGCTTCACCAGTCCAGTCTTCCCAATATCGGCGTCACTCGTCGAGAAGATATCTGCGTACTTGAGTAACATCCTCTTGGCTCTTGTCATTTCTTCACTGGACAGGTCCTTGCGGCAGTCGTCCAGCAACGATGAAATATCGTAGGTCGCTGGAACCCGTTTAGTGGATGTTTCACATTTCCGCAGCCAAGCCACCTCATCAAAGGTCCCAATTAACGTCCCCTTCTTCAGGATGTGTTCGTCGTAACTCAGGTTAAGTACGCGCACTGCGGAGCACTTCGATGTTCTCACCAGAGTTCTCGCAACCACCCATGGTTGATTCTTGCTTGCACCTTCCAGTAGCACACATCTATGGCTCCGGTCAGCATTCTGTGGTAGACTCACAGGTACCATGGTTTCCGATCTAGGTGGCAGTACAGTTCTTCTGGTACAGTACACCTTTCCGGACGAGCCACCATCCATGCAGATTTCTTCCGTACCACATATCAGTGTCCCTTGGTTAACATCGATGGTACAGTGATGTTCACGCATGAAATCCAAGCCCAGGATACAGTCATCAACGATGTCTGCCACAATCACTCGATGCCAGAATGTCTTCTCCCCTAATCTCATCTTCACTTGTCTCTCGCCTTGGACGGGTATGCGCTGACCGGTTGCTGTTAGAAGTTGTATCCTTTCATTGTTCCAGTAGGTGTCCCCAAAGCAGCGATGAGCAAGTCGGGAACTGACCACAGTACGCGAAGCTCCAGTATCCAGTGTCAGCTTGCACGGCGTCTCATTTATTTCGCCTCGGATGATCAGGCTGTTCCCATCGTGCGCCTGCGAGATGTAGATTCTTGGGGCCTTTTTAGAACCAGCCAGCACTCGCCCCGCAGTCCTGGCGTTTACTCGTTTCCCTGCGGCTGGACATCATCCACCCGCACCTCGTGCTCTCGTCGTTGGCAGCTCGACCTTAGGTGTCCCCTGTCCCCACAACCATAGCACCTGGGGGTTAATCTGGCGCGTCTCCATTGTGGCACTGGTTGTACCACTTCCCTGATGCGATGGGGTCTTGGGTCTTGGCGTACCGCCTCCACCTCCAACGCGTGAGCCAGCGCCTCCTTCAGGGACTCGTGGTGTCCAAGTCTCACCGCCGCTCGAACCTCCAGGTCCCTGATTCCGTCGACAAATGCCTGGACTAGAAGGCCGTCGACGAGTGAAGGCGCTGACTGGTACGCCTTCCTTACAAGTTTTTCCACCTCCAGGGCCCACTGTTGTAGGTTTTCGGAGGCTCGCTGCGCTCTATCCTTGAGCTGCGCTCGGAAGACATGCTCCAAATGAGCGTCGCCATAGCGGGCCTCCAAGGCCTCCATCAGCTGCTCGTACGACGCATCCGTCCCAAGGGCCTCTAGGACAGTGAGGGCCTGGTCACGCAGGCCCAATGTGAGCGCCGTGAGAGCTTGCTCCTTCGTCCAAGCGTTGGCTTTCACAACGGCCTCGAACTGTTTCCGGTAGGCCGACCACGACGATGTTCCATCAAATGGTGGCACCTTAAAGCCTCGACCCGATGAAGGATTTACTGCAGGTGCCGTGATCCCATCTGCCACCTTCAGGACGTTGAGGTTCCTTTTGATGTCCGCCAGCTGGGCCTCCGTCGTTGCGATGCGGGTTTCGTGGCACTCGAACCGGGTTTCATGGCCTTCCAGCTGTTCCTTAATAGTGGCGATGTCCTTGCCAACGACAGTACGCAGATCTTTAATGAGCTGGGTTTGCTCCTCCTGTCGCCGCACCTGCTCTTCCTGTCGCCGCACCTGGTCTTCTTTGTTGCGCAACATTTGCTCCTCCAGTCGTCGCGCATGTTCCTCCTGACGGCGAGCCTGTTCTTCTTTGTTGCGCAACATTTGCTCCTCTAGTCGTCGCGCATGTTCTTCCTGTCGCCGGGCTTGTTCTTCCTGACGGCGAGCCTGTTCCTCCTGACGGCGAGCCTGTTCCTGTAGCAGCGCCATCAACGCGGCCAGGTCCGATGACGCCGCAGGTGCCGGAGGTTCCGAGGAACCGGCCGCCGCTTCACCCGTGAAGCGCCGATGGTCCGCTTCTTGCTGGCGCTGCTGACTTCTTGTGCGGGCCCTTTCCGCACTCGGCGAAGTATCGTCTTTCGGCAACACGGGCATTTTTTCCATCCCCGCTTCTGACACCAATTGTTACGAGCTGGGGTTCGGGACAGAAATGAAAAATGCCAGACTACGTGTTCCGATATTTATTACACACGCACTCACAAAACACTCACAGTAATTATACACAGCACAACGCACTGAGATTCGCAGGTTTACTAATCGCACTGAATCGCACTGTTAGTTCCGTAATCGTAGCCAAAATAAGACTGACTACGCGGCGATGGGCCGCGCTTTTTATACTCAAAACAACAAAAGAAACATTCTCGATTAATCCTAATAACTCGCGAAAGAAGTCAACAAACAGATTATTCCGGAAGGAACACGTTACACAACTATCGCCCTTATGCGTAAACAATAGAGGCCTTATTGGCTTGCACTCGAACACAATGGTGGTCGTTCAAACATAGACAAATGTAGATATTTCTCGAGCGCGGCGCGTGAGCAGGTAAAATGTTTATGGCGCGTAACAATATTTAATAGCTGACTTTACTTATACTACTACTAGAGTTTCTCCCTTGATTGTATTTACGTGGACTTAAAATTTGATTAGTTAATAACTTTGTCACTCAAAGAGTATCACTGTTACGGTGAAAGGATTTGAAAATCGATTGAGTCCAGCAATTGCTCATTACAAGACTTACAATCTTTATCTCTTTATAGAAAAATACTGTCTTCGATTAGTTTTTTAGGGTTCCGTACCCAAAGGGTAAAACGGGACCCTATTACTAAGCGTCCGCTGTCTGTCTGTCTATCTGTCTGTCTGTCTGTGTCTGTCTCCAGGCTGTATCTCATATACCGTGATAGCTAGAAAGCTGAAATTTTCACTATATACTGAGAACAGTCTCAGATTTATTACGTTTTATTAGTTTTCCTGAGAAATAGAAAAAAATATGTATGTTATGATATATTTTACGTAGGATGAGGATGGAAGAAGAAGTTACAATTACGAATGATACCTTGAAAAATAATAATTTGTTAAAATGAATTTTATTTCTTTTAAGAACCGTCTAGACTTGTTTTGTTATATAAACGAGGTATCTTTAGAAAAGAAAAACGTGTAGGTGTGTTTTAGATGTGTTGTCACTTGGTTTATTGTGTTGCTATATCGCAGAAGGCAATTTACTAAGAAACTTTTACTTTAAGCTTTTGTAAATTAGTTAGCTTTGCTTCTGCGCGGTATGGTTTGGTGGCTCACCGCTCTAAGCCAGTTATCACGTCGATACACCGGTGCAAGTACGTTCATCATTGACCACAATATTACGTAGAAAGTTGGGAAAACAAACGTATATATTGTCACGTTCCAGCTGTCCCGGCT
Organism: Emmelina monodactyla; assembly: GCA_916618145.1. Classification (NCBI taxonomy): domain Eukaryota; kingdom Metazoa; phylum Arthropoda; class Insecta; order Lepidoptera; family Pterophoridae; genus Emmelina; species Emmelina monodactyla. Next base: position 463,618 of record OU745303.1, on the reverse strand, counting down.
AGGTCAGGGTCTGTGTAGGGTTCGGCCGGTGAGGGAGATGAAAAGAAACCCCAGTTCGCAGTATTCTGTTTTTATTGAGGCGCCAGTTGCGTCAAAATTATTTTAGCGGTGGCGCAACAACCGCTTATACACTCTTGTCTATTTAAATCTATATGTAATAAAAACCCCCTGAAAAAGAACACACACCTGAGTAAATAGTTCACTTAAATAACAACACAACATATGAAAGGCTCAGCCTATGAGGGAATTAATCCACCTTATAAAAGTTAAATATACTAAGTTAATATTCATGTATTTAGTTGGATGAGTTTACTGAGGTCACAGCACATTTAACCACTATTAGAAAAACATGAATAATACAGATCTTACTAGATATACTAAAATTACTAACATTTTGGAATTTTATATATTTTCTTTTCGATAGTTTACATTGGCATATTTCTAATCACTTTACATACCTGGGAACGAAGGTCCAAATTGAGGGTTTTATTGACAGAAGGCCTGACAACAGGCTATTTTGTAATATGCAAATATCAAATGGCGGACATGGCGCCGGCAAGGTCTCACAACACAAAATCACAAAAAACCCGGACCCCGTCAAACGGGAAGCTGAAACAAATCAACACTCGGTAAGGGGCCTGGCAATCATTTAATTGCAAGACACTCGCAATTTAGCCAAAACTTACCGGGATTTGCTAAATAATCACAGATGAGCCCAATAAGACTCCTCCACAACGCCAGAGAAATGTAAAATGAACGAATCTATCAGTGATTGAACTAAGGGGTCATTCGCCGATAGGCTCAATCACCGAAGTTAAATTGAAATAGAAAAATGCCGAAAGAAAACAGATTTTACCCAATTTATGAGCCAAAAAAGGCCAAAAGACAAATCCAATGTCAATTATACCAGTTCCTACATTAATTAAATTAAATTGAATTAAACAAAACAATCCGCGTACAAGACCGGAATGAACGCAACCAACTCGATTGATTGAACGTCAACAACTGTCACCTGTCAATGTCGGTGGGAAAGGTAAACATTCCCCAATGTAAATAAACAAAATACTGCAGAAAATTGACGTGAAGCGCCTTGTAAAAGTAAAAAGAATGTAAAAATAAGTGTAAAAACCATGTAAATATCGTGTATATAAATGTGTGGGCCGGTTGATCATCTGAAATCGAACCGGCCGGAGACCTCATCGCCGTCCTGCCACATAAAAATACAAGGAAACTAGAAAATAAAGGTAAGCATTGCGAACCGTAGCAGGAAAAGCCACCTCCTGGTTTTGACCGCTACACACCACCTTCACCTACAAAAAAAAAATATATATATATATATTTTTTTTTATTTTATATAGGGAGAATAAATAAGGAAAGAGTACCTAGCCAGGCTTCAAAACCTGAACGTGCCAATTACCAAGATCTTTACCGTTGAGGTCAGACAGCTGGTACACTAAGGGTCCTACCCTCTTTACTACCCTACACTTGATAAACCTAGGGGCCAGCTTAGCAGCGAAGCTGTCAGCGGCGCTAGACAAAACTTTGTTCTCCTTCCAAACTAATTGCCCAGGACGAAAATCGAGCTCGCGGCGGCGTAGATTGTAGGAACGAGCGTTTCGCTCATATGCTCTGGCCATATGACGCCGGACGCGATTAAACACAACCTCTAACTCTTTCAACCCGGATGAATATGCACCACGATCTGCAGCCTCAATATTTTCCCCCACTTCCGGTTCCTTATAGTCGCTCCCAGACAGTTTCATTTCACGCCCATGAACCACAAAATACGGTGAGAAATTCGTCACACTGTGAACACTAGAATTGATGGCAGCTTGCACCTCAGGAATATGGACATCCCAATCCTTATGTGATTCCCGGATGTAACACGAAACCGTGTCTTTTATTACCCGATTTACTCGTTCGGTCGGGTTCGGCTGTGGATGGTATCGCGCCGTATAAAACAGGTTCGGTATTTTATATTTTTCAATTAAGGACCGAAATTCAGTAGACGTAAACTGCACGCCATTATCAACTAATATAGTTTTGGGAACCCCATGCACAAGGAAAACGCTTTTCTCGAGACGTTCAACTACTTCCTTGGCAGTAGCCTTCCGCAGCGGAAACAAAATGGCATACTTAGAGAAGAAGCAGGTAACGACGAAAAGATAGCAGCATCCCCTTTTAGACCTAGGCAATGGGCCCATTAAGTCAGCAGAAATGAATTCCCAGGGTCGCGCAACCACCTTAGGGGAGCCCATGAGACCTGCAGGAGGCTGGTTAGTCGATTTATGAGCCTGACAAATGTCACAGTCCTTGATGTACTTCTTCACATCCGTAAGCATGTCGGGCCAAAAATACCGCTGGCAAAGCCTTTTCATGGTCTTGAAGACGCCAAAGTGACCGGCAGTCGGTTCGTTATGGTAGAGACGAAGAAGTTCCAGTCGGCGTCCTGAGGGCACTACTAACTTCCAGTCGGAATCCGAGAGTAGAGCGAACTTACTTTTGACGTGCCTATAGAGTTCGCCATCCTTCATGCACCACTTCGGATGACCAGCTGGACCAGCAGTCACCTTAGAGACCATGGAACGATACCAAGGATCCTCGGCGGAATCTGACGATATGGCGTCGCACGCTGGAGTAACAGCTCGAGAGAGCGCGTCCGGCACCACATGCAGATGGCCTTTACGATGGAGGACCTCGAAATCGAACTGCGATAACCTACAAGCCCACCGTGCTAATCGGCCACTGGGTGACTTAAGATTAGTCAACCATTTTAGGCTCATATGATCAGTGATCACAGTAAAATGATGACCTTCGATGTAGGGCCTAAACTTCTCCACTGCAAAAAGTGCAGCTAGACACTCTTTTTCGGTCGTGGAATAACGTCGTTCAGTAGCAGTGAGCGTGCGGGAAGCGAAGGCTATGACCCTCTCGCTCTCACCAGTTTCCTGGGTAAGCACAGCTCCAACACCTACATCCGAGGCGTCACACTGAACGAAGAACGGTACATCGAAGTTAGGACACGTTAAGACCGGTGCAGACAACAAGGCGTCCCTCAAAGCGGTGAAGCCGCTCTCGGCTGCTTCGGACCAGCGATAAGGAGAATTTTTCCGCGTCAAGGCAGTAAGAGGAGCAGCCAAAGAACCAAAGTTGTTGATAAAGCGACGGTACCACGACGCCATACCCAAAAAACGGCGCACTTCCTTAGGGGAAGTGGGTCTTGGGTATTGAAGGATCGCAGCAACCTTGTCGGGGTTCGGGCGCAGACCTTCCGAATCTACAACATAACCTAAGTAATTCAGTTTTGAACGACAAAAATGAGACTTCGGCATGTTGATGGTAAGGTTAGCCGCCTTCAGTTTATCAGCTACTTGGTGTAAAAGGGCTACATGTTCCTCAAAGGACTGGGAGATACATATTATGTCGTCCAAATAAATAAAAACCTTGCCGTGGAACTCGGGGCCGAAAAGACGGTCCATTAATGATTGAAGAACTTGAGGGGCGTTGGTCAAACCGAAACAAACTCGATTAAATTGAAAGAGACCACGTTTGGGGACCGTAAAAGCGGTTTTAGGCCGGCTATCCGGTGATAGTCCGATCTGCCAGAATGCAGATTTTAAATCCAAGGAAGTCATAAATTTGGCCTCCTTAAGGCTACATAAAATGGAGTCCAGATAGGGTATCGGATAAGCCAACTTGACGGTCACGGAGTTTAATTTCCGGCTGTCCAGGCACGGTCTATACTCACCATTAGCCTTACGGACTATGACCATGGGGCTATTCCAAGAAGACTCAGACGGTTCTACAACACCTAGCTCCAACATTTTATCTAGCTCGTCATTAAGAATTTTTAACATATTCGGAGACAAATTAGGGTACCGTTGTTTAATGGGCGCAGCAGATCCAGTATCAATGTTGTGTTCCAAAACAGGAGTAGTCTTTAGTAACCCCTGCGTGTACTGGAGCGCCTTAAATTTTGACAAGACCGGTTCCAGGGCTCGCCTCTGCTCTGGAGTTAGCTCTCGTTGCACCACCGGTTCGAGGTGTTCATCTTCATTACCCAACTCATATTCGAGGACAGACAGTTTATCACTCGAAAGGGGAGAAACCGACAAACAAACAGGAGATTCTGAATTCGGAGAATATCGCGAAACAAAATCGGGGGCAACAGCAAAGCTCTCCCAGAAGTCAATCCCTAAAATAATGGGTACTCTAAGATTAGAAATAACTACAAAACTAAATTTTTTGGCACAGCCATTACAATTAACATGAAGAGTCACCCTCCCGTCGGGCACATACCGAGTACCATCGGCCGTGGAAACGCTTGGTAAATTCGTTTTATCTAAAACAACGGAAAAACGAGTGGAAAATAATTGATAAGCTGACGCATTTAGCAGGGAGATAGAAGCTCCACTATCCAGCAAACCTAAACACTGAAAGTCATTATTTACTACTAAACGGGCATAGGGCCTACAATCCGACACAGAAGGTGCAAAATGACAAATATTAACTTCGGAGGGAAATAAGAAATTATTAACAAATTTTAACCATGCAGTCCACTCGTCTTTCGTCGTATGATGGTGGGGACAACCTAAGCGACTCCTGGTGGAGGTTGGGTGCCTTCGCCGTTTTTTGACTGGTCACTACAAACAGGGCAGTCTCGTACCGTGACTCCTTCCGCGCCACAACGGAAACAATAGGGGAGTTTCTTGGACGAGCACGAGTCTGCTGAGTGTCCGCGTCCATTACAATTACGGCACTGGACAACATCACGACTTGTGCTGGGACGTACAGAGACTTCAGTCGCAGCAACCTTGGCACGACGACGACCTTTAAAAGCCAAATCAGGTTCTAAGCAATTTTCGCTAGGAGGGGGTACATAATCCTCCGCAGAGCGCAGGGCAACATCAATCTGCCGGCAATATTTATGCAACTCTTCCACAGTATTAAAATTTTTAAACATTACTTTCGAACGATAACGAGGAGCCAGGTTAAATTTAAGCAGGTCTAGCTTCTCTGCTTCATCAAAAGGAACCGAAAGTCGAGCAAAATATTGTCGCATAATAGCAAAATAAGTAAGTGCATCTTCCGAGGTGTCCTGAGTTCGATTATAAATTTCCCTACGTAGTCGAAGATGGTAATCCAAAGGTAAAAACTCAGTCTTCAATGAAGATACTAAATCAGACCAACTGTCAAAAGTTTCAGAAACACTACGGTACCACAACAAAACAGGGTCGCTAAAAAGGCTAGAAGCAGATGCTAACAATTCCTCATCAGTCATACGATGACATTTTTTAAGTTCTTCGACACGCTGAAGAAACCCAACCAAACTCAACTCACAACGTCCAGGATATTTAAGGTTCCAAGTTGCAACTAAATTATCGGTGCGCAAAATCAATGGCTTCTCATAATAATTAATGGTATCAACTTCGTTCTCAGGTTTACATTTATCGGAATGAAACTGTGTTAATGTGGCATCAAACAAGTGCAATATTTGCCTAAAACAATTTGTATGAGCTAATAATTCCTCTTCACTTGAGGGTACAATACGATGACAACGTTCTTTAATGTGTTGAAGTTTAGTACAAAATTTAACAAAGTCATTATTGGATTTTTCATAAACTAAATTATCAAAATTACAAGAGAGTTCCTTAACCGCCTTATCAACTATAGCTAATTCACTATCTGATGAACGCACAGATGTTGGTTTCACTTCACTATTAAATACACTTTTAAGTTTCTTGCGTAGCTCATCCGTGTTTAGTCCAGTACACTCAACGTTACGATACTCCAATTCGTAACGGAGTTCCTCTGCACATAGACGGTTGATGGCATAAGGCAACATCTTGAGAAATAATATGGTAATTTATCACCTGGATACAGTTCTGGGGATCCTTCGCAGCTCTGGCCTCACGCAGATGGGCGCCAATGTCACGTTCCAGCTGTCCCGGCTAGGTCAGGGTCTGTGTAGGGTTCGGCCGGTGAGGGAGATGAAAAGAAACCCCAGTTCGCAGTATTCTGTTTTTATTGAGGCGCCAGTTGCGTCAAAATTATTTTAGCGGTGGCGCAACAACCGCTTATACACTCTTGTCTATTTAAATCTATATGTAATAAAAACCCCCTGAAAAAGAACACACACCTGAGTAAATAGTTCACTTAAATAACAACACAACATATGAAAGGCTCAGCCTATGAGGGAATTAATCCACCTTATAAAAGTTAAATATACTAAGTTAATATTCATGTATTTAGTTGGATGAGTTTACTGAGGTCACAGCACATTTAACCACTATTAGAAAAACATGAATAATACAGATCTTACTAGATATACTAAAATTACTAACATTTTGGAATTTTATATATTTTCTTTTCGATAGTTTACATTGGCATATTTCTAATCACTTTACATACCTGGGAACGAAGGTCCAAATTGAGGGTTTTATTGACAGAAGGCCTGACAACAGGCTATTTTGTAATATGCAAATATCAAATGGCGGACATGGCGCCGGCAAGGTCTCACAACACAAAATCACAAAAAACCCGGACCCCGTCAAACGGGAAGCTGAAACAAATCAACACTCGGTAAGGGGCCTGGCAATCATTTAATTGCAAGACACTCGCAATTTAGCCAAAACTTACCGGGATTTGCTAAATAATCACAGATGAGCCCAATAAGACTCCTCCACAACGCCAGAGAAATGTAAAATGAACGAATCTATCAGTGATTGAACTAAGGGGTCATTCGCCGATAGGCTCAATCACCGAAGTTAAATTGAAATAGAAAAATGCCGAAAGAAAACAGATTTTACCCAATTTATGAGCCAAAAAAGGCCAAAAGACAAATCCAATGTCAATTATACCAGTTCCTACATTAATTAAATTAAATTGAATTAAACAAAACAATCCGCGTACAAGACCGGAATGAACGCAACCAACTCGATTGATTGAACGTCAACAACTGTCACCTGTCAATGTCGGTGGGAAAGGTAAACATTCCCCAATGTAAATAAACAAAATACTGCAGAAAATTGACGTGAAGCGCCTTGTAAAAGTAAAAAGAATGTAAAAATAAGTGTAAAAACCATGTAAATATCGTGTATATAAATGTGTGGGCCGGTTGATCATCTGAAATCGAACCGGCCGGAGACCTCATCGCCGTCCTGCCACATAAAAATACAAGGAAACTAGAAAATAAAGGTAAGCATTGCGAACCGTAGCAGGAAAAGCCACCTCCTGGTTTTGACCGCTACAATATTAACGAGTTTGTGTCTCGAATATTGAATAAAAATGTATGTATGATTAGGCTTTTTTAACGCAGAATGTATAATTGGATTTCCGTGAAATTCTCTTCAGAATCCTAGACTAGCTGGAATTCTAAGAACCATCGCTTAGAATTCCAGCTAGTCTAGCTGCAAAGCCTTATTTTCCTTAAAAAAGGAAAAGTATAAAAATTTCAGGAAAAAGGCTTGAGATATGTGTCCTTTTTTACTTTTGCTGAGCATTAATGGTATAAGCAATATTTTTTGTTCTCAATATATAAAGATAAAGGAACGTGATATTATAGGGTATTTTCCTCTCATTTTTACTATTGTGTGTTTCTCTCTAGCGTACCTCCAAGTGTTATATCTGCTTGTGCATTCTGGTCGCGTGCGGAGCGTCTCGTATCAATCAACATCATTTGTACACCACAAGAGACGGATCGCTTCTTCTTGTAGAACTTTCTGCTTCGTTTGTACGTAGTGTAAGTAGGTAGAGATACGTAGATAAGAAATGGGCTAGACAGAGATCTGACTGGGGTTAGGTGACAAAGACGGTGGTGGGGTGACAAATATACGCACTGGCTGACTCGGTTGATATTTTTTTAAGACTGATGTGATTTTAAGAGGTTTTATGAAACATTTTTTTAGTGACAATATTCTATTAGTTAAATCACATCTGCTATTTAGGCTACTTAAACAATTATAACGGTAATATACCAAAATTCAAAGAGAAATTTGACAAAAGATTATGTTAAAGTAATTGGGTTGGGTTGTTGGAAACCTGTTTTTTTTAATCTGATACTGTTTGTACCTCTTTATAATATTTAAATAAATAAAAAAATATATGTATATAGCTTATAGCTATACATACAGGGTGTCCAGGAAACAATGGATAAGCTCTGAAGGGCTAATAGTAGAACTAAAGGCAAGCCTAAAAAATAATTGATAAAAAGTATAACCCTCACACTGCTAGAAATATGGCGCTTTAAAAAAAAACTTCATATTTTTTTGACTGTGTTCATATTTTTACTCGTAACGAGGTCAAATCACTTAATAACATCATTATTTCTGTGCTAAAATAATTAATATTAACCGCATCAGTGAATAACTATCAAATAAAATAGCTAACTAAAGTATTTTTCTCAAAAAATAATGTTAAACTTTTGATTTGTGTAAAATTTCTAAAGAAATATTTTTGATGCGCAACTTTGAACAGCTCTGGTGTAAAAAAATTATATGAAAGTAACAGTGACCAATGATTTCAAAATATTCCTGGTTTAATAACGTTTTTAAAAAGATGTAATATGTTGTTATTGTAATGAAAAAAGATTGAACTAATGGTATTAGTGTGTAAAATGGGATAATTATTTAGTTCTAGCAAAATTATAAAAATACAATAAAACTAAAGAAATATGATTTTCAATTGACATTAATTGCAAACCCATTGGAATAATTGATAGTAACTGTTCAAATTGTCTGTCCCCATCCTGATGCAGGCTCTACAACTACGAATAAAGGATCTTCAAAAAAATCGCGCGTGTCGTCGATCATTGATTGCAGCGGCCTGAACACGAGCTCGTAGATCTTCTAATGAAGTTACTGGTTGCCGGTAAAACTCTTCCTTAAAATACCCCCAGTAAAAAGTCTAAAGCGTTTAGGTTTAGGCGGCCTACCTACCTGTTAGGGTAGGTTTCGTCAAGTATGCACATAATGCAACAGCATAGTGTGCTAGACAGCCTTCATTTTGAAGCCAATATGTGTCGCGAAGCTCTTCGGACACGTCTATCAATAAATTGGGTAAGTCATTATGAAGAAAATTTGGATCACTTTCTCCTGTTAAGTTGATTTCTTTGAAGATCCTTTATTCGTAGATGCAGGGTCTGCATCAGGATGGGGACAGACAATTTGAACAGTTACTCTAAATTATTCCAATGGGTTTGCAATTAATGTCAATTGAAAATCATATTTCTTTAGTTTTATTGTATTTTTATAATTTTGCTAGAACTAAATAATTATCCCATTTTACACACTAATACCATCAGTTCAATCTTTTTTCATTACAATAACGACATATTACATCTTTTTAAAAACGTTATTAAACCAGGAATATTTTGAAATCATTGGTCACTGTTACTTTCATATAATTTTTTTACACCAGAGCTGTTCAAAGTTGCGCATCAAAAATATTTCTTCAGAAATTTTACACTATTCAAAAGTTTAACATTATTTTTTGAGAAAAATACTTTAGTTAGCTATTTTATTTGATAGTTATTCACTGATGCGGCTAATATTAATTATTTTAGCACAGAAATAATGATGTTATTAAGTGATTTGACCTCGTTACGAGTAAAAATATGAACACAGTCAAAAAAATATGAAGTTTTTTTTTAAAGCGCCATATTTCTAGCAGTGTAAGGGTTATACTTTTTATCAATTATTTTTTAGGCTTGCCTTTAGTTCTACTATTAGCCCTTCAGAGCTTATCCATTGTTTCCAGGACACCCGGTATATAGCTTCTTCAAATTAGCATCAGTGTTGGTGGTTTTAAAGCAGTTAAATAAAAAAGTTATGTCAATGTAAAGCCACACAGCAATTAAAATGTACCTACAAGTATAAAAGAGAGAAATAGAACCCCAATAAAAAAAATATTAATATAATAGGCATATGTAATCTAAAATTTGTATGTAATCAAACAAAAATGAGAATAAATAAAAATTGGCGTACCTGAAGTAACCCCTGCAGTATCGTTTCCAGTTCTAAGACAAAGGTAACTTGAAAACCACAAATTGTTAACGCAAGCTGCTCTAAAAACCTGACATCTATTATAATCTCGTATAAACACCAACAAAGTTTACCCTTAAACCGACCAAATTAAATATTTAGCGCGACACAATCTTGAATATTTCCTCCCGGTGGGTTTTTGCCCCTGAATTTACGAAAAGGTTGATGAGGGACGCCCCTTTTTACCCCCTCTCTGAAGTTTGGTCCACAACTTGTGCTGCCCAAAAAATACATTAAAGGGGACAGATGTACCTAAGAGTTCTTGTAAGCTATTTTCATAAATTTGTGAAATAATATATTGTAAAATCTTTACAAATTTATTTGGGAAACCGAAATATTTCAATATATTTATATTAACTGCAGATATAAAAAATACCCTAGTCTTTTTATCAAATTTGTTTTGTTGCATACTTAAAAGGATTAGTTTTTTTGTGTTCACTTTCAAATTAAGATTTATTATTGGAGTCATTAAAACATACTGCCTATCTATAACCTCCTTTACAAGATAGTGCGCAGTCACGGCAGCATCATTTCACACATCGTGCGTCTATTCATCGACTGTAATGTCCTCATTTTTATACCGAACCGACCTTGAATGATACTTGAAGTACTGTTTCCTATACGACAGGTGATACGTGTACTTTGTAACATCCGAATACATCTAAGGTACAGGTATAGCGCTAGCGAACAAGACTAACTTTGTTAATTTTGAACTCTTTAGTAAACTTCTAACATGGAACAATATAAAAGATAATCACAAAATATCTAACCCCTTCGAAGTCCAGTCGTTAAATCACATTAGCAGAGATCGATGTAACAATAGTGGTTACCATCAAATCGTCGCCGACCCCTCAACCTTCGTTACAGCTCGGAGGAAACGACGCACAAAACATAACTAAACCTTTATACAAGGAATTGTGAGCGAGAATAAACTTTCCCCATTTTTCACAAATTGAATAGGCCACAGAACTTGTTTTGTTCCCCGATTGTGTTGTAGGAGGCCGTACGATGTACTTGAAGGCTTTGTCAAAACAATGTCGCCTTGTTTATACCAACAAAACGATTTTTTTCTCGAGTTACAGAAGTTTTTTCGAAGGATTTTAAATGGATTAGCTATTTTTGTTTGTGTTAAATGATACAGAGCTTTAACCCGCACGGCTTTCCACGCGTTGAATTCGGAGTAAAACTCTTTTCCCTGTACAATGTTACAGGTATTAAAAAACCGCATCAAGATCCGTTGCGAAGTTTTAAAGATTCAAGCATACATATGGACAGAGAAGGCGACTTTGTTTTAAAATGGTTCTATACTATGTAGTTATGGAATAACGTGTTCCTTATAAATAAATCAGAAACTTGTTACGTAAAATTTCATGTCACGTGTTGAATTTTAATAACTTCTCATCTGAATCAGGCGGAAACACTTCTTAAGTATGCTTTTAATGAAGTTCTCTCACAAAGTATTAGATGTGTAGGTAACTCGAGTGTGTAGACATCAAGGCTGTATCGCTGCACGCAGTACTCTCACTCTTAACTTCCATTACTCTAACTCTCTTTAATATTTATGGCTAAGACCTTTAACGTTTGTAAAACCATAGTGAATTGTTGTCCTGCCATTCATTAAACGCTTATGTTTTATTATTTCGAGCACGGTTTTAATTTTAAATCTTTTCAGAGTTTTAAATTTTACTTATAATATAAATGTAAAAGTTTGTTTGGTCGTTGGGTGTTTGTTAATAACTCAAAGACGGCTTTTTGGACATGAATAAAATGTTATACACCGATAAGTTGAATATAAAAACTACTGTTTACAATGTAGACAGACGTAAGTGTGTACCGCGTGTTTTCGTCAACGCATGCGAAGCTACGGGCGAAAAGCTAGTAACTGATAATTAAGAAAGCTTATAAGTGCAAAATGTAAATAATTTTCTTTGTGCTTAAGTTAATTCGAGCTGTGGCATTGGATCGTAAAACAAGTGATGCCTTGCTTGCCAACAGCTGCATGTAAGTACCGGCGATTACTGGAGCAACAACGTTATATCGTTCACTTGCTTAATAGCACCCACCATTATATTGTTTCTACTCAAGAAAAATACTATAACACTTAAAATCTGTAGATTCGTATAGTGAGGGATCCGGCTGCAGAGTTACGTTCATCAAGTGGTTAATAAAACTTCTGTTGATAAAATTTGTTACAAAATCCCAAATTTAATAAGCTATCAAAACGAGGTTGCAACATACTTCAATGTTATGTTTGTTGATAGTTAAAAGTGTTAAAACACGTAAAATACCATAACTTGTAACTTTGTAGGTATACGCATTATTTAAAAATCATTGAACAAAATTTTAACAGATTCAAACGATATTAATAAACGGCAGGTTATTAAACCGACTACTTTTTAAAATCATTAATGCTATCTTAGCCACTAGATATTCTCTATGTAAATGCAAAAAAAACACTCTAAATACAACTCAGCCTGGTGGTTATTTTTTAGCATCAAAATTTATAATATGCATTCAAGCAGTAAACTTCTTAAATAATTTCGTAGTTCAAATCAGCTTCTAATTTTGTTATTCGGTAGATACGTTTAAAAAAATAACAATAATTAAAGCTACCTATTTCAAAACGTTAAAAAGTTTTCAGCAGCAAGTAGATCTTTTGCGCTTGTGTTAACATCAACCTGAAACGCTCGTCGCTACGCTCCTCGCTTACCTAAATTTACTAACCCTAATGGTTCTTATCCACTAGCTAAGTGTGGAATCAACCCGATGAATTAATTTAAAAAAAGATTTTTTTTACCGTAAATTGCTGATGAGTTGTAAAATCTGTGGGTGAGTTAGTAAATTAGGTGGCAAAAGATGAAGGCGATGTAAAGAATACGAATTATTTTACTAAGAACAATATTTTTTTCCATTACTTATTAAATAAAATTAGAAGTTTTATCATGTGGCCAAAACAAAACTCTGCGGCTAGTCTTATTATTTCCCTTAATAAACCAGTATAATCCGTTAAAAAAGAGTTTTCGTTTTCAATTTAAATAATAATAATATTTTTTTGGAGTAATTACTTAAAAACACGGAAACTTAAATGGTTAATAAATGCCTTTTAAGTGAGATTGTAATCTAGTTAATTGGCACAAGCTACCTCACTGACATTAATCCTACTTATCACAATTTTCCTTAACTTTGAAAAAACCGCAAGCGGAAAGCTTCCACGCACTTTGAGTTTTTATGTTATAACAACTAAATCTCCTTGACAGTGTTTTTTGAAGGGCTGTACACGCGTGCCTGTATTTACCTAATGGATTATGAAATTGGTTTTATGTCTTAAATAATAATATTTTAAAGATAATTTTAAATAATTGTTACGTACACAAAGTACCGGTCAAAATTAATAAATTAGCATTCTAAATGCAAAAAATAAAAGTAAAATCTCAACCGGTACAGTTTTTCTCGTTTCGCAAATTCCTTTTAATATATAAATAATATTGCTGTGGATTTATATTTACTATTAATTTTTTTAAACGTTCCATTACTTGTTCTTTTAATATATTTTCTTTTCTCGTCATTTTAATTTGTGAGGAGGCCATTTTCAAAACATCTCTACGCCAGGGGTAGGTCCTAAATTCCTGATGTAACCTCTTTTCGCAGAACAAATAGCTTCGTTTTATTTTTTTATGTAAATTGGAGGAGGCGGCGGAGATTAATATTGTTTTTCTTAAGAAATGCGTTTACGAGGAATTCTACGAGGGCTTCGGAAGGGTTTGTTGAAGTTCCACTTTCAAATAAACTACTTACAAGGGTCATGTTTACAGGGACTTGGTGAATTATTCATAAAAAAAAACTAAACTGTTAACCATTTTTTTTCTTCTTTAGTTGGTCTTATATCGCATATTTAATTTAATTACAGTATTCCCCGTTGACCTAGTACCATGAAATTTACAACGACACAAGGTTTTATATCAAAAGAAAATTTGTTACGTATAAAAGAATTGTATATAAAGGATAATGGGCAAAAATGTATGAACCGTGGGCCCACTTCCAATAAACACGTGTTATATATTAAATTAAAGGTCTGTTTACAAGCAACCATTATCAGAAAGGCGCATGCCAGAATTCGCTGTGTGGTTGGAGTTATTTGATATAAAAAAAAATTATTCTTTTTAGGTTAGAAATAGAAGTTTTTGATTTAGTAAATCATTTTTTTTGCGAATTTGTCAACCAATTATTACAGAATCAACTATTACAGTATTATTTTGTATACGTTAAATGAAAAATAAATAAACCTATTTATATGAGAACAAAATACTAATAACGATACATACATACAACATTGCTTGAGAATATAGTTTAGATCCCATAAAAATATAGCTAGTTTTTGCGTCAAAATACTCTTTAAATATAATGCATGTTGTTTTATGTATGCAGCAATTTCTGGTCGCGCTTTTGGGAGATTATCAGACAAATCGTGTTGCTGATATGTTCCGCGATATAGATTTTCCGTAGCTGATCAAGGTGCATTTAAAAGCACATAGGTATACATATACTGGGTGTAAAAAGACCACTTCCGAAGCCTGAAACCATTTATTCTTGAGCCTCAATAGTAACTTAATTCACTAACAGCATACCCAGAAAACTCAATTAAAAAAGTTATTAAGGATTGAAAAGTCATATTCGCCGCTTGAAATCATGTGACCGACACATCAACTGTCGGTTCAGGTGCGATTATTTACATTGCAAATCAAATTAAAACCCTATTTAATTTGAAATCATCGCAAAATCTGATAGTATTAATGTAATTTTAGAAAACCGGGTAAAAAAAATTTTTTTTGTAATGATTAAAAAATTTTTTTTTTGTTTATAACGTAACCGATACCCCTTCAGCAATGCCCAGTTTTTGTTTTCGGAAGCAGTTCTTTTACACCCAGTATATTTAACATAAATAAACTTAATAAGTAGTATTTTTTAGATTTTTATTTTGTCTCATAACTCAAATCGCATAGTTGTTACAACAAAGCTGTCATAGCAATAGTTGTTCCTATTGAAAAGACCTATTCAACGACATATATCTTATTGCTATTGGAGGGTGGGCCCAATATGCCCATTGTCTTTTAATAGAAATAATCTCTAAGAGCTGCAGTAATGAGACAAAGGCCACTAAAGCCTAATGATATAAAGGAAGAAGCTCATATTTGACTTGCTTTAGATTTTTTATAACAAACTTCACTAAAGAAATTAATTTACTTTATTTCTAAACCGGCACATTATTTAAATACTTGCTGATGATAAGATTCCTGAAGCAAGAAGTCTTTTGTAAAGTATCGAGCGTACTTTTTCGAAGAAACTTGATATTTGAAAGTAGGCCTTTGTTGTTAATCTCAAGTAAACACATTAAAAATGTGTTTGTCTACTTGGTGGTTTCTCAGAAGGATACCATTATTTCTCTAGATTTGTCTTTATCTTATCTAAAGAATTAGATTTTTAGAACATACCAGTGGCAGCCCGTTCGCGTGGAAGTCCTTTTTCCGTGGGAATTAGAAGTTTTCCCGCGGTAAAAAGTACTTTATGTGTTATTCTGATGTAGGTATAACGTAATGTTACTATAAAGTTTCATCAAAATCCGTCCAGTAGTATTTACGTGAAAGTTACTCATTAACTTTCACGTTTATAATATTAGTAGGATTTAACGACATTAGAAGAAACTTTTAAAAGTATGCCAACATGAACAATTCTTTTATGAAGTGTAGTTTTAACTCCTCAAACATATTTTTTAATAAGGGTTACCTAGTAATAGATTTACTGTATTTGGCTTTTCTTTTTCTCAAACTATTTCTTTTCTCATTGAAATTAATTAAATCGATCGCAGGTGTTCTTGAAATCCACTGCTATTTGTTATAAGTTATTTAGTCCCAGCCAAAATTGTATGCGTTCTATTAAAATTAATATCATATCCATGCAAAGGTGAAGCTGCTTGTTTATTCCACCTGTAGTTACTGTACAAACACGCTCGGAGCAAATTGTTGCGTGTCTGTGTGTTTGCAGAGCTGATTGCGGGTTTCATGCTCAGTGCTGTTTATCATTCATTACAGATGTGTAAGTTATGCTTGCTTGTGGGTGTGTTTACTTTTACCTGGTTATTCTGTAGTAGAAATATTCCAAAGCTAATACTATGTTACAACGATAAAATTGTTTAAAAATAAATAAAAATAGTTATTACGAATATTTCGTTAAGAACAAAAGTAGAAGCAATTTTGAAAAGTAAAATAGACAAAATAATTTAGTGAAAAATATATTTTCAAGCTTGTTACTCTCTCAGAATAAGATTATTTTAGTGCCATAACTAAATTTTAAGAACAACTACATATGAGTTGAATGAAAAAAGTCTGCGTATGTTCTTAATTGAGAGAAGAAATTATTCTTGTAATCATACTAGTATTATAAATGTGAAAGTTTGTGAGTATGGATGTATGGATGTTTGTTACTCTTTCACGTAAAAACTACCGGACGGATTTGGATGCAACTTTACAGTAATAAAGGTTATACATTAGAATAACACATAGGGTACTTTTACCGCGGAAAAACTTCTCATTTCCACGGGAAACCGACTTCCACGCGAACGGAGTCACGGGCGGCCACTAGTAAATATGACCTCTGACGCCTAACAATATCCATAACTTGAATATTGTTAGGCGTTTCATAAAATTCATTTAAGAAATATTAACGCCACGTTTCCGCGTATTGTGTCCGTCAAATTCTCCTGATGTTTTCTTCGAAAGGGTTTTTGGAATTAATTTACAAACCTTGAATAGTTATACATCCAATAAGAACCTTTTGGTGTTTATTAAATCAGACATTTATTCAGCGATGGCGATCGAAAAGGGCCTTTGTTTGTATAATTAAGGCATTATAGAGCTTTACATTAAAGTACCTAATTATTTTTTATTGAAAAACTTTTAGTAAACGTGATATGATTTAAGTAGGCAACATCGCGGTTGTTGGTTGAAAAGCTGAAAAGTTTTTTATTGCGCCGCGGCCGGTCAGTGTGTAACTTGGAGTTAACGTAATCTCGTACACACACAAGTATACTAATTGGAAAAGTGACATAGTGCTCGGACTAGTACTCTGAGCCTCAGTTTTAGGGAAAATAGGCAGAAATTTTAATTGTTCTTTATAAGGTACAACCTAAAATATAAGTTATGTTGTCAGCATTTACTTTCATTCAAAATCTCTCAAAAACATGGAAGAAACATAATAAGAAACGGATCGCAAGTAAAACCGCGCGACGCAAATCTAGTTAACTTAATAAATGTAACCAATCAACTCCTTTCAGCTCCAACAGTAAATTATCTCCATCTGTCAAAGTAATCTTGCGCATCTCGTTGTTAATTCAAATCTCTTCAGTATTCTGAAAACGTTGGATGTCTCATTAAACGACTGATAATTGTGACCCCGGCGGGTCAGGGGTCAACGATCTCCGCGTTCAAAAGTCTCGACTTCGAGATAAAGTCATGAAAACGTAGCAGTTTTGCGGTTAAAGAAAAACATTATAGATATCTAAGAAACCGATTGATATCGAATGCTTTTGTCTTTTTGTTAGAGAGTAGAAAATAAATTTAATGTTAACATAGCATGGCTCAGAAAAGATTTATGAAAAGATGATTTATACCCGTTTGTTCGGTCCATTAGTTGTGATTGTGGGCCCGCACTCCGGCCGGCGGGCTCGACGTGCTGCGGCCTGCACCGCGCGGTCGACGCGGCCACTTTCAGTATTTTATTTAGTCAACGGAGATGACAAGAGCTAACTTCTTACGAGTTGTAGAGTCTAGCTGTAGGCTCTGTCTGCAGCGATTACTGGGCTGACTCGACCGGTGAAATACCACCGTCGCACAGAAAACCGACGTGAAGTAGGGACGATGTTCCTGCGTTTGTTCGGTGAGTGATGTATCCGGTGCCCAATTTTCTCAAAGGCTCAGCAACACACCCCCAGCACCCACAGTGTTGCGGGTAGTCATGGGCGGCGGTGATCACTTACCATCAGGTGACCCGCATGCTCGTTTGCTCCCTATATCATAAAAAAAAACTATAAGAACATATTTTTCAGGCACTTTTAGCGGGGGACCGAGAACGTAAGTGAAGTGACAAAATTACTGATTGATTTTATTTCACTGAAGAAGTGAAGTTTTGTACTGTGTTCCTGCTTTATTTATTTAAGTTTAAATTTTGGAAGCGTTAAAACTCTAGAGCTCATTTTTGAGACACTCTTTTTAAGGGACGAAGTTACCGTGAATATGAAATAGCAATTGGAAATGAACAGCTACAAAAAAGATCTTAAATTCAATTAAACAGTGTTTCTTTAAAAGAGCTATTTATTTAGAGGCTAGGTACTAGAAATACAGTTTAATATGGCACTGGGCTACTGAGCTGAGCTACCGCGCATTGAGCCGTTACGTTTAATTATTTTAATGAATTTATATCCGCTACGATTTTTAATTTCCAAATCATTTAACCATTAACTAAAGTTATAAATACTGGAAAAAGGAATAATACAGCGGCGCGGTAGCTCAGTGGTCAGAGCATTAGACCGGTATTCTAAGGTCCTGGGTTCGATTCCCAGTCGCGTAATGCTTGGAGACCCGCGTTCCTTTTTCCAGTATTTATAACTTTAAAATCAATAAATTTGCATTTTTAAATGCAAAACTAAAATTAAAATCTCATTTAACTAAAAATTTTCCACTTTTTGTCAATCTCAGTATTCGTATATTTGAAACTTTGGTAACTGGAAACTGCTTGTTTTGTTCTTGGGACGTCTAACTGCCATTTTTATATCAACAGCTATCTATCATATGTAGTTATTGAGACGCAAAAAGGCGGATGTAGGTTGCTTTTGAGATATTTAGATTGGCCATATAACCCGTATAAGAATCAAGTGACTCAATAGCACTGAATTTAACTGATCTACTAATATTACAAACGTGAAAGTTTGTATGTTGTTTCTCTATTGCGCAAAAACAGTTTGTAGGATTTGGAAGATGTTTTTTAAAAGCCGCATTTTGATTTGAATTTTTATACGATAAAACTGAATAATTTCTCATATCGACTGCCGCAACGAACAGTATTGAAACTACAAATCAGATATTTTACAGTAGAACAGTTTGAAGTTGTTTTTTGATCCCTAAAGATAAATTATAATAATTTTATGACACTTATACCCTTAAAAAATTGGTAATTTAATGTGCTTTCCATTGCTTACGCGTGGTTATAGAATTTGTTTTTTAATTTATTTAAATTTCATTTTCGATGGTGTACTATGTCGATATAAATTGGCAATTAATCGAAAGTGGCAGATTCGATTCTATTCGTGGGTTATCAAATCATAGAAAATATTGAATCTACCAATTTCGATACTATTCCTTGGTAATTTATGAACCAACCATAAAAAATATGAAGTTTCAATAGTTGGTTCATAAGTAATTTGTTTATATAATTTTCTTCTAAAGAAAGAGAAAGGAGTACTAATATCAAATCCTCGTTTTGTTATTAAAATTATTCATATTTGTTGAATAAAATATAATATGAAACAAATAGCCATTTCAGCATGAGATCCTTTACTTGTAACATAAGAGTATTCTGTTAATACAAATCTAATCAAATTGAGTACCATAGCATTAAATCACACATTAATCATATGAATACTATAGGTATTTTTAAATTTAATTTACTTTTGTACTAATACCCTGAGATCAATAAGTCTTATTACGTTAATTAAACAATATTATAAAGTAACCTAACAAACCTGTATATGACAACTATAATCAGACTCGTTCATTAAAACTAAACATTAAAAAAATGATATCAAAATTAAATAAAAATCTCTCTTTCATAAAAAAATAACAAACCCTTAGTAACTGACAAAAATAAACAGCCCGAATAAAATTTTCATTGAATTCTAAATTATTTCTAATCGTGTTCATCACTCTCCGAAATTTTTTCGATTTAACTCCTTTTAAGATTTGTAAAAAAAACATGGTATTGCCTAGGTATAAGTGCTGCTTCTTTCAGTTTATTTTTAAAACTTTTAATTGATACAGACTGTTTTTTATCACCAGAGAGCTGGTTATAAACGAAAGGACCCATAACACTCGTCAATTTTAGAGTTTAGCTAGTCTACATTTTCGTGCAGTTAATCTTTCTCTATGCCGAGTCACCATCTGAAAATTATTATCCTTGAGCTTTGGGGAACGCAACGCAATTAGGTACAACACAAGCGAAGGCAAAGTCATAATCTGGCCCTTTTCTGCAATCAGAACACACGCTGCCAGTCAGCAGCGTGTCCCCATAGCTCGGTACCATACTGCAGCAGGGACTGCACGGTGGCGAAGTAGCAAGTAAGAGCAACGTCCCGCGGCACCACGCCGCTCACCCGACGCAACGCGAAACATGCTTGACTCAATCTGTCTCATAATTTGTCTATGTACTCCATGTAAATCCCCGGTCAATCCCAAAACCCAAGAAAGTCAAATAAGTCACTTGTTCAATTGTTGTGTTATCTACCTGTACTGTCAAGGGTGTTTCAGAACGGCCTGATAAGCAGAAGTGAATAAAGTTTGTCTTTTTCAAATTCAGAACTAAACCATTACTTGTGAACCAGTATTTTAGTTGTTCGATTGTAGTTTGTACTTGGAATTCTAGCTCTACTGTCGTAGATCCAGTTACCAACACTGCTATCAACTGCATACATATACACATTACCAGTCGATATAGCACCTGAAAGGTCGGTCATTAATAATGTGAACAAGATGTTTGAAACCCAGGACCTTTGAGCGACTCCTAGATCGGTAGATCTTGTATCCGACTTGTCCAGTCCCGCAGTGACGACCTGGGTTCGATCCAGAACATTTAATACTGAGTACGCGTTACCAACAATTCTATCATGCGCTAGCTTAGACACCAATAAATCTCTATTAGCGACATCAAATGCATTTGACAGGTCGCAGCATAACAGAGCGACATGTTTTTTAGCCACACGAGCACTGACAACACCCTTGACAACTTCGCGTACAACAGAAGTAGTACACCGTCCCTCCCTATAGGCGGACTGGCGTTCAGTCAGAGCATCAGTTGACGAAAGAAAGGAAATTAACCGAGCACTTATCCCATTTTCCAGAAGGATTAACTTGATTTACAGCGTCTATTGGGTCTACAGAGTTTTCAGTTAATGGTGATCCAAAATTGAGGTCTTATCCGGAGAGTGGTGATGGCATTGGTGTGCAATAACATTGTGGGAGTCATTTGCCAGACTTTCGATTTTGTTTCTTCCGTTTGTGAAGTGGGAAACACATCGACATAAAGATCGTTAAATAACTTCAATTCTTCTTGGGTATAGTCGTTGTTACGTATAGGGCATACTTAAACAAAGAAAAAACATATTTAACGTCTAACTTTAATAATTAGATCAAAAGAAGTAGTAATAATAAACTGTCAACCATCGAATCCGCTATTAAATTAAGTGTCCAGCGTAGAACAATATACTAAGTGGTAGATTCGATAAATGTTTTACTAAGAACACAATCGAAACTACCACATTCGTTAATTCCCATACCAAAAATGTACACGTGTACTATCGGAAGTGCCACTTTCGATATTTGTCTAGTATAGATGCACTTGAAACATTATTGAATCTACCACATTCAATAGTCTTACTTGTTAACCTTAATTTAAATATAAAAAACCTTATTACTGGTTATTTAAAGAAAGATCAAACAAATATACATACAATAGAACATTACGTAAGTTAATTAAACAGAAAATGTACACTTACCAGGATGATCGGCATTTTTTTCATATCACGTGGTTTCGAGACTATGTTGTTGTACTCCTTTTTTTACTAAATTGAACATAAATCTACCTCGACTATTCATTTTTAGCTTTAAATAAGAAGTAACAAATTAAAACAAAACACTAATAACAAAATTATGAAGTAAAACTACTTAAAGCTAAACACTCATACCTTCACTCACATCACGGCGAATACTAACGATTTGGGCAGTTACAGAGTGTTCGCGCGCATCGACACGTACGAACACTATCGAATTGTAACATTCGCTGATGTTAGTTGCTTAAAGTGTGAAGTATCGATTGTATTCGACTAAAAACTTGTTTAAATATATTAATTTTCAAAAATGTTTTTATTGTTTTTAATACTTATTATAATGCTCTATCGATTGGTACAATAAAACAAAAAAGTAAAATTTGCAGATTCGATACTGTACGTTGCGGCAGTCGATCTTTGTGGAGCAAGGAATGACTAGCGGCGTCCAAGATTTTGCCTGAGGGGTAAGGCCGGCTTTGCCGTCTCCTTTAGTTAAATACTCAAAGCGCGGCGAAAATGACAATACGTAACCTGAAGAAAAACTGGTCACACCGTAAAAATGATTCTACACCTTTTAAAAATATACGGATTTTGAATTAAAGCGTTCAAGTTATACAACTGTTTCTTCGAGAAACATCTTCCAAACATAATAATTTTAATTCTTAATTTTTTTCTTATTTTAATTTATTAATTAGCTCGAAGCCCGTAACTTCGCAAACGTTAACTTTAGATAGGTATTTAAAAAAATGTAGTTTTGTGTACTAACAATATGTGTACTGTAAGAATTCTAATTATTTTGCTAATTGACGTTTTTCATATAATCGTATGAGCGAGCGTCTCCGGGGGCCGGCCATATGTCTCGCCACTCGACCTCGCGGTCGCGAACATATTTCAAGATTTACGCGCACTGAAGCACTGGGGAGGTGTCCGATTGGAAACCATATGAAACCGAAGAATATTAAGACGGCATGTCGATTAAACAATTACTAGTTTTTAGCAGTTTTGCCGTGGCTCAATGACTTTTCTTATTGGATTGTAGTATTTTCCCGTGGTAAAAAGTACCTTTTTTAAACTCTATTCATGAATAAAATTGTATCCAAACCTTTTGGCGTTATTGATTTTCAAACATACGAACTTTTAATATTAACACTTATTATTTTACGGATTTTACTTAAAAGTTAAAATGTATGTGCAAAAGTATCTTCAAGTATAATTAAAGACCAAATTTTTTGGTCCCTCTCAATAATGTAAATAAAATCAAAAGACGATGACTGTTAAAATGCTTCAAACATTCATCTCTTGCGTATTTCCCATTCGGCAAAACCATAATGAATACGAATTAGAGCTGTGGTACACGGCCGTTGCCGGTGCGTTGCGTCGTCGCAGCGCAGTGATATTTTCAACGGAAAGAGTGCCACATGAGCGCTGCGTGCGATGTCACAAAGCAACAGTCTATGATTTTCTAAAACATACACTTCACGTGCGTTCCGCTTCCGCACTCTGTTTTTAACGCACGTGTGGTTTAGGTTAAAATATATGTAAAACTATATGTCGTCGCTGCGACACCGCAATGCAACGGCAACGCTCGTTTGGCGCCGCTTTTAAAAAACTTTTTTGACGTAATCACCATTATTTGTTAGAGCAATAAATATGTTATCCACGTAATGCATTAAGGGCGGTTTTTATAGGGTCCGTGATGGTTGGTCGGCGGCGCGTGCCGGGACTGAACCCAGCACCTCCTGTCAAGGTTACTGGTAAAGAATATACACCTCATTTTGGTGATCTGACGTGTCAATACTCATTTTAATATTTTTTTAATGCCATATTATTACTGGTTGTTGTACCTACCATAAGGAAATGGACAAATGTGTCTTGCCCACCTTTCTTAAAAAAACTGTTATAGATTAAAACGACTTGATTGCCAAATTATCGAACATTGTCTACTAAGTAGGTACATGTTATTTAGTTTTTAACAAAATCAGAATGGTTCATTGCATCGCTGGCTTTCCGCCCTGCGGTTTCGCCGAGAAATAAGGTATGCTCTCACGGTTAAAGGTGCCCCATGTGTTATATTTGGTTATGGTAAAAGCTTATATCACTTTCATACATAACCGTTTTGTACTTTTTGCTTGGAAGAGTAAAAGATAAATACATTGGTACATAGTTACTTTTCGCATGAATAATATTAGTAAGAAGTAACATTGTTGATGGTTAATTGAACTTATTGAATTTTACTAACATCTATGTTCTTTAGAAATTCAATGCTGGCGAAAACCACGGTGAAAACTTGCTGATTTACTTTAAAAGGCAATACAGCAGATACACATACAAGTAGATGTAGATGAAGAGATATAGTGATTTTTCGTTCCACCGATGTTTTTGCCGTAACATAAGTTTGGATAGCCCCACTTAAGGCTGGCAAACGTTACTGAAGAAACTTCTTCTGATCAGTATTCATAGTGTGACGTGATCTGATTAAAATATTCCAGTGATTTATAAAAACGTCACGTCGCGGCCCGGGCGCCGGCGGGGGTGAGGCGGGTGACGCGGGCCGCGGGGGGAAGCAGAGTTGCTTTTACTAATTCAATGATTTTGGGATTATTTCCATTTAATTTTATTAAAATGAACACGTTCCGGTTGGTCATGTTCAAACATATAAGGTTTTTTTGACAAATGTGATATTTAATTTTCTCCTATTTCACCGATTGTTGGAAGTTAAGGCGTAACAATTTTAATTAATTGCAATCTAATATGTGCATTTACATTTTAATAAGTTGATAACAGGTTACCCCGAGATTAAGTCTTGGTTTAAACATTACTGTGTTTCATTAAACATTTTTTTAAATTATTTGCATCAAAATATCATCAAAATACGTTCCCAGTTATCAGTATCAATCAATATAACAACTTTTACAACTTCTTCCCCCGCACACCCTTCCCGACCCGCGCAATGAATACCAACTCTCTGTAGTCGGAGATTGCGACATTGTGTGCTCTTAAGACGAGGCTCATATCATACCATCGGTCGTAATGGTATTGAACTTGAAAAACTATTGAAATGAAACTAAGTACATGGTATTTAATGTTTTCTATTCTTTGCTTTATTCATTTCAATTATTATACCTAAGTTTAATTATAGAGAGAAAAACAGATTTTATATGTTTAAAGTTATATGATATCAGAGTTGTTCATACGGCTTCTAGTCCAGCGGGAATCGCGCTCCGCAATGGAAGCCATCGAGGTGCTTTGCGATGCTGTACCGCCACTGAAATACACTGCGCTACTGTACCGCCATCGTAGTACAAAAATAAACGCCTTGCACCAAACACCATGTTGTTCTTTATGAGTAACGGTCGAATAGGCTTATTTCAAAACTATTTTATCTAAGTTTATACATACCTACTAGTACGTACCTGGTAGCACCGTTATTTATTATTGTACAGAAAATGGCAGGTTAGATTTGTCAGAAATATTTACGTTTTCGAGGGTAGTTTTCAGAAAACATTTTAAAAAAGCTAATGAGATGAATAAGCCTCATTTTTCGTGTCTGCGTGCTGTCGATCGCATCCGCATCGGTTTGCTGATAATCATTTCAACGCCGTCATGTTTCTACGATAATCACAGCATCTTCATCGCGTCGCCAAACACCAAGTAAAAACTTTAACCGCTCGCTCGCATCAGCGGTATTTGATCTATTTCTTGTAGCAAGCATTATCACAGCCGATGTGGCAAGAGAGGAAAGAGTGGCTGCAGCAAGTCTCTTCTAGCCTGCGATGACCAGTCGCGGTGTTTCGGTGAGTCAGATACTTTCTATTTTACATTCACTAATTTTTTTCTTAGTTTTTTTAGTTAGTTTTTTTTCCAATACACTGCAATGATATTATTTAAATGCTATGATACGTCTTCTTCTTCATCTAAGTTTTTATCTACCCGCTGAATTGTACTTATTTGACATTCAAATAATACTTTTTACTAAAAAATCACACTTTATAAAAAACGAACAGTTAAATATTTTATGTTGGACTTCAAACCAAAACACATACGCACTTAGACACTATAAGGCAATTATGTATAATATTAAGAAACTTGTTTCGGTAGTTCAAAGGTTTGATGCAGTCTTAGGGAATATTAACCCAAAGATCTCATCATCATAGTTAGGTAGATGGATACAGCAGTGGTCTGTCAGACCCGAGATCCGACGAAAGCTCATTCCACGGTCGCTGCACTTCTGACCCGCCGTCTTCTTATCACATCATGCTGATAATACTACATAAACCCTATCTCAATCTAACTACAACCAATATTTAAATAATTAAAACTAAAATGTACTCAATCTTCTTTCTCTTCGAAGAATGTTTTAATTTCAATACAAGACAACGTCGGTGTCTGTTAAAATAATATTAATTCCTTTATTAGGAACATTGTGCGAGAAGTTATTTATATTAGGTACGCAGTAAATAAGTGCTAATTAAATTTTGGCGTTGCTCAGAATTTATAACAATCGCTGTATTTATTGTTACAAGTTTGTATATTTTCGTAGGTAGGGCCGAGAGGCCGGGTTGTCAAGTTTAGCTATAATTAGTTCCCGTGAGCGAGGGCCGGATGACAGCCGCTGTCAGATTGACATCTCGAGCCTCGCTTGTGGCGGGGGACAAATCTAGACGTTAATTAATTGCCGAACCGAGACTAACCTAAGTGTTGTATTAATTTGCATATTTCAATCAAAATAATTGTACAAACTTAAATAAATCGATATTTACTTCTTCATAAATAGATTCGAACATATAAAAAAGCTTGAAATATATTCATAATTTCATCTCAATTCCAAACACAAAAAACTTTTTCGCCAAACCGACATACATGTCGATACAGTGATATCGTGGTGAGCGATCGACCCGGGGCCAATCAAAACACCGTACCGGTTTTATTGCGGCTTTCAAAAACAAATTGCAAATAATGAATTGAGCAGTAAATCATGTTTACGTTGGTGATTCAATTAATTTAGAGTTGTTTTATTGGCCACGCGGCGTGAAACAGAGTTACGAGAATGGAAAAGGATAACGCGATAGCTAGACTAGTAGAGTTGGCATTTTACGATAAGTCAAACATGAAATTTTTAGTCAACAGATTTTTCCAAATCATTTTATTTGATTATAATCGAGACACCGACAAATAAGTAATGATTGTGGATGCCTTACTTAAATTTAAAGTCCTTACAACCTATAAGTATTGATATGATTTTAACAGAGATTCCAAAGAAAAGTATATATTGCAAAATAAGAGCAAATTGACCTTCGTATTAATAATATTGAAGCTGCGTTGAAGGTTGTATTCCAGGTAGTACAGCGGTTGTTGTTGCCTTGATAAAAGTTTCCTGTAAGTGCTGTCTGTGCCTTCGTTAGCAGGACGAGCCGTGGGTGCTCCCAGGAAACATGGTGCGAGGTAGACTGCTTTTGATCTGATTTTATTGCGCGGAAGATTATTTTGCTTTGTCATATCATTTTCTTCGAGGAAGATTATTTAGCTTTCTGTAAGGCATTTTTCAGTTTGCTGCTAAATGATTTTTCCATTAATTATAGGTATTACAAGATTATTAGGTTTGAAAAATTGAGCCTTTTTTTAGGTCCCGCCGTCCAGACAGATTCACACAACCTACTAAGCAACAGTCCGATTAGACAAGCGTTGGTAAGATAAGTCCGGTGTTCTGTTGACTGAAGCGTTCAACTCATCAGGGCCTCAGTCAATATTGGTCGCTACCAATTACAAGTATTTTGTCAATTTTGTCTTGGATCCAGTTCATTAGCGGAGTGTCAATAAATTGGAGGAATTAGATCGAGTCAACATTGCGGGGAGCGATTGAAGTTAGATGTTTAGTTTGATTGAATTTATTATAAGTTTAGTAAATATTACTGAGAATCAGGTATTTACCGTGCTTGTTGATGTTATTGAACTTGGGGTTCGATTTTTGGCGACATAGCTGCAAGACATATTTAATAAAACTTGATTCACCGTTTTTGAGACAAAACTTTGTCATAGTGAAAAGCGCATATAGTTTCTGAATATAACTAACGTCATACTTATCTATTATTCATGAAGCTTTTGTTTTATTATCACTCTTGCTAGTTAACCTAACAAAATATATATTTCCCTTTTTTATTCAACAACAATAACTGAAGACGTCACAACAGAAATGAATGATGTTTGTATTGATTACTTGTCCGAAGTGAGGTAAGCGGCCCGGTGCCGCGGGTCTACAGCAGGAGGCGCGGTGCTGTACGGCTTGCTCGATATACATTGCCAGAATTAGTTAGTTGTGGATTAGACAGTTTTTTTATCCTATCTAACACATTCTGGAAAACGGCGCTATAAAATTAATTTAAATTTACAGAAGCAAAAACCTGAGGTTTTTCGAAGCAAAGCTCGGACGCCCAGTTTACATAATCACATGAATTTTAACTAATCCTTTACATATTTAAATACATTAACATTTTTTTGCTAGTGTAACGAATACTATTTCACAGCACTTACCTAATTTAAAAGTGATTTTATAATATTTACACGCACACGCACCTAATGCTTTGTTATGAACAATTTTATAAATTCTAAGCACAATTGAGACAAAGTGCTTTTCTGTGTCAC
Organism: Emmelina monodactyla; assembly: GCA_916618145.1. Taxonomy (NCBI): domain Eukaryota; kingdom Metazoa; phylum Arthropoda; class Insecta; order Lepidoptera; family Pterophoridae; genus Emmelina; species Emmelina monodactyla. The sequence goes on along the minus strand of OU745303.1, from coordinate 435,073 downwards.
TGAAGCTCAGGAGATCGGATCTACTTTGTTTTAAAGAAAAAAGAGCTTTAATTGAAGGAGCGTAAATATTTTATTGTTCTTGAGAATTTTGTTTAACTTCTAAAAATTAATAACAATATACTTTGCTTCACTTTGAAAATAAAAATAAAAAATAAAGTTAGCGTAGTCGTAGCTCAGCAGCTTTTTCTTTCACTTTTTTTTCAAAAAAAACTATAGCTAACAAAAAAGACAAACCCCGTCTGTCTAGACTAGAAGGGATAATAAAAGTATGTGGGCTTAGCAAGTAAACCTAATTATACAAATATTAAAATTTATAACTGAAAATAAAAAGGGTTTAAGGTAATAAAAACTTAGTCTTATTATGAAATATACTTTGATTGACAATGCAAGACTGTTTCTTGTAACAACATCAGGTTAAATCTTGCACAAAATATTTGTAGGTTACTGCATGCGCCATGGAGCGGTGGTCGGCCTGTACCCCGTCCATCAGTTCTCTCCATTGTTACTCCAGACAGCCACAATCGTATAAATTTCCAAATGTTTTTATTATACGAGTCTTAGAGCGAATTCATCTTATTTCTTCCAATGGGATTTTGCTGCGGACCGTCAAAATACTGACGTGGGTTCACCCTACTCAAGCGAAAGATATCTAAACTACTAAGATGTCGTCTTTATTGCTAGGGTGTTAGGGTCGAAATTGGTGTGTGTTCGTAGCGAAGATTGTCAGTGTCTTAACAAGGGTCTCGTATGCATGAAATGTTAATTTGTCCAGCGACTTGATTAGAGTGTGCTCGTGCATTATTCATCAGAATGTATGTTGCGTCGCAACTATTTGTACTAAGTTCACTACATTTACTAGAGATTGACAAATTGAAGTTGTTAGTAACATATTATAAAACGAAGCACAATTGTTTAAAAAAAAATGCGGTCAAATTATGTCAAAAATTGTAACTGCCATATACGGGAGTCGAAACCGTTGTCATTTTGTGTTTGTACTTGATATTGCCTTAATTGATGTACCAAACTAACGTTTCTTTCTATGTTTGTTAATTATGTTTTTATTTTTTAGTGTGTTTGTACAAGAATAGTAAATAAAATAAATTAACTGCAGGCAGTAAGCTCCACCAACGACGTTCACATAAAGAGAGTTTGAGTCGTAAGCCGATACAGTTCGGAGCGGGAGTTGCGAAACAAACGGACATCACGGCAATGGCCGGGACACACTGATGACACCACGACTAAACATTATAGATACAAAATGGTTCATTTGTATCGGTCAAATGAAATTTGAAAAAAATATACATGCTCAACTAGTGGAACATAATAGGCTGGTATTATTTTCTAATCAAATATTATTAGGAGATATAAGTTTTTAAACTGAAACACGAATTTCTAATTAATAGTTAGAAACCTCTTAATCACGCATCGGATACTAATGCGAATATCATTAAGGAGTTACAAAAAGGTTTACACTAAAATACAACCCTTTAAGAAAATGAAACTACAAAAAAGTAATGGTAGTAGAAGAAGGTTTGATCGTCCATCTGTTCCCGATGCTAAAGTTTTAATCGTCGGTGCGCGCTTGCGCCGGCTGTCTGTCGCCCGGCCTCCACCACACACTAGTATACCATTATATGTATACTAGTATTCCTGTATGCCAACCAACTTCCTACCTGATGCCCTCTGCAATAACCTGGAAACCACTATTTATGACCTGAAGTTAGGTCGGCAGCTTTTAGTTTGTGAAAAGGAAATTTTACGGACTTTTGGCGTAGTATTTAAAATAGTAATTAAAAGTTGTGCTGAGTACTTTTATTTTTAGATGAAAGTTTGCATTTTTTCTATGTGAGCTTTATATGTAAAAGTTTACTGTTTATAACAGAAAATTGTTGAGTGATTATCAAATCCAGATTTAATTGTTAATTCTGTGAAAAAAAGCAGAAAATCTTGGAAATGAATTTCAATTTACTCAGCTTGTGTTGTTGCCTGGCAAGTATACATTTTTTCCTCTTTAAATAACCACTTTGAGACACTTCATTCAAATTATTAACTTAAATATGAAGTATAAAACCTCTTTAGACAATTTTCGTTAAAGCAATTTGCAAACGGACCGTTTAGCTAATGAACCGCTTCAGAGGAAACTTTTCATTTTATCTTTGCGCCAACTCTGTGTAATTTGGCCGAGTTTCTTTAATTCTTGTTTAAAATGCTGTCTACAGTAAACGCTTTACAGTTGAGTTTCAGTTTGCATTTATGTTAATACAGTTATGGTTGGTACTAATTGGATATTGGTTCGTTTGATCGTTACTACGCTTTTGAACATCGAAAATTGTTTTGATTTTATTTTAAACTAGCACCCGCAACTTCGGTACTTTAGATTGGTGTAGAATAATTTATGACATCACATTAGAAACCTAAAAAGTAACTGTATTTCTCCACTGTTTAATGGATATTATTTAACATTTACACCTTCCTCTTGAAACACTTTATTTATTTAAAAAAACATTAAAATCTGTTGCGTAATTTAAAAGATCCAAGCATACAGACACACGACTTTGTTGTATACTATGTAGTGATACAGTTTTCTGCTTTGTGATTTTACTCGTAGTAAATTGGTTTTCTAATGGTAAAACTAGCCCATTGGTTTATCGTATATTATAGTTACTCTATATACTAAGCTTACTTAGAAGCCTTTTGTGTGTTAAATAGATTACTTGTCATTCGTTAAATTGTATGCTCGTTCAAGATGTTTCTGTCCTTGCAGTGAACAATAGTATATATGAGAGTGTGCTGCCGCAGTCTTGGTCTTTGGTTGGTCTCCGTCGGTCCTGAAGGTCGGCGCCGGCGACGCCACAAAGAATCCAATCCATTAGCGACCAGCGGGTTCCTTACTCACTTTGTGGAAACCAAATTTTATTTGAAGAAGTTTCAATATATTAACTTTGACAAATATTTATTTTACACATTCGTAGTATGATTATCATTAGTTTTCAGTTTAAGAAAAATATTTCAGGAAGTAGGTCAGTTTACGTTTTATAAAACTTGTTTTAAGTTAAAGCATTAAAAATAATAATATTTTATCAAGATATTTGTCCGTTTCAGTAAGCTGTTGTTGTAATCTTCCCTCCGATCTAAATGTAGGCATCACCGCTTGCGGCGTCCAGCGGCATGTGTTCCATTGCGCAGGGATGACGGTTCGCTTGCCCACACCGCAAAAGAAAACGCTGATCTTCTGGGCCTTCTTTTCGCATCTGACTCGACTTCGGAAAATCACCGCCTAAAATCATAAGTTGTCAGAGTTGACAGCACTAGTGCATCCGAACCCTAAAAAGGCGACCGCTCAGATCCTACTAACTACCGGCCTATTGCAATCACCTCTATACTCTTCAAAATTATGGAGAGTATGATTAACACTCAGCTCTTATTTCGAAGATCACCAATTGATCAGCGACCGCCAATACGGTTTCCGTCACGGACGGTTAACTGGTGATCTTGGACAATATCTGACCACGAGCGGCGGTGATCACTTACCATCAGGTGACCCGCATGCATATCTTATATAAAAATAAAAGCATGTGTTCCGAGACCGCGCCCGCGGCTTCCGCCGCCGTGTGTTCTGCGACACTGATGTCGTTTGCTATTGATTCGATCGACTCCGGGAGTTTTCCGCCGCGGTCGGGGCTCAGTCGATAATACAGTGAGCAGTATGTCGATGTTCGTTAATGTGATGTTTGACTGGATTCAAAGGACAGAGGACAATTCATGAGATGGGGACAGTACCACAGTTCGATGTAATGTTTCATAAAATGATTGGAATATATTGAGTTATGTCAAGGTTTTTAATATGTAGTCTGAAATTGAAAATGTAGTCCGTGTCAAAATAAACAATAATCCCGCTATCTTAGTTGACTAGGTAACTTTAATTTGAATTATTTTAAATTCTATGTAAAATATTATTAAAAATACTTTTAATAAAAATATGAATGCTCAAACAAAATGTTTCCTTCTGCATATGATTTGAAATCGACGCTATCACCACTCGACTGGAGTACCGCTAGCGCAGCGTCGTGTGAGTGTGGTCTGAGATAACAGCACTAACTCCCAGTTATTTACCTGCGCGGCAAGCGGTAACCTCTGGTTTATACGTTTAGTTAAGCGTTAAATAAGTTTATTAAGTTAGAATAAGCTTTTATACAGAAATGAGTTATGTGCGAGCAATATTTTTCTAGAAGACAGTAATCACCAACCTAATTACTTGATATTCTTGCTTTTTTTAAATAAAAATAGTAAATTATTAATAGGCAGCTATGCAATGAGTGCGTATCATTTTTTATATACATGACGATTTTTTTGACTTTAATTGATTTCAACTTGAACCGACAATGTTAAAAAAATTACAGATTTCATTTAAAAAGGGAAAGTGCAAGCACATATTTGTTTTGTGTAGAAATCACGTGGCAAAGCGAAACCTTAAAAAAATAGGATCATTTTTTATTTTTTTACATTAACTATATTGTCAAAATGCTATAAATAAATCAGAAAGTGAAACATTTGTCAGTCGAACGGTTGGTTATTATCGCTCCCATACTACGCGACCGCTACGCGTGGGCGTACTACGAGCTACGAGCTACTACGCTGTTTTGACGCCGTAGTCAGCTGATTGCCTCGTGGCCGGGGATTCCGCAACAGAAATATGAACACACCGCTGTATGACTGCATTCGTCATACGATATAAATAGATTGTTTTACATGGAAATTGAACTTCCGCGTCGGTGACGGTGAATTCCTAGAAACGCTCGGAAAACGTCAGCAGTTTTCTTTCGCTTTCTATTCAGTCTAATGTTTATCAACATTGGAAACCTCTCGAAAAGCAATCGGCATTTCCCATTCGTAATTTTAAACAGAGCCTTTATGATGGTTAATTAAAAACAACTCGAAATCCGGCCGCTAGCAGCCAATGATTAACTTTCAAACTGGGTCAACACAGCACCTCGCGACGACCCTCGGCCGTCAACATTTTGGTTTTGCTTTCTACTGTTGTTGCATTTGTTGTGACTGTCGCTTGTTTCGCTGTAAAGCGAAGAGTCTCCAGCCACTGGCAGCTGATTAGTCGCTGTAGGTTTTATTCTACAAGGTACAACACCGCCTGGCCCGCCTGCGTGCGGGTGCGTGCGGCGCGAGGGGCGCGGGGCGGGGGCGGCGCGGCGGGGGTCGGGCGCGGGCCGGCAGACGGCCGCCCACGCGCGCGCCCGCGGACGTGCCACTCCACCGCAGCGGCCGGGCCGCGCGCCCGCGCCTCGCGCACACTCGCCTGTCACCACACGCAACGTGAGTACCACTGCTGAGAAATAAAACTTATTTAGTTGACAGATAAGAATCATTCTCAAGATTCGTTGACCAAAGAGACTTGAAAGTATGCGGGAGAAGCTGTTTTTCTTTTTGGGGTTTTTAAGATTTCTTGAAGACGTGTTTTTTATTTTCATTGACAAAATTAAATTAAAATGATGTGTATGCAAACATAAAATCAATATTAAATGTTTATGACTTTTTTGTAGTTTGTAATTTAATTATTACTTTGACAATTTATATCCAGATATGTTTTAAACATGACATTAATGTGATTAGATTAAACAAATAAATTATTCTTTATTTGACGATTTAGTAGAACTTAATAATAATAAGAGCAAATTTTGTGTTTACGATATTTTAATTTTGTAAATTCAACTAAAACGAAAAGTCTCAAAGTTATTTAGATTATTATTCGTTATTATTTTGACTAAATAGTACATATTGAAAAAGGATTAAATAATATTTTTATTTTATTAAAAAAACAAAAAACATAATTATTTGCTGAAGGTATATGATGAAGGTGTTCCACGATAAGCGGATTGATTAAATACTAAAAATAAAATAAAATGGTAATTCTTTGATGTTAATATCTGAGGGCGGCGCCACATGAAATATTTTTGGCGCCCAGCGTGGGCCTAAATTAAAAATATGCTTTTGCAAATTCTTCACCGATTAAGGTGATGTAATTAAATAACTGGCTATAAACATTTGACTTTTATAATCTACTAGTGACCCGGCTATAAAAAAAACTGTTTCTGGCAGTTCTTAATTAACCAATTTAAATGAAAAAAATACCCAAAAGATGGTGAAACCCGCATTACAATCCGTTAAGTGGCTTAGGAGGAGATAGCGGACATACATACAAACAGACAGAATTAGCGACTTGGATTTATACTATGTAATGATGATATTAATTTTAAAGGGTGCCACTTTCAAAAGCAAAGGATTTTATTTGCTTAAGATGAGGTTTTATGGCAAAGTATTTTGTCAATCGCGTGAAATGGCAGGCACTTTCTGCTTTTCATGCTCGTCTTGCTCGCGGCTATATGACCGTTCCCGCAGGAACTATTACATTTTAACTGCTAATTAAATTTACCCAAATAAAAATAAATAAATCAACCTATGCCCAATAGCTAAACCCTCCTTAAATTATCTTTTATTTTCCATAAAAGACATTAAGTTGATGTCATAAACATCGTTTGTTAACTTACCAGCTTTACAAAAAAAACCTTTAAATATATCTTCAAGCAACGCTCGAATGACGCTTCCAACGCTTCACTAATGCGTTTCAAAATGACATTTCATTCGATTTTACCAAACGTCAAAATTTACCGTAATACCGTGACTTTGCGATTGATACTTTGCATTGGTGCATTTTGCATTGGTGCATTTTTCTTACGAAAATAGCTCGAGCAGAATTCGCAAATTTTTTAACGCTTATGCTTGACGTGTAGGTTTTCGTATTATTACGGTAATACGGATTTAGAGGTTAAGACGTAAATACAATTAAGCAGCACTGCATAAAATTACGGTAATTTGCCCGCTGTTCAATACGCTCTCGACGTAGGCTCGTGTCCGAGTCTAATGAAACTCGCGACGTGGATCGATGGCGTATCGATAAGTAAACACGCTCGCGTCTTATCATACTCTTTGTTGGGATCCTGTTGTGTGTGATCACAATGTGGATTTAGATGATTTACATGTGGAGAATTACAGAAGAATAATTCTGATACTAGATGAATATGTGCATATTGCATATTAATCACACGATATAAATGAATAAAGTAGGTAAATTTACTGCAACTTTTCATTAATCAAAAACGAACTTAATGAACATAAAATAAAACGAAATTTTTAATGATAACCAACGCATAAATATATATTTTCATATTTCCACAACAGTTATCATGAACAGATAATATTTGTCAATATTATTTGGTTGTATATGAGTCGCGAACCTCCCGCGGGGATATACAGTGCCATACAAAACATCGAATTGATGTGGATTAAATAAATATTACCAAGTTTTGTTGGATTAAATAAATACAAGCGGGGATAATAAATAAGTATTGTATATGAATTCTGAATATCGAATGAAAATTTCCTAAAAACTATTTAAAATACATACACATATGTAAGTTTTTTGCCCGCGGATTCGCTTACGAACCTATTAGTATTCACGATTCCGGTAGAAAGTCTAAATACCACAATAACTCCTGTCGCCTCGTTCACATATTGCGTGTAACGTTAAATTGTATTATTTACACATAATATTAGTGTTTCATTTTTATTCAATAAAAGTAAAGGTATTTTTTTAGATGAACTAAAGATAAATATCTTCTTAGTACGTATTATTAAAGAAGATTTTCTTTCTTGTTGAAGCAGCGCAATTGCGTATTTTCTTGCAGCTTGTTTTACAAGAACCATTATTCAATTCTCAACTCATAATTTCGCAGTCATAACACTTAAGCTATGTTTCTTTTTAATAACGTATCTTGTTAATTATGAAACGAAGTTTTGCTTACCACACACGCAATGCAAAATTTTATTTTACTTCGTTTAAGTTCAAGATTTATTATTTTGCGGAAAAGGCAAAATGTTGTGCTCATTTTCCTTCCATGTAGTCCGAAAATTAGAAAACTAAATGTTTTTCAATGAAAACTAACCGCTACATAAAATATTTTACTGTCGTTAGCTTAATGCTTCAGGTATAAAAAAAATTAACACATAACCAATTAAAATTACTTTTCTACATAAAATTACGTTGTGCATATAAGTTTGCGCTCTGGAATTTATTGAATTCTTCCAAGTTCTTGTTTATTACATTACAAGTTTCCCGCCTGCGGTTTTCCTCGCAGTAAAATGCTTTTCCCGAGGAGATGGGATACTTTCCCGCGGTAAATATACCCCGTGTGTTATTTAGGGATAAAGTCTTGCTATATATTAAATTTTATACGAATACGTTCAATAGTTTTTTGTATGAAAGAGCAACAAACGTAAATTCTTACTGTAGGTTTAGCACATACACCTTATATTTTTGTTAGCTCACTATTTGTGCATCAAATTACTTTTGGAAAAAATATAAACGATAAAAAAAGTAAATCATGGCAACCGTGAAACAATGAATAGGAAGTCCAATAATTAAATGGTAACACTTTTAATTTTGGGTATTTCTATTTTTAAAATTTTGAAGCTTTATAAGTAAAGTATATTATAGGACTGGAATAACCTAATTTATTTGGTTCAGTAAAGAACTTTTAGCTAAATAAACATTGTATTCATTTAAAAATTCTATTATTATAGTCTAAGATATAATTATTACTTTATTTCCTTTTTAACTTTTTTTTACATTTATTTTTATTTTTATGTTGTTTTGATTCAGTATAAATATTTTTGGTTTGTTAAAATTTCAAAAAAAAAAAATTTTGGTCTAATTTAGAATACCTTATTTTTTCTTAGTTTACTTTTTAGATTTTATAATGTTAATCATGTTGTGCATACCTATAATTTAAATGCATATTTAAACTTTCTTATTTCAAACAATGTTTATATTCTATGTTTTTTATGTATTTAGTTGGTAAGCCTGAATAAATAAATAAATAAAATTAAAACTGAATAAGTAAATTCTAAACCTAATATAATAATTAATAGTAAAACTAATAGCAAGTAAAGCTTAAATGTTAGAAATAATACATACGGATCTATTCGAACAACCCGTCCTATAAACGAATCACAGCAGATCACGGTCACAGCTGTCGCTCGCAACGTGTACAATAAGAAGTGTGTCGAGGCTCGCCCTCATCGGATTTACCAGGATCACTGACACAAGTTTGTATGCAGAATAAGCTGAAATCTAGCTTATATTTAATGAAGCCGAATAATAAGCAGTTCGGCCACTTGATGGTCGGCCATCGACGCTAGTTGACTCAGGAAACAGATGCAATAACGTCTTTAGTTTCGGTGTTAGTAATAACCTCCGTCTAGCCCGTCGTACTAGAGACACGGTACAATTGTTAAGCAATAGATATTGGCAGGACGATGGTGATAGCGCGGCTGGATCGTGGACAACACTCTACCAATGTTAATGTGCTTGTTTGCCTTATTTAAGAATTTTTATTATTATTGTTTTATATAAACGGGTGCAGCTTTATAGCTGCGCACAAGATTCTTAGTTTTAACGTGAAACGTCAATATCACGTTTACAACGTTACTTGTTGTTTTAAAGATGAAAAAAAAACTAGAATGACTTTGTCATAGATATTTTAATAAAAGCGAACTAACTTTATTGGTTAAGTAATAACGCTAATTTTTCTACTACGAAAAGTTAGTAGAAGACGATACAGAACAATTCGTTGCGGATCGGTTACGAATTTAAAGAAGTTTCACGTCGAAGAATTTCCAGTTTTATAGCAACTCCTATATGTATAAAGGCGCGAATGGCATAAATAAGTACTAATGCCCTGCCTTGTTTTACCGCTCAAAAGTTTGCCGTGTTCCAAAAGACGAGGCACAATACCCCAAAGCCTAGAGATTCCAGGTAAGTGCGCCTTCTGTTACTACCCAATATGAAAAATATACCGCAGGTAAATTAGTCACAGTATTGTTTTTACTTGATCGCAACATTCATGGTTGGTGTTGACTGTTTGATAACTTTAACCTCTTCCTCAACCCCAACTAAAACCAGGCCAAGTTCACACGGCACTTGTCTGAGGTGAGGCGCGGGGGGCGGGGGGCGCGGGGGGGCAGCCAGGGCGGCGGCGGGGGGGGGCAGGCAACTTGGACCATAAATACTAGTTTACAAAAGTCGACGGGTTAATGGTTTTGTCGACCAAAGAGATATCCATTTTGTGAACTAAAAACATAAGCTATTGATCATAGGCTTTTAGTATTTGTGGTAATTATACTAACAAATAACATAAGTTAAAATGACGAATTTAATTTAACTTTTTGTTAGTTGTTAGAAATTATTTTAAAACATTTGGGAAAATTTAAAAAAGTTTAAATTTTCCCATTTTGAATATTTTACTAATTTCTTGAAAAAAATGTTGAATATCTTAAAAAAAAAATAGAATCAATATGAAAGCAATATAGATTTCGATTTAAAAACACGTTATTATATTAAAAAGCGTTCAGAGAAGCATATTCTTTGTTTCTGTAGTGGGGTGGTGGAGCAAGAGGGCGGAAATACGTTTTGCTGGCTTTTCTGTTCCTTGGAGGCTGTAATTGCCGGAAATGGACGGCGACTTCCGGCTCCGAGGCGTTGATAATAGTGCGTTTAAACGGCACTTCTCGTGGGGCCAGGGAGCCGTGAACGAACCACTTCTTGTAGAGCCACGAGACCGCAAAGCAGCTGGCTGTCTGTAGTGTTTTACTTGATCTGTAGATTCGAAGAAGTAGACACGAGTGTAATACCCTTTTTTTCGGTTTTAGAGTCGATTTTTTTCATACTCAAAACAAACGTAAAATTTGTTTTTTTCTATTGTATAAACATGCAAACGTACTAAACATTGTGTATTAAAAATTTGCGGTGCTCTTACCTGATTTACTTTCTGAATTCTCAACTAACTACGAATCTTTCTTTTCTGCATAAAATCCGCTTGTGCCTGTTTCCAACAACAGGACAGTTTGAAGAATTCTCAGTTCTGTTGGAAATAAATTGTAGGTGCTAAGTGCATACTGAACAATGGTTTTTTCATCGGAAAAATCGTGTTTTTCGCATAGAGTTGTATTAAACTGGTTTATACAGAACGCTGCTTCTGACAGTAGGCTTTAGTTTTCTTTGCGTGTATTTACAGTGTGATTAGAGTTTTTCAACACACTTGCTCAGAAAGTGAGCCTTAAAACACCGTAAACCGACGTATAACACACTGGTGTGGTAATATAGATATTACACACTAGTGCATAATATAGTGATCCCTACAAAGTTAAGGTAGTGCCTTACTACAAATTATTTGCTAGTAAACAGAGCATTTTCAATTTGATCGGATAATACAGTTTGTTTTTGTAACAACAAAGAGGTTATGCCAATGAAAATCCATTTATATATTTTGAATAAATAAATGTGTCCATATTAGAAAAAAAACATTTATTATTATCAAATTATTGATAATAAACAGTATTTTTTTATAAATGATTGTATTTTATCTCAAAAAGTATATTTTGAAATAGGCTGTTGGGCTGCTGGTTGGCGCGTGCAAAAAAAAAGTTGAGTGTCATTTCCCGAATTCTTTATATTTTGTTTACATTGTATTTGTTGCTGTGTAGGAAATTTTTTATGCATAATATAATTGTATTTCCTTGCAAGTGTGTTAAAAATTGGCATCAAATTAGTGGTATTTCCATATTGAGTTTTGCGATAAGCTGGCAATCGCCACTGTTAACAATAATTCATTCTTAATTTTCTATTAAGTACCTAGGTATAATACTGCCCATAACAAGCTCTTACTTCTTTCAAAAAATGAATAATTAGAAAAATAATCAACTTAGAATTTTTTTTTAAATAAAATATATTTAGTTTAACACCAAAAAATACATTTTGGCAGCAAAATAAATAGGTATATTTCATTAAGAAAATAAGATATTAAATGAATGAGGATGGCGACGCCTCGTGTTCCGCACGTGACGTCACTTGCCTGCCAGCGAGCTCGGTGACTCGCCACTCTGCCAACAACCACCGATTGCGAACAACCATCAAATCGCAGTTGCATTGCAGGAACAAGGCATATGTTTATTATTTACAAGCTCTTTGTCCGACGCTCTGCCCGCTCGCACGTGCACAGGATTTCATTGGCAGTGGCTTTTGTACAAAGTCGAGAGGTACAACTTCTTTTAAATAGTACTTACTTTGCGAAAAAGTTTCGTAAACGTTAACAACAGTACGACACAAATTTCCGTCATAAAACCTGCACACTGTAATTGGCCCCTTCCCTGGTCTGTCTTAAAAGCATAAGAAGAGACAAATGATTTTGTTATTAAATGCGTTACTTTGACCTTTAGACAATAGTTCTAAGATAGAAAACCTTTTTTTAACCTTATATATTCGTCAATTTTTAGTATACCTACATTGTTATAAATAGAACTTTTTACCCTGCGCATGCGGATAAAGATACTCAGATTGTTTTTTTCTTATATCACAAATACTACTTAACATTTTAAATGACAGCCCATGTATCTCTTTGATAATATGGCTTTCTAACAGTTATTAATTACAAACAAAAAAACGTATTTTATTATAATATTCCAGTTACATGGACAGGAAAATCATAAACTCTTCTTTTTCTTATAATTAAAACTCAGAAATCCATACGCAAACTCTCATGCAGACATTTTATTTACTCGCAATATGTTTGCATATACTCAATTAAAGAGAAGAGAACGTACATTTACAGATTCTCAACTATAAATATTCCTCCTAACAGGTCTTGAAATTGTAAATATAATAGTTATTTAATACATATGACACACAAGTACCTTCTCACATACTAGCGGGTATTGGGCGGCACGAGGCCTGTCACAGTGTGGGTCGGAAATGAAGCCGCCGGCGCCGGGCACCAAACACGGCCGCGTCCGGCGCCGGAGATGTTTCTGTGAAACCTATCTCTGGGAGCATTGGGGAAAAGTTGCCTTGAATTTCACTATGTTTTGACAACAATATTGGTTTAAAATATACTTTACGTTGAAGATGACTTCTCAATTAAGGCCGGTTTATATGTATGTGTCTATTCTTCTGTTAAGTGATATAGTTCATATAGATAATAGAGTAAGAGCTGTTTTTTCAATTGTCAGATAAATGCTATCGGACTGAAATGAAGTATGTTTTCATTGTTACATATGGCAAATATTTATATTGGACGTACCTACAACGAAAACACATGATTTTCTGTCGGACAGAATTTATGTTAGGAACTATTGATAAAACAGCCCTTATTAGATTTTTTAAATTAGCTGATTGGGTGTTACTATGTTCTCAAAAAGTTTGTTGTGGGGTACATTTAATACAAGACAGCCTGGTTTAGGAACACACCGTTAGTGTCTGAAGATTTTTTATTTATTATTATGAAATATTGAATATGAATGGAAAGAGATTCCGCTTTACTCCAAAATATGATTAATCAAGTTTAAAGTAAAATTTACGGCTTCAAATACTAAAGCTTATGAAAATATCATAACCCCTCCTCCGGCCATTAGGCGCCATCTTGGGTCATTACGCGTAATGTCAGTTTAATTGTCAAATTTTGAACAAAGAATGTCTGTGTTGCAGGTAATCGTCCCGCGACGTAAGGCCGCGTTCACACTGAGCGACGACTTCGCTGCGAGCTAAGGCCAAAGCACCCTGGGCGAGTCAATGAAAACGCGGCATATTCAATATGGCGTCTTTCAAAGGTGAGTACAGTGATTACAGAGGTCTCCTCATACAACAGAAACTGCATTTTTTGCTACAGTAGGATGTTAAATTTAATATTATAAAGACATTGGGACTTTGTTTGAAGTCGCTTCCCCTGTTAATGGTGAGGCACGTGTCGGTCGTTTCTTATTCTAAAAATAAGCGTCGACAAGGAAAGTGTACGTTAGAGTGATCGCCAAATAAACAGTTCTTGTCACGGGAGCGTGGATTCACTGCTCACACCGCGTCGGCTAATGTACGCGTTGACATACGTTTAATAACCGCCCGTGTGCGAGTCCCGGCTTTTAATTAAATCGCAGCTGTCACGGCGTGATGACATTTGATGACAGGGATACGTGACGGAGGATGACGTCACTAGACGACGTGATGTCATACGTCAGGTAAAAGGAAAGCTAGTAAATTGCTAGTAGGTACGACATATAAGAACATTGTCTGACACCTTATTTTCATTTGTTACGTCTGTTCATGATAATATCTTTTTATAAATGTGTTACATTGTATTGCTCTTATTTAAACAAAAATGACATTTAATTCTACTTTTGTGACTTCATCAGTGTTACATTAAGTTACATTAACTGATATAATTTCAAATCAGAAACAGCAAAATAAAAAGCGTCCGTCCGTAAATTTAATTTAAAGATAGCGATCTCTACGATTCATCGCTTTGAGAAAAAGTTATGACAGAACTGAGTTATTAAATTACATAGTTTTTATGAAGATTGAAGAGTCATCCGGGGTAATGAGCTTTGATTTGATATTTCTACGTAGCTATAAATATATAAACAAACAAGGGTAAATATAATAATGTGTGTTATATTTATGTTTCTTACCGCAAAAGGAAAAACATCTGTAGGAAAAACTGACCATTTAAAAATCACTTCTCTGTCATATTACAAAAAACATATAACATAATGTAACGGTTAAAAGGCGTTTTTAAAAAAAAACTGGGTTCAAACTATAAAATCACACCACTTCGCCTGTTATTTAGTGAAAATTATAAAAGTTTTATTTTAATAATTCAATAAATGTAGCAAAGCTGTTTCTGTATTTTTTATTTGGACTGCGTGCTGTTGGTTCCGTGGGTATAATTCAGTCACTGCAATTTGCAGCTTCATTTTCAAAATATCGGACGTTATTTAAAATTGTTTTTTTTCTTACTTTTAAACGCTTTTTGTTTATTTTTGGTCACCTTTTATTAATTTGATAACAGTTACTCAAGAAATTAAAAAAAATATCTTGATTTATAATACTAGTAAGGCCATTTTTCTTACTTTTACTTGTATTATTCGCGCAACTAAAACCAAAACAATCAATGCTCAATTAAAAGTGCCGGAGTAAACAGGATAATTAGAATTGAATCCAATAGCCGGCAGTTATCTGTCAGGATGAGGCTCGGCATGTAAAGTCCGTCATTAACCGCGCCGCCCGCCCCCGCCGGAGGGAGGACTCCTTGTTTCTACTGGAGAAAGTTAATAAGTGGCCGCGATTCTCTTTACGAGATTTTTACTAGAAAATATCGGGGATTCCTTCCGACGAGTATCCGTTTAATATAAATGTTTGGTTTATTCGAAGCGGTCATTAGGTTTAGGTATTTGAATAGTAGTAAGGGGGCTATTTCTTAGAATTTGATATTTTAGCGTCTGGTAGACCTAATCGTAGCCGGCGTTGTTTCATCCATCCATTAACGAATGAAATCCTACCATACCTAAACAAGTTATGTTTATTCCACAAACTTATGTGGCTTAAGCTTTGTACCTACCTAACAAATCAGCCTTTTTACCTACAAGTGAAGTATTTTCTTTATAAAATTAACACACGGTGCAAAAACTGCTGAAATCTTTGTTTTTTTGACTACTTTGTACCAGATTTACCATTTAACCCTTTCGTTACCAAGTGAATGGTAATCCAAGTACATTTTCGCAAAGGTGTGTGTCTCCGAAGCCTGCCTCCCCCCGCGCCCCGCCACCCTTCCCTCGTCTCGTGCGCGTCACTGACCGGTTTATCGGATCTTTCCACAACACTTGCACTTTACCAGAATTTGAACGGTAATCCTCCCAGCCTTTCACTACGGTATCGCACGCCTCCGACGGCTCAACGTACATCGCGGGATTTGCACACAGACGTAGGCACTTGTTGATTGTGAAGCGGCAATGTACTTCAAAATTGTAAGAAAACCGCAGTTAGTTGTCGGGCTGAGTCGCGGAGAATGAAGACCCTGCGGCGGTTACGTCTTATCGCGTCTGCACTAGTCGGATTAACTTGATATTTGCTTTAGCGTCAGCACACGGGAGGGGATTTATTATTTCAATTAAATCAGCATTTTTTAGTTAAGTTAAGACGGCTTTTATAAAAGTAGATTTTTTTACTTAATCTTCTAACGTAAACTTAAACTCACGTGTGTTTTGTAACAGATGGTTGCATTTCAAATCGACGAAAATATCATAGAGCTATCCTCGCGACCTTCAATCAGTCCCGGGTCCCGATTTACCATGCAGAACACAGCCAAGCCGGGACTACTCTAAGCCGCGTTGTAAACTAACGTTATTACTCACTAGTTGGCTATAAACCTTGTCCCTTCAATAATATTCCGAAATAAATGGCCCTAAAACATCTGTCGTCGATCCCTCCAGGAAGGGCTGATTCCTGAAAGGCTGTCGTTTCCCTTCGACGGACCTTTTTAAGGGCTTGTCTCGAATCTGAACGACGTTTGAGGAGATTGAACACTGTACTAATATTGAAGTTGACATAAAGACGAGGTACGGACAGCAAAGACATCTGCCACGAAAATTGAGTTGCGCGGGATAAAATAATAATAATGTGATATATTATTTTTGGTAACTTAACAGTTTTTACTCATAACGAGATTACGGGAAATCCAAATGAAATGGTAATTAACCTGGTAGAATCTTTTTTAAGTAGAATAACTTAATAATAAATCTACAGTCAGTATTAGTCAGTCAGATTTTTATACGTTTAAAATGCTACTTAAAGTCTGTTAAATAATTCTTTTAAATATATAAAAATATTATTTTGAACTTAACTTCAAAGCCAATCCCTTACATAGCACATTTTTGGCAAATTTTGGTTTTTTGAACTCCTGTTTTCACAAACATCTTCACTCGTTACTGTATTTTGAACCTACATTTATGATATTTTTCTTTTTATTTTTAACCTAAAAACCAAAGAGTCCAAGTAACAGAGGTTGCCAATTAATTGATGTCCAAACAACACGAAGCTGTAAGTGCGTTCTATGGCGTGCAAACGAGACACCAGAGGGCGCTCCTTGTTACCTTCATAAGCCTACATTACTATAGGTACTAAAGTACAAAAACACATCGTTGCGTAAAGTTATTTAGACTACTTTGGTCCTGAATGCTTCAATAAATTGTTCTTTTTACAGTTAAAATCAAATAGCAACTACAAAGCTGTTATCTATGCACATGTATATTCCTATAGTAAGGTAATAAAACTAGATTTAAGTCGTTATATTTTACGACCATGTCTTAGATTGATATTGAAGTTGCTACGGCTACATACTCAAGAAGAAGTATTGAAAATAGCGGGAAAGTGCGCAAAGTAGGTTACTGTCCTCATGCCACGAGGACCATTTGGCTCGAGTAGCATGCACCAACAAATCGTAGACCCACCCATAGCAGATCTTTGACTTTCCTGCACCTTATTCTAGATGTTTATCTTAAGGAATGGAGTTGGTTTGATTTGCTCTTTTACTTATTGTGCGATTTCATGTGTCGTTAAGGCGCTTTAAAAATACAGACATAGAACCACGTACATATATGTAAAAAGTATCTGAGAAAGATATTGTTTTTGACTATGCTCTTCTGATTGCATTGTTATTGTTATAATTCGGTCTGTATATTATTTCTTGAAATTAAACTCATTTTAACGGGTTTTACGCGTTTATTTTATTATTTTTGATTTTCCGACGTTTCGGCATTTTTGCAAATGCCGTGGTCACGGGTAGACTTTGCAAAAATGCCGAAACGTCGGAAAATCAAAAATAATAAAATAAACGCGTAAAACCCGTTAAAATGAGTTTAATTTCAAGTAATAATAATCGCGTAAATCTAAGAAGTTATGTATATTATTTGTTTAGTTTCAATTTCTTGACTTCTATTTGTATTTCGAACGTTCTGAATTCGAACGAACTGTATCGGACAGGTGCGGGCGGGACTTTTGAATTATTCCATTCGTTCTAGAACATTTGTCAATTTTGAATACGCTTGATAACGGCCGCACAGAAAAAAAGGTTGAATATAAGAAATAGGGTTTGTAAGAGAGATGCCACACGGGCGTTGCCGGTGCGTTCCGTTGCCGTTTTTAACGCTCGTGTGGCTTAGGTTATAATTTAATTTAAATTATAGTCGACGCAACGCTCATTTGGCGCCGCTCTTAGGTTCTCAATTCTAATAATTGTTATTTTCTTTGTTGTTTAATTAACAAGAGTATAAAACCCGAAGAAAGTCAACCCTATGACTTACAAGTCCTTAGATTAGTTTTGCAATTCTAGTGTTTGTTTAGGATGGTGGCGAGCAAAGTTGTTTAGTTGCATGTCGGTAAAAAGTTACCAAAACTCTGTATAATCTGGCCATTATATTTTAGTTTAGAAGTTGAATAAAATGTTGTGGGTAATAAATTTTAAAGCTTTAAGTGACTTCTTTATTCCTTCCCTTGTCTGGGTCCTATTAAGCCTATTAAAGGATGACGATGAGTAAAATCAAACAGGCCTCGAGTAACGGGCGTCGATGTAGACATTCACTGCGTAGGGCGCTATCTACCGATCTTTAATCATAATAAAGCGATTTAATAACCAACCGAGGCCTCGCTCTAGACTAGAGATTGGTCACGGGTTTGTTTAGTCACGATACCTAAGTCTTTTGGGGAATAAATTACATTTGCTTTTTTTGACAATATTTAATATTTTTTGTTTTCTTTTAAGTTATCGTCAGGGTTACCAGATGTAATTTTCCAATTTTCACCAAATTCCATATTATTTTTAGCCAAAATAATACGTTAATAAAAAAATCGTTTTATAAGGAATAACCAAAAAAAGCACATACTATGGTTAGAAAGGTAGATATATTTATATTTTGCTTTGAACGAGTATATTTTTTTCTTTATTTTATTTATTGACTAAGTTTAAAACTATCAAAAATTCCAATTGCTGTAAGAACAACGTCATGTTAATTTGTTGATTGAAATTTGTGTTTTCGTAATCGCAAACACAAATAAATTAGACAGGCCAAAAATTCGCCTGTCCAGTTTATTTTCACCAAGGTATCTATTTCGCCAAAATCTCGCCAGTGTCATAATTTTTCGCCAGAATTGCGTAAAAATACCCCAATCTGGCAACGCCTATCTAATGTTAAATGCTTTGTAAACACTTACCTACTACATATTTCTACCTTCTTGCTGATGAAACAATATTTAAGCCGTGCAAAGTATACTTTTCACGCATATTTATTGCCTGCAGTAAACAGCAATAAATAAATACAACAACGCAATGCATTGAAGGAATATACAGGGTGATTGGTGATGCGATACATTCCTTGTAAGGGGTTAAAGTAGAGCTTATTTGCAGTCAATTAAATCACATTATATGTCCGAAAATTAATAATTTCTAGGTTATTCAACATAAAAGTTTTTTTTTATAAAAAAACTCCAGTTTTTAAGTTCAAATGTATTTTTGTGAAAAATATAGAATTTAGTTTTTTTTTTGTTTTATGGTAGCTTAATAACTAAAATTATAATTTAAATGAATATTAGCTTAAATAAATCGTCCACGTCTACATATTCACGTGTCTGAACGTCGCCGCTTCCTGAAGATTATATCACAGAGAGTGGATTACCGGTAGTTGCCAGGTAACATGTACCTCGCTACAGTGGGCTCGATGTCAATAAACTGATTTTGAAGTACAGAAAATAAAGAAAGCAATAAACAAAAAAATACTCATTTACAGTCAAGTTAAATATTCTAACTTAAATTACACGTGCTGTTTTGACGATAATCTAATTAACAGTTTTATCGATCAGCGTTGAGAGCCAATTATCGATAGTTGTACATCACTATTGTCGGCCTCGTATCGTGTGTTCTTCGGCGGATGATTAACAGCGAGAAGGAGGTCCCGACATCTAATTACCAGGAATTATAGCGATGCCAGCCAGCAGGCATTCAGTGAACCGGGGCCCGATTGATTAGATAATATATAATAGTGTATTCACTCTGTTAACGCCTCACAAGTTAAATGGCTTAAGATATGTTCATTATTAGGTAGGTAATAAACATGATTAGCTTATTATCTTAAACTTAACAAACCGCTTAAACAAACCATTTTGTTGAGAATACTGGTATAGAATTAATTTATTTCAAAGACTCTCTGTAATATCAAAAGATGATAATAATATTGATAATTCCAAACCATTAGCAGCAAATCATTCCGATCACCCTTTTGAACTGACATTTCCACTTCAAATAACTCATTCCGCAATATCTGGCCGATTGTGATTAAAATACCCAATAGTAATAGAGTCTAACCATCGCTGGATGGCTGCTCCGATCGAAATTACCAGGGCCGCAGGAGCCGGCGGGAGACATAAATCTGACGCAGGAATCATCGTCCCTTTCTGCGAGTGTTTTGCATCCCTCTCGCACGCTCACGTAATTAAGTTTTCAATCTTGGCGGTTGCAAACACACCTCTTTCAATTTATGTTCCCTTGATATTACGTTCCGTGAGAGGATCGTCATGGAAAGTTGTGCTGCAAACTTTGAACTCATTTAGTTTCTTCATGTATTAAAAAGGTAAAGCTAGCATACACTGATTTGTAAGGAAAGTAATCTGCCAATTTTCTAAAGTTTGATAAGTTTAGCAATAGCAAAACTTACTCGTGTCTACTTTTAGTGGGTATAACATTTATAGTGTTTATACAGAAATGTTTGCCCGCTGGCGGGTAAATAGCAGAACTTACCTTGTGTTTGAGCAGGACTTCGGAACAAATTGTTTTTTGATCCGTTACGAAGGAGGCATTTGGAACGTGGGAGGTGCAACGTCTAGCTGGGTGATAAGTGGTTTAGTAGTAGATAAGATACAAGTTTGTTACAAGCAAAGATAATAAAAAATATATTTACAAGATCAAATTAAATAACCTTGGATTTAATATTCTATCTATATACATATACCTACATGAACAGGTTGAGAACTCAGGTTGCTCATATTTTTGTTATAGTATTCTAAGAACCACATATTTTAGACCTCAAATTCGACATTTTTCTTCGAAGCTTAGTTCTGTAACCGTCTTCCACGGGTAGCCTTATTCCAGCCGCGCGAGGCATCAATAGTTGGAGCCTCGCGGCACCGAGCGCCACCGATCTCTGCGATCCTTTGAAACTCCACAATACCTCACAGGTAAACCTTTAATCCCTTTAGCTCATCAATTCAGTTTCCAATTTATTGTTTTCGGACCCTTTTAGGAATAGTTGAAGTTCGCTGTAATTTATCAATATTCACCACAAATGCCTAGAGCCGATACCGGCATCGCTCATCACAAGGTGGGGTTATTGTCTCAGATAATTAATGTTAATGATTTGCTTTCTGAGGTATAATACCATATTTATAAAAGGAAGTTAAAATAATTTATAATGTAGATATAAACATCAATAACAAGGTTCAATCGCGAAAGAACATTGATTTTATAAGTACCTACATATGAGTAGATACACGTGTAAAAAAAGTACTACACAAAGACTTGTACATTAAAAGCACAACTAAGATAAGAGAAACGAATATTTATTTACAAGAAAAACATTGTTACCAATCTTTATCAACTGATAATAGTATATTATGATACGAGTGTGCAAAGTTGTTCATTACACACGAAGCTAAGCCTTGCAGCCCTAGCCGCAGGCGAGGGCGTAAATCAGCCTCGTGTATAATGAACATGTTGCCCACGAGTACCATACGCACTTTTTCAACACATTTGTGAGGAAAACGTATTATATTTTGCATAAATAGTTTTCCTACACAACAACAAATGCAATGTAAACAAAATATAAAGAAATCGGGAAATAAAGCGCAACTTTCTTTTGCACAATCAGCCGCCATACAGCCTATTACAATTTTTTTTTTGAGATAAAATATAATTATTTTGTAATAAATTACTGTTTATTAACAATAATTAGAGAATAATAAATGTTTTTTCTATTGTGGACACATTTATTTATCCTAAACATATAAATGGATTTTCAGTGGCATCAAACCTCTTTGTTGTTACAAAAAAAACTGTATAACCCGCTCAAAGGACATGGTCAAAGCTTGGGCTCTATGTTACCAAGCAGAACAATTTTTGGTGTCATGGTTAATGACCTTATAAACACCCTCCTAATTCCGTTTACCAAAAAATTTTAAAGGGCCCCATTTTTTATAAAAAAAATATTTAGTTCCCTATAATAACAATTCAAAAAGTTCATATTTTGACGGATATTTTACACATTACCGCTTGCTTTATGATAATTAAGATTCTACCGATCGAAATCAATATTTTAGATATTCATAAACGCTGTTTTTTAACATTTAATTTTCCAAATGTATAATTCGTATTAAGTATGTATTTTTCAGGATCTATCACCTGGCAATAATTACATAATCCTTAATTCAATTCTGACATTGTCATTTTATTCAATCACGGTCTGCGGGGCTACTGCGTAAGTCAATGGTAATCGAATGTAATTTTTTCAACAATTCTGGATAACGCTTAAATTGATGAAATATAAAGTTTTACTTAAATTTAATACGTAGATAATAAATGTCGCCATCTATTAAGCCCAAAACCGTGATGATTTTCATTAATTTGAACCCGTTCCAGAATTGTTTAATATATGACATTCGATTACCATTGGCTTACGCAATAGCCCCGCTGACCATGATATTTGTCTGTCTGCCAGATCTGTCAATCAAATATTTTGACAATGACATTATTATGAATCAAAAAATGTTGCCATCATACACGTAACGGACAAAATAATCGTTTCTAAATTATTTAAAAAAAACGGGGCCCTTTAAAATTCATTTGATATGTGCAATTTAATCTATCTAAATACACGGTCCACATATATAAAAATCGTTCTGATTGGTAAGCTACGGCCCAGCCTATATGAAAAAATTGGGCATCTCCTTTAAAATGTTCTGGTAACTAGCATATAATTTGCAGTATACCTACCTTAACTTTGTAGGATTCATTCTATTATGTACATGTGTGTAATAATATTATTATGCACGAGTGGATTAAAGCTCGGTTTATGGCCCTAAAAACAATGTGATAAAGTTCACTTTCTGAGCAAGTGTGTTGAAAAATATATGATAAATAATAAAACTGATAGTTTGATCAATTGAATAACTTGTTTAAAATATAGATTACTATCAGTTTAGTATTTAAATACTGCCCTTCTCAAAAGTATATTACCTCTATATAGCGACCTTTTCAAGTAGGTAAAATTGTTTGTTCATTTATCTTAATAATTATCTTAATAATTTTTCGCCGGTCTTTTTATTTTATTTATTATATTAATGGAATTCTTTATAATTATATATTATCAACTCGTTTTTATATTTTTACTTTCGCCAGCCCACGCGTCTCAATCTTGTAATTATGGCCGAATTGTTCTCAAACATTGAATTTTCGCAAATTCAAAAACTTTTAAAATATTTCTTTTTATCAATTAGAATATCTGGCAAAAACCACAATCAAATCCGTTTAGTGGTTTAAGAGGAGGTACGGGACAACGATTTTATAATTATGTATGTCGTATACATCTAAGTACTACATGTTATCGTGTTTCAAGCAAGCACATGGCTTACAGTGACTGTCGCAAATAGTGTCTGGATTAGCCGCCGCCCGCGCCGGCCGTGATGTAGGCGGCACGGGAACTGTGGCGGATTACATACACTTTATAGCCATGGCAATACTAGGGAATAACGATACTAAACCATTTGTTATCCTTACTTGTATTTTCCTAAGTTCATAATTTGTGTTTTGTATTTTAAAAAAGGTCTCATTATTTTCTTATTTAAGTAAAAAACTCGATGTGCAATAAAAATATTTTTGTTTTCAAGATTAGATGAATCTCGTAAATACATAAATAAAATAATTTTTCTCAAACACTGTTTTTTTCTTTAAATTTATAACTTCGAATTATGTTTTTTTACTATGCAGACATGTAGTTTTTTGTTAATATTCCTAACAACATATTGTAACGTTATTTCCCAGATAGTCAAGTACACGTGTAACTCATCTCAGGTTATTACTCCTCCAACAGGTTGTACTAATTAACAGGATGTTCAATCTGTTTCACTTATTACTTACTTGCTTGCAAATTAAATATTATTTGCTATTCAGTATTATTTTGTAAACGTTGTAATAATTTCGATTAACGTTTACATAGAAACAAAGGAAAAATGGTTTGTTATTTTTTCTCGGAAAGAGTCTGTGGCGAAATGCCACGTACCCACAGCAAATCTAGAGCTATGCGCTGTAGGTCTATGTCATAGAGAAAATAAGTAATTCAGTCAATTCACTAATGGCGACAAGTTTACTGTAACTTTGTTTTTATTTAATGATGTGTGGTGAAGTTAATTGTACATAATTGTCTAATACAATTACTAAATAAGTGGAGCATGTGCAAGTGGCCTGGGGAAGATAATAAACTTTATATACTACTGGTGTGTAACTTACTAACTAGGACCCTATCAGCTAGCACGGCATTTGAACAAACCGCCGGTTAATCCCGGCACAAGTCTATTGGATTGGCTACTCGTTGTGGGAATGGTTACCATTCAATACCATGGACGAAAAATGGTTAGCATATCCACAGCGCGTATTGGCTCGAAAAGAATATATATTTTTGTAGTCTTTATAACTCTAAATTTCCGGCCTCGGTGACTGAAATGACTTAATTTAATAAGGTTATTAAAATGAATGGAAATAAATAATGTGTAGGTACTTGAAATGGATATAGTTATAAGGTTAACTTTTAATCAATGGCGACCACTCGTGTCAACATATTATTAGAAAAGACCTAAAACCCTGAACCCAAAATCCTGCACATTTGACGATTAGACTACACTACTACAGTGTAAGCAGTCCTGGGTCTACTTCTAAGAGGATGAAACTGCATTGTTTCAGATTGGCTGACAGTGACGTGGGCGCAGGGCAGCATGCAGCTGCAGCCCGGCGCCGGCGCCGGCGACGACAACATGGACTCATTCAAAGGACGGTCAGTTATACATATCTTCCCAATAGTAGACGTATATAACTTCTTACAGAAAATATCCACTACTAATAGCTCGCAGTAAACTATGGATGTAAAGCCCAGGTCCAGTTCATACTGCATATGTATGCAACGAGCAGTTGTTGTTGATTTAAGATGTCCGTTGTCTGCAACTTGACTACAGTTTATGACCAACCAAGCTTCTACAAAGTAGAACAGTGCTCCGGAGAGTCGGTAACTTGATTATTTCACAAACTAATTACATTGAAATGTAGTTAAACACAACGTAGTAACACAACACAAAGCAACAGTTTTTTAAACTTTTAAAAGCTTTTCTTTAATTTCGATCTTTCCGCGTTTTATCGCAGTTTGGTAATTTACTAGCGTTTATTTGGTCTTCCAGGAGTAAGTCAACGAAATAAAAACAAAACTTAGGGACGAGTCGGATTGTTAAAGTTTTTAAATAAACCAAGTAAAAGTGCATTCTTGCCCGCGCGTATCATGTTATCAACATGGTATCTATTTTTTCGTTTTGTGCGTCTGCAATTATTTATCACTGATTAGTATCAGTTGGCATTAGTTGTATTCGGCAAAACTCTTATAACTATATCTTATAAACTATATATAGTATAGGTATATACTTTTGCGGCTTTGTAATAAAGATAATCCTGTATATGTCATACTAGAGTAAGATCCCAAAGCCGTAAGACACAACTTATTTTCTGAAGAATAGATTTTTCGATTCTAAGTAGTCTTTTCATGTGCCCGGTGACACCTCCGCAGGTACCAGGTGAGAAAGGTAACTAAAAATCACAGTTACTTAAACTTAAATTTTTATGACTGATTTTGATATATATTTTGTAGAGTATTACTCTGAAGTCATATCAGAGAAGTCAGACGCTTTCCATGGGCCATAACTTTTGTCAGACGCTTTAAAGTTCTATAAAAAAAATTAACTTAATTTATTTTTAAATGTCTGACTTTTATATATATTATTCAGATAACTATTACAAAGTTATATTAAATCATTCAGAAAATTTTTAATGACCAAAAACCCCCTAAACACCAAAATTACTCAGCCACGTACAGCCATAAAAGTACATGAAAAGACTACTTAGAATCGAAAAATCTATTCTTCAGAAAATAAGTTGTGTCTTACGGCTCTGGGATCTTGGACTATACATTTCATCATGTAAGTGTGTTTGGGCGGCCGCGGTGACACGCCCGCGATGTGATTGCACCCATTCGTTTTGTAGATATGAAGCATCACTTTTAAAACTATGAAAATAGTTTGTTCAGATTTTATTACTTTTGTTAATTTTTTGAGGAATTAATTAAGTAGAAATATTCTCAAGAATAGTATATAATCGCGTGTAGTAAACGATATTTTGTTAACAGTATTAAAAAATACAGCTTTTTAAAAACAATATTTACATGTAAGTAGGTTCTAAAGGTCGAAAACCAAAGAAAATTTCCTGTAAGAAATCAGGCTGTAGTGGGAGCCCATTCTTCTTACTTTGATATGTTAATGTGACAAAGTGGTGGCTCTCAGTAAGTAGTTCAATGTCACCTCTGAGATAAGAGGGTAGTTCTCACCCTCTGTGCAGTGTAATATAGTGGGAGTGGTTCGGTGGTGGAAGTGTTTATTTTTACCTTATCATACTTACTTTATTATATTATAAACGTGAAAATGTGTATGTTTGTCTGTCTGTATTTTCCGCTTTCACGTCGAAACGGCTGGGGCGATTTAAGTGAATTTTGGCATGGACATGGTTCCACAGCATGGGCCTGTGTCTAATAAGGCTACTTTTTGTCGCGGGCATAAGACTCATTCCCACGGGAAAATCACTTCCATCGCAGACGAAGTTGCGTGTATCCACTTGTATCAAAATATAAAGTATCAAATACAAACCTGGTTTGTAGCGATCTCTGCTAGACAAATAATCAGTAGAACTAAACATAAGGTTGATTATTTTCATGAAATGAAATGACACTGCTGCGATGTTGATTTCGGTATGAAATAGAAACATGAAAAAAAAAATATAAATAATAATAAATAAATCTCCATATGACGTAAAACATAAATGGTATGAATCGGTTCAGAAGCGTAGCGAAAATAATTTACAAACACTCGATAAATTTACCCATTCCTACAAACTGAATATACCTACTGTTAGAATATCCTCATTTTATTCCAATTTTTGTAGTATTTTCTCTCATATTTCATTTTTTTTATTATCAAAAATGTTTTGTAACATATTTTTCGAATTGTTATCGATATTGATAGCTTTGCAATGATCACGTTATTCGGTTTCGAGCCCGTCCTTGCGAGAGGGCGTTGTAGATTGCCAAATTGTATTTTGAAAATATTTTTATTTAATTACTTTGTTAGATTAATAAAGCATATTGAACTCAAGAAATATGATTTATTGAAGCATCCTGAATCTAATATTTTAATACTACATTACCTGCCTCCGAAACACTGTGAAACACTGACACACAGCCGGGTTCATAACATAACACCCGATTATTTCGCATACTGTTTGTCTTTAGTGTATTTAGTTTGGAAACGAGATATTCCAGAAAACAATACGTCACTCTAAAAAGCTGTATCGAGTGATAATAAAGCGGTTGTTTAGAGAAAGATAACGACGTTTAAAAAAAAACATGATATTTCAATCAACAGCTGGAGATAGACGTGAGTGGACCCCCCCCCCACCCCCGGCCATATTATATAGACATCTCCCGCGGCGCTCCCTGTAAGAAAACAACCCTAAACAAATACAAACCTACCCCTTCAGCCACGTATTAGATTCAAGGGAAATATTTCTGTTTGATGGCATCTTCCTATTATTGGATTTTGAGATGAGTTGCTTGTACTCGAGCATAGAAAAACAATTATTTTACAAAAAATCGGCCACGATTTAGAGAAAATATGAAAGGAAAAACTTAAAGGGTCGGTTGCTATTTTGGACTGCTACCGATACGTAAGTGGTAATTAGCTTTGTTGCTTTAATTTTGCCTGCTATTAGTATTGGTTACTTTACAAGACAAGTAGATAAAAAATTTCATTTGAACTCCTAAATATCAATTTTTCACCCGTAAATAAAAGCATCTGTGAACATCGTGTTGTAATGTGATTAGTGATATTATTAGTGAGTTTGTTCCGTCTCCGCTCCGCTCACTAATGTAGTTAGTTAGGGAGTTGGTTGGCGGAGCGAGTGCTGCCATCTGCCGGGAGACAACTTGCTAAACGACTGTTTGCTACTTAACACCGCTGTTACATATGTGAGAGAATTATTCCTTTCGCAACTATGTTTAAATGGGTTGGTTTTATTTTTCACGTTCTTCGTTTCTGTTTCGTGTTCTGTAACTGAAATGTTTTATTGCAAAATATAAAAAATGTTTATAAGTAGGCACCTTCGTAAAAGTGTTTATGCATGTATGCGTAGAAATATCGGATCTCACCCCACATGCATATGTTCGCGGGTCGCGGCTCCGGCGTAAAGTTTCCTTCACGCAAATTACTCGACAATTTGTCTCGTTCAAATGACAACCAGACGAGTGATTAATAGTCGCCGGTAGGTAGGTCCTGAGTATCTACATGTACAGACAGCGGGCGAAGTTTGTTAGGAAATATAGGCTTTGATTAACTTAACCTAACCTACACTTTGATTTTTAGTGGCTTGGAACCCATAGTCAGTGCTTCAGAAGGATATTTTTTAACTAGAATTAAAAAACTGAGCACAAAACACAAAATAGGATTGAACTTCCCCATGAAGCTAATTTTTATCTCAGAGAGCCCTACGACGAATGGAAAGAAATTATTTTTCCTCGCTCGCGATTACATAAAAACTGACGGGCATGCCTTCTGCTGGACATATTACGGGAAGATTTACGTAAGCAAATAAGAAGGATAACCACGAATACGCATAGGAGAGGAAGCTGACCTCGACAAGCTAAAGGTAAATGAGAACATGTCACTAACAAACCTCAAACCTATACATCAAACTTTATTAAATTATCGCATTGTTTTAGATTTTTTGTTCTCTTTATTTTCGTTATTTTTCAATGTCTCATTAATTGAGCAACAACATTTTTAAGTGTAAAACTTAATTCTATAATTAACACTAACACAATGTACACTACACTCTTACACGAACTCTTTCTATCAAACCGATTTACCTTAGGAATAAAAAAATTGTACTACCTACTAACCTAATGCGCCTTGGGTGCAGAAATTAAATTTACTAACCTTTAAATTGATTATTGTATCTCATTGTAATAAAACTATTTGTTTTTATGAGAATAAAGATCTATAAACCTAAGCGAATTTTCTCTACCGTGGCTGTATACACACAGTTAATTTAATTTTAACAAGTGCCCTTTAACTTTCCAAATGATCGATGATGATGCTTTGCAGAATTTAGATGGTTGCATTGATCCCACTTGCTATAAGGTATTCGATGGATCCGAGGTTACTAAAACTCTTGCAAAGCCGGCTGTATGTACTATTTGTCTGCCTTGACGCACAATATTCGCAGTACTGTACGCACAATATTTACTGTAATATAAACTTATTTTTGGTTTTCATTCAAAGCCTCAACTGTTGAGAGTGTTGGACAAGGGAAGATAAAATGGTACCTATTATTGACAACTACAATATGCACTACTTAAAAAAAAACATTTGAATCAAAATGATGGAGTCGTAGTATATGTCAGAAAAGGCATTGAATACAGCATTAACGAGGTAGATATACTATAAGTTTTTCTTTAAACCGACAATAATTACGATACTACCCTAATTTGTACGTACAGACCACCAAGTTTTACTATTCCAAATAAATATATTGATTCTATTGGCAACTTAATGGAAAATATTTCCAAATTTTAGGGCTCAATTACGAATAGATTGTTCATAGTTTGTTGCTAGAACTGACTAACGTTTGGGGGAAACGTGAAAGAGAAATGAAAGAGTTTAAACTGTTTTAAAGCTTTATATTTAAAGCATAAAAGTGAGTTTAATGTTATGTGCTCACAGTCCGAGCACGAAAATATGACTGTGTCTGGAAGGAAGCTGTCAATATCTCATTATTTCCTCTTCAGAATCTATTTGAATAATATAAAATAATAGCTGCCAGTATTCAAGCAATAAGTTTCCTACATAGTGCTTATGCACATTACAAACTGTAATGTATACTTCTTTTTAAAATACTACCTACATTGTTTTAACATACTGATCGTGTAACAAATATTTTTGTAACGAATGATTATAACGTTAATTTGATTGTAATATGAATGTATGTGTTTGTTAAAGTAAATAAATAAAAACAAAAACGAATCACGCAATATATTTCTTGTAGTACTTGTCGGACTTATGTTAAAAAAAGCCAATAATTGATCACGGTGTGTTACTAAAACAAAGGATAGTATGACAAAAAAAATGTTTATTGTAAATGAAACAATAAAGTGAACATGTAATTGTGAGTATAAGTAACATGGAAACCAATAAAAAAGTGTTGTAATCGCCATCGATACTACAGACTGCTTTCACTAACTTATTTGCTGACTTTACTTGTTCGGATGAAGGTCAAGCGAATTAGTAAAGAATTTGTTACGATTCTCACCTGAACGAACAAGACTAATTCATTATCTAGAATCACTTCTGCATATTACATTCCTAAATATTTAACAGATTTTTAATGGTTTTTTAAGGAAAGTCAATAAAATTACTTTACAAATCCGAACAACATAAAAACATCTGCAATTGCTAAAAGTGTCGCGCGAGCTCTTCAACGGTTGAATCGTTCAACAATCGTTTGTATAAGTTTGCAATGTCATCGAATAGTGAGTCGATATGGCCCGAGCGCGGCGTCGACTCGATCGATCGTGATCGCATCGTGACTGTCTCCTGCCGGCGCTTATTGCTGCAACTTGCGACGATAGTTTCAGATGACGAGATATTATCTGTTGAAGGAAGTATGAATTATAAATTATTATAAAGAAATGTAATCAATGGAGTTATCGGTAGATATAATAATGTTGAGTGGCTACTTGTGGCAAACAGTATATTATATATTAATCGACATTTTAAATTGGCCCTAGTAACTTTTTATTTCTGTGTAATTGCTTTACTTCGCTCTTGAAAATTCATTGACTATCATAGAGTGAGCCACTTCATGTAACTCCTCTCGGCCTCTTCAATAATTCTAACATTTTATTTAGATTTTTTTTGTAGTATCGGTTTTGTTTTTATAAACCTGTAGCAGCATATCTGTCCGATTGGATTTTGTAGCAGATTTCTTAGCGTCGTAGCAGATTTCGTAGCATCGTAGCAGGTTTAGTAGCTTTTATCAGTGCACGGAGTTTATCGTTTCTAAAGACTTAAAACTTTACTTGATGTCGGTTAGTAATTTTTTTTGTAAAAAAAGTTAAATGGATGACAATTTTTACTGCAAGAACTCGGGCAACGCAAATATAACAATTATTAAAAAACTTCTATTCAAAGAAGTTCTTAATAAAAATTAGCAATTAAGAAAGTTAGAAAGTTGTAAAATATTTGGAAGAATGTACATATGATATTTGCCGAGAGAAGAAAGATATTATATTTTTATTTAGATTTTGTGATCTTTAGTGCGGGGCATTAGGCAGCCGCCGCTGGAGCTGTCAGCAGGCGCGGCGCTGGAATAGTAAACAAAACTAGTGGGGACTGTTTTTCTATACCTATTTTGTATACCCGTATTTTTTAAATCGAAAAACCAAACAAACAGTCTTTACTTTAAAAGAAATACATTTTTTTGTTTCCCACATATTACAAAATAAAAGAAGCCTTAAAATAAATGAAAAATAAAAAAAATATGTGTAGCTTACAAGCAAGTAATAGAACTTCTGTACCTTACTCTTAGCAAAAAGACATATAAATCAAATCTGGAGCCGAAGAAAATTAAAAAGCGCTCTCTATTTTTAATGGCAATACATGTTTGCCATAATATCATAATCAATAATTTTAAAACCCATTATCATCTCGTCGCATATTATCATCATAAGGCATAATTTTAAAAGTCATATTTTTGTATAGTCTAAAATTGTTGGTCATAAGTATTTAAAAACATAAATTTTAAATGCAGAATTACTTTAAGCAGATTTTTTAAAAGCATAATGATCATGACGCATATTTTTTACAAGCCTAATCTCTGTAATCAAAAATAATTATTTAAAGTAGAAAGTAAAAGTTCTTTTTTTATTAGCACAAATTAGTCAAAATTACAATAAGTATTCGATTATTATTATTTTTTTTGACTCATATTTTTTTGTTCATTACTTTGTAGTTGGTAATCATAAGATAAAAAAAACTTTGGTTTGGCGCTTCGCCGACTGTTGTTGCACTGTATATCTGCACAAACGGCGCATATCAAAAATTTAACATTAAAATATTAATCATTTGGTCTACCTATAATATGCCAAATAAAATTAGGTTTTTCTATAGTTATGACAAATTAAATTATGCTAAAGCATTTTAGGACTGCCTAATGTTATGCCAATTGAATTTAGGGATTTCATTCATTATGCTTAATAATAATACTCTTATGCCACTTAAAAGTTATGCGAAGGTAAAATTATGCGACATGAGTGTTGATGATTATGACAATTGATGTATGACCGACGATTTTAGGACTATCGACGTTATGCGAACAGAGCGGCTCCTATTAAAAAGCCATACCAATATGACATAGCAATATTTGTAGTCGTTCCAACTTGCAGCAGCGGCGAGCTTAGATAAATAACAATAGATTTTACAAATACCTATTATTGAAAAGTCTAGTTACTCCTGTTCCCTCTGAAGTTAATGCTGCTGAATTAACGGAGGTCAAGAGTTACAGATTTCTTCACTGTCATCTTTGAATGATTAAATTTATTTAGCCGTTTACATTCAATACCTGAAGCCAACTAATGGTTTACCTACATTTAAGTATGTATGGAAATGTTTATTATTTACACCCTGCGATTCCTCGCAGTATAATGAGTTTTTTCGCTTAACTCTCGAACTTTACTGTGGTACCAAAAACTTTTCGTGTTATTCCAAGTGCGTTTAGTACAAAGTAAGTAGTTAACAAACATTCATAGATTCATATTATTAATCGGCTGCTGGCTCACCGCTTCACTCCGCATATTGTAATAACAGTTAGATCAATTTAAAGTATCAGTATAGTTATGTATTGGTCATCTCCGGTGCAGTACAATGGCGGGTGATGTATGCGCAGCGTCCGGCGGAGAGGTGATGTCACCCGCACCTGCGACGCGGGTCACCTGCGACTAGCTGCGGTCGATGTACCGCGAGATGTTCGTATTGAGGAGACGGATCTTAGCAAATACCTGTTAGGATATGCTTAGCTTAACTCAAAATACAATGGTTCTAAAAGTATGTTTTACAAACAAAAGAACTATTTGTTCTGAGCGCCATTTTCCGGTTAAAAGATAAAACCCCATATCCATAAAGGTTTACGATGTATCGGAGCGTGAACCAAAGAAGTAATTCTGAATGTTCATGTTTCGGGTAGCTAATAAGAATAAATTTTTGTTTGACAATTATTAATTATGAACTTACAACAACAACATGATCACTTATAATATTTGGTAATTATAAGCGTAAATAAAGCCCTCGTCCGTTGGAACAGCTAGTGTTAATATACCCAAAAGATCACATCACAATAACATACCCAAAAGAGTAATCTCAAACTTTCTTTTGTGAAACTGGCACAAGCCTCCGTACCATGTGAGCGACGCGCCGGCGACACGACAGCGACGCGACGGCGACGTGACGAGTGATCCCCGCGGGGCAGATTACGCGGCGGTCACACGCCCGCGGAGATTAGGCCGCGGTCACATTTTAAATTAGGGCAGACTGCCACGTAATGAAACGACACAGTTTTCAATTTAAAGTAATGCCGTGGGCTTTAAAAGTTAACAGTAGTTTTATGTAAGCAAAATAGATTTAACGATATGTTCAATCTTAATTTCTGTAAAAACATAAGTTGGTTTAGATTTTTAAATGGGCATTTAGAAAATATGTTTAGTTTCAATTCTACCTTAATAATTATAAATTTAATGAAACGACAAAAAACTTAGCATTAACAACTCGCAGCGTTGCTCTCTCATTCGCCTGAGACGCGTCGGGAATAAAGAATGAAGCATGTGTACACTACAATAAACTGCATTTGTAAATGTATATTCATTTACGATATCAGAAAATAATTAAAGTGTATATAAATGCAAATGCCGGCTCGTGCGTGCGCGTGTCATGTGTCCGTCACGGTACAGTAATGAGTCGCGTCGTACAGCAGCGCCGTGCAGTAATGGCCGCTGGCTGACAATTACGGCTCCGGCCGGTCGATGGTAATTGTCCCATGACCTGCTTCCAGCGCCGAAGCCTCCGATGTGCCACCAACGCGTTTCAAAGCAATTTCCCGAACGAAGCGACTTTTTAATGGACGAGAAATATTTTGAAGCCCGCGCCACGTAGGCAAAGTGGACCTGACTCGATGTGGGGCTTCCGTTATTGATTCTAGAACAAAGACGCTAATTACATTAATTACACTGATCCATATAAAATTCTTATTCAAGTTAGTACATTCAGTAAAGTAACTTTTATATAAAAGTTTTAGGTGTAAGAACTAATTTGTCGATTTAATGCCTACCGTTTGAATGTTACGTTCTTCTGAAGTTAGTTGCAAAAGGAAGCAAACTAACGAGCTTAAATAAGCTGAGAGTACCTACCCTCTTCTTCATCGTCTTAAGTCATAAGAAGGGATCAAGAAAAAATAAAGAAACATCAACTATTAAGTAGGAGAAAAAAACCTTTATTCCATAAGCTTAGAGATGAGCTCAATTTGATAATTGTAATGTTTGTGTAGATGCGGGCGCGCCGGCAGCCTGGCGGCGACGCCCGGCGAGCGGCTGCTGGAGCTGCTGCGGCCCAGCGCCGGGCCCCCGCGCCGGCACTCCACGGCGGCGTGCGCGCCCCCGCCCCCCGCCGCGCCCGCCCCCGCCCCCGCGCCGCTGCCGCGCCCCACCGGCTTCGTGTACTGCCCCTCCGACGCGCTGCCCTACTGCCCGCCCTCCCGGATGATGCAGCCGCGACCCATCATCAAGGTAACACATCAATATTGCTCTAATCAACACCATTCAACTAAACGATGGTCACATGGTTAAAACAACACTGTTGATTAGTGGTTAAGGTTAACGTGCATAGAACATAAAGCAATATGCATAAATATGTAAAAAACAGCTTAGATTTACGCGATCGTTATTACTTGAAATTAACTCATTTTAACGGGTTTTAACGTGTTTATTAATTTTCAACACACTTGCTCAGAAAGTGAGCCTTCAAACACCGTTTTGATGGCCATAAACCGACCAATAACACACTTGTGTAATAATATTACACAAAAGTAAATTAACGATAACTACAAAGTTAAGGTAGTGCCTTACTGCAAATTATATGGTAGTAAACAGAGCATTTTCAATTTGATCCGATAATACCGTTTTTTTGTAATAACAAAGAGGTTTTATGCCACTGGAAATCCATTTTTAACGGGTGTAAAAAGACCACTTCCGAAGCCAGAAACCATGTATTCTTGAGCCTCAATAGTAACTAAATTTACTTACAGCAAACCCAGAAAACTCAATTTAAAAAAGTTATTCAGGATTGAAAAGTCATATTCGGCGCTTGAAATCATCGCTCACACTTCAAATGTCAGTGCGATTATTTACATTGCAAATTAAATTAAAACCCAATTTTATGTGAATTAATAGAAAAACCTGATAGTCTTAATGCATTTTTTTTAATTATAAAAATTTTTTTTTGCTCAAAACGTAGCCAGTACCCCCAGCAATGCCCAGTTTTTGTTTTAGCAGTTCTTTTACACCCTGTATATTTAGAATAAATAAATGTGTCCACATTAGAAAAAAAACATTTATTATTATCAAATTATTGATAATAAACTGTAATTTGTTACAAAATAATTGTATTTTATCTAAAAAAGTATATTTTGAAATAGGCTGTATGGCGGCTGGTTGGCGCGTGCAAAAAAAAGTTGAGTGTCATTTCCTGAATTCTTTATATTTGGTTTACATTGCATTTGTTGCTATGTAACACAGGTGTTCAAATGTTGAAAGTTGATACTGAAGTCTTGGCTGTATGGATAAAATTTCCTTTGCCTTTTCCGTTATGGAATTGAATGGAATGGATTTTTGAATGGAAAAAAAATTGTTGCTATGTAGGAAACTTTTTATGCAAAATATATTGTATTTCCTCACAAGTGTGTTAGAAAAGTGCGTATGGTACTCGTGAGCAACATGTTCATTATACACAAGGCTGATTTACGCAACCCTCAGCCTCGTATATAATGAACAACTTTGCACACTTGTATCATAACCTACTTATTACGGCATTTGTAAGAATGTCGAAACGTCTGAAAATCAAAAACAAATTAATAAACGGGTAAAACCCGTTAAAATGAGTTTTAATTTCATGTATAAAACAATTAGGAACTTTGTAGTTCACTGCTCATCAGTTAATTATAAGAAAGCAAGTTAGTTACTTAACACACGCCTGCTATTGAAAATTGCCAAAAATACAAAACAAACTTTCTTATTCTTTCTGTTTTATAAAATTGTTATATAAGATTGTAATATCGTCTATGATGTTTGAAATAAAATTTCATTTGATGGGTAATAAATGGGGGATTGCCGCCGGGCAGCGGGCTGCGGGCAAACCTAATAACTAGCGATCTCGAGGCGAGTCTGAGCGGCGGAACTAATATACCAGTCAGACGAGAGGCTGGCACTAGGAGGAGGCTTACTTAAATTCGTGTTTGTCACCGACCCTTACTACGGGGAACAATTTGCTTTGGTTACAAGTTATGGAAATTTATTTTTAAATATTATTTTGTCGTTTTTCAGACATACATGTAATTGTTTGTCGTAGTTGCCGCAGCCAGCGGCGCTGCAAAGCAAGGTGTCGCTGCAGTCGAGCGCGGCGCCCCCGCCGCCGGTGCCGCAGCGCACGGCGCCCCCCGCCCCGCTGGTGGTGCCCCCCCGCCCCCCCCGCGCCGCGCCTCCCCGCTGCCCCCGCGCCGCGCCCCCCCCGCCCACTCCCCCGCGCCCCTCCCCGCCCCCGCCGGCGCAGGACTCCAACGGCAACCGCCGCTCGCAGCCGACGATCCCCCCGAAGCTGGACTGCAACCGCAACCCGCAGCCGGCCGCGCAGCGCCGCCCCCCGCAGAGGACCCCCGACCCCCCGCACCCGCCCCCGCTGCAGACGCAGCCCGTCAAGCGCTCGCCGAGCTCCAACTCCAACATCAGCGTGCGGCAGGACTCCAACGTGTCCTCGGACTCGTTCAGCCAGACCTCGTCGCCGTCCTACACCACCAAGACCATGGAGGCGCCGCTGCTGCCGCACCAGCACGCCAACAAGAGCCTGAACGCGAAGATCGCGCGCGGGCTGCTGCTGAAGGAGCAGGCGGAGAAGGAGGCGGGCGCGGCCATCACCAAGAGCATGTCCACGCCGGCGTCGCTGCAGACCATCGTGCGCCTGCAGCACGGCTCCAACATGTCGCTGCACCACCGCGTGAGTTGTCGCCTTGTTTACATTGTACACTCGCTTACTACATAGTTATTATTACAACTTCAATTTGCTCTCGAAACTTTAACTCCTCGAAACTTCTCCGCAAACTTAACCCCGAAGTAAACATGATCCGAAATTAGATTTCAACATCAACAATGTCCTTTGATATGAACTTCGTGGAATATGAGTTTTAAATTAAAAACCCGAGTTTGCGTAGTTTAGTATTTTTTGTTGGCTGAGGCTCAGCAGACAGCTATGAGTCTGCGGATTAATTGCATAAGTGGGGAGATCCGTGTGATGGCGCCGCAATCTGCCGCGGGCACGGGCGCGTGCGGCCACACACGCGACACACACACACTTATACTACGAACTATATCATTTTTCACGAAGCAATTTCAACTTGGATTAATTGTTATTCCTGATTTTATTTGGTTTCATAATTTAAAGTGAATTTATATAAATCGAACATTTAGAATGGCCCCTATTTTAAAAGGACACTAGAACCTTTAATATAAACATTTATCTTAACATAATCAAAAGTACTTAAATTCAAAGCTCTAAAAGAGCATCAAAGTAATTTCTTATTCTCAACAGTTGCAAAGTATTCTAACAATAAGCATTTGACTTTTCAAATCGAGTCGGAAAAAACTTTACACTCATGACGGGTTGAGGGTACTTCGTAAAAGTTTCCAGTTAAATACACGAAAGTCAGACTAGCGAGTCTTGATTTATTTAATGAAGATATGAATAACAGAGTTTGAATATCGGATTGAACACTCTTCATATGTTAATCCTGTATTTTATAGAAGTTTCTTTAAATAATCTTGTAAATTTTGGCACCAGTTATAATGATCCCGACTGTTGAAATAAAAATGCAATTTTGAAAACATTATCTTTTAAGTACATTAGGAGCTACACCTTCTTATTTCCCTCCATATTTTTGTAATGAAACACCAAGTTCCTACGTCAGGAATACCGCTTGCAATCTGTTAGTGGTGGAAGAAGCTATATTATAGCTACACAGTAGGTCGTGGTGCGGTTGCAGCGGCGGCTCGGCTCCGGCGCACGCGACTCAAACAAACGTCAAGTAACCACTCCGCACAGACGGCTGCTACTATGTTGCACTTCCACATAACTGGTGTAAAAAAACTAGTTCCGAAGCCTGAAACTATGTATTCTTGAGCCTCATTAGTAACGTAATTTACTAACAGCATACCCAGAAAACTCAATATAAAAAAGTTATTAAGGATCGAAAAGTCATATTCGCCGCTTGAAATCATCGCTCACACATCAACTGCCGTGCGATTATTTACATTGCAAATTAAATTAAAACCCTATTTAATTTGAAATCATCGCAAAAGCTGATAGTATTAATGCTATTTTGGACCTCCAGCAATACCCAGTTTTTATTTTCGGAAGCAGTTCTTTTACACCCAGTATATAACGACGTCTCTTCACCAGCTGTGTGGAATAAAACGACTTAAAGAAGATACGATGGCAAAAACTAGTCCGTTATCAAATATGTATTTTCATATAAAGGTGTAAAGTATTTAAATCATTTGCAACGGTCATTAAGTTAATTAATTCAGTTAACGTTTAACATCCCATTTTAATTAACAAATCCGAATTAGGAGGCGACAGACTTTAGAGAGATGACGTTTTTGTCTCGCCTGTGTCCCGCCCCCGCCTCTGCCGCAGCTGTTTGCAAGCGGCGCGTGTTTCCGTCGTACGTTAGTGGAACTGCTCGCAGGCTGCAGCCGGCGCGAGGTAGCGCCATTGTGACGAGAGATACATTGTGTGACTGTAAGATGCAACCCGCTGCTAATGACCCGCGCTGCTAGTTTGGGAAATTTTGTTAACAATCCGAATAAGAAAAACGCTCTCTAAAATTAGGTTTTATTCAACTTTAGTGTAGAGTGTTTATTCGTTATTAGCGCCAATGTCAGGTTTAAAGCTATAGAAAATTTCTAAGCCATTATTGAATCGTAACAAAATATTTTTTTTACTATACTTGCCAGACAGAACATTATTTGTTTATCGGAGAAAATATGATCAGAAATTAAATAAAATACAAGTGTTTCTCATTACCACGGCATAAAATATAGTAACTTGACTTTTCATACTTAGGTGTATTACGCAGGTCAATGAAACTTCAATTAAACACAACCTTGTACGAGATCAACAACTTTGTTCTTATTAACAATGGAAATAACAACAATACCATTCCAACAAAGTAGAGTACCTCTTCAATGGAGTTAAACAATAAATAGTTATAGCACCGAACTAAACGGTAGAGTTACTCGTAGCAAGGACCTAGCTTATAGAGGTAATGCACGAACATAAATATAAACGTATGGCGTGGGGAGAACTTAAATGTTACTAAAACTTTCATGAAGCCCGGTCTACCTGCACCTGCGAGCTCATGGGTGTGTTGTAGCTGGCTCTACGAGAGAGCGTTTTGATATTATAAACTAAATTACGAAATGAGAAGGATTTGCTCTTAAAAATGTATGATATATCCAAAGGATTGTGTAAAACTACGCACAGTGTACTTTTTTTTTGTTACTTGCTTTAACAAAATGAGGACTTTTACTTGTTTAGGCATGCTAGTCCTATTATAATTACAAAAATATCTTATCTCTCTTATTAAAGCAATCTGAATATTCTCTAGTTAGTATATAGTAAATGTACTTAAAGCATAGATTTTAAGTTAGTGTTTTGATAGCTAAGAGATCAATATTAAATCAAGTCCACGACACTAATGTCTAAACTACCGTTTTAAATACGTTTAAACTATCTGCAATTGAATCTTTAGAAGTGTAGTTGCGAACCACTCACTAAATATCCGTCTGGACAGACAGACGTAAAACATTAGAGAGTAGAGTAGTAATACCCGTCCCGCAGACAGACGGTGAAATATCGCCACCTTGCGCTGAGAAATCACTTAACGTTTTCTAAGAAACGGACCCCAATCGGAGCTGGAGTGGCTCAAGTAAAATAAATGTAGCGCTTAGAGGAGAGTACTGAGGTTGTCTGAGACTTGCTGTGAACTATCGGGCGGTTCGCTTGTTGCAGATTTTTTATATTAGATAGCGCAATAAAAATAATATTTGTAAACATGAGTTTAATATCAAAACGGAAGATATTATTATTGTCGCTGGTTGCTAACAGTGGGTGTATGTATGTCGGACAATGTTTTGAATTACTTTTGTGTTGCTGGTGGAGGATACATATATAATTCGACACAAATGCGACGAAATGATTTTAAATCTTTCAGCAAAAAGCTACATAAGGGAAATATTAATAGGAAGTGCCACTTTTTGATAGGCTACTTTGTTTTAAAAAAACGAACATTTAACGAATAACATTTTTATCAATTAATTTAGAGCAAACCTTAACAATTAAGTTAAAACTTCGCCACTTTTTTTTTCATGAAACGGTTTGAATTTTGAACGTTAAGTAAGTTTGACCGTCTCGCCAGTGGTCCGGGCGCTATCGTTCACGAACACTTCCGATTCGTTCACTCAGTATCTCGTTCACTCTGTGTCTCGTTCATTCTGCATCGTCGAATGAATCCCTCTCCGAGAGGCATCCATCGCCCGAGCCGATAGCTTGCACGTAACAATGACCCCATTTAACAGATTTAAACGGTGTTTCTAACTGTTTTGGAATGCGCTTTTGTATAGAATAGAAAACAGAAAAACACTAATACTAGCAACTAACACAACGTAAACTACATATACATCGCACGGTTATTATAACATACTTACACTTCGCTGTACATAGCCATCTACGAAATTTAACAAATGCATTAGGTATTTGCGTAATTAATCTATAATTACAACAATAAGCCGGCACGCTCTGCTACGTTCATGCCGGCATCACATTTCTCGTATAGGTACTACCTCTAGGTAGCTGCTATCTATCAAAGTCGATTATTTCATCGCGGTTGAATTTCCGCATGCAAATTGGAAATTCCTGCCAATCCGATGTCAGAAATTCTCTAAAACCTTTAGAATATTCGAAATCTAAATGTTTGATGAAGCAACGTTCACTCAATAATTGTCGAATTTTACGTTAGTTACCAGATACCTATTCGTTTAACCAATTCTTTGATCTAAACTCTTAAAGAAATGTCGTACCTCTATTGTCTGCTTGTAATTAGATTATAGTGAAAATTAATTTTATAAATTAACTTGAATTTTCTTGCGCTCATCTAGTTTAATTAGTCTTTTGATTCTATTAAACACAAACTCGCTTTTAAGTCAAATGTTACCTCGACGTTATAGATGGAATAAGTATACACGTTAAACGTGTGCCGAATTTGTTGTAGCATTGAGTCTCTTAATATTTTGACTAAGTTATTTATTTTTAAAGATAACTAAATCAACTCCATTGCGAGTGTTCATAGCCTTGCTTAGAATAGTCATTAGTTTTTTAAGCTTTCTAAAGGAAAGTTACATGAAACACAAAATTTATACTCAAAGTTAAAACTATAAAACCCTTAAACAGGTGTTATTAGACAATATCCATGCTCCATGCTGCGTTGTGTAGATGCTGCGCGACATGGGCGGCGCGGGCGCGGCGGCCCCGCGGCGGTTCCGCCTGCTGCAGCTGGCGCTCAACGCCGTGGCGCTGCTCGTCATCACCGGCGCGCTCTTCGCATACTTCCGAGCCAACCCTAAAGTACAGGTCAGTGCAAGAAGTGAACACCAACTAGACTAGACAGGTCAGCACTATGGTATGGTAGGGTAATACTTTCTTGAAGGGAAAAGATCTTTCATATTCATCAGCATTTATAAAAATCACTTTTCTGAATTTTGACGATCTTTGACTGTTGAGACCACGCTACTGCCTTTGTTACAAAGGGCGTGTAAGTGGTACTAGGCTTGAAGTAAGTCTTAGAAAGTATCGAACAAAGTTTTTCCATAAATTCACTTCTTAAAATTTTGGAAAAAAATAACTTTAGGTACTTACCTTCTGTTTTTAACTCAGAACTCTAAATTCTACTTTTCGATATTCATACAACGTTCAATTCAAAGTTCAATACACGGTATTTTCCATAAGTAGTTTAGTGATTAAATGATCAAATCAGTGTGTGTATGTGATTGGCAAACCGCGGCGCGTGGACTGTGGTCGCGCGCGCCGGCCTGTGGCGCACCATCGCCACACGCGCGTCGGAATGCAGTCGCCACACGTGTTGTAGAGATAATGTGTTTTACGAGCGATTCAATTGAATCTGCCAAAGGAATGGAGCATTTATTGCTCGTAAAATGACCCTTTGTGTCACAGGTTATATCTAACGATTTAAATAAAAGTTTATTCGGACAGCTGTTTTTGCGGGTTAAGGTCAAATAGCACCATATTTTAACGACAAAAAAATCTTTTACATATATTATATTAGTCTTATAAAATAATGTATTTTAATCAGTCTTCTTATCTAACCAGAACGAAACTAACGAATTGTATATCAGTTTTGAAGTTCGAATTGTCAGTTTTGCTAGAAATTATTAAAATAATGTACAATTAAGCAAATTATTCAAAACAAAAGAAACAAAGCTAAGTAACTAATTGTTTTGTTAGTAATATTTATTACGAGAGTGTATTATGTAGGTAAAAACAACATTGTTTTATATTAAAGTAACACAATATATCTTTTCATATTATTAAAGAAATATAATAATG
Organism: Emmelina monodactyla; assembly: GCA_916618145.1. Taxonomy (NCBI): domain Eukaryota; kingdom Metazoa; phylum Arthropoda; class Insecta; order Lepidoptera; family Pterophoridae; genus Emmelina; species Emmelina monodactyla. The sequence continues at coordinate 391,731 of OU745303.1, read as the reverse complement.
TTGAAGAAACATTGTATAAAGTAAATATCTTTTTATTGAGATAGAAAAAGAAATTGAGAGATTATTCGAAACGTAAATTATTAAATAAAGTATAAGATACCTCTAAATTAAATAACATTCCGTTGATTATTGCTGCTATTTTTTTACAAATTGTGCTTACAACACATGGCATATTGATGTTGTTTTGAAACAATATATTATTATTGACAAAGCCGGATTGTCTGTTTTTGAGAGGTACCGATAGTGCGGGATTATACCCCCCCCCCGGGATCCGGGATCCGCTTATCGCATATTACAGACTAAGGAGTTATTAACACAAAAACCTTATGTTATAGAATATAGACGGTAAATTATTTTGTAAGACAGAGGACTTACAATAGGTTCATTTAAATTGGCAATTTTAAGGAATTTCGTAAACCAATGTAAAGTTTTGAATTATTTTATATTAAAACACAAATAAATATAAACAAGATGTTGGAATTCAATAAGTGTTGTCCAAATATCAAGGTTACCTCTAAAGGCTACGTAATATCCGAAAACACTAGGTTTTATAACATAATGTAACTAAAGTATCTAACGGTTCAATTTTTGTATAATTCACATATTTCATGATCCCTTCATACTGCTACAATAGAATATACGAAAATTTGTATAGTAAAGTTAGAAGCTATGTAATTATTAAATAACCTTTGTCAGACCCAAAAGTTTCGATATCATTAAAATTTTAACTTGCCAAATCGAAAAATCTTTGCAAAATAATAAGCTTATTTCAAACATGTTTTGTATGAGTTCCACAGATCTCATACAACAGTTCGACCCTCTATCTCGAGGTTCGGTTTATATCTTCTCGTAGTATTGGTACAGTAGTGTTTGATGGCCGCGGGGTGGGTTCTCACGGAGGCACACAATACCGCCGCGAGGGTGCTGACCCGACGCATACATTTGTATACAGCCTTTGAAAGTATCATGCTTCTATTCAGATTACTTCTTAGAAATTCAAAAAAGTTCTTTTCATTGCTAAGTTAATTGAATATTGAAAATGCTTTATTATTCGTTTTAAAAAATATAGAAGTAAATCGGTGTTTTAAATTTAAACTTCGAAAGTTGTTTTATTCTATTAAGTTCTTCCAACATGTTGCTGAAGACGTATTGTTACACACAAGGATAAATTAAGAAATCGAAACGTTGAAGTGCCATCTAACGTATATGGGTATTATCTGTTCTAAAAAGAGGCTTTATTGTCAGCTTGTCGTCTAAACACACCCAAAAAGATTTGTCCAGCTTAGGGTTATACCCTGTATAAAACTGATTTTATGTGTTATATACTACTACGAATATTTTGATATCCTAAAATGTAAACTTCGCACTTAGAAAAAACAGGGTAAAGTATTAGAAGTTTTTGTCCGGTAAGAAAAAAAAAATTGGTTGGGTGGAAAGCATCTTGAATATTTTAACTAAATAAATAAGGACGATAGGAGATTAACAATAGGAGTTAGGGAACCAGATTATTATGTCAAATCAATTACCTACTTATTAAACTTCACGATTCCTGGACGTGCGACTTGTCTCGTGCCGAAGTATTATGTATTAGTGCTGTATTACGTATGTAAATATTAAGGTGATGTGGTTTGTGCAGTACCTGACGCAGTTCGTGAACCGGTCGACGGTGGTGGCGGCGCCGCCCCCCGCCGCGCCCCGCAACCCCGCCCCCGGCGTGTGCCTGCCCGTCATCGTGTCCTTCTGCCAGCAGCACGGCATCAAGTACAACTTCACCGTGTTCCCCAACTACATCGGACACTTCGGACAGCGGGAGGCGCAGCAGGTCAGACCTACTACCCACAAACATGATAAAACCAAGCACGTAACAAGAAACTTGTAACAAGGAATTTAGGGCGCCATTAATAAAAAAACATGGCGCCCAACCTGGGGCTCTTACTTAAATAAACACTGGTAAAACTACGACAAGACAACTACGAGAACGTCACCATAATCGCCTTAAGTGTATGAGTCTTCTGAGAATCGTCCCCAAAAGTAATGTAAGTGCTTATCACTTTCTGTCAGGCTTACTTTTGTACTATGTAGGTACGTAAATATAACGATAAACCATTTTTTCATATAAAATAATTTGCAATATATCAATTGAACATTCGCCAGTACAAATATTAAAATTGTAGTTGACTGTGTACCGAAATTCTGAGTATAAAGTCAAGTGTATTCTATCGGAAATGAAATCCGATCTCCACCAAATCCGATTTAGTTCAGTTACAGGCTTTCACGCTATGAAATCGAATGGTTGAAACGAATGAAATGCCAACTGTAATCGGTACACCTAAAGTATTAAGTTATAAAATTATATTCAATGCCGTACCTGTGCTTACTTTTAATAAAGATAAAACAAATATAAATATACAAATACAAACAAAATACCCTTCTTCTTCAAAATCTTGTGAAGTATGTTCTCGTAATGGCTACAATTTATCGGGTGTTCGCTAGTTTTTCTCACAGTTCATATTACTGTGGACAGAACATATTTCACGATACTTATTATGTTGAAACTGAAAACCATGGGCGGACATTGCTTTGAAACATTATTTTGATATTTCTCCCTTACAAAGCATTAGTTTTTTAATTAAACATGCCTTGTGCATACATATTTTTCCCCCCGTGGTGAAAAATGTCTGAAACCGTTAACTACCGTCCGTTCCGGCGGGCGCTGGCCGCAATCAAATCCTCGTTACAGATGTATCTGTTTAGTTAATAGCTCCCACATACACTGCCTCTAATTACCTAAGTAACGCCTAATTCTTTTGTAATTGCCCCTGTGTTTCTTACACAAGCAATGAGTTATCTACTTAGCGTTGTCTGTAAACTAATTGGAAATTTCTTGGCGCCCAACCAGGGCCTTGGGAAAGGATTATTGATTGTGAATGTTACATTCTATTTACTGAACCGCGACGATTAAATGTTAAGCTCCTATTAGAATCTTGACTGATTATGTAGGATACTCGAGTTGAAACAATTTCTTTTATCAGTTTAACATTTAAGTTAAATTAAGAACGTTACGTTCGTTAAAAATACGCAAAATACTACGTAGACTACAATGTTCTCTTTTCTAATTTTAACGATTAAATTAATTTTTAAGACTTCGAATGTAAACAGCTTTTAATTCGCAGTCAGCTAAATGTCATCCATCACCGAAGCCGTCATCAGGCGGGGATTGGTTGTCGATTCTCTAACACACTGTAGACAGTAGTGTTGTTTCTATGAGATCAAAGGATGGAGCAATTACGGAGGTAGCGGCTGCCACATAATCTGTAGGTCGGATGCCGCGGCACGCCCCTACATCATCATAATTGTATAATTATTTTAAAGGCTTAGTAACGTTTGTGTTTCTTCTTACTAGTGCGAGTACGAAGAGGTCGTCGCTTTCAGTGGACGATACAAAGGCTTTGTTCCGCTGTTTCTCATTAATGTCTGATCGCCAAACTTGAAATGGTTTCTAAAGGGAGATACTGAGTTAATTATTATTCAGTGTTCACTGCTCATCAATTATTTGACAAGTAGAGTCAATGAATGTCTTTTATGTAATTGAAAAATCGTACCTGCGATGATGTGCAAGTTTGCTGTTAGCTTGTATGGAAGGCTGGTTAATTAGTGCGTTCGCTCACCTAACGACCATTGGCTGAGGTCATTAGGGAGGCTTTCACTCGACGAATCAATCATTGTCACGCAATACAATACGTTTAAATATCAGACGTCAATTAACGTTCGAAAGATAGCTCGTTTTGACATTGAGATTGAAAACAAGAACCAACACCAATAATTACAGAAATTCGATACCGCTCTAATTCCTCAGACCTATTTAGGTATTTTATTTTGCACAACAGATTTTAGCAATAGGAATTCAGCATACATTATCGATTATAACATATATTTTTTTATAAGTGTTCGTATTTCCAGTAACTGAGGCCCGATAAAAGTGATAGGTAGCTGAAAATATTTTTTATCATTTTCATTCAAACGGAGCTTTCACGACAAAGTCGCAATGTTCTCTCTACATTGCGGGGTTACGTAATGGCTGGCGGCGGCGGCGCGCGGCGGTGGAGCCGTGTTTCAGTAACAAGCTACTATATACAACATGATGATACAATACCGAAGTACGGACGTGCAATATATTGTATTCATTGCGGGTCGGGTGCGCTCGCTAGCGGGAAACTCATTATATTAGTTCTCTCAATTACTAGGCTTTCTCTACCTCTACATCCGAAGTTTGTTGCTAATGATGCACAATATACAAGTTTAGCATTAGGTATAGCAAAATGTACCTATACATATACACTTTTGAACTGTAACAAGCAAAACAGCACAGTTGTGATCTCAAGTTGATATAAGTCTGCAGTCGCCTCGTTAAAACTTTCTTAAATCAAAGAGAACAACCTGAAGTTGTTGAGTTGCATCTGAGCGTCGCATACGTCTCTCAAAGAGGCTCGATCGAGCTCCTCAGTTGGCAACACACGGCTTCAGGGATTTGTATGAAGCGGAAATAAAGAAAACAACATTCAATACGTCGGCGTATCCAGCGTGCAGATAGGTAGCACACAATAGCTCGGAGCAGTCGTGGGGAAACGGAGTTTATATCGGTTCATGATGTATGATTTATTTCTTTTGAAATATCGAGGATTTCTTTCATAATTCCAAACCAAATTGAATCTAGTAAAAATTAAGTAAGTACACGAAGTTTTTAGTTATACTTTACGACCACAAAAATACCGTTATTTAAATTCATTTTACTGATTTATTGTAAACTTACAATTATATCCTTGAATAATACCTAATTTAAGATTTTAAAGGTAACTTTGAAATTGTGTTTCAATTTAGTGCAACGTCAGCGTCCTAATTCGCTTCGTGACTGGATACAAAATTGCGTTTAAAATGTTACAAAAGAAATCGTATTTTTAGATAAATTGTATCTCTAAGTTTGTAGACTAAAAAAACTACATATTTTATGACTTATGAAATTTATACTGAACCTTCCATGTGTAATTGTTTTGCTCATTTTCTTACGTAACTTCATGTGGTATCGTATACATGCAGCGATACTCTCGTCTAACGACCTTTTGATAAGTAATTATGCATGTCGCATGCAATGCAGCCTGCTCACAGATGAGTTTTGCTACATAAACTTAAGGGGTTTCTTTTGTTTTTTTGAAATTTATAGGTAGGTACTGAAAACAAATAACTTATTTTTTTTCAAACTACAAAGAATTTTATATTTTTCTTTTATATATTTTTTTCTTATGACTTTTAGAATACGGGCTTGTTTTTTTAACATTATAAAGAAAATATTTTAAAATAAGGTTACCTAAATGATCGATGCGAAAACACTTTTCACCTTCTACGGCTGTTTTCCTTGATCACTCGTGCTAAGCATACGCCTGCGCAGGACCTGGAGATCTACGACGCGGTGGTGGACGTGCGCTGCTACGAGCTGACGGCGCTGTTCCTGTGCTCGCTGTTCGTGCCCAAGTGCGGCCCGCTGGGGCACATGGTGCGGCCCTGCCGGAGCCTCTGCCAGGGTGAGCCACTCGCGCCGCTGCTTTATTAACTTGTTACTTTTAGGAAAGTACACTTTCGCTTTTAGAACATTTTGAAAGATGAAGCTTTTCACAAGCAGTCGCGGTAATTCTCAATGCGATATTTAAGAAAGGAACACGTCTCGTTTACTTTTATGCGAGGTGCGTGTGTGGGAAGAGCTTAAATCGAAACCGGCTTTTAATAGCGGAATATTTTGTTGTGGTTCATATAAGATCAATCAATCTAATAAAATACTACTTTTATTTGATATAATTTATTGTAATTGCTTTAGTTCGTTCTTTTTACATTTAACTTTTAATAAGCATCATTTTTTGCACGGTTACATGGTCTAAATAATTTAAGGTATTTTCTCTGTTCAAAACCATATTTTAAGTAAATAACGATTATTTCAACACTTTGTACTGATAAACGCTTCTCTCAATAACTTCTTTCGGTTCGTTACCGTATTCTCCCTAATCATATAAAAATTCAACCGAATGATGTTTTGTGCGAACGATACGCCCGTATCGAGCGTCGTGTACCCAATAAATCAAACACGCGTTTATCACGAGGAAAAACCGCTAGATTAAGCCCACTGCAGATGTTCAATTGTTCGGAAACTCGGCGCTTCAATACAATACCATATTTGATTTCTGTATCGAAGGAGTATTGAAGACGCCGCGGTGGGAAATAAGTTGTTTCAGCGGCTACTGAACGACGCGCGGATGGACGGAATTAGCGCGTTTGATAGAACTAGAGTCTGTGAGGTACAGAAAAACGTTATAAACACTACGAGTAGATAAAAAAATGAACTCAAAAGTAAAAGTAAACTACTCGAATCATTGCATAGAATAGTAGATAAGATATAAAACAATAACTGAAAAATACCTAAAGGCAACGCTCGAAAAAACAATTGTTATAGATTCTTTTGTCTAGTGAAATAATATGTATTATATTAATTATCGTTACGTTTATTTGATTTAATTTGACTCGTTCGTATATCTTTTCCTCGCATAGCAACGGCAGTATTCACGAAAATCTCATAAATATGTTGGAGCTAATAGCAATCGAGTCTCACACGGTCGGGTTTCATAATAACTCTGCGATACCTGCCTCGCTGAGTGGACCAAATTACTTGGCAGATATCTCACGATACGATCCCTTATTATTTACTGACATACTATACGAGTATGTGAAAGAAAAAACCGAGGAAAAAGTATAAAATTTACTACGACTTGTTATTGTGAAAATTGTAAAATCAATATTTTTTTTAGGTGTAATATGTCCGGCTTTGTAGAACTATTAAAAAAAAGATTAAAAAGTTTTGACCGGTAGAGCCTAGCAGCTGTAGTCAAAGACTGCAGCGATTAATGTCCTAATTCAACCGGTGAAATACCATCGTCGCGCAGACAGCCTACGTGTAGTAGAGACTATGTTCCTACGTTTCGTTCAGTAAGTGCCATATTTGGTGCCTAAAGTCTCGGCGGCCTGCTACACATATGAAACCGGTGCGTAAATAGGCGACGGAGATCACTCATGTGCTCGTTTACTATCTTATAAACACAAGAATAAAATAAAATTAGTCTAAAGAAACAGTGGTAGAGTCTAGCTGTAGGCTCTGTTTACAGCGATTAATGGGCTGATTCGACCGGTGAAATACCACCATCGCATAGAAAACCGACGTGAAATAGGGACGATGTTCCTGTGGTTCTTTCGGTGAGTGCGATATCCGGTGCCCAATTTTTTCAAAGGCCAGCAACGCACCCTCAACACATTTGTGATTGTGGGTGTATATGGGCGGCGGTGATCACTTACCATCACGTGACCCGCTTGCTCGTTTGCTAGCTTCCCTCATAAAAAAAACCTGCATGTTGTTGTAAACAGAGACGATGCGTCGCTGCGGCTTCTTCCTGGAGGTGTTCGGGCTGGCCATGCCGGACTACCTGCAGTGCGACATGTTCCCCGAGTCGCACGACACGGACGTGTGCCTCGGCAACAAGGAGGTGCACGAACTCAACTTCAGGGCCTCCAAGCCGGGTAAGGGCTAGACTAGACTAACTAAATATTTTAGAAAGTATTCAATTATGCTGTTTCAGTGATAAAGTTTTTGTGAAACGTAACTAAATCTCTAAAATAACATTGGAAGTATTTTTTAATAACACCGACGTAAATATTTAATGTAATAAAATGTGCTTGACATATTTTGTTCGATATTATAGTACCGTAAAGAAGGTTGTTTATCTTTTCATTTGATTCAGTCACCTTTGACATTTATAAAAGAATTACATTCGATAAAAACCACTGGATGTGGGAAGAGGATTTCTTTCCTTTTGAACTATTATCTGTTCTTCTTATTTAGGAGAAAGTATCGATCAAAGTAGGTCTTCTTTGGCTTTCTTTAACTTTATTGAAAATACTTAAATTAATTAGTAGATGGGTTGATAAATTAATATCACTCACATATTCCTGAGTTTCAGTATAACTTATTTCTAGTTTTGTGGAATTTAAATTATAACTTAATATCCCTAAGTATAGATATTATGTAAATTTCAAAAACTGGGTCAATATGAAATACATGATAATTAAATGTCTTGTTCATAATCAAGATTCGGTTGACAAATACGACGTTACATTCGTTTGATGGGCATTATCCAAGTTCTTCAGAAGTGGCATTTATTAAGAACATATCTCGAAACATAAATAGTAGGCCACGACCGGAACTCCCGGTGACGTAAATGGTTGTGCAGTGTGTCCGTACCCCCCGGTGACGTAGATGGTTGTGTGCAGTGTGTCCGTCGGGGTTCCAATGCGACGTGTCGCGCTGCATCCCGCGCGACTGGCGCTGCGACGGCCACGTGGACTGCGCCGACCGCTCGGACGAGCTCAACTGCCGCGTGTGCAAGCGCAGCGGCGACGTGCACTGCGGCAACCAGCGCTGCGTCAGCCACGCGCACTACTGCGACGGCAAGCAGGACTGCCCCTGGGGGCAGGACGAGCGGAACTGCTGTGAGTACGGGGAAATTAGCTCTATGAAACTTGGACAAAGTTCATCTGATTTCGTCAGTTCGGTTTTATCAGTTCTTGAAAGTTTTTACGAAATTGATCACCGAATCCAGTAAACTTCTACAGCATGAGGATGTAAAACCATAATTGAATTTTGAGGCTTTGATTTCGGTGCCAGCATGTTTCATTTGTGTATTCAACTGCAATACTTGTGATGCAGTGCGGCTGAGCGAGGCGAACGGCGACGTGGGGCGCGGCGAGCTGCAGGTGTACCGCGCCGCCAACCAGTCGTGGTTCCCGGCGTGCCTGGCCGCGCTCGACCACACCACCGCGAGCACGCTCTGCTCCATGCTCGGATACTCGTGAGTACACTACAACCAACTACCGCCAATTATTCCCTTTCATTATTAATTCATCTCAACTCCAACTGTATTCATTTAACTTAAAGTTATTTACTAACCGTAAAAGCCAGTACATAAACAAACAAACATAATAAGCTTAGCTAAAAGCAATATAAAGGAACACAGAATTTTCCACGACGAAACTTTATGTTAATCATAAAAGGCAAAACTAAATGTTGGCTTATTTTATTGACCTACCATAAAGACAGTAACTAAACGTAGAAGATAATTTGTGTTTGGGTTGGATTTGTTTCGTTATAAATTTTGCTGTAGTGGTGTTTCGAATACGTAGTTTGGTATCGGTAAGTAAGGTGTGGTTAGTGTCATATGGCACTAATGCATTGAGTCCCTGCAAGTTGTTACCCTGGTCAGTTTTTATCGTACACTAGATAAAACTTCCGACAAACAAATGGAATCCTCTTTAACGGCCGTGGTCGGTTCCCAGACACGTGAACAGCAGCATGACCATCGGGCACCTGGCCCGCGACGCGCGCGCATTCCGGGGGGCGGGGGCGGGGGCTGGGGCGGGGGCGGGGGGCGCCGCGCAGTCCTACCGCGCCTTCCTGCGCAGCGAGGGCGGCCTGCTGCGCGAGCTGAAGGACTGCCGCCACGACGCCGCCAAGGTGCACCTCGTCTGTGACCAGTACGGTGAGTGTTACTGCAACCTGCTTGAGGTCGAACTAGTCTAGATGCTGTGGGAGGAGCTGGAGTTGAAGAGGAGTCACTACTTTATTACAAGAGCCAAGTCTGTGAGTCGACACTTACATACGCATCATTTTCTGTGCGTTTTAAGCATTAAGGAACCTTTGTAAATTTTTTAAATTATTACATAGGGAATAGCGAAAACGTCAGATTTGCCTTTAATCGGTTTATTTACCCTAAGCCTAAATCATTTTACATCCGTGTTTAATATTCGTAACAGAATAATCCAGTAATCCCGCAACAGGTGTCCTAGTCTACAAAGTATTGCCCTCGCCGCCACGTGTGAGCTCGCAGGCTCCACGGCACTATAGCAAATTGATCCAATCCTTTGACAAATAACCCCTTATTCGAAACACGAGGCTGTGGCCGGCGGGTACGAACATTTAACAAATATTTTCAATAACAATCCTGACAAATATATTTAATTTTTACAGTATATACAGTAATGTTGTGCGTGTGTGTTTTTGAAATATACCTAGAGTATTATGTTCCAGTTTTCTCTGATCAAGGTCATGTTTAAGTAAAACGCGTAACTGCATCCAGTTTCTTACAGGCTGGGCTGAAAACCAAAGTACCATTATAGCTGTATGCCTATCTACAATAATTCAGCTACTGATCAGCACGACAAATCACAATCCACAATCGAGCTACTTCTTCTCACATAAAAACTATAGGGTGTAACTAGGTTCTGCCCTAGTTCATTATGTGATACCTATATCACAAGCGCCTACTGCATCTTACTTTAGGGCCACATAATTGGTGTGTCAGTCTGGAGATTTATTTATTATTATTTATCTATAAAAATATTCCCAAAATACCGCAGGTTATCAATTGCTGATATTTCCCACGGCCTCGTAATAATCCGACTGCCTAATGGTGCTTCCTTTCAAAAAGATTGAGCAAAACAATAAGAACGTCAGTTTGTAGTAAACCTCTGGATTAGCGGCTTACCGCGCGCGCGCACCTGCCGCCGCGATCCCACAACGAGGCCTTTGTCTTCAATATTATAACAATCTCACAGAGGAATGAGGGACCGTTTATCTAACTTCGCATTGTTTTCGTCGACAAAACCAGAGTTATTGCATTAGCAGCCGACTGAATACTTACGCTTGGCGCTAATAAGACTAAAACGCTGGCTGCCGCGCCTTCTCGCGGTGTAAATAATTAAATAAATAGGTATAGAAGCGAATATTTACAAAATCTCATTTCTTATGACGAGTAAAATATTGTATCATGTTTGAAATATAATTGGTAAACAAATATTGGGGTTTTCAAATTTGGTTTTCTATAAAGTTTCTTGGAACTTAATGAATAGGGCCAATATATTCACTGACTTAATATTCTCACCGTAAACAAGTGTATGTGATTATTAAGGAGACCTTCAAAGATTTCCACATCATTACAGAAAAATATCTTATCATAATAATAATGATTATTGGGTACATTATAAAAAAGTCAAGTCAAAACCATAGCAAATTAGTTCGTGTTTGTATTTGATTATCCACTAGCGCCTCATAAACTATAATTTAATGTAAAAATAATTTTGTATTTTTTTTTTCTTAAAAATGTAAGAAGCAAAGTTGTTTCCAAAAAACTGATTTAAATATAAATTATTAATATTCAATGTCAAAAAGCAAGTTGTCGAAAATGGTACCGGAGCTATGCATACCAAGACATAATAATATTTAAAGTAAAACTGGAATAAAATCTAACAAATGTGTAGTTGATTGCGAGCCGCGGGAGTTCCCACAAACTCCATTAAAAGTTCGTTCCCGCGGGACGGGATTCTACAGAGTCGCGGCGATGTGGACCACGCTGAATACCTTATTCAATAACCAACACTGTATTAAAAGGAATTCCTCGCTCAAAAGAATTATAATTTCAAACTAATTTTGTCAGGCTATTTATTAACTATAAGGTCAAAAACATCGTAGGCTTCGAATTTTATTTTTGTCGGTTTTTTTATTGATTACAAAAATTGTAAATAGAAAAAAAAATCAGCATTTCACTCTTTACAAAAATATATAGGATACCGTGAATAAAGTTAATCGCGATAGGAAAAACCTCGAAGCGAACATCAGTGGGGCCGCGGCGACGGATCATGCGTTTTTTTATATATATTTTTTGTATTCATAAAAATAACGAGCGAAGCCTCCCCAGGGCTGCCACTCACCAGACGCAACTCTCAGCTGCTCATTACTTACAATAAAATGAAATGTAACGGTTGAGATTTTTGATAAGAAGTCAGTCAGTCCTCAGTTCTGGGAAGCAGGTAAAGAAGCGTTGAAAGAAAATTATTTTCCAGTGACTTACAAGTTAAAAAGCTGTAAATTATTTTTATGTAAATAAAGATCAGATAAAAATAAAAATACTTTGAAGTTATAGAAACTGGAAAGGTCTCCGAGCATTGCGCGACTGGGAATTGAACCCAGGACCTTTAGATAACCGGTCTAATGCTCTGATCACTGAGCTACCGCGCCGCTACGGTGACCCAACGAAATTTCCAGTATCTATAACTTCAAAATTAATAAATTTGCATATTTAAATGCATATTAAAAGTAAAATCTCAATGATTTATCCATCATACGTTGCTTACATACGTATTCGTAAGATAATCAGTGCTTTGAAACTTTGTGGAGGCAGCCCTATTGTATAAGAAAGAATAAACGTGCGATATTAGAGCGCTCGTTACCTGTAACGATGTACTCCCCCGCCCCCCTCGTCCGCGGAGGTGCCACATGTTACCACACCCCCCCCCTTACAGCTTACACGAGATACCCTTGTATCTTACACGAAAAGTTAAAGTGAATCTAACATTGAGGAAACTAAACAACACAATGTTATCGCGCTGTTATCTCTGTTCTATAATCAGTGGGTTTCCTCTCGAGCCACTATACAATAACTCCGCCACTCGTTCCGCCGCAGATTTATTAATTCCCGTCGACGGCGGACACCGCGACGCAATACTTTACAACTTCGCAAGTGCATCTTGTGGTTCGAGGAGCAGAATATTGCCGTTATTGTAGCTTTAAGCCGCGAAACAGCATTATTATATTATGTATTTAGCAGCTCGCGTTTTCATACTCTGAATGAGATATTTTTGGTGGTGAAAATAACACTTATTCTGTGTTCTTGTTATTACTTTAATAATAAAACTAGTATGGTATTTGGTCATTTGGCAAGTTTTTGTGGCACAAAGTATGGATCTTCTCATTATAACGTAGATACTCTTCATTATTGCCAAGCTGATTGGTGGAAAAACATCTGTTTACATAATAATTTGTGTATAAAGTTTATAAAATGTATTAATAAAAAAAAACAATTTCCCTTTAGATTCTAATTAATACACTTCCTTAGAATTCATTTTCTTCTCATAAATTGATATATCCTATTATGTTTATTAAATAGCTTTATTTTATTAACTAGTATTATTATTGGATTGTCTTTCGAATTGCTTTCTAAAGAATATTAAAATTAAGATTCTTCCGTGTACATTCTTATTGTAAACTGAAAACAAAATGAATTGCATTATTCATAAACTAACCGCTTAGCTAAAGCTACGAAATCCGTAGCGCGCATACGTAGTAAATGTATAAAAATAACGTTTTCACATAAAAATATGTTTTTTATTATATTCAATTTCCGTGATAAGATACATAATTGGAAATCGTACCATCTGGGGTGGATCGTTCGCTCGTTACAGCGAGGTTCTCTCGTCCGGCGTTGGGCCGGAGCCAAATTCCGATCATAGAGTTGACGTTTTAAAAGACTCGCGATACACGTGCGGCCTCCACTGTAATATGATATTTTACCAAATTAATTAAAATTAATAATAAGCTGTCAAGTTAATTAAGTATTTTAACGATCTTTCAAAATCATATTCTGTGAATAAAGAGTATGACTTCGTACTTAGAATTTGACTAATCTTTTCTCTCGCTGTCTTAGTAGCTGTGGGTACCATACCGAATATTTTGGGTTCATATTTATCATGCAGCTCAGATAAAAGATAGATTTTTTGTTATTAGATTTTAGAAACGAACTCTTCTATAATATTTATTTTTATGAGTTATTTTAATCTATTTTAATCATCAATGCTGATTAAATGTATTTACCTTTTTTAGAATGAATTCCAGTTACTTAAGTAATAATATGTACAAAAATTAAAATGCATCAAATAAATGACATGCATTGTTTTATTTTACACATAACCTTTTATTTTGGCCTAATCGCGAATTGGCCTAATTTCAAATTGGAACAATCGCGAATTGGACCAATCGCGCCTCAACGAAATTAACTGGAGAAGCATTCAGTGAAGCAAGCACTGTTGGTTAGCTACTTGAGATAAGTCTATTTTGTTATTGATCTTTTTTAACAAAGCAAAATTCTGATTGATTTAGAAATACTCATTCTGAAATTCTACTAATAGCAACTCTAATTCAAATTCATTTATTAAAAAATTTGTGAGATCACTCTTCAATCAATAATATACATACAGCACTCACAAATTACTTAAGAAAACTATAAGTTATTTTTGGCTACTTAATTTAGTGAATCTTGTCATAGAATAGTTAGCTTCAATATAGATGTAGCCGCATATGAACCAGGTGTTAAAGTTTCTTCTGTAAAGACAACCGTTGTTTTAGTATTTCGTCAAGTTGGAACTCTCATTTTACGCGACAACGTTCTCAGAAGAGCGCTTCCTTCCTTTAATAAATCTTTTCTCATAAAAATGAATCATTGAAAACATTCCGCACTCAAATTCAATTTTCTAAAAGGTGTAATTTGTTGGCTTCCTTTCAGGAATATTCGTTATAAAATGTAAGATATTTGCGACCGAGTCGATAGTTTCGCCCGCAGTTAGGCGACCGCTTGGTCATTATTAATTAGTCTCATTAAAGACTTCCATTTAATCCGGAACACTAACAGGTTCACGCTGTTGTACAGAAGTGCTTAATTGGTTTCAACAAGCAGCCACACAAGCGTGTCGGCATTGATTATATTAAGTATTTAGGTTCTTGCTAATAAAAGAAAGAAATCTAATCTTACTTCTTACTAATATTATAAATTCGAAAGTTTTTGATTGTGTGTTTTTGCTCTTTCACGCAAATAAACACTGAACTTAGTCCACACAAAACGATTCATTAATTGTACAGCAAAGTTTTGGTATTTAAATTTAATCGTGTCGTTTAATTTGCAAGGTAAATAACAAGCAGAAGCCAGACTGTTTAGTGTAGCTCTTGTATAATTATATTATATAGTTCTAGGGTACCTATTAGTAAGATAGTCACGCATACATATTACTGTGAGTAGGCTAGGCAGTATTTAACTCTGGTCGGACGTGTAGAGTCCTCCCCTGGCCGCGTGTCGGCCTCCCTCATATTGAACTACCTCAACTCGCCACCGATCTCCTCACACAATTGAGTTACGACACTTTCTGAATCTTTCTAAGATTTATTAGAAAGTAAAGTTTTTCTCGTTTTCTGCGGCTGTCGCGATCGCTGATTAACGGAGGTTCAATCATTATTTATGATGCTCCAAACTCTTTGTGTAATTTGGGATTAGGAGGACAAATTTAAGAAAAAAGCACTTGCTATAATTTGTTTTAGGTAACTGTGGCCAGACATTATTAAAACAGGACCAAGTCGGGTCGGCCGCGACGTTAACGTTAGGTGATTGGTAATTTGAGTGATTTTAGAATCTTGTAATCATATTCATCTGCTCCTAATATTTAGTACCTACTTATTCAATAACCATTTAGGTTTTCCAAATCCACTAAGTTTATTCGCGACAGTATTCAAACCTGTCAAGTGTCATTCCGCGCCCGCCAAGGACGTCTGTAGGAAAAATATGATTGTGTTTGTTCGAGGTCGGGCTTAATCTGTTTACTAAGCCGGGATTACGTGGAGCACACTTTAATTGTGGACTACCTCCAGGTGGCGGGGGGGGGCAGCGGGGGCTGAGGCACAAGAGGCAGCGGGGAGGCTTCCTAGACTAAGACATTAGTAGGTCTTCCACAACTTGTGCATAGTAGATTAGACAGTAATGGCTTAAGCTTAGAGATAACTTTCGGCGTCAAGAAATAAAAAGATCCTCAATCTCACTCAACAACAAAAATTTAACAAAACGCATTTACCTAAAACTTACGACACAGTAATCCCCTCGCTTGAAAAAGGGGTTTAGCTTAAATTTCAATTTAGAGAGCAGCGGACGTCACGCCGGTACAAAGGGCGACGGGACATAATTGTTTTTATTTTAAGAATGCGGGGGACAGACACAGCCGTAATAAAATGCAAATCGGTTTATGTCTACCTTGTTTACGCATTCCAGGTTGGCTTTGGTTTTCGGGTTTGTATTAACTCCGGAAGGATGCAAGGGAATGTTTATTGCTCTTTGCAGAATTCAAATAGCTTCGAAAACTGCTGCTTTATTATATCTTTTTATTAACTGTTAAGGTTCTGATTATTGTACTGAAAAAGTTTTCGTAATGGTTTGGGAAACTTTTTAATAATTATTTGTCCAAAATGAGTTTGCAATATCAGTATTGTTCTATTGGTTTATCTTTAACTTGATCTAATGATGCAGAGTGCGGGCGGCGGCGCGTGGTGGCGGGCCCGACGACGCGCATCGTGGGCGGCGTGGAGGCGGCGCCGGGCGACTGGCCCTTCCTGGCGGCCATCCTGGGCGGGCCCGAGGAGGTGTTCTACTGCGCCGGGGTGCTGGTCGCCGACCAGTGGGTGCTCACCGCCTCGCACTGCGTCGGCAAGTGAGTCGCATCACCACCACCATCGCTGAGCTTTGCTACATTCAATGACAATACCATGGGAGATTTATGGTAGAATACGTAAATTTTGATTATTGCGGTTATGTACGGTACATTGATCCCGTTACTTTGAAGTATTACAATGTAGTTCAATTCTCGAAATGCCTACAATAATTTAACTGGTACATGCGTTGTAGTCGGTAAGGATTTTATACACAAAATATTGATAGCTCGAAAGCGTTAATAACTTTCAGCCAAGCTTCGAAATATGTTTGCTCTAACTCATACTCTTTACTTTAATCCCAAGTATAAAAGTTTAAACTTCGTAAATAAAACGAAATTTTGATTTGTTCGAAATCCGGAAGAAAGTCAGCGGTTCTGTAATATGGAAGTTTTTTAATTAAGCTTCAAATTCGTACCTCCGTGACCGAACCGAGATCGATCAACGATTTTGAGAAATACCAGCCGACAGGGTTAGGGTATTTATGAAAATTATATCTCATTTTTTTATTTTTTTATATATAAATTATTAAGAATGAATCAGTTACGCTCTTTGTTTATTAAAAAGGCTACTTTTGTTTACTAATTGAAAGTTTAGAACTTTATTTACGTTTGAAATCTTGGACACGAAATTAATTTTAAAGCTTTTTGTGTCTGTCATATACTTACCTTGCCGTTGAACTGAAAAGAAGCATGACGACAGGTCTGTAAGGAATACCTTGTCAAAAAACCTACACGGATGAACCAGTTGGCAACAAGCAGTAATAAGCTAAAAGGCTCATATTCTAAAATATTGGTCTCTAATAAATATTATAAAAAATAGTAGTATTCAGTTATGTAGTATTAAGTACCGAAATATCTAACTAACCTGTATAAACGAATCACCCGTCTCGCTCACAACAGGCGTAGACGGGCATTTACTTTTAATTAGTATCACGTAATATTTTAAGGATCAATATTTTGTTCCGCCATCATTACAATTCACCAACCTGCACTGAGCCAGTATAATATGGTGGTCCTACTCACTATCCGTGATGTGTCCAACTCTCTCTATAAGTATGATTACCACTGCCACTCGCGCCACGGCAGCGCTGTGACCGTGCGTGCACGCAGCGGTGATCACTTGCCACGTGCCACTAGCTCCTCTAACCACCGCGTTGTGCTGCAGCCACTCGGACGTGTCGGGCTGGACCATCCAGCTGGGCATCACGCGGCGCCGCTCGCACGCCTACTACGGACAGAAGGTGAAGGTGCGCCGCGTGGTGCCGCACCCGCTGTACAACGTGGGCGTCGCGCACGACAACGACATCGCGCTCTTCCAGGTACCACACACCAGGCAATGAGGGGAAGGGGAACTTTAGGTAGTAGGCGAGACTATAGATGTACTGGAACTGTGACTTTCTATTTGGAATTATTAGGACTCAAGTCTTAGAGCAGCTTTGCTGGCAACTGTGAATAAACCTTGTAACAGTTTCTTCCTGAATTGTTTCACTATCAATCGCAAAGACAGTAACGTAAAAAGAAGTTCAAGTTCAAGAAAGTTCAGTCGATTTCAAAATATATCAATTGGTTGGAAAGAATCATATAGATTCAATCAATCAAACCCGGGTTCATGTAAGCTACGCGCGTGTAAGTGGGTGTGGTGCTTGCAGCTGGCGGTGCGCGTGCGCTACCACGAGCACCTGTCGCCCGTGTGCCTGCCGCCCGCGGCGCGCGCGCTGCGCCCCGGCACGCTCTGCACCGTCATCGGCTGGGGCAAGCGCGACGACAAGGACAGTACGTATCACACAAGCCGACAACGCGATAGCTGTACAACATTGGCCAAAGTATTGAGAGTAATGAAAGTAGTCTTTTAGTTCTAACAAAAATAAAAAATGTATCACAAAATAGTAACCGATTAGATGGTTAAATATAGTTTCACAAAAATATCCGTAGGTATGTAATGTTTGCTCATTAAACTCACTAAAGAAGTATCCTACTTCTTTTTATCGTACATTGTAAATGACGTGTCAGAACGAAGTATTTATTCCTAACACATCTTGTACGTTTCGCTGCTCGTTAATACAAGAATAGAATAGTGTTTGACGTGTCGTTGCGTGTAGTGTCGGAGTACGAGCCGGCCGTGAACGAGGTGGAGGTGCCGGTGCTGAACCGCGAGCTGTGCAACCAGTGGCTGGAGCACCGCGACCTCAACGTCACCGACGGCATGATCTGCGCCGGCTACCCCGAGGGCGGCAAGGACGCCTGCCAGGTCAGGCCACTACACATCATAGCTACTACATGTATTACAGGATACTTCTGAGTGTATGGTTATTTGAAGATTAAGTTTGGTATATCGCATAATAATTCTGGTACATCAACCAAGTCTATATACCTGTACAGCAACCCAGTGTATAAACCTGTACATCAACCCAGTGTATAAACCTGTACATCAACCCAGTGTATAAACCTGTACATCAACCAAGTGTATAAACCTGTACATCAACTGTGATGTGTGTTGTGTGCAGGGCGACTCGGGCGGGCCGCTGCTGTGCAAGGACCCGGAGGCGGCGGGGCGCTGGTTCGTGGGCGGCATCGTGTCGTGGGGCATCAAGTGCGCGCACCCGCGCCTGCCCGGCGTGTACGCGCTCGTGCCGCGCTACGTGCCGTGGATCGTCGCGCAGATCCGCGCGCACAACGACCCGCTGGCGCCCACAGCCGACGCCTGAACAACCACGACAATACACACGACAATAACTCATAGAGACTTTATACTACTCGTGACAATAACTCGTATGGCTAAATGTTTTTACATATCACTCGGGTATCGTGTGATGTAAATTATGTAAAGCTGTGATAAACAAATCCTTTATTATGAAATTGAACGTATTTTAAAACGTTTACTCGTGTCGCGTCGATATTTGAATTGTTTAAATGTTCGACCGTGTTTATACTTTACTCGGAGTTGTCGTAATCGGTGAACTGTGTTGGCGACTCCATTGAAAACTTCAATTCAATTAAGAATCTGTATTAACTTTGAATTAACGGCTAGAGTTTGAAAGCTTTAGCTTTATTTGTTAATTTTGTAAAGTTTTATTTAATTTCCGTTCCGTGTTGAACGTTAGAGTGATGTTTAGGTGTTTAGTATAATATTTGTTTGATGTTTGGTGTTAGTAGCTTTTAGAAAAAAGTGCTTTTATAGAATAAAATGTATACAATGTTTTAATTTGGATATCGTCTGTAACGGCATCGTTTCCATATCAAGCGAACGGAGCATATCCAAATTATACGTTTAGAGTATTGTCCGACGCCGCACGGAGCGGGCACCTTCGAGTGATCCTAGCGAGGCTTAGAACAAGCGGGCTATAAACTACGAGATGTATCAGTGTACATTTCACCAAACGACAATAAGTGTTAAATTAATGACAATAATTAATTTTTGACAATATTTATACGAACGGCATGGTATAAGCTTTTTTTACATGTAATGAATATTCTGTGTACATCAACTCTAAATTAGATTCTATGTATTACCTAATTATAAAGTGCGATTTTTTCTAATGTAGATAGTGACTTTTTAAACGTTTATTATAACGAAACTAATGACGAAATTAGTAACATAGCTTTAATAGAGACTTAAGATAGATAACTTTCTAGAGGCTGTATGAGATATTCAGTTACTGCTTCGGTCTTCAACTATACCTTGAAGAAATCACAGATACTACGAAACTTGGACAATAGTAATGCTGTGCTCAATCACTGTTACATAATTATAAACTAATAATTATATTTAGATGTAATGATGGTTGTCGACTTCATACAAGTCTTCTTATGTCGAGCTTTCTAGTCTAATGGAAGGGTTTATTACACATTATTTGACGAGAGTTTTAACGATGTTACTCTATTTCGAGAATTCAGAGTTTTATAACAAAACGTGATTTAAAAAAAAACAAGTTTATTTTATCAAAAATAAAACATTAACAAATATAAAAGCTACATTCCACGAGGCAAAGCCAAATGTTTACTTCTGTTTGATACTTCCGATATTCTATTAGTGTTCTATTTCTTGTTAGATAAAGATTTAGATGTAACATTACTGTAGGATATAATCTTATGATAGTAGATATTGTGTAAAATTAACACACGGTCACTAATACTAGTAGATTTGATTCTATAGGTACTGTATTGAATTTGCATGTAAAATTGAATATTCACTAGTAATAGTGATCTTAGAAGTTAGCAAAACTAAGCTTTAGCGTCCTTGACTTATGACTTAGAATTCAATGTTTATTACCGAGATTAGTGATTACTTTTGTTATCTTTACTGCATTAGTGTGTAGAGTTGGTGTCTCTGACAGTGAGCGGCGCCGTCGATGTCGACCGTCAGGGGGATGCGCACGCGATGCGGACACGTACACAACACGGTTTCCTGCATTACTTCTTCTATCAATGTACCTATTGCTTTATCAACTGTACTTCTGCTGTCCTCTTTGAGTTTTCCGTGTGTTTATAATTAGTAAGTAGAAGGAGATATTTGTACGTATTCGTTAACTGATACCTAAACATTATAATTAATGAAAATGCATTGGTAATTGGCTTTATATAGAACATGTACGTTACGTGTTCAGCTGTTTAATGTTAATACATAACGTGGTAGATATAAACAGTAATTGAAGTATAATATTTATGTGTTTATGGTATACAGTTATTGTAGGGGTCATTGACATCGCTGTTATTGAACTATTATAGTAGAGAAATGTTTCGTGTTCAGACCATATCCTCTTCATGTCGGCATTCGACTCTAGTCATAGCGTAGCGTTACAATTATTATGAAAGGTATCCTATTTTAACGAAGTAGTTATAAAATAAGCATTGTTGTAAATAACTGATTCGTTAAACTTGGATAGTGAAAGTCGAAAGTATTTTGATATAGGAACGGAATTCTAAATACCTTTGAATTAGGTAAGTATTTTCTACGTAAAGGTAAATGTATGAAAAACGGATAATAATTCAGACAATAAACATTTTAGGAAAGGCTTATTGCTTATTTACAACGGTGACGAGGTAAAATCGATGTTACCTTAGATTTATACGTAGAACGTTTACAGTAATCGTTTCAAGAAAAACATCTTATGATCTCAGAATGGAATGATTTATTTTGTAAATATCCATATCTAGACATATTATTATACAGTAGTGATCGCGTACCGACGCCGCGGGGGGCCCGCCGCCTGCAAGCTAACAATAAAGGTTGTGTAATAAATGTTAAATTAGAAACGTACGATTATATTACTAGAAGTCATCTCATCACTATAGTCTCATTCCATACAAGTCGGTCCGTACATCGACGTGCAGGATCGTGAGCCCGGCTACAACACTACCGCGTATCAATTTCCAAAGACTACAATATCAACTAAGCTTTATACCTACGCCACGAGTTTGGATATAATAGTCAATTGGATAAATAAATATATCAAATAAACACGACTCGATATCTTCCAACATGAATTTTACTTAAAAATAACAGAATATTATATACAATATACGTAGTTGAATATATGTACCTACTTTAATACTGTGGATAAGACAATAAAGTTCGGACAATAATATATGAGATCTATTCATTAACTCCATTTTTGTACTAATATTTGAATATTGTATTTTTTCTACTGTATTTACGTTACTATTGTATTAAATGTTGCTTCGTGAACATGCATTGTTTTGTCAGAGGTAGGATCCTAGACTAGTTTGTGAGTGTTAGGTGTACACGTTCCGTGGGAATCACTCCTAATTTTAACGCCAATAAACTTTTATTAGGAGGACCATATTTTATATATGTATGGTTGAATTTTATGACAACAAGTTACTGTTATAAAAATAATTTGGGGTAATCAAATAATCAAATAATGTGATTTGTTCTAAAGCCATTAAAATTATACTCACTACTACAAGAGCACGTTAGGGAATGGTCCCACGGTACGACGTATAATAGTATAATTGTAGCTGTAATAGATACGCACAAACGATCATTTAACTAAATATTTCAAATCAATGTCTAGTATTCTGTAATTCAGTAGAACAACCGAGATATTCGATCCATCATATTATAAGAAACCATGTTAACTGTATCCCCTCACACAATTGTCTTGTTTCTTGATATTACAAATATTTTAAAATATTTTTGTCAAATGTATAATTATCGGTGTTAGGGTGTGGTAGAGTCTGTTTTGCTTTAACGCGTAGATCGTGTTCCACTGCTGTTTTCCCATTTATCTCGATATTTTCCAACTTGTGTTCGTATATGTATTTTTACCGCTAACCTACTTCATTTTAATTAAAAATATTAACCCATGCTAAATAATCCGTTTATTCTTTAATATAACGTGCATATTGCTTTGCAAATGACAATCATAGTTCCTAAGCATAAGGTTCAAATTGGATATTTTTGTACGCAGCATCGTGCCATTTAGTATTATTTAGCTAAGTTAGTAGCTTGATATGCTCAGGTATGTTATTTAGTAAGAATAAAAATAATTTATACACATACAAACATTTATGTTTTAACATAAAAAAATCAGAAATAAGACGGGTTTAAAGCTAAATATATGATTGTTAGTTTTGCGAACAAAGTCGGAGTATGTCGCTTGTCTAGTTTCTATTGTGTAGCCTTTACTTTGTTTCTGAAGCTTGAATTAAATATGTAACTAAATGTTGATGTTTCATTTCCTGTTTCCCCCCGAGTACATATTTAAAAGGTTCAAAGTTTATAAAACATTAAAAGGCAATTTTGGTAATTATAGATTTTTATTTGGGTAGGTAAAATCTAAGTGATACAATTAAGTTAAATGTCAACATAGGTATAAGTAACGGGCACTTACCACTAGCGGCTTAGAGGACGTGGTCGGTTTACCATACACAACTAGCTATTCACAAATATCATTTATATCATGGAGAATAGGTCACACTATTACTTGCCACGTGCACAGTGTCAAGTAACCGAATAAATATTACATAATAAACAGAAGTCATCGCAGGAAAAGAATAGATTTTATGTCAAAATGCAAATGTCCAAATCTAATAGAATAAAGTTGTGTGTATTGCGATGAAAACAATTATTATTGCACGCGTCGAGTGTTCGATGCAGACGTCTGACAACAGTCTACGCGACTCCAAACAAACGGGGCTAGTCACTTTACAACATGTGCAACTTATTAAAAAAATCATTTAAATAAAACAACGATAGAGAAAAATATTATTACACTTTTTATAAATAAGAATAAAAATATTTTTTATTTTGCATCGGCCACGTAGACTTTGACAGAGTCACTAATTTTGACATTAAAATTAAATTACAATAACACATGAACAACCGATGAATAGAACAATCAAATAACTACAGTTTAATGCTATACCCGTGTCTTCACGTAATTTAGTTGCGAAGCATCGCAAAATAGTGCTGTACTACTCACTCGCACAATGGAATAATAGAATATCAAACGAAGACAGAACCAAACAACAAAATTTTTTGTAGCTGTTTTTTTTCATACATCTTTAACATTTTTTTAGAGCAAGAGAATTGTTTAAAATCATTCTAAGTTATAAATAGATTAAAACTACTTGTTCATAATGCCCATCGTCATTAAGTTAAAGTAATAGCATTTGTTTCATTAGATACTAAAAACTTCGAGTCACAGAGTGGTAAGTCTGCAACGGAATTGTTTAACAAATTGAATTTTTCAACATAATTCAAATATATAAATATAAAAGTTAATAGTCGTAGCTCGATGCATCAATTCGAAATCTAGATAATTGACTTTAATTGTATTATCGGAATATGGAATCTTGAGAAAACAAAGAGATTACACAGGTTCTTTAATTTATGTATGAATTAAACGTGAAACTAGAACCATCTCAAAACATATAATTAGTTGGATGTTTCGCTCAAGTAGAAGGGCACTATGAACTCGCTACTCGCGCTACACTCACATCAGTCTTGAGTATTTCTCTACAATTGACTACAAGATTGATCTCGTTCACTTTCGCAACTTTATACATTTACTTATTTCAATACTTCATAATCAACCACCGCCAATACTTTATTACATATACCATAAGATTACATTGGGGTTCCTTCTAAAATATCATATTTTTACTACAAAGCGATAATATCATAATGATACCTATGTAATAATAACGTATATATAAATGTTTGTAAAAGTTAAAATTATAATGTCAACTTACACAAACAACACATATAAGTAAAAATAGAGTATTTGTGGTAATATCTACCGAAAAATAGAAGATTTAGGTAAATATAATAATTTGCTACAATATACACGATATTTTACATAAAATATACATGTTCAACATAATCTGTAAGCACAATGCAAGAGACACGCAGATAAAATATGTAATTTTAACAAATTTACAAAGAATTTCAAACTTCTTTTAACATGGGAACTATAATTTCAAATATTTAATCAATTTCAAATATATATTTACTTAAAATTAATGATATGATCAAAGCGCAAATACTTATTCAATAAAATACATACTTCATAATCTCGTTTCATAGGCAACGGAAGAGAATACGGATATAATATTTATGCTATATGGTTATACCTAGTCACTTTCAACAAAATATGATAACTACTTCCTGTCAACTCTGCTGTCAAAATTGTACTGAGAATTTTGACAGATGATAAAAAAACATAAAATTACATAGGTAAGGCCTAGCATGAAAGTAGTACAAGTACAAACAGCCTCGTTAAAAAAGTCTATAAATCTTTGGTGAAATCTTTATCATCATCATCTCACGCAGCCACACACACACATGCATCGTTCACACACACAGACACACGTAGTTATTGTCACGAAACAGACGAGTGTTGCGTTGTGAGCTGTGATGTTATATCTTAATGTTACAGTCAACAATGCTTCAACATCGTGGGATAAAATAATACTGCAAAGGTAATTGATTAGTTGTTAAAAACCTAGATCTACAGAAATACCATGAAGAAGATATTTCAGGATCCATAAAAGTTGTAAAAGCTACATCTTACGCGTATTGGGACGTTGCACGGAGATTTCCTTCTAGTTTTAATTTTCTTACGTTATTGACTTGTTATGTTACAACTTACAATATGTAAATAAAGGAATTTTCCTCAGAGTATTCAATTCGTAAAAATGAAAGATCTTCTCTTTAAACTTACCAATATCAAAGTCAAAGTGTGAGTAAAGTGAAATATAATTTAAAATTGAGTTTCAATGCAAAGAGAGATTTAAGGAAGACTAGACAAAATTGAGATATTTGTAGGCAATTGAACCTCCTTACAAAGTTAGTAAAGTTTATAATTTATAAACAAATATGGAGATCTACAGTGTGACTGCGCTGTACGATTATCTCCTTTTAAATATTAATTTACCTCGTTTATAATGAAAATGTATTCACAATTCCACTTTCAAAATTAAATAAGATATCCTACAGCGCAGTCTGTACAAGTCTTATGACATTCGCTGTACGTATTTAAGATATAGGCCCTAAGGAACAACATTACCCCTTTTTCTTCGACTACTGTCGAGTAAATGCTACGATTAAACTGCTACGCGTATAAAATCCTATATAACATAATATATAACAACGTCGATCGAAGTGTTAGTTACGCATTATATTTTTTACAATATTTTTAAGACATACTTTTTTTCTTACTTTCGTCACTCTATAAATAATATGACTACGATAAATCCGTTCAAATATAATAAAGCCGCATTTTCTAAACAATGACAAAATCAACAACTGGGGACTTACCGAAAACATTTCTAACACAACATTGTCAACCTCGGACAGTCGTTGGCTTCGTAACGTCCCATAATACCATAATAGTGCCAGCGACTGTGGTCTTTATGCTGCGAGACACAAAGTCGTAGTTGGCGTGGCACGGGATCCGCCGCGTCCGTATGGTCGTAAGCGCCACGTCGGCTCCCGCGACTCTGTTCCGTATTCCCGCGGCGCAGGGGCGATGGTTCCGCGGCTAGTGCTGGTGCGCGGTGGCGAGGAAGGCGGGGTCCACGGACGCCACCTTGGCCGTGAGGAACGCGTGCATGCAGAACAGCAGGCTCTGCAGGATCTGACACTCCAGCTCCTAAGAACAAACACAATGTGTAGTTATACCTAGATTTCATTTATTTTCGAATCGATGCTAAATGTAGAATAAGTTTCACTGACGCTAAATGACATTATTACGATGTGATGATTGAATTTGAAAGTTTTGCAAAACTATTTTAAGGTATATAATATAATGGGTGTAAAAAGACCACTTCCGAAGCCTGAAACCATGTATTCTTGAGCCTCAATAGTAACTAAATTCACTAACAGCATACCCAGAAAACTCAATTTAAAAAAGTTATTACGGTTTGAAAAGTGGTACTCCCCGCTTAAGATCATCGCTAACACTTAAGCTAATGGTTCAAGAGCGATGGTTTACATAGCAAACAAACTAAAAATTAATTTTATTTGAAATAATGCGGAAATTTGATAGTTTACATGCAATTTGGCACAATTCCGTAAAAAATATTTTTTTTATAAAATTATTAAAATTTATTTTTATTGCTTTTAATGTAACGAGTACCCCTTCAGCAATGCCCAGTTTTCGTTTTCGGAAGCAGTCTTTTTACAGCCTGTATAGTTATACCTAGATTTCATTTAATTTTGAATCGATGCTCAATGTAGAATAAGTTTCACTGACGCTAAATGACATTATTAAGATGTGATGATTTAATTTGAAAGGTTTGCAAATCCATTTTAAGGTATATATAGAAGCTCTTTTTGAATGTAAACAAGAATAGTCTATGAATTAAATAGACTTACTTTAGTTTCAATAACTTTAGTCTCTGGATCTTGAAAGTGCAACTTCAGCTTTGATTTGCCGTCGTCACTTGATCCTCTTAGTTGTGAAAACCTGTAACAGAAATACTTCTTCACATCGGAAACATAAAGAAAATCATAACATCACAGATGTCGAAATCCGCCAGTTAACAAAATCTGCAGTCTGTGAACATTCCATGAACAAGAACATCGAAAGAGTATCATATTTTTCCTAAGATATACTTTCTCTTACCAGAGAAAGTATTCCCTGAACATAGAAAATTAAACGCGCGGGTATGCGTAAGCATTTTTCTAAGTCATCAAAAAAAGGCAAAAAATGGTCCAGTCTTCTGTACCTGTAATTTCGCTGGTTAGTCCTCTTCTTTATCCGGAACACAACTACACATACACGCATAGTCCGTTCGCGTTAAGAAAATAGTGAGTCATCTGTGCAACTACGGGTGTATTCACATGGGTGTATTCACATTATTACACACGGGTGTAATAAGGGTGTATTCACAGTGAAGAAAGTACAAAAAATATATAAACATTATTTTCGGACACACCGCATGCACTTGCTGTTTCTATGACTATGCTCTCCACAGTTGCATTTAAATCACACAATTTAAAGTACTTATAAACATTGTAAATTATGCGTCTCTCTTCGCTATGGATTATTGATCCACTTTTATTCTTTCGAATTGGGGAAGCATTCACTTCCAAAATTTATTGTTGGACGAGTCACGCAAAATACACAACCGTTTTGTTCGAAGGTTAGACTTCAACTGGTCACTGTGAACTCGACTTTTAATTTCTAGCATTTTAATTGGCTGGCCGTGGCCAGGCCGGCGGACAACGACGACTCACTATTTTCTTAACGCGAATGGACTTTAGTTATTATGGTTAGAAATAGGGTGGATGGCAGCGCCTACCCAGTAGTGCACTGAAGGAACTGCTAGTGTATGTGTACCTGTAGCTCCACCTGGGCTGGTCGCGCGGCGGCTGGTCGTGCAGCGAGAACCCGCTGCCCCAGTCCAGCGTGAGCCCCGCCGCGCCGCCGCCGCACACCACCGGGAACGTCTTCTTCTGCAATCATTACAAACATCCTCGTCAGACACCACCACTAAACTGCGGTAAAACACCCGACGTAATAGCGTGACACATCCGCGTGTCGCGATGCAACAAGAACACGTCACGTTGTATCAAGCGATAATAATATGGCCGGTAGAGGCTTTAGCCAGCCCCGGATCTAGGGGGGGGGGGCAAGCTGGGGCCTATGCCCGGGGCGGCAAATTCAGAGGGCGGCCAAATACATTATTTACAAACAAACAACAACATCTCATAATTTACTTACTTCACTTTGACCATAGAATAAATAAAAGTTCAATGCATTATTCCCAGAGGCCTATTTGTTAGTGGACATCTGATAACTGAAATTATACAGATGATAAATGTGCATCTTAGTGGTCCATTAAAAATTGACATTAATATATGAGGTCACATCAGCAAATTGTTTATTTCGTAAAAGATTTTTACAAATTCTTTACTTAATTGCAAAATAAAAATTATCTTCACAGAGTAAGTACTTTTTGAGATTTAGACCTTGCCATTTGGTTTAAACGTCTGACGGCGTGTTCTAGGTTTTGAGTTTTAACTTTTACAAATTTTTGACTTAGTGCTAAGAGTTTTTACTATATTTTAGTGAAATATCTTAAAAAATTCACGTATTTTACATAAAGTTGAAAAAAAAACACAGATGTACATAGATGATAAAGTTAAAAATAAATAAGTGGTTGGGGGCGGCATATTTCGGTTTTTTCCCCGCCTAAAAAAATTAAGATCCGAGGCAACAGCATAAGGGAAACCACACACGGTGTAAAACAAGAGGCGGGGATGTATGGATGGATGTTTGTTACTCTTTCACGTAAAATAAAAAACACAAAAAAAACATACCGGCCGAATTGAGAACCTATTTCTTTTTTGGAAGTCGGTTTAAAACTACTGGATGGATTTGGATGAAACTTTGCAGTAATATAGGTTATACATCAGAATAACACATAGGGTACTTTTTACCGCGGGAAAACATCTCATTCCCACGGGAAACCGACTCCGTACTTCCACGCGAACGGAGTCGCGGGCGGCCACTAGTATGTTGATAAAGTAATTTAAGCGAACGCTTGTTTGGTTTAAAACAAGACCAGTAAGGGCGCCGTGGCACTTACCCCGAGCGCCAGCACGGCGCGCAGCACGGCGGCCGTCCACGCCGCCTCCAGCCGCAGCAGCTCGCGCCGCGTCTCCGCGCTGAAGTACCTGCCGGGAACAACGTGGATCAATCTCAGGGTACTTCTGAAGTAAGAGTAGAAGGTCCTAGTCGAACTTAGATACGAGTCATTTCTAACTAAGTTAATCCAAAAACCTCTCGTTTGAAAGTCGTCAAGAGATGTTGTAGGTTTTTGTGGTCTGCAGCAGGAAGCAGTGCTGCCCCCAGACCCCGGAGTCGCCTGCATCTCGGCGACAGTACCTGGGCTGGTTGCCGGGCGGCGCTGGTTGCATCTGGCGAGGTACCTGGGCTGGTTGCCGGGCGGCGCTGGTTGCATCTGGCGAGGTACCTGGGCTGGTTGCCGGGCGGCGCTGGTTGCATCTGGCGAGGTACCTGGGCTGGTTGCCGGGCGGCGCTGGTTGCATCTGGCGAGGTACCTGGGCTGGTTGCCGGGCGGCGCTGGTCTGCATCTGGCGAGGTACCTGGGCCGGTTGCCGGGCGGCGCTGGTCTGCATCTGGCGAGGTACCTGGGCTGGTTGCCGGGCGGCGCGGCGCTGGTCTGCAGCAGGAAGCAGTGCTGGCGCCAGTCCCCGGTCTCGGCTACATCCTAGCACAGTACCTGGGCTGGTTGCCGGGCGGCGCGGCGCTGGTCTGCAGCAGGAAGCAGTGCTGGCGCCAGTCCCCGGTCTCGGCTACATCCTAGCACAGTACCTGGGCTGGTTGCCGGGCGGCGCGGCGCTGGTCTGCAGCAGGAAGCAGTGCTGGCGCCAGTCCCCGGTCTCGGCTACATCCTAGCACAGTACCTGGGCTGGTTGCCGGGCGGCGCGGCGCTGGTCTGCAGCAGGAAGCAGTGCTGGCGCCAGTCCCCGGTCTCGGCTACATCCTAGCACAGTACCTGGGCTGGTTGCCGGGCGGCGCGGCGCTGGTCTGCAGCAGGAAGCAGTGCTGGCGCCAGTCCACGGTCTCGCTGTCCTTCACGGCGCGCAGCATGGTCTGGCACACGGGCATGGTCTCGGGCGCGGCGGTCAGCTCGGCGGGCGCGGCGGGCGGCTCGCGGTACAGCAGCAGCAGGTCCGCCAGCAGCACCAGGAAGCGCGGGGAGTACGTCTGCCACGCGCCGCCGCCCGCCGCCGCCTCGTGCGCCCAGCCCATGTACTCCACGCGCCGCCCCGCCGGCAGCGAGCGGTTGAACAGTTTCATCTGCACAACGACCGCACCGTTACAACAATCATCACAAAAACGTTAACATAAACAACCGATACATTACATTAATTAGACGAAAGCTTTAACTATACAAATTGAAGAATCATCAGTAAGTACACCGGTAACGTAAGCATAAAATAGAATCATGGTGATGACAAAAAATTATAATTCATGTATCTTTTAGTCGGCGAGCGGCACAACATGTACCTGTAAGTTGGTGAGTCCCACGATGTTTACCTGTAAGTTGGTGAGTCCCACGATGTTTACCTGTAAGTTAGTAAGTCCCACGATGTTTACCTGTAAGTTGGTGAGTCCCACGATGTTTACCTGTAAGTTGGTAAGTCCCACGATGTTTACCTGTAAGTTGGTGAGTCCCACGATGTTTACCTGTAAGTTGGTGAGTCCCACGATGTGTACCTGTAAGTTAGTGAGTCCCACGATGTTTACCTGTAAGTTGGTGAGTCTCACGATGTTTACCTGTAATTTGGTGAGTCCCAAGATGTTTACCTGTAAGTTGGTGAGTCCCAAGATGTTTACCTGTAAGTTGGTGAGTCCCACGATGTTTACCTGTAAGTTGTTGAGTACCATATTTACCTGTTAGTTGGTAAATCCCATGTTTACCTGTAAGTTGGTGAGTCCCACGAAGAAAGATAGATGGCGCTAGTGCTCCACGAAAACATTGAGCTCGTATATTTAATTAATATTAAATAGTAAAAATAGTTTAAAAAACCATCATAAAACTGTTTTTATAAACTACAAGTGTTAACAATAGTGTGTGATTAGTAGTGAAACTAATAGTGAACCACCGAGGATTTAATTTCAACTTTACTGTTTCAACAATAACAACAAAAATGGAAAACTCACCAGCAAATATAACTTTAAGAAGAAAACTCAGACGCACAAATTCATTCGACTCATCGCGGCAATTCTTAAACAGCACTTTTGACAACTCCGATACCTCACTACTGGACACAACAATGAAAAGTTTACAAAATTCGAACTCACTTAATGATACACTAATGTGCGAGCTGAAGCAACAAATTGAAGATTTGCAATTAAAGTTGACTTCGGCAAATCAAGAAATTGAAAACTGCATTTTTGAAAAGTCAAAACTGAAATCAGAACTTGAAAAGTGCAAAAAAACTATTGAGTTATATAAAAAGTTTCTGCCACAAACATTCAATGAAAATTCTTTTTCACCACTAAATAAACGTAGCAAACATAAGGTCACGTTTTTGCCGCTTGCTGCCACAAACTCCGACGCAGCACCAAACGCGCCAAGCTTTCAGAACAACCAAAATGAATGCGAAACGTCAGTGTCAGCGTTGACAAACAAAATACCCTCACCCAAAAAGATTTCTTTAACATTGAGTGAACAACCTACCCGCATTGTAATTGAGAAAAACGTAACGTGTACGAAACAAAGACAATACATATTATCGGTGATGAACAGGCTATAGGCTTACGACAAGTTTTGGAAAATAGCAGAATCAAAAATATGTATCAAGTTGTTTCTTTCATTAGACCGGGATCCGATTGTTCGAACATGTTAAATTCTGATTTGACTTAGCAAAAGAATGATACTTGTATTATTTTAAGGTGCCAATGAAAAATATCCTGTATTTTTTATTAATAAGTTGACTTCTTTATTGAATAAATTTACGAATAATGAAGTGATTGTAGTAAAAACTATGAAAAATTATTATCTCAACACATCTTTATTAAATTCGCAATTATTTCAATTGACAAAGCTTTATAAAAATTGTAACTTTTTTGACATTGAACATACACGTTATATATTTAAGGAAATTAGTTATAAAATAAAAATGCATATTGACGGTATAAATTATAATGAAACTTATATTAAAAACTTTAAACAGATTTTACAACGGAGGACACAGCATAACAAAAACATAAAAATAAATAACGAAAAGGGAGGGATACCATTTTATTTAAAAAAAATTGATAAAAGTAAAACTACAGAAGGAAATAAAAGTTTAGTATCGTCACATACTGACTCAAATCAGAAGACCTCTAAGGGTACTATACCAAATTATTTCAAACCTATTACAAAAAGTAAGGATAAAAACAAAACTTTAGACACATCCAAGAGTTCCAACCAAAAACAGTTTTTTCTATGATTCAATCACCATTTTACATCAAAATATTAATAGGTAAGCATGATTTTCTGAGCATTAACATAAATGAATTGAATGAAAGCAATGTTGTTGTAGATGTGTTGTGCATAACTGAACACAATATGGTTTACACAGATACTAAAAATCTCAAAGTTGAAAATTATTACTTGGCTAGCTGTTTTTCGAGGCCGACACGAAAAGGAGGTTCATGTATTCTAGTCAGAAATTCTCATAAATGTAAAAGCTTAGACGAAATAAAGAATTTCAGTGTCTCCGGAGTTATAGAATTTTCCGCTATTGAATTGTTGCCACACAAAATAATTATTATTTGCAGTTACCGACCTCCAAAAAGTAAAAGCGAAAATTTTCTCATATTTTTCGAAAAAATGAATTTAATTTTATCCAAATATTGTTTTCAGAATAAAAAAATTGTATTATGTGGAGACTTTAATATTGATATGCTCAAAAATACAAAACATAGTAGGGAATTTGAAACAATGTTGCAAAGTTTTAACTTAAACCTAACTTTAAATAGTCCCACACGTTTGCGTAGCGGTACATGCCTTGACAATTTTGCTCATAATATGAGAAATTGTAAAATAAAATGTGAAATATTAGAATTAGCCCTTTCCGATCACACCGCTCAAATATTGACTTGTCCTGTAACGAAAACTTTAAAATGTTTACACTGGTATAGAATAATGAGAGACTATAACAATGAAAATATTAAAAAATTTAAATCCCATATAGGAAATTTATCATTCAATGAGGTTTATAATGAAAAAAGTGATCCAAATAAAGCGTATAATAAGTTTGTGGACATTTTTAAATTAATATATGACCTCTGTTTTCCATATACAGGGTGTCCCAAAAGGTTACGTAGCTGGGAAGGGGGGTGGTAGGGGTGGTCACAAGGGTCACCAGAAAAATAATAAAAAAATTCCCCTCTGGATATTTCTATAAAAAAAAATCATTTTTTGAAAAACTAAAAATTTTACACCTTGTTACCCTATTTTGCTTACTGTACCTACAGATATTGCTGTATTTGAAAAAAAAAACCTGTTAT
This sequence comes from Emmelina monodactyla, assembly GCA_916618145.1. Taxonomy (NCBI): domain Eukaryota; kingdom Metazoa; phylum Arthropoda; class Insecta; order Lepidoptera; family Pterophoridae; genus Emmelina; species Emmelina monodactyla. The sequence continues at coordinate 357,781 of OU745303.1, read as the reverse complement.
GTAATCGTCAATAACCCTTTGTCAAATTAAAATAAAAAAAACTATACATATCTAACCAAGTTTTAAAGAAAATTGAGTTCTTGTCCAGTCAAGGACTTAGTAATTACGACTTCACTCAACTTCCTCCAAGCGTACTGAAAAAAAAACGTACTACGCAACTCCGGCGAGTAACTTAAAAAAATAGGTAATTTTATTGCAATTCCAAAATGGTATAACACTTATTTGAAAAATTCATACTAGGACATTTAAAAATATTTTTCGGGAACAATACTCCTGCAAAAATAAAAATATCAAAAAACAATAGTCTCAAATTCGTACACAAATACATTTTTAAATGTCTATTCTGTTGCTTTGATGTTACTGCCCGGTATAATTCTCAAGATTGGAGTACAGACATACCTCAAACATTCGAATAAGGCTAGATTAAGTTTTTCCATATGCCAGGGAAAATAATCTTTACTGCATTTACTCAAGTAAATGAAAGATGTAAAGGATCAAGCTTCACCTTGTCTGGTCTGTACAAAAGCAAAGGTTGATAGATTTGATTAGCTTATCTAACTGGTCTCTTACCTAAAAGTGGCTTATTAACTAATACTTTCAGCTCATCCCTAAAATAGTTTTGGTAATATTCATCATAATTTCAGTATAGGCCATAGACATCTATTACCCTGTAGGTACAGTCTAAGACTAGGTAAGCTGTGATAACAAATAAAAATAAATCCTATTTCCATACAAAAAAAGTTCGGTTAGTTAGTTTCAAAACGGCCACAATTTACTCGACATTGTTGCGGTTTTAAATGAAACTCGAAAGAAAACATAATTATAATTTATTATTTTAATAAAATGCTCGAAATGTCTACCACCAACTCAACTCAAGTCAACCAAGTCCTTAATGGGTTTTTCATAAACTTGTTAATTTTTTATTAAACGAGCAAACGAGCATGCGAGGCACCTGATGGTAAGTGATCACCGCCGCCCATAACTACCCGCAACACTGTGGGTGTTGGGGGTGTGTTGCTGACCTTTAAGGTGGGAATACACTCTCGACTTGAAGAGCCCCATGTTGTAGGTAGCCAGGAATACCGCTGCAGGAAGTTCATTCCACATCTGCGTAGTGCGCGGCAAAAAAATCCGCGTGACACGCACGGTGGTACGCACAAATGGTAGCCTAGACTGTACTTGAATGTTTGAAGTATGTTTGTACTCCAATCTTGAGAATTATACCGGGCAGTAACATCAAAGCAACAGAATAGACATTTAAAAATGTATTTGCGTACGACTTTGAGACTATTGTTTTTTGATATTTTTATTTTTGCAGGAGTATTGTTCCCGAAAAATATTTTTAAATGTCCCAGTATGAATTTTTCAAATAAGTGTTATACCATTTTGGAATTGCAATAAAATTACCTATTTTTTTAAGTTACTCGCCGGAGTTGCGCAGTACGTTTTTTTTTCAGTACGCTTGGAGGAAGTTGAGTGAAGTCGTAATTACTAAGTCCTTGACTGGACAAGAACTTAATTTTCTTTAAAACTTGGTTAGATATGTATAGTTTTTTTTATTTTAATTTGATAAAGGGTTATTGACGATTACATAACAGGTTTTTTTTTCAAATACAGCAATATCTGTAGGTACAGTAAGCAAAATAGGGAAACAGAGTGTAAAATTTTTAGTTTTTTAAAAAATGATTTTTTTTATTGAAATATCCAGAGGGGAATTTTTTTACTATTTTTCTGGTGACCCTTATGACCACCCCTACCACCCCCCTTCCCAGCTACGTAACCTTTTGGGACACGCTGTATAAAAATTAAGATCTCGACAAACCAAAAAATAAATTGGATGTCAAAAAGAATAAGAAACTGTACAAAACTTAAAAGAGCATTGCTTTGAAAATACCGAAAAAACAAAAGTGATGTTAATAAAACAATTTTTAAAAACTACTCAAAAACGCTTAAGAAAATACATATACATTCGATTAATAACGCTGAAAACAAGTGTAAAATTGGAAAATTATTAATGGAAATAAGTCAAGACAGCCTAAAGAATATATTTCCAAGATAAATGTAAATGGTAAAAATATTGAAAACCCTGCAGATATAGCAGAACAGTTTAATATATTTTTTAACAACCATACGGTATTCAATCCAGATAAAAGCATAAACCAACTTCAATTTTCAAATCATGAAAAATCTTTGGTTATGACGGAAATAACATTTGAGGAAGTCTTACAACACATTCAAAATTTGAAAAACTCGAAAGCTACTGGTTATGATGATATATCAACTAGAATAATTAAAGAAGTGGCACATAAAATTGCAGTTGTTTTATGTCATATATTTAATTTATGCATAGAAAATGGTAGTTTCCCAGATAAATTAAAAATAACTTTAGTTAAACCTCTCTTTAAAAAAGCTGACAAACATAAAATGATTGAGATTTTTACTTTTAATTTTGCATTATAAATGCTAATTTATTAATTTTGAAGTTATAAACACTGGAAAAAGGAACGCGGGCCTCCGAGCATTACGCGACTGGGACTCGAACCCAGGACCTTTGGATTGCCGGTCCAATGCTCTTCCAACTGAGCTACCGCGCCGCTACGTTGACCCACCGAAATTTCTTTCCGTCAGCTATATGACGAAAGCACATAGATACTGGAAAGAAATTTCGGTGGGTCAACGTAGCGGCGCGGTAGCTCAGTTGGAAGAGCATTGGACCGGCAATCCAAAGGTCCTGGGTTCGAGTCCCAGTCGCGTAATGCTCGGAGGCCCGCGTTCCTTTTTCCAGTGTTTATAACTTCAAAATTAATAAATTAGCATTTATAATGCAAAATTAAAAGTAAAAATCTCAATCATTAGCTTGTTTCATCTTAATTAGTAGTTAAATATCCTGTAAAGGTATTTCTACTGAAATGAAGAGGCGGAAACTCCTCTCATTTGATGGAATAACGTCAGCTATATGACGAAAGCACATAGATACTGGAAAGAAATTTCGGTGGGTCAACGTAGCGGCGCGGTAGCTCAGTTGGAAGAGCATTGGACCGGCAATCCAAAGGTCCTGGGTTCGAGTCCCAGTCGCGTAATGCTCGGAGGCCCGCGTTCCTTTTTCCAGTGTTTATAACTTCAAAACATAAAATGACTAATTACAGACCTGTTGCATTAATACCCATATTCGCTAAACTATTTGAAAAAATTTTACATAGCAAGATGTATCCATTTTTTGAAAAATTCAAAATATTTAGAGACGAACAAGTAGGTTTTCGCAAAAATAAAAATATAGATTTAGCCATATTCAAATTTTTGAACACAATATTGACTGCTGTAGATAATAGAAAACCTGTCACTGGGGTTTTTATGGATTTGAGCAAAGCGTTTGACTGTGTAGATCATAAAATACTTTTAAAGCGATTACAAAGCTACGGTGTCCGGGGAAATGTGCTTAAACTGTTAACGTCTTATTTATCAAATAGAACACAGGCTACCGAAATCACTTCTATGTGCAACTATACCCACACTGAGTTATCGCATCGATCATCGTACGTTGTGGTTAAGTATGGTGTCCCTCAAGGCAGTGTATTGGGTCCTTTGTTCTTCATACTATATATTAATGAATTACCAGATGTAGTCGACCAACAGATGGTGCTATATGCTGACGACAGTTCAATATTTTTTCCGGCAAATGACATTAATAATTATCAAACTGACATCAATAATGCTATGACGAATATAATAAATTATTTAAATCTAATCAATTTTAATATATTTTTTCCTAAAACTAATTTAATTAAATTTCAAAATAGACATGCTACACAATTATTACTTGACATTTACAATGAAAATAATGCAATTAATGAAGTTGATACTATAAAATTTTTAAGGATTATATATTGACAAGAACTTAAACTGGGAAAAACATATCGAAGTTTTAAAGAAAAGGGTGGTACAATTTTCATACGCCTTATTTATGCTTTCCAAAATAGTTGATGAGAAAACTGTTTTATTGTCATACCACGCACATGTAGCTGCAATATTAAGATATGGGCTCATATTTTGGGGAAATGCTGCAGACTCTGAAATTGTATTTAGAGCCCAGAAAAAATGTGTCAGAGCAATGTTCAAGATAAGCATCCCAAATAGTTGCGAACCATTCTTCAAAGATAAAAACATTTTAACTTTACCTAGCATGTACATCATGGAAATTTCTATGTTTGTTAGAAAAAATAATGTTCTTTTTAGCAAACCCAACCTTAGACATCAGGACAAAATAAGTGTCCCTCCTCGGTAAACATCTTTCTTTCATAATAATGTATTAGGTATGTGTTCACTTATTTACAATGCATTGCCCGACAGCATTCGAAAAATACATGAAATAAAAGAATTTAAGAACGAACTTAAAATATTTTTGATAAAAAAATGCTACTATAAAGTGTCCGATTTCCTTAATGATATATTGAAGTAAGTTTCATTATAGTGTGGACGGTTAATGTTGACATTTTTTCTATTATTATTATTATTGTTTTTTTTTTTTAATTTGTATAATTATAACCTGACATAACTTTATTTTTTTAAACATTGCTTGACTGTAAAAGTCGAATATGGAGATCTTTTATACAGGGTGTCCAGGAAACAATAGATAACCTCTGAAGGGCTTATAGTAGAACTAAAGGCAAGCCTAAAAAATAATTGATAAAAAGTATAACCCTTACACTGCTAGAAATATGGCGCTTTAAGAGGCCTTACGTTTTTTTCTCCACCGAAACGCAGTTATCGTGATTTTTCATACTTTTCGACGTTCAATTACGAGAGAATGGTTAAATTTGTACAAGTAAATATTAGCCTAAAGTATAGGAAATTTATTCATCTAATGAAGTGACAGAGAAAAAATCAGGTTATTTTCTTTTATTTTGTGTATTAACTGTTTTTTCACGTACCTTTTTCGCAGTTTAAAAATTATGGTCTTCTATGCCGTTCGATAGGTACTAAAGTGATAAACTTGAATTCAAATAAAAATATCTATTAAATTCTTCATACAGTGTTCCACTGAAGTGACAGAGAAATATATACAAATATTTATTGTTTCATTACTAAAATAATTGAATAAAACGGTCGAAATACGTTAATAATCGTTCAACTTCATCGCGATGTTTGACATATTACAGATATTCCATAAACAATGATTTTAATATATATTATACATTAAAATATGGACAATCTAAATTGAAAATAAAAATATTGAATTAAAGTCATTATATTTTTTAACAAATACTTTCATGAGCTCCTTATTACCAAGCGCATGAGCCGCGTGAAATCAGTCCCGGCCGAGGCCTTCAGGAGAGAGGACGTATCGCATCGTTTCCCGCGCGCCTGTTATGCATTCCGGCGTGCTTTTAAGTTATATGCGGCCTAACGTTGTTTGATACTTGGGTGAGTAAAGTAACAATTAATTAATGCATGTAACTGAACTATGATTGTCAGAAAATTAAGATAATTGTATTGTATTCAAAATAAATATTAATTAGCGTGTGCAATTATTTATTATATTGTATGTATTTAGTTTATGCTTTTTACTTCATTGAAGTTTTATGCTTGTAGGTATCAAATCAGAATCAGAATGGGCAATAAAAGAACAGAATTCAAGTTGAAAAAGAAAAAAGGGCAAATCTTGAATTTCTTAATCATGCAAGAGATATTAAAAGGTTAAAAAATTCTCATACGGATAAGCTACCAGAAAATGCCACCAACACAAACAGTATTCAAGTAAGTATGAAAATCGAAATAATAGAGAAAGATAAGGAGTTATGTAACGTCATGGAAAATAAACTGAAAAAAAATGAGAATACATTTTAAAAGCAATCAAAAAAAGGGAAATGATTAAAAAACGAAAAGTTGACGAAGAAGAAGATAATAATATGTAAATTGTGATTATGACATTTTTTTAGGTTTTTTTATGTTTGTTACACGTTATAAATTAATTAATCAATGCTATGTTTTATTTTCCCAATATTATTTCATTTAAAGACAAAAAGTATCCAAACTATCAAAAGATCAAAACCGTTAAATCGTACTAGACAACGACGGCTCCGAATTACGCAATACACACACGCGTCCGAGAGCTGCTGCGTTTGTGTGGGTGCGAGTCAAATACCTATTTTGACCCGTCTCGAAAAAACGTAAGGCCTCTTAAAAAAAAACTTCATATTTTTTTGACTGTGTTCATATTTTTTCTCGTAACTAGGTCAAATCACTCAATACCATCATTATTTCTGTGCTAAAATAATCAATATTAATCGCATCAGTGTATAACTATAAAATAAAATAGCTAACTAAAGTATTTTTCTCAAAAAATAATGTTAAACTTTTGATTTGTGTAAAATTTCTAAAGAAATATTTTTTATGTGGAACTTCGAACAGCTCTGATGTAAAAAAATAATATGAAAGCAACAGTGGCCAATGATTTCAAAATATTCCTGGTTTAATAACGTTTTTAAAAAGAAGTAATATGTCGTTATTGTAATGAAAAAATATAGAACTAATGGTATTAGTGTGTAAAATGGGATGATTATTTAGTTCTAGCAAAATTAAAAAATACAATAAAACTAAAGAAATATGATTTTCAATTGATATTAATTGCAAACACATTCGTAGATGTAGGGCCTGCATCAGGATGGGGACAGACAATTTGAACAGTTGCTCTCAATTATTCCAATGTGTTTGCAATAAATATCAATTGAAAATCATATTTCTTTAGTTTTATTGTATTTTTTACTTTTGCTAGAACTAAATAATTATCCCATTTTACACACTAATACCATTAGTTCAATATTTTTTCATTACAATAACGACATATTATATCTTTTTTAAAACGTTATTAAACCAGGAATATTTTAAAATCATTGGCCACTGTTGCTTTCATTTTTTTTTTTTACACCAGAGCTGTTCAATGTTCCGCATCAAAAATATTTCTTCAGAAATTTCACACAATTAAAAGTTTAACATTATTTTTTGAGAAAAATACTTTAGCTAGCTATTTTTTTTGTTAGTTATTCACTGATGCGGGTAATGTTAATTATTTTAGCACAGAAATAATGATGGTATTAAGTGATTTGACCTCGTTACGAGTAAAAATATGAACACAGTCAAAAAAATATAAAGTTTTTTTTAAAGCGCCATATTTCTAACACTGTAAGGGTATTCTTTTTATCAATTATTTTTTAGGCTTGCCTTTAGTTCTACTATTAGCCCTTTAGAGGTTATCCATTGTTTGCTGGACACCCGGTATATTATTTTGACATCTGTATTTTATGAAGCTACCTTTAAGGTTTCTTTTACTCTAAACTACCTTAAGAAATTACTATCTGAACTACCTCTGTTTAAGGTTGCTATGTCCAATAAATCAAACAGCATATATAAAAACTGAGTCGTTTATTTTAACCCAAGAATGCTATTAAAACTACCTTACTGTACGGGTGACGAATATCGACTGAATTTAACGTCGACGCGCTTCTGCCGACATGGCATTATCGCTGTCCCTACAGTACACCCTTCCTAAAATTTTATACATTAAAAATTCTTGGGTTAAAATAAACGACTCAGTTTTTATATATGCTGTTTGATTTATTGGACATAGCAACCTTAAACAGAGGTAGTTCAGATAGTAATTTCTTAAGGTAGTTTAGAGTAAAAGAAACCTTAAAGTGGTGACCCCGACAATTAAACCTACTGTACGGGTGGAAAATAAGTGGCGGCTCATAAACAATTTCAATAAAGAGACAGTTAAGTGGTGAAGTGAGTGAAATAAAAATGGCGCAAGACACGAAGCCAGAGCTATACGTTTTATCGGTCAGCTCCAGGATACCAGAATTCTGGACGGACCAACCAGCCTTATGGTTCGTTCAGTTCGAAGCGGTCGTAACTCCACAGAAGCAGTCGGACGAAAGCCAATACCAACTGTTAGTGGCTAAGCTCGGAAAGGACGTTCTGCAGCAGGTGCAAGACATTGTCACGACACCTCCAACCACCGAGAAGTACAGCGCTCTGAAGGCAAGATTATTAAGCGTGTATGAAGAGTCGGAAAACAGGCGAATCCAAAAGTTGGTTTCTGACATGCAGCTAGGAGATCAGCGCCCATCGCAATTGCTGAGGAAGATGCAGAGTTTATCTGGTAACCGGATGAACGACGACACCTTGACAGTCTTATGGCAGAATCACCTTCCAACATCGGTCAGAGCAGTGTTAGCAGCATCAGAGCTGAAGGACCTGACCAAACTGGCGGCAGTTGCAGACAAGGTGCTGGAAACCGTGCAGCCTAGTTCGATCGCGGAGGTCAGTAGCAGTTCCAACGGCAGTAGCGTAGCCTCTCAGTTAGCCAAGCTGAGTTTGGAAGTAGCAGCAATGCGCAACGAGAGGAGACAGCAGGTGAACCGTGGGCGTTCCAGCTCACGTAGCCGTGGTTACCGTAACCGGAGGGGAAGCCAAAGTCGGAAGCGTACACCTCAGGATGCAGACTGGTTATGTTTCTATCACTTTCGGTTCAAGACAAGAGCAACAAAGTGCGTTCAGCCATGTAACTGGAAGGGACAAAAACCGGGAAACTAAACGCGATGCAGCCTAAGGCGGATTGCTGCATCAATAGTGTGAACAATCGCCTATCAATTAGAGACAAAAATAGTGGAATGCATTTCCTAGTGGACACTGGTGCCAACGTTTCTGTTTTACCTAGAGAAAAGTGTGGTTATAGGCGCGAGTGCAGTGATTATGTACTGTATGCGGCAAATGGTTCAAAAATTTCAACATATGGTGTAAAATCAATTGAGTTAAACTTGAATTTAAGGCGAGCTTTTCGCTGGACATTTATTATAGCCAATGTCAAACAACCTATATTAGGTGCAGACTTTTTAAGCCACTATAGGTTGTTAGTCGATTTGAGCCGTAAATGTCTAGTCGATCAGTTAACGCAATTACATGCTGTTGCTAGTATTAAGCAATGTATAGAACCATCAATCAAAACCATTGACATTAATCATCCTTATAATAACTTATTGAACGAATTTTCAGAGTTAACAAAACCTTTGTCATTTAGGGAAGCACCACAACATACGGTACAACATTACATAGAAACGACGGGTCCACCGGTGCATGCCAGAGCAAGACCTTTACCTCCTGATCGTTATAGAAGAGTGAAGGAGGAGTTTCAGGTAATGCAAGACTTGGGGATTTGCAGGCCCTCGAACAGCGCTTGGGCAAGCCCGCTGCATGTGGTGCCTAAGAAGAACGGGGATATCCGGCCTTGTGGCGATTACAGGCAACTCAATGCCGTCACCAAACCGGACCGTTACCCCATCCCAAGACTCCACGATTTCACATATTTGCTGACAGGTAAGAAGATATTTTCCCGAATAGATATAAACAGGGCATATCATTTTATTCCTATAGCTCCAGAGGACATCGAAAAGACCGCGATCATCACACCGTTTGGTCTCTTCGAATTCCCGAGAATGACCTTCGGTTTGAGGAACGCGGCACAGTCTTTTATGAGATTTATGAATCATACTGTATTAAATGGACTTGATTTTCTTTTTGCTTATATAGACGATGTAATCATAGCCAGTGAGAACGAGACGATACATCAAGAACATCTGCGAATATTGTTTGAGCGTTTACAGAAATTTGGAATCACAATTAACGTAGAAAAATGTTGTTTTGGCGTAAATAAATTAGAATTTTTAGGTTTCGAGGTTACAACTAGTGGCATACGACCTTTACAGGAAAAGGTGCAGGCAATTGTCGATCTGCCTAGACCTGAACGCGTAGACGAATTGCGACGTTTTCTAGGGATGGTTAACTTTTACAGGAAACATATCCCAGGTGCAGTCAAGAGCCAAGCTGTTTTGAGTAAATATCTACATAAAACCAAAAAGAAAGACAAATCACGTCGGGGTCACCACTTTAAGGTTTCTTTTACTCTAAACTACCTTAAGAAATTACTATCTGAACTACCTCTGTTTAAGGTTGCTATGTCCAATAAATCAAACAGCATATATAAAAACTGAGTCGTTTATTTTAACCCAAGAATGCTATTAAAACTACCTTACTGTACGGGTGACGAATATCGACTGAATTTAACGTCGACGCGCTTCTGCCGACATGGCATTATCGCTGTCCCTACATACCCATATTGTTGCTTTGAATAAATGAATTTGAATTTGATGTTGACCTGTAAGTTGGTGAGTCCCACGGTGTCTACCTGTAAGTTGGTGAGTCCCGTGTTTACCTGTAAGTTGGTGAGTCCATGTTTACCAGTAAGTTGGTGAGTCCCGTGTTTACCTGTAGGTTGGTGAGCCCCACGATGTTGTCGGTGACGCTCTTGAGCCACGCGGACAGCGCGGCGGGCTCCGCCACGTGCAGCACGCCCGACGACACCGCGGGCCGCCCGCCGCGCACCTGCGGGCGTAACACTTTATAGTAAAATGTTGACGACACTACATACTTTAATTAGAAAAAGACATCAGATATGAGTCCTTCAGATTTTGTATAGCGACAATTTTTGACATCAGCGATATGTTCTATAATACGAGTAGACACGTTCCGTTTCGTTTGACCGATGTATGAGAGCCCACAGTCAGTCGTCACAGCCGCAAACCGTCGCTATACAAAATCTGCAGTCTGTGAACATTCCATGGATAAGCCCAACCATTATCTAAGATTTGATACCGTTAAAATCCTAGCAAAAGAGAAACATTTTATCCCTAGGTTGGTAAAAGAAACCATTGAAATTAAAAAACACCCTAACTTTAATAGAGAAGATGGTTGGAAACTGTCACCAACATGGGATCCAATACTTAGTAAAATAAAAAAGAACAACCAGCAGACAGAAAAGCAGAAAAATCAAGACACCGTCAGCGCCTATTGTGTGAACCCGGCAAATTATGCGAGAAAATTACGGAAAAGATGGCGGTGAATTCGAAAATAGTTTTTTACTATACTCTAACATCTCAGTCTACCCGTGACCACGGCATTTGTAAAAATGCCGAAACGTCGGATAAATAAAATTATTAAATAAACGCGTAAAATCCTTTAAAATGAGTTTAATTTCAAGTTATTAGATGTTAGGCCCCGATTCCGAAATCACTCTCTAAAACTAAATTAAAAATATCGCTGTCACTTTCCCACGCTTTGTATTAGAAAAAGACAGATATATTGGTCTCACAAAATTTAGTCCAAGTCATATACTATTGATGAGTAAGTGACCGCGATAGTTTTAATTTAGTTGAAAGAGTGCTTTCAGAATCGGGGCCAATAACTAACCTCGAAGGCTCCGGGTCGCAGCTTGTCCGTCCCGAACACGTACCGTGTCACGTAGCCCATCATCAACGGAACTGCATAGCAAATAATTTATGTTAGTACCAATAAATAATCAAAACATCATGCCAAATGTAAAGTTGTGAACATTGTTGGATTATACAGGGTTATTTGTAATTAGCGCATCACCTCTTGCAGGCGGCTTCCTTATATCAATCCCAATTACATTAATTTGTTCTACGACTTTTTGCAAAACTTGATAATTAACGGAAAAACAAATACAAATTTGCGCGCTCTGTTATTTATAACTCTGTATTTTGTAAGACGTTCCTAAACCGGTCGCCCACCCCCCGTCGCCCGCGCGCCCGCCACGCCAGTTGCCGGTATTGTAGTTGTAGAGTATTGTACCGTTTAGATGCACCATAAAATTTGTTTGGAAAAACTTATTTTTTAAAAATATTACTTTTAATTATTCGTTAGTTAAATGTTGCTGGGATTGATGTAGAAAAGCTGCCTACAAGAGGTGATGCGCTAATTAGAAATAACCCTGTATATTTTAGAGAAAATGTATTGAGTTGGTATATCTTTGTTTATTAAAATGACATCGTTTATATTTTTTCTTTAGTCACATAAAATTTATTACAACACAATCTTTGATATTTAATATTGGTTGAGATATGTCTTTTATCTTTTCTCCAACATTGAATGAACCTTTATGTAGAGCATTAGGTCACAACAATGTACAGTGTTCAGTATGCTAGTGTGTGGCACTGACCGGTGGCGACGTCCTTCCACTCGATGGCGGCGGAGGGCGGCCGCGACCTCACCTCCTCCTCGCTGCCACTCTGTACCGACGACAAACAAGCTTTATTATACGTGCTCATAGATCTTTTGCAAATACTACGTCAAAATAATTACATCGTCACATCATTTATTATAACTCAGTTATAAGTAATTATGAAATTTAATAGAGTTTGCTTTCTTTAAATACCTCAAAATGCTATGTATATGATTTGACATATAATCTTTATGTTTAATCTACGAGTATATACTTTGTAAGGAAAATTTTATTCAATTAATATTATGATTGACAATGTCCAAAACATTTTTTTTTATTTAGTTAAAAGTTAATAATTTAGCTATTATAAATACGTTTCAATTGTGTTAATGAATAATTGAATAACGTTTACATTATTTAACAGCCTGAGTCGTGTTTTGAAACTTAATCATCAAAGTTTAAAAAATAAATTTGCCCTGCAGCATTAGGAACCATAGATGTCTACCAAGTTCTTCTTCGGTGACTGATAAACTAACTTTCCCCGCATAGGTAATGTTCGTACGCGACCGACCTGCCAGCCGCCGTTGGTGTGCTCGGCCGGCTTGTCGTTGTGGTCGTGCTGCTTCCCGCGCAGCGACGGGTGGTCGTCGCCCGCCACGCTCTCCGAGTCCGACGCGCTGTCCACTGATGCCAAAACAAGAATTTGTTCAGCAAGGTTACAGGTCAGTTAGGTGGAACGTTAGTCTAAAGATTGCCTAGACTAGGTGCTACGTAAATAGTTTGGCTTGAACTTGATATGAGTAACAATAGAAGCTGTGTTTTGGTCATAAGGCTTTTCCGAAAACTATTTTCTGATGATCTCGACCCTAATTAAAATTTGAATAGGAACGAATTATTAATAGGCTTAAAATTATTGTAATTAAAATTAAATAAATGCTGTTTGATATATATTGATTAGGTAATGAATACACCTGACGCCTGGTAACGTCACGATGATAGTTACCTTGCTTCTGCAGGAAGGGCGTGGCGGCGCGGTAGTGCTTCACGGTGAGCACCACGATGTCGCCCGCGTTGCGCAGGATCGTCACCGCGTCGTCGTGCGCGCACGCCGTGATGTACTCCCCGTTCACTGCGCCACACACACATTGACATATCTACTTTATTACCACCCTATTCTCTGGTAATATGTACTTAAAGATAGTCTATATGGTAGCTACTGTGCTAAAGTAAGCAAGGGATTTGGATTTTTACGCATTTACTGTAGGTACCTGCCGTGGGTACAAAAAATCTTTTATAGTCCACTACAATGTTTCAAAACATAAACACCTTATAAAATGATATTTATGAAAACCGTTATAATAATTAGCTGAAGATATTGCAATTATGAATGGTATCTATAAAAATATTGTATTAAATAAAACTAAGTGCTGTTTAATTAGCCATTTAAATGTGTCCCTTATGAAATATTCAATGGAGAAACAATGATTTCCAAATTAATTTGGAAATAACCAAATTGTTGCACAAAATGTTGCGTAGCTTAACAAAACCGTTTAGAATACCTCTACAAATAGAACACATAACTTAAACCAACATTGCTTGATTGGCTTCAATTAGTGAAACTAACTAGACAGGCAGACACCTAATTTACATACAGACATATGAACATCGGCTAATTGTCTGGGGAGTCAGTGCAACATTATTAATAATGCTAGAATTAGACAGCCCAACCTGATATCATCTAAACTACCCATGGAATGCATATTGCTCTGACAGTATTCAATAAAAGTTGTGTTTATTAACAAAATTGGATAATTATTTGCAATTTTTATGAAACCAAAATAAATATGAAAATCATTATTCATCATTGTCATCTTTGAATATGAAATTATGTTCAGATTAACCTTGTTTCTTCTGAGTGTAGAAAACTTACCTTTAATAACAGCATCACCCACAAACAGCTGTCCAGTCTGGTCCGCCGCCTGATCCTTGTATATTTTAGAGATAAGTATAGGAAGCTTGTGTTCTGCGCCACCCTTGATACTGAGCCCGAGACCACCTTGCTTCTGCCTTGTAATCTGCACCATTCGCTCCTACAAATAAATATTTTAGAGATTAATATAGGTAAAGTATTAATGTTTCAATAATATAAGATATAAAGTAATTGTTTCACTTGTTTTACACTTATAAATTAAGAGAGTTATAAGTGTGTTTAAACAAGTAAAAAAAATTCAGTTACCCTAGTGTGAGGGACGGAGGTGTCTCGCGGAGGCTCGGTGGGCACCAGCACCTCCTGCTGAACTCGTATCAAGTCCAGCGTGAGCACGAGCCGGGCAGGACGCGGGCGGCACTTGCCGTCCGACACCATCACCATTCCCGTGCGGATCTACAGAACGTTTCCAATTACATGTCAAAGGAAATGTAAAGTTGGTGTGCAACATTAACTTTATGAGACTAGTTCTTGGTAGGAGCTACACTCACCTTCTCGTCTTTGCCGTCCTCGGTGGGCGTCGTCATCGTGGAGTCTTCACACATCACAGTAAATCAACAACAACAACTTTATCAACAATACCTTCGTTTAAAAATACAGTTTTGAACTGATTTCTCCCTCACTCAAAACTGCGGATATTTGCTTTTGAGACTTCATTTCATAAATTGCACGTCTCACACCACGCACTAACCTCAGTGGGACGCACTAAATTAATTATTTACGACAAACATATTACGAAAACGAAAAACAGGTCACTGGCATACAATAAATCAATATAGGTGAACGGAACCAAAACAATGTGTAAATTCGACGTTACACTGTATGATATATTATCTTGTGTTACCCAAGAAAATAGTAAAGCGTTATTGTTTTTGTTTCCTTGGATTTTTTATTTATAATAGTTAATTTAAAATATATATTGGTGTTTAAAAACAATAGGACTATCTCTGGCTGGTAAGAATCCGTCCGTCCGTCCGACGAACGACGAAGTAGTTGTTAGTGATGGACTCTGACTTACGTCTGTCTGACTGACTATTCACTCATTCGTTTCAGTCAACTCAAATCGATACCTAGACAAATATCGATACTATTCTTGTGCTATTTTTTATATGAACTTAATATAAACTAAATATAATAGTCTTATTAATGTAAGTATATTAAACCTGTGAAACAAGGTAACTTTGTGTTTAAAACTTTATTGGGATTTAAATAGGTACTGTAGTAACCAGAAAATAAATATTTTAACAACACATATTGGCCCCGATTCTCATAACACTCTCTAAAACTAAATTAAAAATATCACTGTCACTTTCTCATGCTACGTATTAGAAAAAGACAGGTACATTGGTCTTACTAAATTTAGTCCACATCATTGTAAAATTGAAGGAAATGCGCTGAGGACTATAGTTTATTCGCGTTAAGAAAATAGTAAGTTGTCATTGTCAGCCGGCCTAGCCATGCCCCCCAGCCAATTAAAATGCTAGAAATTAATAAGTCGAGTTCACAGTGACCAGTTGAAGTCTGACGGTCGAACAAAACGGTTGTGTATTTTGCGTGCTCGTCCAACAATAAATTTTGAAAATGAATATTTCACCAATTCCAAAGAATAAAAGTAGATCAATAATCCATAGTGGAGAGAGACTCATAATTTACAATGTTTATAAGTACTTTAAATTGTGTGATCTAAATGCAACTGTGGAGAGCATAGTCATAGAAACAGCAAGCGCATGCGGTGTGTCCGAAAATACTGTTTATAAAATTATTATTTTTCTTTTGTACTTTTACTCCACTGTGAAAACACCCTTATCCTGTAGTTGTCACTATTTTCTTCTTCGCCGTGTCATATTACACGTACATTTTAGTTTGACAGGACTAAAATGATTACCTGTCTCTGTCGTATTCTATTGAACAGTAAGTGACAGCGATAGTTTTAGTTTAGTTTAGACAGTGTTTTCAGAATCGGGGCCTGAAGATCAATTAATTGGACAGCTATCTTTTGTGTTTTTTTTATATTTGTTAAATTTTCTTATGTTAATTTGACAAGCCTAAATAAATAATAAGAGATAAAAATGTTAAAATTTATATTGCCTAAAGACCCTTTGATATTCAATGAAATGAATGAAATACCTACATAAATCAATTTTATTTTAACACTAGCGAACCGCCCACGCTTTGCAATGGTGTAATTTTGGCCGACTTGTAACCGAAACATTGATTTTTGGCTAACTTTAAAAAACTTTTTTCGATTGTTCTTTATTTAGAAATTTAAATGAAAAAAATACCTAAAAGATGGTGAAAACCGCATTAAAATCCCTCAACTGGTTTAGGAGCAGTTAGCGGCAAAACATACAAACAGACAGAATTAGTGACTTGGATTTATACTAGGTATATAATGATATGGTTATTTCTTTAGAAACAAAATATCGGTTTTTACTTTTTGTTAAGACTGAACCTCTGCACTAAAATTTACTTTTATTTGCCCATCTTTAGCATTCAAGTTTCAAATTTCTTACATTTGTGTATAGGTAGGTAAATATGTATATAAATAACCTATAAAGTAATTCCTGCGAGTCCATGCACTTTGCCGATTATTTAATGATTAAACGAACTTACCTGTACGTGAAGTTCTATCATAATTATACGATATCTTTGTCCGAAGAGATTAGCAATAGATTACTTGTAGTAGACACGTCGGTGTTGCCATCTGCACTGTTTGAGAGTAATCAACCAGAAAAAAAATACCCGTTCCGTTCCCGTCGTTCGTTCCCGGTCTTGTAGGCCTCATTTAGTTTGGAGTAGCCGCTGTTGATATTTTAATTATTACCTATATGGGCTTAGCAAAAGCTAGGGTGGGAGGGATGCTAATCTCTTCGGACAAAGATATCGTATAATTATGATAGAACTTCACGTACAGGTAAGTTCGTTTAATCATTAATTATACATTCAATCTTTGTCCGAAGAGATTAGCAAAAGATTACTTGTAGATGTTGAGAATAATGTATTAAAATATCAATCTATAATTTTTATTAACCAAATTGTTTCAGAACAATCAAAGTAATTAGATATAAAGTGTTAATTAAACAGATCCATCAGAAAGTATGCTTTTAGCAAATGTATCACAATCATCATTTATATTTTTATTATAAAATCTATTAAAAGTATTGGAATTATTGCTCCAACCTGCAGTTTTTTTAATTAAATCAATACTGACACCCAACCTTTGTGCCCGAGAAGTTGCAGCATGTCTAGTGCTGTGGGCAGTGAAAAAAGATGTATTAATTCCACAGCTGGATAAGGTATCTTTGATCCACCTGCTGATCGTCTGTGGCGTAACAGATTTAAAAGGTTTTCTAACACCTATAAATAAAGTAATGTTATCACCACGCAGTGGTTGTGTCTTTTCAAGGTAACATTTTAAAGTAGCGACTGGACATCGGACTGGACATCTGGATTTGCTGAACACATGGTAAAATAAGGTTTGATTGTAGTGCTCCTGGGCGTGATGTTTTTATTTTATCTGGAATTTTTATGCAGACTTTATTAGGTAAAAACTCAATATTTTCAATGAGTATTTTCGATAAGGTTTGAACCCTATGGGCTGTGGAAAGAGCAATAAGTGTAGCTAATTTCTTTGTTAGCTTTTCTAGGTTCAGTTCTTCATTAGGGTACCATTTCGCTAATTGGTTAAAGACAACAGAAGTATTCCAAATGCTGTTATATTTTGGCAATGGTGGCCGTAAACGGTACACACCTTTGAAAAATCTTTTTACACGATCATCGTTTCCTATATCAGAACCATTAATCAGAGAGAGTGCAGACCTGCAACTATTCAAAGATCCATACTGAGCACCAGATTCGAAAAGCTGTGTTAAAAAGTTAATCATCTTTGGTACCGATATTTCATACATGTCGAAACTATTTGTTTTACAATATAAAAACCATTTTTTAAGGTATGTATCGTACTGCTTCAATGAACTATCGTTAAGTGAGGCTAACATGATGTGCATGGAGGATGGAGGCACACATCGTCTTAATAGTGATGTCCTGATAATGTGCCGACAACCAGGGTAATCTTCTTGTGGATGTCTTTGTTGCTGGAATGGGAAATGATAAGATTTTTATGTGGTTCTAAAAACAGGGGCTGGCTTATTAAAAGATTAGTGAATAAGGGATACCAGGGTTGGGGAAACCAATCACCGGCTTCATTATCTTGGTGAAGACGTATGGTGCAGTGTTTAACCCAAACGGTAACACATTGAATTCATATGTGTTAAGCTCATATTCAAATCTTAAAAATTTCTTGCAATCGTTATGAACACCTACTAAAAAATATGCGTCCTTTAAGTCTAAGGTACTCATAAAGCAATCTTTAGAAACCAGTTTTAAAGTGGTACGAAGATCCACAAGTTTAAAATGCTTTGTACGAATGAACTTATTTAGTGACTTTAAATCTATACTAATATAATAAAGCTGAAGAGTTTGTTTGTTTGTTTGTTTGTTTGTTTGTTTGTTTGTTTGTTTGTTTGTTTGTTTGTTTGTTTGAACGCTCTAATCTCAGGAACTACTGGTTCGAATTTAATTCTTTTTGTATTGAATAAACCATTTATCGAGGCAGGCTTTAGGCTATATAACATCACGCTGCAACTTAAGAGCGAAGAAATAATGGAAAATGTGAAAAAAACGGGGAAAATTATTGATCCTTGAGGACTTCCTTTGCGTGCGCTGCGAAAATGGTTCTAGATACCAAAAATATATGTATACAAGAATTAAGAGAACTTTTTACCGCGGGAAAACTTCGCATTCCCACGGGAAACCGACTTCTACGCGAACGGAGTCGCGAGCAGCCTCTAGTTAAGAATAAATCTCATCTGCCCATTAGGTTTTGGTACTAAAAATATCGGAGAGATAAATTGATCCGGAGAAGGTTGACATATGGAAATTGCACCTATGGATAAGAGGTTGCCGATGCATTCTTGAAAATGTACTCTTTCGGAGATTGAGTATGTTGGTTGAGTAGGCTTGCAGGTCTGAGTTATAATAGGGGTTGTGAATGGAATTTTATACCTTTCTATCCAAGACAGTGTAGTCTTGTCATTGGTTAACATCGCCCATTGATCATAGAAATAAGATAATCGCCCTGCGTACTTTACCTCATCTAGTGTCGTCTGCTTCTCGGAGCTGGACGCGACGATTGCTTCAAGAAGTTGTCTGGACGATTCTTGCGGACAGGCTCCTTGGTCCTCTGTGGCCTCTTCTGCCTGTGAGAAGGGCCTGGACCTCGCCAGTTTAAATTTTTATAAGTAGGCTTATTTGTTTTCTTATTATTTAAGTTTGGCCTAGGTGGAGCTACTTTCATTTCTTCACCTGATTTTGAAATTGCTCTTGCTGTTTTAAGGGTCTCAGCTAAGTCTTGGCTAAATAAAAACTTGTCAATTTTTGTTTCTGACAGTTGGTCTTTTAGCTCTTTCTTCAAATTGTACAAAACAAAGTTTCTTCGTATAACCGAGTCTGAGTGTTGAACATCACAGAGTATCTTACTTGCGTCCATTAAAAGTTTAATCAACTCGGTATCTTTATGACCAAGAGCAACAGAAAACGCCTCGGCTATGCATGCGATTGCGGAGGATAGTTGTTTTTGTTTATGTTCGATGCCTTGGTCTCTTTTGAGGATATTTTCTGAGATGGCAGCCTTTACTTCTGGGTTGAGTGTAGGTGCGTTTATAAGAGTACAGTTCGCCGGAAGTAAATACCTTTCTAGTAGACTTTTACGCATCTCGTTTGGCAAGCCAGAGGTCACTAGATGCTGAAGTCGAATTGCCAGGTCAGACTGGATGTCTTTTCCATAGATGGTCTTCTGAGACGGATCGGGACCCATAATCTCAAGTACTTGTTGATCAAGTTCCGGAAGTAACGGCAAGGACCCGTCAACAGTTACCTCATTACAGGTCAACGGTTGTGGTTCCATCGTGGGAGGCTAGGGGTCAATGGCGGCGCTCGTTGATGGCTGGGGCTCAGCGGCGACGCCTGTCAATGGTACCGGTTCGCAGTCAATTCGATGCACGTCTGGAATGGAGTTGTTTATGCAGTAAATTCCATAACGGCACATGTGTACCCGCCCACTAGGTTTTTTTTACTTGTTATTATTAAAATTGTTTTATTAATAATATGTGGGTAGTAAATATATTTACAGAAGTTAGTATTTTCAATAAAGTGTAAACCCCTCAGGTTAACCGCATTACTGAATATGAATACTGTGAGGATATATCGTTTTAGTTAAGTGTTGACCCCAAAAGCCAACCGCAAAACTAAATAATAACGAACGTTAACCCCAGAAGTTAACCGCATTATTGAATTGTAACGAGTATTTGTACATTCGTTTTAAGTAAAGTGTTTACCCCAAAAGTAAACCGCAGTACTTTCTTAAAAACGAGTATGATTTCAAAAGCTAACCTTCAAGGTATAACGGCTGCATAGGGCGCGAGGTATGCGTGGTACGCCGCCGGCGCTGTGTCGTCGACGAGCTGGACGTCGACGAGCTAGATCTGCTGGAGCTGGAGTCCGAGCTTGATTACCTGGATGACGACGAAGAGGAGTTCGACGGAGAATTATCACGATGATGCTGTTTACGTTTTCGCGCACGCACTAACTCCTTTTCGAGTTTTTTAATTCTCTTATTGAGGTGGTAATCACTCTCACTGCGTTTTCTTTTCCCCATATTGCATTGACAGTACGAATAAACTCGCAAAAGAATAAAATAGGGGAATAATAAAAAGGCGCGAAAACAATGTGCTGAGTGGCGAAGCATTGAAATGTGAATGAGGCCTACAAGACCGGGAACGAACGACGGGAACGGAACGGGTATTTTTTTTCTGGTTGATTACTCTCAAACAGTGCAGATGGCGACACCGACGTGTCTACTACAAGTAATCTATTGCTAATCTCTTCGGACAAAGATTGAATGTATAATTTATTTTGTTTGTTTGTTTATTTTTAACAGTAATAATCTCCAGACTACCACACCAACATTTTAAGGTAAAACTAACCCTAAACACAATGTACTAGGGGATAACCTAGTAACAGCCAGACACGAGCTAGGTACTTGATTAAAAAAAAAAACAGGAATCGAACCCGGAGTTTTCTAATAAAGAGGTCTCGATACATACCACTGCACCACCAGGTTAAAAGCCTATTTAACCATGAACCTGGTTAAATAGGATTTTGGATGCCTGGGGCTTGGTCACTCGTGAATCTCAGTGAGTATCGACGACATCTGTGTTAAGATTCTATCGGGAATGGGGACTAAAAAAATCGTCAAACATACCACAACACAAAACTTTATTTTGTTTTATTCTTTTACTAAGTATTTTTTTATAATACACAACATGTATATAGAAAGATTTTTATACAATAGTGTATAATTATATGCTAAGTAATATCAACAATACAGTAAAAAGAAATATGAATCACTTAAACATTACTTGGCAGTCTATTTTAATGATATGTATCCTTTGCAGTTTTGGAACAGCCATATAGTTTATATTAGTTAATAGTATCTAAGTAGGTACCTATAATATTATTAGTAGCTGAACAAATGTGTTAGGTATAACTTTACAAATAAAACACTTTCATAACAGGTGTTTTGGTAAATCTGTTACATTGTAATTCCTTAGATCGAAAAAGTAATTTATAGAAGTTTAAGCTTAAAGTTAAAAAGATTGGCTTTTATATAAATTAATCTCCTGACTTACAGTATGAGTTTATTTTACTTTAGAGCCATTTGATGACATTAACAATTTTATCAATAACAGTCTCGCAGCAAACGGAATAAATTTCGTACTTATAGTCCCTAATATTTACATGCTAAAAATAATTCTAATGTTAGGTTAGGTACATCCATTAAAATCTATTTTTAAGAAGTAACATTTTGCAATAAATCACATTTTTTATCATTAGAATAGTCATTCATACCTTACTTTTAAAATCAACATTGGTTTTACTGTTGTTTCTCAAAGCGAACATTTTGTTAAAAGGGAATAAGGCCGTTACTTTTTAGCAGTCATTAAAATTTGATATTAAACATGTATCGTACACTCACGCCTTTCTTGTTCTTTTCTTTGTTGATATCTGTAACAAAATATTATTTAAAAGTGAGTTTTAAATATTTTAATATTTGTATAAATAATATAAATACTTATTTTTTAGTAAAAATCAAATATAAATTCCTAAATATTTTTAATTTTAAAAAGTTGAAGAAAATCTTTACGAACTTATCTATTAACGAAGATATATCGGCAGGGACGGGAGCGAAACATCCTGATATACCGTCGCTGCCATTTTGACCACCACTACTGTGAAAAAAAAGACATGATACACTAAGAAAGGACATTACTTTGTCTTAAAAAATAAAAAAATAAATTTAATCGTAAACCTACATAATTATTTCTTATGTTTTAGCATTCCTACGGGAGCTCATGCTTTTCATTCTCTTTTGAGGGTACTAAAACAGCCTCTGTGCGAAACTCGTGAGACTTTTAAATTTGTAAAGGCAAGTGACCATTTTGCTATTGGTGTTAGCATCTCAGTAATTGTGGTTTGTTCCTAAAAGTGAGTGAGAGCGGGTGTGTGAGGGGTGCGGGGCGTGTGGCGGGGGGCGGGGAGGTACCTGAGGTCTACCTGCTGGCGGTGCGCGCGCGCCGCCCGCTCCCGTATACGCTGCCTCCACCGGATCCACCTGAACCTACACCACCATATTATTTATTTCTCTAGTTGGAACTGTTATTTTAAGAAACATTTAAACATGTGTTCAATTTATTTTTTACGTAATACATTTAGATGTTATCCATGCAAATCTTATAAGGGACATCACATCAAAGTTTTTTTGGCTACATGATGTAACTTCTAATTTGATATAATAAGCAACTGGAAAAATTGCTCCAAACAGAATAATTCGTATTCTTTACATCGCCTTCATCTATTGCCACCTAATTAGGTAACTCAGCCACAGATTTTACAACTTATCTTCAGTTTACGGTCAGGAGCTTTAAATTTTTATTTATTTATTTATATATTACGCATGCGCGAGCCGAGCGAGCGTAGCGAGCGTGGTGCGACAGCAGCCGGCGAAGCGGCAAAAAACTACTTGCTGCCGATATATTTTTTAAATTGATGGCATTAATTATGTATTTTTTAAACGTATCTACTGAGTAACAAAATAAGAAGCTGATTTGAACTTCTCTTTTGTGTCATTTAGGTATTATTATTTAAGAAGTTTACTGCTTGAATACATATTATAAATTTTGATGCTAAGAAATAATTTCTGGGTTGCATTTAGAGTGTCTTGTCTTACATAGAGAACAACTAGTGGCTAAATTAGGATTTATTTGAAGGTTGTTGATTGTAGCTGACTTAGTTATTTAGAAGGCAATGTCAAATTTTAGAGGCGGAAATTTTTATTAAAAAGAAACCGGTTTAATTACCACCCTTTTTAAATCAATTAGGTATTGGTTGCATTCGAAATTATTTATAAAATCTATTCAAGACAATGAAATCTCATTTATATGATAAATGTAAAGGTGCATATTTTGTAAATGAAGGCTACCTAAGTACTTTGCACAAGAATGTTTAGTGGGTTAGGACCTTTACATGTTATAAGAAAAACTGAAGATTCGTTTATACATAGATTAGCACCTTTAGTGGTGGTGTTGGCGGCGGAGTCGGAGCCGTCGTCGGAGTCGGTGTGGTCGCGCCACGAGGGCGCCGCGCGCAGCCGCGTGCGCACCTCCACCGTCGAGCACTGCGATAGCGACGACTCTTCTGGAAACAAATACCTCATTATGTCTTGTTTCAACTTAAACACATACTTGCTCCAGAACGAAAAAATATATAGGTAAGTATTTTAGCAACTAAGTACAAGTCGAATTTTAACGCACCACGTGAAAGATAGAAAAATTTCTAATAGGAACGAACTTACGAGTGGTTTATTAAGTTCACGATTTTCATTCCCCAACTCGAAATAAGAGAAGACCACCTAAATATTACACGAAACACTACGTACCGTATCGGCGGTGGTTGTGCCGGCGCGGGCGCGGGGGGGGGCGCGTCCAGCTCGTGGCGCGCCAGCGTGCGGAACTGCAGCGTGTGCGCCGCCGCCGCGCCGAACGTCGCGTACGGGCTGATCTCGTACAGCTCTGCTGCACCACACAACACTACCTCAATATTCGAGTCAAACGAGATACTATGAGGAATATTCATAATGTAGGATGGTGCTGTACCTCCAACTCTATCGTTAATAACAAATAGACTACAAAGTTTTAGGTTCCCAATAGTTTTAATAATCTTTTCCGTTAGGTTTAACATTTGGTGGAACTTCTAAAATATGAAATATTCTAGTTTTTTCAATTAAGGTATGTAAACCTACTTATTTACAAATAACTTTTTTGTGTTTGGATGAAGAACCTGTCACCTAAACGTAGTATTGACAAAGTACCTGATGAGTCATCGTTGTTGGACTTCTCATTGTTGATAGAGGAGGACGAGTATAGCTTCTGTCCCTCTCGCAGCTTCTCCCTCTCGGCTTCGTGGCTCTCACTCAGCTTCCTGTCGTCCCGGAGGTATTGCTCGTTCGAGAAACAGAACAATCTGAAATATGAAAAAAAAGTAAATTTGATTACTCTTTTTAGAACATTTATGGTCCACGACTAAAGTAATTTAGAAGTAAGTACAAAGCTAATTAGGTACGGTTTTATTCAGGTAGGTTGTTTTTTATTAGGCTATTGTATTAATGTATTAGGCTACTGTAAAGAATGTATTTAGGTAGGTACTTGTTTCGTGAGCGCAGCAAACACAGCGCGGCAGCTGCGGCGGCGAGCAGTGCCGCCCCCGCCCCCGCGGCCACGGCGGCCGCGCGCACGCCGCCCCCGCCCCCGCCCCCTCCACCGCGCCACAGTGGTTGCAGCGCCGGTATTCGACCTGCACACGTGATTATGATGTGCTTAACTTACGTTGCATTACTTTTGCATCTTGTGTAAGAGTGTTTTGTAGTAATAGTGCATCAGTTTTAACGGTAATGAGGAAACACGGTACCTTTCATTCACACGAAATTCTTCTTATACTGAAACTGTTAACTAAGTGAAGAAATAGATGTCGTGGTCCTTTAATCGAATACTTGAAAACGTTGGTAAGCGTGCAAATGCGTCGACCGAAAAAGATTTCACTACTCACAAACGTTAGCACTGAAACCAATTTGGTCCACTTGTTGGTACAAACATATGTTAGAACGTTCTGTCAAAATGACAGGTGGTTTAATATGGGTCAGTAAGATTGCATGTTGAGGTTTTCCCAATGAATCTGCTAAATATCTTTACATTAAACAGTATAAGTTCAACAAAACTTGTCCGAAAGTTCAGATTTTACAAATTAAAGTATTCAGTTGTCAGTCTGGCATTGACTGACATTCATCTGACATTGCTGCACACAGTGCACTACCTATCTTTTGTTTGCACCGTTAGCACTGAACGATGACGTCACTAATGACGTCAGATCGCTCAGAGTATACACACGTTCGTATTAATGGTCCACCCGTGTACACGCAAATAGTGCAGAAAGCACGCTGACAGCAATTTCGGACCAGTATAAGAGTAAAACATGCATCATGTTCATTTGTTAAAATGATCGTCATAGTAGTAGTCTAGTGTAGTGTGTGTTACCGCCGGCGAGCGTGTAGGTGTCGGCGCGCAGCACGGCGGCGGCGGCGCCCGCGTCGTTGCGCGCCTCCACGGCCAGCTCGTACCACGCGGCCGGCGCCAGCGCGCCCAGCACCAGCGACGCCGACGACACCTCCGAGCCCACCTGCACCATTCACAAACAGACATTATTTTTACCTCTTTCCTACTAGTTAAACACAGGCACGCTCACACTACGTATTACCCGATCATAACATATACTTACTAAGAAACAATGTGTATGTCGTCGTAAGAAACATAATAGGTAAAGCCTCAAATTCGCCAATATAAGGATAACAAATTGTAGCGGAAGCTTGAATCATGTTTAAAATGTAGGTAGGTACTTAATTGCGAAGTTTTACGGAATATAGGGGATCATTCCACTATGTTCACGCAGGTGATATCACTCAGGTGAACAGAATCCACTTTATTGGTCTCTTTTGTTCACCTTGGAATTCATCAATCACCCAGGTGAAAAAAACGTGGCTTATGCAATTTAAATTGTGGACTTTATTAACCTGAAGAAATATTAAAAGACAAGTATATTTAAGGTAATTTTATTGTTATTTTTATACAAAGAAACACAGCTATAATAATAACCTGGGTGAACATAGTGGAATGATCCGAATATAGGTACTGAGTAACGTTGCAATGTCTGGCCACTGGTTGTGTCGTTAATCAAGAAGCACTGAATATACCTTTTTATAAACCGTACAAAATGGCGTAGTAAATATAAATACCAAACGAACCTGGATCCAATGCTCGGAGCCCACTCTTCTATATGAGACTTTGAACCCATGTATGGGACAGCCTCCGTCGCGCCACGCGTATAGATTAATTTTAATTGCAGTTGCATTAGTGTACACATGGTCTTCAGGCTTCGGTGGTTTTGGACCTGACAAGTTAGTGACAAAATTAATCTTCAAAAAGTACTTCTCTACTTAATACAAAAACTGTGCTTTAGATAGAAAATACTAACGGCCTCCTCTTGTGGTAGCAGTTAGAATATCGCTCGGTGGTCCGATGGAGATCTTGTTTCTGGCTTGGATCTTGGCATTGTAGGAGGTTCCACACTTGAGCATATCCATCGTGTAGGTCGTCACTTCAGGACCTAGCTCTACCGTGTGCCACTCCACTTCTGACGCTTCTTTGAAGTGTAGTAGGTACCCTAAGAGTTGAATATGGTTTAGTTAGCTTTCTTATCTCATTTTATGTAAGTAAGTATAACATACGTAATCTGAGAACATAAAGGTCTATTTGTTTAATAATAAAAATATCGTTAAGTTATAGGTAAAGTATGAACGTTGTCTTATTTCAATTTCATTGATATCCATCAACCTTCTTTCGCTGGCTTAAGCAAAGCATATGTGTAGACAACGACCAGCCGAGCATGTTTGAGTGTGTGTGGTTGGTTACCGAGCAGCGGGTGGTCGTGGGGCGGCGGCGTCCAGGCCAGCGTGGCGGCGGCGGCGGTGGCGTACTGCAGCAGCAGCGCGGGCGCGGCGGGCGGCAGCACGGCCACCACCGAGTACGTCACCGAGTCCTCGCCCAGCGAGTTGCTCGCCGTGCACGTGAAGTTGCCCGCCGTGTCCTCCGTCACCTCTGTCACCGACACCAGATACTTAGCAATTAAGTGATGCTAAAGAATTCAAAAGTCTATTGACGTTAGACTCTTCAAAGTCGGTTAAAATGGGCAATCATTGAAATGATAGACCATAAAAGCTTTATTGCAACTACTTCTAAACCAAGTTGCTCACTGCTCTTTAAGTAACGTGGAGTTAGTGTGTGAGGCTGACCTCTGATGTGCAGGTGTCCGCGGCGGGTGACGGCCAGCAGCGGGTGGTGCGTGACGGGCGCGCGGCGGTGCGTCCAGCGCGAGCGCGGGGGCGGCGCGCCCACGGCCGAGCACGCCAGCAGCAGCGCCGCGCCCGCGCCCGCCGACACGCGCCCGCCGAACGACGCGATGCGCGCCGGGACTGCCGCAACCACACCGGACCATCACTCACGTATCAACACCAAGGGTTATAGGCGAAAAACTCAATAAGACTGTGGTGGATATGTAGATGCAGTGTTTTTAGACCACGTGATAAACTCACTCGTGCTGGCAGGTGTAGGCGTGGCAGTGAGTGTGACGTCACCCTCCCCGCGCCGCGTCGACGCCGACACCCACACCTCGTACACCGTCGACTCCTGTAAGCAAGGCATTACCAAATACCAGTTCTGTTTTTAACTCTAGATTTCTATTCAATAGGAAAAATATACAACAAAAACGGTTATGTGTCTAAAATTGTATAGCTAAAAAAGAAAATCACCTGCAGTCCTCGTAATATACAGAGCAGCTCCTCCCCGTCAGGTGGCACTTCCACACGTGTCGATGAGTGACGGCTATCACCCATTCTGGATCACAACCAATTCATTATATTCCTAAACATTTCTAAAAGGGAAGCAGCAGAACCGATAATAGTCTTTAAAATGTAATTACCTGACCGCCTCTCGGTAGTAAACCGTGTAATGCGTGATCACCCCGTTTGGATGGAGAGGAGGCAACCAGCTTACCAAGATTGCGTCACTCGAGTACGTCAACGCTTTGATCTTCGCTGGAGCTGATGGTACTAGAAGAATATTAATCATGTAAGAACAAAGCTTAAAATTAAAAAAGGTTCTCTACACAACTACACAATAAGTGCAACAGCAGAAATTACGTCAGTAAAGTTGATGTCGAGCCTACCATCGTCGTCGGTGAGGCAGTAGACTGGCGGCGAGCGCGCGCCGTCGCCGGCCTGCGTGTACGCCGCCACCTGCACGCTGTAGTTCGTGAACTTGCGCAGCGCGTGCAGCCACGTGTCCGTCGTGCGCACGCGCTTCACCTCGCCCGCCTCCGCTGGGATTACACGACGATTTTTTATTAGGTGGCTTTAGTAGGTCAAAGTTATCTAATGAGTTAATAACAAGTGTGTAGGTAGTTGAGTATGAAAAATTCAACGTATGAAATACAGTGTTATGTATAATAGTACTATACCGATGTCCCCGTGCACGGGCGAGTAGTAGAGCTTGTACCCCTGCAGCAGGCCGGCGTGGTGCGCGGGCGGCGGCGGCGACCACGACACCTTCATGGACGACGACGACAGCACCGAGCACGACACGTGCGCCGGCGCCGCCTCCGGGACTGCAACGATGAAAGTGTGGGATTGACCAGAAGGTTACAGTAATGAAACGGGTGTTGGCTGGAATTTTAATGGTGATTGGCTATAGCACAGTATTATTAGTAAAGGACTTATAAATATAAAACACAGGACTTACAACTATGTCAAGCTTTGTAACAATATTTTTGATAGTTTCTGTTTTGTGAATTGTCTGCAAACTATGAAGAAAACAACAGTTTTCATTGAGTACCTCCTTCGAGCGTGGTGGCGACCACCGGCGGCGAGGCGGGGCCGGCGGCGGCGGCGGTGAACGCGCGCACGCGCACCTCGTACCGAGTGAACTTGCGCAGCGACGAGATCGTCAGCTCCGTCGTCGACCACCCGTTCACTGTGATCGTCCTGTTAACATAAATCAACTATTTTGTAACCAAACTTATTCCATTTTTTAAGTTTACGTATGATTTATGTAATTTTCATCACAAACATTGTTGAGCGTGGCGATATTCTAAGTTGTTTCAAATAAACTTTAACTTTTTGGAGTAGTAGAGTCTAGCTGTAGGCTCTTTCTGCAGCGTTTACTGGCTGACTCGACCGGTGAAATACTACCGTGAAGTAGGGACGATATTCCTGCGTTTCGTTCGGTGAGTGCGGTATCCGGTGTCCAATTTTGTCAAAGGCTCAGCAACACACCCCCAACACCCACAGTGTTGCGGGTAGTTATGGGCGGCGGTGATTACTTACCATCAGGTGACCCGCATGCTCGTTTGCTTTGCTATATTATATACAGGGTGATTGGTAATGCAATACATTCCTTCTAAGAGGTTAAAGTAGAGCTTATTTGCAGACAATTAAGGCATAATATGCTACGTCCGAAAATTGATAATTTCTGAGATATGCAACATTTAAGATTTTTTATAAAACCCAATTATAGAAGTTCAAATGAATCCTTTTAATGAAAAAATCAAAATTGAGTTTAATGTTTTGTTGTTTTATGGTAGCTTGATAACTAAAATTACATTTTAGATTCAAATTTGCTAAAATTAATCGTCCTTATTTTAGAAAAGTCAAGAAACCAAGAACAACTTTTTAAAAAAGTTAAGTCTTATTGCAATAAAAAGCGATTTTCTAAAAAAAAGTCCTAATAATGTTGCGTACAAATTGCATAAAAAAAAATCCCAATTCATAAGCTATTCAAAAAGGTAAATTTATCATACTAAAACTAAGTGATTGACAACTCTACTAATAACAGAAGTAACCTCTCACTTAGAACGTCTCTACTTTGTGGTTACAGCGCACTTTTGCAGTGTTTTCTTTGGTTGATGTCGCCGTTTTGCACAGGGATAATGCAATTACATTAAAGTCTGCCGTTAAAAAAATTAATTTTGTAAAAAGCCAAAGCTTCAAGTGTGCAGCCTTTGCAGTCAAATAGAAAAAAATGTGTTAAGCGCGAAAAAAGTGACCTCTATTAAAAGAAAACTAACTGCATATTTTCATTAAGAGCTCTTGAAATGGTATTATTTAAGATCCTTGCCTTCGAAGACTTTTTGTAGCGATGCTGCCGTGCGTCTGGGTCGCGGTGGCCTCTTTCTGCGAGGACGTCATGTCGCAAAAGGAGGCTGCGGAGCGGGTGCGTGAGAACGATCCTCCAGCATCGCTACAAAAAGTTGCTCTGGGCGAGGGCCTTTTGTCATGAATTTTTCTTTCTCTGAAAATGTTCTTCTTATTTACGTACTAGTGGCCGCTCGCGACTCCGTTCGCGTAGAAGTCGGTTTCCCGTGGGAATGCGAAGTTTTCCCGCGGTAAAAAGTTCCCTTAATTCTTTCATACATATATTTTTGGTTTCTAGAACCGTTTTCGCAGCGCACGCAACGGAAGCCCACAAGGATGAATAATTTTTCCCATTTTTCCCCCATTTTCCATTATTTCTTCGGTCCTAATAGTTACAGCGTGATGTTTTATAGCCTTAAGCCTGCCTCGATAAATGGTCTATCCAACACAAAAAGAATTTTTAAATTCGAACCAGTAGTTCCTGAGATTAGCGCGTTCAAACAAACAAACAAACAAACAAACTCTTCAGCTTTATAATATTAGTATAGATTGTGTAACGGCAACGCTGTTACAGCAAAAAAAGTACTTGTTGCGTTTTCGTAATCGACGTGTGTCAAACGTTAGTGCTTTGGGGACGTATCGACGTCGCAGAAAAATAAAGCTTGTATCCGCCCGAATAAGTGAATCTAGTAGACCTCGAATTTGGCGAAGTAGACGAAGAAATGATAGATGTTTTTCGCAGAAATCTAGCAACCACCACAAGAGTTGGCGACTTCGATCAAAGAAAAAACAACAAGTGATGTGTAGTGATTAATGAAAAAGTTGTAGTTAGCTTTCTTTCTTTTAATAGAAGTAACTTTTTCCGCACTCAGCATACTCTTTTTTTCTAGTTAACCGCAAAAGCTTCACACTTGAAGGTTTGACTTTTCAAAAAAAATATTTATTTAACGGCATATCTTAAATGTTATTGCATTATCCCTGTGCAAGACGTCGACATCAATCAAAGAAAACACTACAAAAGTGCGCGGTAACCACAATGTATAGGCGTTCTAAGAGAGAGGTAACTTCTTTTATTAGTAGAGTGGTCAATCAAATACTTAGTTTTAGTATGACAAATGTCCCTTTTTGAATAGCTAATGAAGTGGGGAAGTTTTTTATGTAATTTGTACGCAACATTATTTGGAGACTTAAATGTTGCATATCTCAGAAATTCTCAATTTTCGGACATGGCATGATATGCCTTAATTGACTGCAAAAAAGCTCTACTTTAACCTCTTAGAAGGAATGTATCGCATTACCAATCACCCTGTATAAAAAAACGCATTTCCTTTTACTAAATAGTTATTTACCTGGTGGCATTAGGCTCGTTGTGCGCGCTGAGCTCGGTGCAGGTGACGACGTACCCCAGCAGGTCCCCGTGCCAGGCGTCGCGCGGCGGCGGGCGCCACGCGGCCTGCAGCGCGCCCGCGCCGCCCGGCGCCACCTGCAGCGACGACGGCGGCTCCGACGGCGCTGCACCGACCACCACAACGGTATTATCACACACACATGCTGTCAACTCTAACTTATAAGATGAGTTAACTGTTTCTAAACTCGTATTGCTTTTAGTCTCAGAAATTTTTACTAGTAGAATGTTGGTTTACTAGTTTGCGTAGATTGATCATCTGTTCGTAATCTTGAAAGTTTTGCGGTTCTATTTTTTTCTACAAATAAATACTTTGTTTCATTCTCACCTTCTTCCTGAGTTTTGACGACAACTGGTTCAGTATAGGGGCTCATGTCGATGGAGTTTATGGCCGCAATTCGAATCATGTAGGCGGTGTATGGTTTTAAACCGCTTAGCAGAGCCTCGTAGTGTGAGTCACCTTTCTTTGTGAGACTATAATATGAAAAAATGGTCTTATAAGAAGATCTTGCAACTGCATTGTTTTTGCAATGTTGTTGTGAATCTCTTTGTACACTTACACGAGCGCATGCGTGCTGGGCGCGGTGAGGGAGACGTTGAGCGCGTGCGCGCGGTGCCAGGGCGGCGGCGCGGGGGGCGCGGGCAGCGGCGCCAGCTGCACGCTGTAGCCCAGCAGCGGCGCGTTGCCGGCCCAGCCCTGCGCCCACGACAGCCGCACCGAGCGACCCGACATCTCCGTCACTGCCAGCCCTTGGGGAGCCTCCGGTTTTTCTGTGACAAACAGTACGTAGATTAACCAACCAACAACTATACTTCTGTATGTATTCAAAAGAACCTCTTTTGGTTGTTCAGACATAAAACCGTCCATATGGTAGATATATTGCGTATCTTACTATCTGGCTATAGGGAAAACGTATGAGTTTCTACGGTTCCAAAGAATCTTCGCCCAGTAGTTAGCTCTGTACCTATGTGGTTTTAAATTTATTTTGTACAAACTGGAAAATCTTTATACATATAAGCCAAAAGATGAAATAATTTTCTTTAGTCAGTCAGTTATGCGTAAATAATTGGCTGAAAGAAATTCTTACCTTGGACGGATAAATAAATGTAGTGATCGCTGTGTCCGTACGCGTTGACCGCCTGGCACCTGTAGACGCCGGAGTCGGGCCGGTCCGCGCGGCTGATGTGCAGCTGCGACCTCAGCCCGCTGTCCGTCTTCGCTTCCGATACACTTAACCTACAATGTATGAAAGAAACGTTTCACCTAAGATAATCAAATTCTATGAACAAGTAATAATATATAACTAATTTCATATGTAAAAATGACTTATGTGAACTTAATGACTTATGTGACCTTAGGTCATAGACCTATAATTAAACAATATTTGTACGCTCTAACGAGCATAACATGTTGATTCATAAACCAATTACCTACTGTATCATGCTATGCTAAACACACATGTTATATGCAAATAAATAGTCTTTGTCTTTGTCTTTGTCAAAAGTCAATCAAATTTAAATAACTTGGTTAATAAAGCACAGTACCTATAAGTGGTGAGGTCCAAAGGTCTCATATTGTGCATCCACGTCAGTCGAATTGGCGTGTCTCCTCTGACGTCACAGGTCAGAGTGGCTGGTGACTCACGCCGTGCCGTCATGTTGTTTGTTGTAAGTTCAAATCGAGCAGGCTCTATAACATTTTAAACGCTACTATAATATAGTTAATATGATAAATGCATACAGTTAATAAATTAATCTGCAGGAAAATGTTTACGAACCATTAACAGCAACAAATATAGTCTTGGTAAGTGGTGCGCCAACGCCGTTTTCTGATTTACACATGTAGTTTCCTTCATCATAAGGCAGAGCTGCCTCGATCCATAAAGTGCCGTTGGTAAAAAACTGGAACCTTCCCCCCATATTGATGAGCGGTATGAAGTCTGTCGAGGAACCTGCT
Organism: Emmelina monodactyla; assembly: GCA_916618145.1. Classification (NCBI taxonomy): domain Eukaryota; kingdom Metazoa; phylum Arthropoda; class Insecta; order Lepidoptera; family Pterophoridae; genus Emmelina; species Emmelina monodactyla. The sequence goes on along the minus strand of OU745303.1, from coordinate 323,948 downwards.
GATAAATCCAATGCCAATTAGTCATCTATACAAACGTGTCGGTAACGTGTAATGGGTAGTTGGCGGCACCTCTCTGCTTGAGCCAGGTGAGCTGCGGCGCGGGCGAGCCGCTGGCGGCGCAGTGCAGCGCCAGCGCCTCCCCGGCCAGCACCTGCGCGTCCGCCGGCTCCAGCGACCACCGCGGCGACACTGCGGCGTGCGGACACAAACGACAGACTGATGACTCCAACAGTTAGTACTTGGCATATTATGTGGGAATCTTATACACCCACTGCAACCCCTAAAGATCAGAGTGCGATCTACGCTTTCGAAAATTTATCTAACCAGCTCTAACTAACGTAATATAACAAATACTGTGTTTATAAGTTAACAACCCTTAAACTTACCAATCCACTAGCTGCGAGTAAAATTTCTAACTAAGCTTACAATATTTTTTATTGCTTATGAACAAAACATTAAAGAGAAATTCCTACTAATATTTGAATATATCACTACCTTATTCAATCACTTAAAAATATAGATTATACCTACAAATCATTTATTTACGCGTTACTTTTTTGGAAACCATGTTTATCTATATATCTTAAGAATATAAGTATTTGAAAATAATAACATTTACCATGTCCCCAAGCCATCTGTAATCCAACGCTGAGCCAAACAAAAACAAAACCGTATTTATAAAGTATCTCTATGTAATCTAATGAAACAAGATTAAGTTACTTAATAAAAAAGGAAAATTAGGCAAAGAAATCATCAGGTAGACGGTTAATAACCAAGATCAAACCTATTGAAAAACCATTATTTTTTGTAAAATCGTTAAATAAACAAGAACTTCCCTACTTCAGTAACGAAAATAACACAAAGAAATAAACTTGTAAACGGTTTGGAATATTACAATAAAAGAAAATCCTGGAATGTAAGAGCTGAAATTTAATTGCTGTAAAAAGATAAAACTAACACTCTTATAACAACACTTATGTTATTGATCAGTTGAATAACTTTCACTGAGCGTGGTGTAGACCAATTTGTGCTTTTCCTATATTTGTAAAAAGTTTGCTACGAATACATTATTAGTGAAGAGTTTAGTTTTACCAACTAAACTTGCGGCAGTAAAGATACGTGATGGTTTGTGCTGGATAAAAGCGAAGGCAAATATTGAACATCGAATTAGGAAACGTTTAGTGCTCGATGGATAGTAGTGGTGCTTGGTGCTGATGCAGCATGACCGTGATGAGTGCAGGTGCTGACTAAGATGGCGGTGGTTACCTTTCACCACCAGCTCGGCGGTATAGTTTACTTTGGCGGCGGAGTTGGACGCCACACAAGTATACTGGCCACTGTGTCTTGCCGACACTTCTTTGAATACGAGATTGCTGAAAAAGTCAGCCCCTCGCTCTTCCACCTATGAGTATGGTTAAGTTTATTCTGTTAACTATCTCTGGGCAGACAGACTTGACTAATGAAACCATATTTTTTAAATCTGACATCCAAACAAGGGAAATTACCTGTAAATCGGAAGGAATCGGCAAGTTGTCCTTCAGCCAGGCGAAGTGCACCGGCATGTCTCCTGACGTCACGCTGCAACTAACTTGAGCACGTTTGCCTTCTTGTAGATTGGCACTAAATGAGAATGGTTCAATTTCGGGCGGATCTAGAACAAAAATTACATTAAGATATTCGTATTCTGCTTATATTATCGCTTATCACTAGACAAGTATCTAAGAAATCTTACTGCTGACAACAAGCTGTAGTTCCCTCCGGGCTATTTCTCCGTGGGGACCCATCACTGCACATGTATAGGCTCCAGCCTGAGAAGCATCAACTTTATTGATCCTGAATGCACCATCGGTGCCGCTGTCCCAGTCTACTGGTGCTCCATCTCGCTCCCACTTTACTGATCTAAAGGACAAGGTAAAGGTTTTTCTATGGACTGAGAAAACGAAGTCTCGAAGTAAGTTAATATTATTAGATACTTACGTTATTGGATAGCCAGAATATGGACAATACATTATTAGCTCTCTTCCAGCTACAGCTTTGATTGGACCAATCGATCTCACGTATGGTGGTCCTACAACACATCAAAGTATTTATTGTTAATTCCAGAACAACATATTATAAGACCTGAAGGTTTTAAAATATAATAAAAAATACCTACCGTAAATATTAAGCCTAGAAGTATGCAAGACTTCCCCTAAAGAATTGGCAGCTTTGCAGGTGTACAGGCCTCCGTCTTCTGATCTTACGTTACTAATGTTAAGGTAGCTGACGACATCGTTGCTTTTTGTTGCGAATTGTTCTATACTGTATCTGTCAATATAAGAAATATTTCATACTTCATTGATTCATAATCAGGGAATACTAAGCAAATCTCTTTAAAGTATACTTGCCTATGACCCCTGGCCATAGTATTGAGAGGCTGTCCATCCAACAGCCATGTGAAGTGCGGGGAGGGGGAGCCCACTGCTGAACATTTGAGGGTCACTACTTGACCTGGACGGAGTACTTGCTCGATGAATGTATATTGTAGTTCTGGGGCAGTGTCTGTTCAAGTAAAACATGGAATTTTAGCGCTGTTTTGTCTCGTCAAATAGATTTAAATCGTTATTAAAGCGATTGGGAGTATATAGTTGTAGTTACCTCCCAGCCTGAGCTCGGCGGTGGCCTGCGCGGAGTCCCGCTCGTTGCGGCCCACGCACTGGTACATGCCGCGGTCGTGGCGCCCCACGCCGCTCACCACGAGCCGCTCGCCGCCCCCCAGCACGCGCACCCGCCCCCCCCGCGCCCGCCCCCAGCGACACGCCGTTGTGCAGCCACTCCACGCGCGGCGCCGGCCATCCCGACCACGAACAGTTAATCGTCGCTGTGCCACCGCTGTTCACCGTCTAATAATTAATAAAAAACTTGTAGAAAGCCGCGGTATTAAGAAGTGTCAAAGGTTACTTAATAAGATAATTTTGTTCCTACGCGATTGAAGCCATAGGCGGAAGGCTAGTTTGTCAAATAGTTATCGTAGCAACGATATGGCCAAGCCACATATTTTGACTAAGGTGTAGAGTTTTTGAAGTTAGAGCGTGTATGCTCAACATGAAATCTGATAATTTTGACAAAATTAGCAACATTTTACATGAAATGTTCGTCACTCTTAGTTACAAACATAATCGTGTAATTTATGTATAAAGAGATACTTTTATTGCAATTACGTTAGTCTTATGTCTTGTACGATATTAAATCCCTAATAATGCATTAAAACTAACAGTTCGAGGAAACAACTATATTAATATCAAACCTACATACTAGTACATTATTCAAGCAGCTGAAAACTAAAATGAGAGTTATCGATTTCAAACAGTTTAGGAACACACTCGTCGGTCGTCTCTACTTATACGCTGCTTGCCTCTTATTTTTGGAACACCGCCCAGTAAGAGAGCATGTGGATGTTATAATATATAAACAAACAAACCCCAATCAACTCTATAAATACTTTAAGGGCTACGAATTTATTTCCAGCCGAAAATCAAAGTGTTTTTAAATCGACCTGCATTTTTACGTCTTTCTTGAGCAGGAAATACTAGTATAGGTAAGTATAATTTAACTATATTTTGATTATTATAATTATTTTGAATATATATTTAACATGTATCGTTAACATTTAGTTCTGGTTATCAGTCGCACGTCGTTGTTTGAAGTAGTTACATTAGGTACTACATACTTTGTTAATTGCTACTAACTATTATTAGGAAATATCTAAATTGTATGTACACTCATACAACCCTCGAAGCTATTACAGATTAATTGTTACAATGGTTGCTGGTTGTACACGGAACAGCTAACGCGCGCTACATCATGTAGTAATTTGTTCGCAGAAACTTTATTAAACTTCTACTTTGAAATTCTATTAACTTTACTCCAAGTAAAATGTTTTATAATTGCTCACCGGTTAAATTACATGCCTATTTCTAATAAACTATTGAATCAAAATGTGATATCCATCTATCATGTGAAAAGGTAAACTTTTGTCATAAAAACCTATTTGTAGATGAAGCCTATTGTTGTGGAGTTATCATCGAGCGGCGCGTCGTGTTCCAATCAACGCAATCCCTGCTCCAAATAAAAACCTCGCAGTTTCATGAAAACAAAATGTTACAATCTATTGGTTGGGGTTACTGCGACGTCCGAAATATATGATTTATATTTTACACACAGAAATGAATAACAATATCATTCATATCACTCCACCAATTTGTTTTTCAGATTTACGGCAAAGGATATACAAAAAATGCTGGTATTTTTTTTACCTTTGATGGTCTAACAAAAAAATGGCTCAATAAATGAAATGTTTAAAGATTACAAAAATAGTTATACATAAAATATTGCAAACAAAGAAAACATGTTATTTGCAATTCGTTTGGCAAAGGTTGCTCTAACAGGCGGCTCCTTGCCCTCAGTTTCAATGTGAAACAATCAGCCGGGTCCGGGCCCGGCGGAGCCTTCAAACCTTACTTTTAGGGTTCCGTACCCAAAGGGTAAAACTCCGCTGTCTGTCTGTTTGTCTTCAGGCTGTATCTCATAAACCGTGATAGCTTGAAAGCTGAAATTTTCACAAATGATGTATTTCCGTTGCCGCTATAACAACAAATACTAAAAATAAAAAATAAATATATAAACGGGGGTCCCCATACAATAAATGTGTTTTTTTTGCTCAAATTTTCACAGAATTTTAACTTGTATATTACCTTTCATAATAAATCATGAAATAACAATAAAGTAAATATTAAATTATCCCATACAACAAACGTAATTTTTAAACAATTTTTACTTTAGAAAATGATAGTACCCTTCGTGCGCGACTCCGACTCGCACTTGCCCGGTTTTTATAAACTCGCCTACACTCCTTATAAAGTTGAATTTGTTCAGGATTTGGTCCGGATTTTCTTTGCGCTCAATGGTATTAGGTTTTATTGTTCCCGCGCGTTTATTTTGAAAGGAATGTTGCTCGCAGAAAATATTTTTGGCAGTAATTGGCTGAAGAGCTTTTCGTTGTACCGTTCCTAGTTGTTTTTTCTCGCTGTAATTATCTATTACTGGTTCTGTTTGTACGCGAATCAAAGAAGCTAACGATTGGATCGAAAAGGATCATCCTTTTAATGTGTTTTCGCGTCGTTGAATATTTTAACAAACAACTTCGTTACGTGACTATCTAACTTAACTTTTTGCAGAACAATAGGTACATAATAATAATAAAAAAATAATAAAAACTTTTATTTCCGTAAAACATAGTTACATTACAATAGAACATTTTTTTCTTAAAAACTATAAAACAGAATAGGTAACAGTGTTTTCTTCTTAAAACAATGGAAAGATACAGCGACTCTACACTAAGCTGAGTAAGCTTGTAACGTAGAAGACTTGGTGGAATTACAAATTTATAGTTAATTATGGCGGTCGGAACATCTTAAAATAAAAGTAATTACGTTAACACCTAATATAATTGAGTAACAATTTAAATTAAATTAAAACTATTGAACAAAGTTAAGTAGTAACCTAAAGAACAAAAAGAAAATGTTTAAATAAAATATATATAATATAAATGACATAAAAAAGTATTTAACTTCCTAAATGCTATTAAATTAAATAAAATTTTATGGAAGTGCATGTCAGTTACAGTGAGTGAAGTGAGTGTGTGTGTGTGAGTATGTATGTGTGTAGTGTGTGCGTGTGTGTAGTGTGTGTGTGAATGTGAATGTATGTGTAAGTGTATTTATGTTTACAACATTCATAAATAAGAGTATTTGTTTCATCTCCTAATAGTTACTAGATTTTCGGTTTCGAGGTAATCAAGTTTTAGTAACCATGACTCTATTACTTTTTTGGCTCTTCTATTGCTTAACTCTTTTATGTTTAATTCTCGGCAAATTTTGTTGTAAATATGAGGAAACAAGAAATTTGGATGATGCTGAGCAAACGTAGATTGGACAGGATGATTTGGTACTTTAAATATTCGTTTTTCTAATAGCATGTTATATTCAGGAGATAATATTGTCTTTTGGTGTGTGTAAGTAGAGGCTCTGAGAATGTATAGTTGACGGACTCTTAAAACTTTTGTTTCTTTATATAGTAAGTCAGTGCTAAATCTAAAGTTCTTTTTAAACATTACTTTTAGTACTGCCCTTTGGGACCTCTCTAGCTCTAAGAATGTTGATTTCATAGACCCTCCCCATACTCTGATACAGTAAATTAAATGGGATTGTGTGAGTGCCTTGTAAACCAGTAGCAAAATGTCTTTATTAGCTGATTGTCTTAAATATTTCATGATTACAATTGATTTTCTTAGTCGCGCTGAAAGCTTTGATATGTGTCGTTTGAAAGAGAGATTTTCGTCAATAATGACTCCTAGATATTGAATGGAGTCTGTACTTTGTATTCGTTCGCAGTTACAAGATGGACTATCAATAATTTCGTTGCATGTGTGAAATTCAAGTGGTTTTAATAAAGGTGGCTGTGACGCTTTAGTTTTGTGGAACGCTATATATTTTGTTTTATTTACATTTAGCGTGAGTAGATTATTTTGCAGCCAAAGAGACACTGATTTAAGGCCTATTTCTGCAGAAGAAAATACTTTTTCCCAAGAGTTGTCTTGAAAAAATATGACTGTATCATCTGCATAGCAAATAATATCAGCATTGAGACCTTGTAATTTAAGTAAGTCACACATATAGATTATAAAAAGAGTTGGGCCTAAGATGCTTCCCTGGGGCACACCAAATTCTATCGGCATTTGATCACTGGTTTCCATGCCAATCCGAACACATTGGCTACGGTTATTGAGATAGCTCCGAAACCAGTTGTTTGCTAAGCCTCTTACGCCATAAAGATGAAGTTTTTGAAGAAGAATAGGAATGGAAACCGTATCAAATGCCTTAGCGAGATCCAAGAAAACACCAAGGCAACACTTCTTATTATCGACTGCTGAGGAAATAATATCTGTAAGCAATAATACTGCATCTTCCGTAGATTTACCCGATCGAAAACCAAACTGTCTTTCTGGAATGATATTGTGGATGTTCAAAAAATGTATTAGTCTTTTATTCACAATTTTTTCCAAAAGTTTTGAAAATATAATTAAAAGTGAAATGGGTCTGTAATTACTAGGGTCAGATTTTTCACCACTTTTGTGAATGGGAGTGACCATGGCTATTTTCCAGGAGTCAGGAAATGTACCAGAGGAGAGACTTAAGTTGAAAATGTGTGTTAAGGGAGCAATAATAGATTGTTTAATTTGTTTAATAAGTGAAGGAGTGCAGTTATCTAAACCAGGAGCGCTTTCATTTTTTAAGTCACAAATCAGCTTGTTTACCTCATCTGGGTTTGTGGGTGACAAGAAGAATGATTCTGCAGAAGATACTGCAATATTAATATTACTAGCTAGATTATTTTGTGTCATACGGAGCTTATTTAAAATTTTGTCGGCCAATTTCTTTCCGATTTGAGTAAAATATTTGTTGTAAAAATTCAGAGAATCATTTGTATTGAGCTGTGTGTTGCAAAGTTGAGTTGAATGTGATTGATCTTTATTCATGTGACATATGTCTTTTATAGTATTCCAAAGTTTTTTTGGGTTCTTTTTATTAACTGTTAATTGTTGACTTTCATAGTCACTTTTTAATTTTCGCAAAAGGTTGTTTAAGAAGTTACGGTAACGTTTGTAAGTAATTTGAATTATTTCATTTCCGGGATTATCGCGCGCTTTTTTATGCAAATTATCTCTATGTTTCTGACATCTTAAGATTCCCATGGTTATCCAAGGTTTTAAACAGTGTCTTGTTCGACTAGTTGTAATTTCTTTAGAATTATTACCAATAGCTAAATGCAAAATTTCTGTAAAAACTTGAACTGCGGCATTTACATCAGATTCGTCGGTAACAACATTCCAGTAAGTACGATCAAGTTCAGTTTTCACTGCATCGTAGTCCGTTTTAAATCGTGTACGTCGTGAAGTAGTTTTAAGAGTTCTAGTTTTCAGTCCTAATAAACACATATAATGGTCCGTAATATCAGTGCAGCAAATTATACCATGTGCATTTAAGTGTTTTTTTGTAAAAAAAATGGTCTAAACAAGAATTTAATCGTGTAGGCATTGTAATAGCTGGTAATAATTGGTGTTCAGCTAGCAGGCACAAATAATCAGAGGTTTGAGAATCTAAAGGTGTGGAACAAATATCTAAGTTTATATCCCCCGAAATAACTATATTACTGACATTTTTATTAGTTTGTAAGATTTGATTTAAAGATAATAAGAAATTATCAATGTTAATAAAGACTGGAGACCTATAAATGCCAAAAACTAAAACTTCAGAGGTAATTCGTATTTCAAGACAGTTACAGTCCTCGCATTGTGATTCAACGACGCTTGCATCTAATGTGTTTTTAATGTAAGCGACAACTCCTCCGTTTTTATTTATAAATTTGAATGTTCTGTAAGAGTTGTATCCAGGTATTTGAGGTATTATAGAAAAGTCGTTTAGCCAGCACTCAGTTAAAATAATAATATCTATAGATAAATTTATACGGTTTAAAGCCACAAGAAAAGAGTCGAAGTTATGTTGAATACTCCTAATATTTAAAGTAATAAGTTTATAGTTAAATTCAGGTGTTAAAATTTCACTACAAGATTCTAGATAATCCAATTTTGTGCAGTCTATAGAGAGAACGTTATCAAATTCGTTTATAAGTTGATTATTCATTAAAATTTAAAGTTGTTAATAGTTTAAATACTAGAAAAGGACTCATGTGACAGTTAAGACTGCAGTATTCAATTGTTTTCCTGTAGTGAACATGTAGCGAAATGTTTGATATAATGGAGATTATTACTTGTATGGATTTATTATTTGTATCATAGAAGTGATATGTGTAAGTGTGTAGTGTTGAGATATGAAACAATATAGATTTGTATTTAACATAAATATTATAGTAAAAAAAATTAAAATACAAAAAAAGATAATTTAGAAAATAACAACAAAAATAGTTACACTTGGGTTTAAGCAAAAGTAATCTTAACTTATGAACATGAATGAAAAAATTACAACATACAAAAAATATTATAAGAAAACTAAAACAAAATATGAAGTTGTAGATAAACAAAAATAAAAATAAAATGACCAATTTAAGGAACATGAAAAAAACATTGTGGTAACTACTTTTGTTGAGGTACTGGCCCAATTTTCTGATCCATACGTTTATATTTTAGTGGGGTTCGTATTTTAAGTTTAATTGTGCGGGTTGTTCTCTGTTTTCGTTGTTGCTGCGAGTAAGTAAACATTTAAGTGCCCGTGAATGTGGCCACTTGGTTTTATAACCAGAAATGTACATTGTTTGCAGTTCCCGAGTCAACAAGCTCGTGTACCTCTGCTCCTTTATCAAGATATATTTGAACGTCATTGACGCACAACGGGGAACTCGTCGGCGGGTTTATTTAGCTCTACTTTGTACACGAGGTAATTCCCACGAAAAATGGAATTCATAAATAATGTTGGCAAAAGGAACTCTATCTTTGCACCTTATCACGGTATCTTGAAGCTTTATTTTGTGATCTGTGAAATTACAGCTTACAACTGTGGTTTTGTGCTACCAGATTTAGAGTCAGATTTAAATTTCGGACTAAGTCAAAGGATTGATTAATAAACAAATTTCTGATAACTTCGTTTCTATTTCAGTCTAATTTGGACTTTAGAAACTTTCCATTCTGACGGCTCGTCTGTTTTGGAAATCAATTTGTGAGGAGAGGCAGACAATTTTAGTTTTTAGGTAAGACAGGTGATTTGTTCATTTTTTATTTGTAATTTCACTCGTTGCTTCATTGTTGCGTGTTATTTTGGTTTATGATAAGTTAAGCACCTACTTAGGTGCACTTTAGACACAAAACAAAATATAGGGCCATAAATATTCGTAAAAAACGAAATTAATGCAAAATCTTTTAGTAGTTTGAATAAAAATTCCTTTTTTGATCTACGTGCGAAGTTTTACTTTGGGCATAGAATAATATCGGTAACTGAATTTGTAAGACGATAGCTTTTAGCTGCCGAACAACAAACACAGATACTTTGTGCGTCGTGTCGCACACCGTGGAACCCCCCTGTTTCATTGTGATACCTACTACCTCCCCACTGCTGGCGAACGATTTTCAAAACATCAACTCCTTTGCGTAATAAATAAAAAAAAAAAAGCTGTTAGCTGCTATCCACCTAGTGTTATATTAATATAAGTGGCCCACGCTTCGCAATAAATGTTGTTCAACTTGTTTACAAACATATATTTTTAGCTACCTAAATAAAAAAAAAACTAAACTTAGCTATAGGTAGATTGGCATAGGTTGTATGTTTATAGTTTAAGTTTATTTTGTTACTAACATTAAATATAAGTTTTATAGTTTTGTAAAAATACTAATAAATGGGCCTATGATGCCATAATAAATCAATAAATTATTATTATTATTATTATTTTTTATTTACAAATTTAATGTAAGTATAAAATAAATACAAAAAATCCGTAAATAGCAGACACACATACAAACAGACAGACAGCTTCTTTGCTTCACCTCTATACCATGTAATGATGATGATAACGACAGTGGTATACCTGCGAGTGCGGTTGTATGTGCATGGCGAGCGGCGCGCGCACGTCGAGCCGCAGCCGCGCGGTGGCGTGGCCCTGCGCGGACGCCGCGCGGCACGCCCAGCGCCCCGCGTCGCCCGCCGCCGCGCGCCGGACCACCAGCGACTCCTGCGCATCACCGGGAACTTAGCATGGGCTGTAGAGCGGCTTCACAGATTTAAACAGAGAAGGGGACACTTTCTTAAAAACAGATCTCTATCTGAACCATATTCATGACACGAAAAAAAGAACCGTGCCTATTTTTCCTGTTAAGAATATTTTTCAGACTAAAAGGTTTTCAGAATAAAAAGAACTGAACGGCTTCTGGTATGAATTAAAAGATAATAGTCATCCTTATTGTACAACATATTAATTAGATTCTTTAACCGGGATTGGCTTTCGCTTTTCACTGCTACCACATGAGTAAAGAAACTGAACAGAGACAAAGCTACATACGAATGCGCTGTGACAGGTACATCACTACAAGTGCAACGCGTGTGTGTGCGTGACCACTGGCCGCTTGTCACGTATGAGCCGAAACCGCTTCAAACTAGATCAGCCAGTGGTCAATCTCAGGGCGTGCAGGCGTGACGCGACGCTCGCACGTTGTGCGTGTTTTGTTTTTGTTTTCGAGTTTCTCACATAATACGTAGTAATACTTTTGTTTTAGTATTTAAACCATAAATATAGGAAAAGATTCTTTTTTTTGCCATTATAAGGACTTTAATGAAGGTAGTGTGAAATCAGGTTTTTTGATAATACCTCCTGACAATTTTATTGAATTTGTTGAATTGCTTGAGCAAAAATTTCGCGAATATTTTGATCTTCATATTAAAAATGTTAATATTGGTAATGACATATTAGCACGTTTGCAAGATTGTACATTTCATATGCCATGTGAGTGTTTCCCATTGGTTTATTTGAAAAAACTTTATATTAGATTTAGAATTTATCATTCGATTAAAAGACACAACAAATTATTAAAAACCAAAAGTAATAAAAAAAAAATATTTAGAGTATGTAATTTGTAAAAAAAAACCTATTTTAATAAAAAAATTGAAAAAAAAGTACATTTATATTTTTAATTTATTCAATTGTGCCAACCCTACCAAAATAGGTATAAATTTTGCTAGCTCTTTAGAAGCTTTGTCTCTGTTCAGTTTCTTTACTCATGTGCTGCTACTCTACTAGCGGTTACCCGTCTTAAGATTAGGGTTCCAATACATCACCTAATCGAGTAATCTTCCATTAAATAATAGAGATTAGCTCAGTTATTAAATAAACATTAGCAGGCTCCCGTCAATCATGCAGGTGAACGACTTTGTTAATTAAGTGGCGATATCATGATCCCTACGTAATTGAATCTAATTCAATTTGCTGGACGCTGTCATTTTGATTGCCTTGTCAATATGATAGCTGCTTGCTGTTTTCACATTGGATATTTTCACAGTAAGTAAATAGCGATTGATATAAAAAATACAGTCATAATGCTCTTGAAGGCAGAAACGCACAACATTCTAAAATGACAACCTGTATTTTTTAAATCTTGTTTTGTCTTTTTTAATTTTCGTTATTCCCACTAAACATTGGTTATTTCCCTGTATTCTTATCCAATAGAAAACTCCGATTAGTGGGTTAGTGGCGGCGATGAGTAAGAGCGATCGCGGCCCGTCGCCGCCGGATCGCGATCATGAATCAACGTCAGATCGCGTCCAGATTACCCCCGACTGCCACTACCACTGCGGAGCTACCCAGCCCACCAGCCATTTCGATACTTTGATAAATTGGTCATAACAAAGCTTAATATGATCCTATAAATTGTGGCAAAGCTTAAAAATATCAGCTCTCAAGCTTTTAGGTTGCAAATTGTTTTTGCGGAGCAGTAATAACTGACAACCACTTTTGCAATTGATTTTTTTAAGCTCCCATACATGAGTAGTGTGAAGTACTGACCTGTGCCCGGATGTACCTGCCCTGCCCGTCCCCCTCGCGCACCTCCCGCAGCGCCCCGCTGCTCGACTCGCGGAACCATCTGCAGCAAACAAACAAGATTTCACTCCTCACGCAAGTTAATATATTCAAACAGTTGGATCGACGGGAAAATAAATAATAGAACACAATACGAGAAGAAGTTAGCTTCGTGAAAATGTGGTCAAACCATATCGCAATTTTAAAAGTTCGTTGTATTACTTCTATTTCTATACTATTCCAGTTTTTAAGTCTGCTACATTGTTCCGTTATTTTGTATAAAAGTTTTACCCTCTTGAAGAAACTTAAATTAGAAATATAACGCCATGTATAAAAACTGTTGTACCTACTTCAATTTCCCTCCCTAGCAGGGCTCTTTTCCGGATAAAAACTTCATTTCTTTGAGGCTTTTATCAGATAGAGTACTTCCGTCTTCAGCGTGCTTTCAACTCGGGGTTGGTAAGATTTTTCGTGTTTTAATAACAAGGCGACGCTTTACTTGTAGTTAAAGCTGATGACACAAGGACTACATGCACAAGTTCTGCCTGATAAATTTAACAAAGGTGTAGAATTGGAAACAACAACATAAAAAAACTAACAACTAAATTCAAAGTGTTGACAACATTTTCACAAGCTCCGTACGTAAAAAAAAACCTACGATCGTTGAGTCTGCACGAACTTTGTGACGAGCAACTCGATTGATTGTGTTTCCACTTAATTCTGTAAACGAATGCCTCTGTGAATCCATTTATTGAATCACCAGGAACGCAGACACGGCTTTGTGTACGAGTACGTGCTTAATGTTACATGACGTCATCAATTTTATTTCAAAAAAAACAAATACGAAAGTATCGCTCTCGAGCAATTCTCTCGGGTATTGAAGATTTGTTGAATTATTCTGTTATTTGACATGAAACGAGAGAAATCTCATTGATTTTAAATAATACAATGTAAAAGAATCTTTTGAATTCCATGAAACAAAATTCTTTATTTTCCACGTTTTGTAAGTGGGCGAGTAAATGGCGGGTAGGTTGCAGGGACACACAGCGTTGGTTGCCTAGCAACGGCACGCACTTCTCAGCATTCATTAGAAACACAAACAAGTAAGTTGCGGCGTCGGACCCGAGCTGCAGGACCCTGGCCGCAGCGGGCCGGGAGGACAGGGTCCGGCCGAACACTGCAAATATACACAACGCTGAAGTGCTTGTAGGAAGGATTTCAGTGTTTGCATTGGATTTGTTGATCTATACCCTTCTAAGTTGGAGGGTCATTGTAAATGATACTTCAACAACACAGAACAAACTAAGATTTAAGGCTGGCTGCAAATAATATCTCTAACTGATTACGACTTCAGAAGCCTTATGCCCGTTTTCACTAGTTTCCTAACATTTAGTGGAAGCTTGAAATATTTGAAAGGCCTATCAAATTACTATTTATGGCTTTTCTTATTATTTTTTAACTACATTTTGTTGATAGTTTATACGAATAACAGAAGTAAAAAGACCACTTCCGAAGCCTGAAACCATGTATTCTTGAACCTATATATTATAATATGTAATAGTAACTAAATTTTGTAACAGAGCCCCGAAAACTCAATTTAAAAAAAATATAAGGTGGTGAAAAGTTATATACGCCGCTTTTAATCATTGCTTCCACATAATCTGATGGTTAAGGTGCAATTATTCACATTTAAAATTAAATTAAAACAATATTTAATTTTAAATAATTGCAAAATCTGATAGTATAAATGCAATTTTGTACAATTATGAACAAAAGAAAAACCAACAATGCGCCGTTTTTATTTCCGGAAGCAGTCTCTTTAAACCCTCGTACCTATATACCGAGAAAATTTCGTGGCAAGATATTTACATTTATGTGTAGTTTACATTTTGTTTGGAGACACTTAAATTAAGGTGACGTTGGTAAAAAACGGGCATTAGTCTCCAGTTGATCAAATTCTGTCATAGCTCGGTTGACAGAAGTTATTAAACTAAACAAAGTGACGTCACGCGTCTATCGGCGGATCCGCCGTCTTCTGCCGGTGAAATGAGAACTTGATGAGGGTGCTGTCTCAGAGACTCTTTGCGATTATATTACTTAGTTAGGTACTCGTCTAAAACTCAGGTGTCAAAACTATTTCAAAGTTTTAACAATACAAATCTATACTTAATATTATAAAGCTGAAGAGTTTGTTTGTTTGTTTGTTTGTTTGAACGCGCTAATCTCAGGAACTACTGGTTCGAATTTAAAAATCTTTTTGTGTTGGATAGACCATTTATCAAGGCAGGCTTTAGGCTATATATCATCGCGCTGCAACTATTAGGAGCGAAGAAATTATGGAAAATGGGGAAAAAACGAGGAAAAATATTCATCCTTGAGGGCTTCCATTGCGTGCGCTGCGAAAACGGTTCTAGAATGAAAGAACAATTATAAGAGGAAGGATAAAAAACTGTTAACCTACGTTAAGTACATTAACAGCTAGCTATCTATATCGGGTAAAAAATAATATTAGTAGTAGTGAAGTGATACTGTTAGGGACAAGATGTGGTAATGTTTCATAACCGTGGACATCATTCATACAAAGCTACAAATTACTTCCTCTTATTTACAATGAGAACTACTTAATTCTGAAAAACTTGCCTTTTCCACACCCCCCAATAATGTACTTTATTACAACGTCATAGGGTTGTTATTCAGGTAGCTGGTGTTCATTTGGTGATCGACATAATTCAGTGGGCAGTCGGCTCGGGTCCGGAGAGGGGCCGTGATGAGGGTTCATCGGAAATAACGAGTACAGTGGACTTCGTGGAATGTTGACGAATAATCAAATTAACAATTGTGGAATTTGCGACAACATGAAATATACCTACAACATTGCTGATTAACTTTTTTTACGCAATTACGTAGTTAAAGTATAGTATCGACTTGACCACATGTACAACTACAATTTATAGAAAAATAAATCTCGATCGTTTGTTAATAAAAGCGCAAGTTACACGTTTTCATTCCGGGGAACCAGACAGTTAGAATTCGAAGTGTAATCTGGCCCCGAGCTCCGCACTCCGCGCGGCGGCGGTGTGCGGTTACCGGACATCAATTCCACCTGGTGCCACCTGCCTGTACATACTGGTGTAGGATAGGTCATAACAATGACGTTATCCAATTACTTTGGCCTTTATTCGATTTCAGAGGTGTGTCGAAGACATGGGTTTAGTAGAAATTGAAGGTTATTATTGAATTATTTGGTTTGATACTTAAATCAAACGATATTTTGCTTAAAAGTCTCTGAAATCAATGAACACTTGAGTAGGTATAATATTGTACTAGATTGGTTCTAAAATCCAGTCATGAAGCGCCTGATTTTTGCTGTGGGTTTAGGATCTCTTATTACTGAAGTTGCGATTTAAGCTTCATAGGATGTCGCCGGTGATATATTTCACTTAGCACATTCTCATGTTACATTTGGTAAAGTAACCCGATCTGAGTAACGTGTAGGCGCGCTCAGAATTCTAATTCGTGCCGTGACTCGCAGATTCTTCACAGAAATCACTTCGCGTACGTTGAAATATGCACGACGAAGGTTGCCGGCAGCCCGCTACACAAAATACCCAATTTTACTTGAGGAAATAAAACGCTTGAACTACAGGAAAAAAATAATATCTACAAAAGTAAGGAGGTCCCTTAATTCGATACGCTTCGGAATTCAGATAAAAATGTCGGAAATTACGCTCGTACATAACTATATTCCTACCTAAATTGGGAATGTTTTGAACGCAATTCATTACAAAATACTTTGCTTCTACATTATCTCCGACATCAATAAAAACTTGATATTCCAGAATCTGATAAACACATTTCCCTTTTCTTTCGCATACTCATTTCGTTTACCGCTTTCCTATAATCTGATTTCATTATGCAAAGAGCAGCAGAATGTGATTTTCTTGTTCAAAGGCTTGCATTATTTAGAAGTTATGCGGTATTAGGAGTGATAAGTGTTCATGTATGTGTATAGCTAGATGAGGGGTGTGTAATGTGGGGTCGGGGGTCGGGGGGCGGGGGCTGCGTCATGGTGCGGCCGCGGGGGACGCCACTCGGCGGCTCGTGATGGATGCAGACCTGACTGCTCGGGGCTACCTACCATCGCTTACCACCACCACCAACCATACTATTCATACGTATAGTACCTACCCTTATTTAGAAAACAACCTAAACGAACAATTTTGTACCTTACTGTCAAAGATGGAATTCCTTATAGGTTTAAATAGAAACAATATTTATTATCGTCTGCTGTGTAACCCTAAATTTTTTGCATCCCCGCCATTTTCAAAATGGACTTGGCAGAATGAGATGTAATGCCTTTGCCTCGGACGCTGCGCGTTCTTAAAAAGTTGAGGGTAGTGGACATTTTTTCTTCTTTTGCGGCGGGCGACGCTGCTTGTGCCTTGAATTTGTATTTTTTCTGAGTTATGATGGATAAATGGCAAGGTGACTCTTCGATTATTTCCTGGTGGGTTTTTGTGTTAAATTTGTGTGAAATGAACGTTTGTGTCACTTCCAAATTTTACTTTTTGTTTTCTTTCAGAATTGCGCATGAGTGTGCCGGCGTGCTTTTCTGACCAAAGTTATTTTATTTTTCATAACTATTTGCCCTAACTCGTGGTAAGTGTCAACGATTTAATGTTTTTAACGATTTACGTGGGATTTTCGTTGAATTTCTTGTGTATTTATGTTTGATTCGACCAATTTCAGAGTATGGCGCGGACGCCAACCGATTTTGCTGTTTTGCCAGCTATGCCGATGCCAGGGCATATTTTTTTTGCTCCTTAACAGGTAATTACGCTTTATTTATACTTAGAAAGTGATTGCCAGTGAAATAATTAGGTTTTTGCGGTTCTTTCTGGAGAAAACAAGTACGGCGTCCTAGACTTTCTGAATGACCTAGCTCCCTCAATATCGAGTTTTAACACCTATTAGTGCTTTCATTAGTTGAATGTTCATTATTATTGCGCCCTGAGTATTACTTTTCAACAAATAAGTGTTTGTTTTCCCCAAAAATTTGAGTTTTAGCTCGTGACCTAGGTAGTGCCCTAACTTAGGCTAGGTAGTGTTTAGACATTCACAAATGATTTTAAAACGTTAAGCAAGCTTAGTTCTTTGTTTTACAATAGTAATTTTGCTATATTTCTCATCCATTTTCTCAGAATTTCACCAAATAAGTTAATACCTAACTAGTGACCTAACTCGGTCTAGACATGTTTTTTTACTTTCACAAATGATTTTAAAACGTTCAGCAAGCTTAGTTCTTTGTTTTACAATAGTTATTTTGCTAGATTTCTCATCCATTTTCTCAGAATTTCACCAAATAAGTTAATACCTAACTAGTGACCTAACTTGGTCTAGACCTAGTTTTAACTTTTACAAATGATTTTAAAACGTTCAGCAAGCTTAGTTCTTTGTTTCACAATAGTTATTTTGCTATATTTTTCATCAATTTTCTCAGAATTTCAACAAATTAGTTAAGGCCTAACTAGTGACCTAGCTTCGTCTTTATACTATTTTGACCTTCACAAATGGTTTTAAAATGTTAAGCCAGCTTAGTTCTTCGTTTACCAGAACTTATTTAATTAAATATTTTTCATATTTTCTCCGAATCTGAATTAATAGTTCTAGACCTAAAGAGTGTTTGGCCACTGCTAAATCTATACTTAGATACTTATTATTTGCTTAGCCTTTAACTGTAGACACTGTTCTCTTTAGTGACTTTGGGTACTATAGGTGACGATTGGTTGTCCACAGGAGTTTTTTTTTCCCGGGAGGAGTTTTCCGAGGAAACGGAATTTTTTTTGAAGGGAGCAGCTCTGAGGGAATTTATTGGAGGGAGTTTTTTTGCTTTGACAACACTTACCGAGGTATATTATTTTATTTGGCAAGGACTTCGCCATAAGAGGATTACCTTCGAGACGTGCCGGTACCGCGGACGCGGTTCCTATGTCATTCTCCACTAGTTTATTTTACCAAAATAGTTTTTAAGAATTTTTCCACTAGTTAGTACCTATATTGTAACAACTCGTTATTACGCATTTTCCACTAGTTTATTTTACCAATTAGTTATTACGAGTTTTTCCACTAGTATATTTTCCAACCAGTTATTACGAATTTTTCCACTGGTATATTTTTCCAAAATAGTTTTTAAGAATTTTTCCACTAGTACCTATA
The DNA here is from genome assembly GCA_916618145.1 of Emmelina monodactyla. Lineage (NCBI taxonomy): Eukaryota > Metazoa > Arthropoda > Insecta > Lepidoptera > Pterophoridae > Emmelina > Emmelina monodactyla. Next base: position 305,117 of record OU745303.1, on the reverse strand, counting down.
TTGTAACAACTCGTTATTACGCACTTTCCACTAGTTTATTTTACCAATTAGTTATTACGAGTTTTTCCGCTAGTATGTTTTCCAACTAGTTGTGACGAGTTTTTCCACTAGTATATTGTACCCACTCGTTATTACGAAATTTTCCACCCGTTTATATTCTAACTGGTTTACGAATTTTTTCCACTAGTACCTATTTTGTACCTACTAGTTATTACGCTTTTTTTTCCTGGTATATTTTCCAACTAGTTATTGCGGATTTTTTTTCACGAGTTTATTTTTACCCACTAGTGATTTCTAACTTTCTATTACTGCACTGAGTACCGACCAGAAGTCGCCACGGCCCCGTTTTTACTTATTGTTGTAACCTTAAATAATATTAGACCAGATTTATTTTCGCTTTTAAATTTTGAATAAAGGAATAAACGTTCTTGATTGGTTTTATTTATGGTTTCCCCCAATCTTTAGGGAGGACAGGTTACATTTTGGCGCCCAACGTGGGGCAATTATAATTTTTCATGGCGATTTTTGGCTCTTTCTGGTAGTCATTAGCTTGCCGGGGGTTTGGTCTGTGCTCAGTGTTAGTGTTTTCATGTGCCGTAGACCATAAGTTTACCTTTAAGTTTTTTTTGTTACCTTTTATGTGTTTATCTTAAAACCCATATTTTGTAAGCTTTGCGGCGACTGGTCGATACTTTTCTTTTTTTTACGTCCTAACCAATTCTTACAATGGAGGAAAGGCCAATTAACTTTAACTTGCTTCACAAGGATGAGTTGTCCTACGAGATTGTTATTCGTGGAGAGAAACCTGCTTCGACAGTGGAGGCAATGCGTTCTCAAATCCGTGCATTAAATAGAGAATTTCCTACGGATGACATTTCCCAATTCGAAGGTGATGTTGCTACGGAACTTAGCACGATATCTCTTAAATTAGGCGAATTAAATGATCTTGTGTCCACTAAACCACTACAATTAAAATCTTTGAATAGAATCCATTCCCTCGGAAACCATTTATACCATCGTTTAGGTCGCGTTACTTCTGTTAGTGAGGACGATCTTTCTTTTAAGACGTCTCTAGGTGAAGGTCTTGGAAGCGTTTGCGCCAGGGTCGACAAATTGTTACATTTATTTAAGACTAGCCAGGAATCGAACGACATACCGGATTTGGATGCGATTGAACCAGGGCCTGTGGGAAGGTTCCCTTATAATGTTAGTGTGACTTGTGCGGCCAATAGTAGTTCTGTTGGTTCTTTGAAACATCGTTTTAACGGAAGGACTTGTGTTGTTGCATTTTTGGAGAAGCTGGAGGAGTTATGCCGTGCTCGAGGGATCTCTGAGCAGAAGTTATTTATTTCTGCTTCAGATTTGTTTTCAGATGAGGCCACTTCGTGGTACTCGGGTATTTCAGCTGATGTTAATTCTTGGCAGGAACTTAAGAACTTGCTTTTAGAGGACTTTTTACCACCGGATTATGACCGTAGGCTGAAGCGAGAGATAGAGGAGAGGACGCAGGCTGCTAACGAAAGCATCATTCTTTATTTAAGCGTTATGCAGAATTATTTCCGGCGTCTGCGGAGACCTTTGAGTGATCCCGATAAGTTGGAGATAGTTAAATATAACGTTCGTCCTTTCTACTTGGAACAACTGGATCTAGATGAAATTAGTACATGGTCTGAGCTGAGGAAGCGGTGTGTCCAACTGGAACGCAGGCGATCAGTTGCCGAGAAGTTTGTAGAACCTCCTAGGGTCACAGATAAGTTGCTTGCTCCTGACTTGGCTAGTAAAGTTTCCCAGCGCCCTCGCAAAGAATGTCTTCATGTGGCTGCAGCATTTAAGAAGTTTTGTCCCCGTTGTAGAGTAGAAGGTCATTCCTTAACTGAATGCGTGGCTCCTCCGGGTCTCGTTTGTTTTGGATGTGGCGAAAAAGGGAAAACCACGAGGACTTGTCCTAAGTGTTCTTCTAAGCCTTCCGTATCGCCGCCTCGTCCAAAAAACGAATAAAAGGGGGCTGTCATTCAAACTTCGATGCTGATGATTGGAGAAGTTGGTGTGACAAGGTTAAACATTTCTTTCAATCTTCTCGAGCATCATCATCAGTTGCGACAGTCCTCAGCCAAGATTTGCAACGTGACGTTCGACCCTATTTAAAGGTCAAAATTTATGGTTTACTTTGTACTGGACTCCTAGATTCGGGTTCCGAAATATCTATTATAGGTGGGGATTCCATCAGATATTTTTCGGCTATAGCCACCTTACAGTCATCCTGTGATTTAGATTGTATAGTAACCGCCAATGGGTCTTCTTCCACCGTTGCGGGTTATATGTATTTGCCGGTGACTGTTAAGGATACGACACGTGTCATTAAATTTTATTACATTCCAAGCGTTCCAGACAAATTGATTTTTGGTATCGACTTGTGGAAAGCTTTTAATATCGCTCCCGATGTACTGGCCTTGCTTACGAAGGAAAGTCTTATTTCTTTCTGTAAGACCGCTGAATTAAGGACGTCGGTCATTCATGCTTTACATCCTTTTGAGTCTTTATTGGATCATGAGAAAGAAGAGGCCAACCAGGTTTATCAGCTTTTTGAAGATATATCGTCTGAGAAAAAGGGTTTAGGGAGAACTTCCCTTATTACTCATCGGATTGATACCGGTGACGCGGAACCGATAAAACAGCGTTATTACATGATGTCACCTGAGAGGCTGTCGGAGTTAAATCGTCAGTTAGATGAGATGTTGGCCATGGATGTCGTGGAGAGGAGTAACAGCCCGTGGAATAACCCTGTCACGATGGTACCGAAGGCGGATGGCGAACTACGATTTTGTTTGGATAGCCGTAAGTTAAATGAGGTCTCTAAACACGACGCCTACCCTTTACCGTACATCAATTACATTCTTGATAACCTTCGTGACGCCCGTTTTTTGTCCTCGGTTGATCTGAAAGCTTCTTTTTGGCAAATTCCACTTGACGATTCGTCCAAGGAGAAGACCGCTTTCACGGTCCCTAATCGCGGTTTATACCAGTTTAAGGTCATGTGCTTTGGATTGACGTCGGCCCCTGCTACCCAACAGAGACTTATGGATAGGCTATTCGGTCCCGAATTCCATGGGAAGCTATTCATTTATCTGGATGATATAATCATAATTAGTAAAACTTTCCAAGAACATATTTGTTTGCTTCGACAAGTTCATGAACGGTTACGCTCGGCGAATCTGACTATTAATCTTAAAAAATGCTGTTTCTTTCGGAAGCAATTAAATTATTTAGGTTTTGTCGTAGACGAAAAAGGTTTACGAACCGATCCCGGGAAGGTTCGTGCTGTCTTGGATTTTCCGACACCCCGTACACGTAAGGAAGTCAAAAGGTTTCTTGGAACGGCTTCATATTATCGCCGGTTTGTAAGGAATTTTAGTAATGTTGCAGGGCCACTTAACGCTTTGACTTCTACACGAAAAAATGCGCCTCCTTTTCGTTGGTCTACGGAGGCCGATGAAGCTTTTATTCGGCTGAAAGAAGCTTTGACCACGGCCCCTGTTTTAGCATGTCCGGATTTTCACAGGCCTTTTAGTGTTCATACTGATGCATCTGAGTATGGTGTAGGAGGTATGTTGACACAAAACCTTGATGGGGAAGAACATCCGATTGCGTATTATAGCAAGTCGTTAAATCATCAGGAACGTAATTATTCGGCCACAGAGCGCGAAGCACTGGCAGTTGTTTGTGCGGTGGAACATTTTAGACCGTATTTGGAAGGTAGCAAGCCCTTTACTATTGTGACCGACCATGCGAGTTTAAAATGGTTCCTTAACCTTAAAAACCCTACAGGACGTTTGGAACGGTGGGGATGTCGATTGTCACCATTTAACTTCGTCGTTCAACATCGCCGTGGTAAGGAAAATGTCGTTCCGGATGCGCTTTCTCGGTCTGTTGCCATTTGCACCATTGACCTTCTTACAACTAATGATGCTTGGTATTTAAACATTTTTGAGCGTTGTAAACGCCGTCCTCAGACTTGCCCTAATTTTCAAATTGTTAACGGCCAGCTTTACCGTTTCACTAAAATTAATTGTTTGAGTAGTGATTTTGAGTGGAAGGAGGTTGTTCCTGAAGAAAAAAGACTAGACGTTCTCCGGCAAAATCACGATTCTCCTTTGGCGGCTCATTTAGGAATTGAGAAAACTTATAAACGAATCAAGCTTCGTTATTATTGGCCTGGTTTATATAAAGATGTAACGGAATATGTGTCACGTTGTGATGTTTGTAAAGCATATAAACATTCCAATAAAACTACGCCTGGGTTATTGGGTAGTCCAAAAGTTTGTTCACGTCCATTCCAGTGTATCAGCATGGATTTAGTTGGTCCGCTGCCCATGTCTCGTCAACAAAATAACTACCTGCTCGTTGTAGTGTGTTGTTTTACAAAATATTGTCTCTTTTTCCCTTTAAGGCGCGCAACTGGTAGGGTTATAGCACAACGTCTTGAAGATCATGTCTTCTTAGTTCATGGTATTCCCCAAACTATTATTTCCGATAACGGGTCGCAATTTGTTAGCCGCGAGCTCCAGAGTTTATTTGAGCGGTATCATATTCCTCAAATTCATTTTGGACCACTTTATTGTCCACAATATAATACAGTGGAACGGTACAATCGTACCGTGATGACCGCAGTTTCTGCTTTAGTCGGAGCTGACCATCGCAACTGGGATGTGCAAATTCATCGGATCCAATTTGCAATGAACACTTCGGTAAACGATACTACGTCGTTTTCTCCGTTTTTCCTTGTTCACGGTCGCGAGGCTATCGCGGACGGCCAGATTTATTCTGAGACTAGTGGTCTCGATACTTTGTCGTTTTCTTCCCGCCCTGATTATGCAGCTAATCTTGGTTACCTCAAGGACGTCTTCCAAAAAGTTAAGGAGGAACTTAAAAAAGCGCATGATAAGAACCTTAAATATTATAACCAACGTCGTAGGGACGCAGAGTTTAAGGAGGGCGATTTTGTTTGGAAAAAGACTTACAAACAAAGCTCAGCCCCTAAACATTTTTCAGCTAAACTTGCACCGAAGTATGAGCGGTGTAAGGTATTGCGGAAATTATCACCTTTAGTTTACGAGTTGGAAGACGAAGACGGGAAGTACCTCGGCAAGTGGCACATAAAGGACTTCAAATGTCTAGATCACTGATTCTTGAGTGCTTTCGCCCGGACAGATGAGATTTTTTTTCGAGTGTAACAATGGTCCTGGCTGGTGGATTTCACATGGTTTGTTATACAGTTTCGGTTGGTTTGAGTTTGGCTTGTGACGACTGAAGGTCTTATTTAGGGCTTTCACCCGCTTTCGCGCTTTCCGTCCTGACTGGTGACCGGATTATATTATAGATTTTCCTATTTAAAACCAGATGCATAGAGATTCCATTTTATTCTGCTTGCATTTTTTTTTACGTTTTCTTTCTTATTTGGTGTTGCGCCTAGCTGACAGCATTTGTTGACTACCTTCTTAAGTGGTCGATAATGTTTTCTGTTTTCAGCTCTTCGAAATTTTCCTCCGTCGATGATGTTCCAGTTTAGGAAGCGCACAGAAAAGACAACAGATATTTTTTCGTTGGGATAGTGGCTTCCGACGAATTCCCTGTGTGGTGGCCGGGCAAGAATAGCTCCACCGTGTGCCAGCAACGTGTCGTACAAGGCGACTAATAGCTTGGACTCGGCTACTATAAGCAGTTCCATCCGATGTGTGTAGGTTGTAGTTTTACGTGACTATGGGTTTTTCCGTTCATTCGGAAGTTTTTTTTCTGGCCTGGGAGTAGTTTTTTTCCTTAGTTCAGAAGTTCACGTTTTGGTAGATCGTATTTTTTCCCTTCGATAAGAAGTTAAAAATTTTGTTATATCGTATTTTTCCCTTCGTCAAGAAGTTAATTTAGCTATATTAGTTGTGACTGTCGAATTTCAGTTACCCTTAGGTTGGTTCTAGGTCGACGTTCATGGCTTTCTAGAGTCCATTTAATTAGTTATTTACAGTAATAATATTGTTGTTTTTGTGAATTTAGATAGTCATTCTCAGTAGTGATAATTTAGGTTGGGATTTTACAGAAAATCTTTTTAATTTCGATGGTGATGGGTTTCCACTTAGAAATTGGAGTTTATGCTGGAGGGCCAGCGGAAATTTTGCCGTTACCGAGCAAAACTTCTCGTGGCAAAGGGGGTGCTGTAACCCTAAATTTTTTGCATCCCCGCCATTTTCAAAATGGACTTGGCAGAATGAGATGTAATGCCTTTGCCTCGGACGCTGCGCGTTCTTAAAAAGTTGAGGGTAGTGGACATTTTTTCTTCTTTTGCGGCGGGCGACGCTGCTTGTGCCTTGAATTTGTATTTTTTCTGAGTTATGATGGATAAATGGCAAGGTGACTCTTCGATTATTTCCTGGTGGGTTTTTGTGTTAAATTTGTGTGAAATGAACGTTTGTGTCACTTCCAAATTTTACTTTTTGTTTTCTTTCAGAATTGCGCATGAGTGTGCCGGCGTGCTTTTCTGACCAAAGTTATTTTATTTTTCATAACTATTTGCCCTAACTCGTGGTAAGTGTCAACGATTTAATGTTTTTAACGATTTACGTGGGATTTTCGTTGAATTTCTTGTGTATTTATGTTTGATTCGACCAATTTCAGAGTATGGCGCGGACGCCAACCGATTTTGCTGTTTTGCCAGCTATGCCGATGCCAGGGCATATTTTTTTTGCTCCTTAACAGGTAATTACGCTTTATTTATACTTAGAAAGTGATTGCCAGTGAAATAATTAGGTTTTTGCGGTTCTTTCTGGAGAAAACAAGTACGGCGTCCTAGACTTTCTGAATGACCTAGCTCCCTCAATATCGAGTTTTAACACCTATTAGTGCTTTCATTAGTTGAATGTTCATTATTATTGCGCCCTGAGTATTACTTTTCAACAAATAAGTGTTTGTTTTCCCCAAAAATTTGAGTTTTAGCTCGTGACCTAGGTAGTGCCCTAACTTAGGCTAGGTAGTGTTTAGACATTCACAAATGATTTTAAAACGTTAAGCAAGCTTAGTTCTTTGTTTTACAATAGTAATTTTGCTATATTTCTCATCCATTTTCTCAGAATTTCACCAAATAAGTTAATACCTAACTAGTGACCTAACTCGGTCTAGACATGTTTTTTTACTTTCACAAATGATTTTAAAACGTTCAGCAAGCTTAGTTCTTTGTTTTACAATAGTTATTTTGCTAGATTTCTCATCCATTTTCTCAGAATTTCACCAAATAAGTTAATACCTAACTAGTGACCTAACTTGGTCTAGACCTAGTTTTAACTTTTACAAATGATTTTAAAACGTTCAGCAAGCTTAGTTCTTTGTTTCACAATAGTTATTTTGCTATATTTTTCATCAATTTTCTCAGAATTTCAACAAATTAGTTAAGGCCTAACTAGTGACCTAGCTTCGTCTTTATACTATTTTGACCTTCACAAATGGTTTTAAAATGTTAAGCCAGCTTAGTTCTTCGTTTACCAGAACTTATTTAATTAAATATTTTTCATATTTTCTCCGAATCTGAATTAATAGTTCTAGACCTAAAGAGTGTTTGGCCACTGCTAAATCTATACTTAGATACTTATTATTTGCTTAGCCTTTAACTGTAGACACTGTTCTCTTTAGTGACTTTGGGTACTATAGGTGACGATTGGTTGTCCACAGGAGTTTTTTTTTCCCGGGAGGAGTTTTCCGAGGAAACGGAATTTTTTTTGAAGGGAGCAGCTCTGAGGGAATTTATTGGAGGGAGTTTTTTTGCTTTGACAACACTTACCGAGGTATATTATTTTATTTGGCAAGGACTTCGCCATAAGAGGATTACCTTCGAGACGTGCCGGTACCGCGGACGCGGTTCCTATGTCATTCTCCACTAGTTTATTTTACCAAAATAGTTTTTAAGAATTTTTCCACTAGTTAGTACCTATATTGTAACAACTCGTTATTACGCATTTTCCACTAGTTTATTTTACCAATTAGTTATTACGAGTTTTTCCACTAGTATATTTTCCAACCAGTTATTACGAATTTTTCCACTGGTATATTTTTCCAAAATAGTTTTTAAGAATTTTTCCACTAGTACCTATATTGTAACAACTCGTTATTACGCACTTTCCACTAGTTTATTTTACCAATTAGTTATTACGAGTTTTTCCGCTAGTATGTTTTCCAACTAGTTGTGACGAGTTTTTCCACTAGTATATTGTACCCACTCGTTATTACGAAATTTTCCACCCGTTTATATTCTAACTGGTTTACGAATTTTTTCCACTAGTACCTATTTTGTACCTACTAGTTATTACGCTTTTTTTTCCTGGTATATTTTCCAACTAGTTATTGCGGATTTTTTTTCACGAGTTTATTTTTACCCACTAGTGATTTCTAACTTTCTATTACTGCACTGAGTACCGACCAGAAGTCGCCACGGCCCCGTTTTTACTTATTGTTGTAACCTTAAATAATATTAGACCAGATTTATTTTCGCTTTTAAATTTTGAATAAAGGAATAAACGTTCTTGATTGGTTTTATTTATGGTTTCCCCCAATCTTTAGGGAGGACAGGTTACAGCTGTTGTTTGTATTAGGAGCTTATTTCTCGCACGAATAAAAATAAAGTATTACTGCATTTCAATCATTTTTCAAACTATTTTAAACACAGCTAAAAACTACATTGAATAAGTATTGTATTAGTATATAGCACAATGCGGTGTCAGGTTAGATACTAGTGTTCCCTCCGAGAGTAGCACCGTCTTCGGAGTGCTGCCCACATTTGTCACAAGCACACTCAGAGTATTTAATATACAGGGCGTCCCAAGACTACGGTACATCAAGGGAAAGTACCTTAAATATCGTAGAATGGATATCTTGCTGTAACAAGACTGGGAAACGAACCTACTTAAATATGAAAAAAAGAATCACCCCTATTTTTATGAAGCCAATCGAAAGAATAGACAAAAAAAAAATCTTCTGAAGTATTAAATCTTTTCAACTAGGTACGCAACGGATTTTGATGCGTTTTTTTTAAAAGATAGATTGATTCAAGAGGAAGGTTTATGTGTATAATAAAATATATAGGGAAAGGGTTTTACTCCAAATTTTACGCGTGCGAAGCTGCGGGCAAAAGCTAGTACATTATAATTTACAATACTCCCACATTCATGTAATGCCTTTAGCGGAAAGACACTGCCTTATTTTCCGCCTGTTGCTGTTATATTTCGCAATGGTGTAATTTTGGCCGACTTGCGCACGAAACATTGAATTTTGGCGAACTTAAAAAAACTTTTTACGATTGTTCTTTATTTACAAATTTTAATGGACAAATTCCCTAAAAGATAGCGAAAACCGCATTAAAATCCGTTGTGTGGTTTAAAAGGGGGTAGCGGACAAACATACAAACAGACACAATTAGTAACTTGGAATTATAATATGTAATATGTTCCTTATTATGCGTAACAAATAATATAATGAAAATAAATACTTCTTTTTAAAATTTAAAACAAATAAATGCAAAACTTTTTAATTATGTGTGTGTTCGTTGAATGCATTTGAATGAAACTTTGTAAATAAATATACTATAAACCAGAATAACAAAAGATACTTTTTACTGCGGGAAAGTACCTCAATTTTCCCGGAAGCCATTATACCTATATAGTAGAAGCGATAGTGAACCCGGGTGCAAAAGTAGACTGTTACATAAGTAGCCAATAAATGTTGTATCATCATAACTTCGTATGCATTTTATAAGCTAGACATTTTAAGAGCTAGACAATATGTTGTAATATGTTTTAAGTCAGCACAATCCTTTTTCTTGTTATAAAATTAATAGGTAAACTTCTCAGTTGTAGAAACATTTCCTACAATAACATCTCCCGGCGACCGCTCCCCGGGGGAACCGACGTGGAACTAATGCCCCATTATTGCTTCTTGATTTCAAGTTAAATTCATTTCCGATCTCAGATGGTATTCTCTGTTAGATATTTAATAGCAAGTTCTGATGGTTTGCGAGTAACTTGAAAGTTTTAAGAGAAAAAGTACAAGGCACGTTATGACTTAGTGTTACCCTGAAACGTATTCTGGTCGTAGTTTGTCAAAAAAACAATTCCATTCGGCCGGTTTATGTTTGAGATAAAGCTGCTATCTATGCCATAAAATTGAGACTTATTTTCCTTTGATGCCCAAAAACATTCAATTCACTTATAAAATCAACGCTGCAGTTGTACTGTAGTAAACTTATGCTGCGTTCACTTCCGCATTCTATAAAAATCTAAGATCCGTTTTTTTTTTAAACTCTTAACGATGGGAAACACAAAATTAATCATAGAAAGCACGTCAGGGATGAGTATCGAGCCATTCTTTATGCATTAGCGGCGTAGATCACGCGCGGGTTCAACGTGGAGCATTATGATCCGTCCCCCCCGGCGCTCCGGGTGATGTATGGCGGCGCGACACAATGCGCGCCTAGATCCATCTTGTTCGATCCAATACCGACTGAACGCGTTTGTACCGCGAGGCAGGAACGATGCCGGCTCACTTGCATACTTGACAGATGAACATTCACCATTCACACACATTCAGATAAAGTAGTTATGCTTTGGGTAAACGATAACAACAAAGAACTGCCGGCTATATGAAAGTAGGTAGCAAATAACTTCAACAAGCTATGATGTGCACAGCGGGCGAGCGACATTTATTGAGTTTTTTTTCACAAAGATCAAATCTTCACGAAACCGTTGAACTGATTTAAAGATTTCAAAGATTTGTGGCGATAAAACAAATTGTTCAAATAAACAGACCGAAGCAGCTTAGTCGATAAGCGAGCAAATAAAAAGATTTTCCAACTGCGTAACTTGGCTGCCTTATTTTATTGAAGAACTTTCTAACTGTTCGCTCGCAGTGATGGTGTTTGTTCCAAGTGTTCGACGAGACGATATTCAGACACTTGTTTGTACGGCGGCTGTGCTTAGTCGATACTGGCGGCTACTAAAACTCAAGCCGTAAAAGATCAACCAACAACTTTTCGGAACTTGCATTATTTTTATTTAAGCTATAAATTCTAGATAAATGCCTCTATGTGTTCTATGGTGAAACTCTCGTGAATTCGGGTTTGTAATAAAAATATAAATAAACGAAGAAAAGTTCGTCGATGCTCGTTTATAACTTGGAGCTGCGAGCCAAGTTGGTATTTGAAATGACAACAATATCGCAACACGAGTCTGCGACGCAGGAGTTTGAGCGGCAAATAAGGCAACAACTAGTTTGAACACGTCGAACCTTCTCGATAAAATATGAACAGGAAACTTTCCGCTCTCCAAGTACTCGGAACAGGTAACAAGCCTGAAATCGTTGCTACAAAATGTTTCGTGAAATAAATTAACAAGATAAATGTTTTCTTCGTTGCTCGTTCCGTTAACTTAATTAACGTTAAAAGAAATTTGCCCGATTCGTTATTTACTTTAGATCAGAGGATACCGTGAAGCAGTAATTGAGATAAACTGAAAAACAAGGGGAGTGATCAGAAATATAAATAAAAGGTAGAAAGCAACAGGAAATAAAGCATAACATTGGCCCGTGTAGCGCGCGGGGCGGCGGGGGCGGGGGGAGCCGCGAGCCTCGTGTGTCATACTACAGTGCAATGGCTGCGACACTGGCGCGACGTAAATTGACATACATTTTACTGCAACCGTTAAATTCTGGAAATATCGGAGACGACCAGACTCCATAACTATAAAATAACCCTCTTCTCGTGATTCGAACGACGGGAGTTGTTATTTTGATAGCAGATTCCGAGTTAGATAGTCAGTACTCTGCGGGATTTGAACTGCACTTTCAAAGTGGGTTTGATTGAAATTCAATATCTGTTTCATCAATAATATTATTGTTTGAAGTATTTTTTTAAATAAATGTAATAATAGTGAAAAATACTGTTACCTACCACTTAAATAAAAAGGTAAATTTAATCATAATTATTCCCTTCAACGACGCCGTCGGGTTCCGGTAGCGATTCTTTTAAAGAGGATAGGAAATCAGAAGCGTTTGTTTATTGAGGCGGGGGTCAGTCTTCAAAGGTCTCGAGTTGAAGCAATGACTCATCGCGGGTCGGCGCGGGACATCCATCACGTCGCGGATGACGTCATCCCCTGGATCATTAGACGCGCGGCGGCTGCGCGGGAGTGACACGCAGCTAATGACACCTTCGAGCACCGTCACGTGACTTGCACTTCGCACTCAAGAAAATGGTTCTGGATAAAAATATTGAAGCGAGTACTTAAGTACTACGTTCTCTGTGTGAAAATAAGCTCTGAAAGTTCGTTTTTCAATTTAATTACGTTTATTATCAATCTATTCCAGTCCGCTTTTATCAAACCTTATCTTTTTTCCAATCTCCTTTATAACATAATTGTGCTAATTTGCTCGTCAGATGTTTCAGTAAATTTGATTGAAAAATTTAACCTTCAGCGAGCCGATGTAAATTATTATTTTATCTTTTAGGGATCTCTTGACACTTTCCGTTTACTTACTTTTGAAATCTTATGTAGGCATTTATTTTATAATCGAAGTTACTTAGACTTACTGATGTATAAGGTTATAAGAATACCCAATAAGGCAACCTGTTTTTCGGTTTGGTTCTTGTTTTACGAAAATTAAAATATTTTACCTAAGTTATTCTAAATATAAATATATATAAAAATTGTTGTGATGTGATCTATTATTATCTTCAAATAATTCTTTTGAGAGAAACAACAAAAACATCCCACCATTATAAATTCTTAAAGTTTTTTGCTTGTAGAAACCTGAATTATTTTTGGCGTGCGCTTGGCCATTTTTTATTAAATTTCAGCTGACGTCGAGTGCGAACACTCCGCCAAGTGAAATATAATTTAGATTTATTCTGCGATGTCTTCCGTAATGCTTGTGTTGTGACGCCATTGTTTTATTCCTCCTTTGTATAATAATAATAAGTGTAATCGTTTTTGAATAGCAAGGACAAGTTATTTTTAAATAAAATTAGAAAAGAAAATAGTAGTTACAAGTAGGTAACTAACATTTGTGAAACATTTCTACAAGAACGGTAAACATTTGATTAAATTCCATAACACCAGCGTTACTGTAAAGGGTCACGTAGAGTCTACATTTCCACTTTCCACCCACTTAACAAGGTGTGAGGAACAAGGTCCGTAATTTGTGAGTCGGTAACTCCGGAGCGGGGGGGGGGGGACCTGCGCCCGCGGCGGGGACTATTACCCGCCGCACTTATACAACAATACCGACTGCGGACGAAAACCCGAGTTTCGTGGTTAACTTATTACTCACCTGCCGCCAAACAATGGCTTTAAACATACAAGAACACAAAGCGACCTAACTGCCGGAGATACGACATTACTGAGGCGGGAACAACCCCATCACTAACATTTAGGGACACACCATACTTTAGCAGAATGGTTAACGGCGGCCGATAAAACATTGGTATAGTCTGAAGACGGCTTACTAACTCACGTTACTTGTCACTACGGAAATAATAGATTACTGGATATGTGCATTTATTCAAAAACTGTCACTAGATATAAATAGCTAAATTATGACAACCAAACCCGGTGATAAATATAAGGAAGTGGTTCGGTTGTTTCTAGTCTCACGTGTGAAGTGAAAGGTTTAGTGGCACGTGCCGAAACTGAGATAATGAGCGGCCTCATAAACCTGCCGCTTTGAGTAAACCAACACCCGGGGCGACCTCGCCGGCGCACGCAATTATAAACCGTATTAACGCAACAAATTAGTACGAAAATGCGGCAATTACGCTAAAAGAGGCAGGGAGCAATGGAACGTGAAGTATCGGGCTGATTGTGTTTCGCAGTTTTGAATTGTAGCTGAACTTGAGTGCAATTAAATTACAAACAACGCTCGTGAGCAGAGGTGCAATGTGATGGAACCGGGAACCAGGGAACTCAAACATTCATTACAGTCAACTAAAGTGAAGGGATAGATACAATATTCCTTAGCAAGTAGATATTACAAAATGTACTGCAGCACTTTACAGACATAATTCAAGGTGTCACGTTGAAATAATTCGCAAGAAGAAGGCAGTCGTCGCCGGAAGAGATCAAATTGCATTACTTGTTACAAAGAAATAAATCGAGGGCGTTGAAGCAAAAGTAAATAAGTAGTGTTTTCATACTTCCGAGATAATCGCGATTTAGTGTTTTTTTTCAGTTAATTTTCAAATATATTTTTTTGGGTAAATTATTTTACTGTCGCAAATCATATATGTTATCTAAAATTTTATTATCTTTACGGTAGCTTAACTTTTGAAATGATTATATTTATATAAATAAAATAAATTGTTAAAAAGCAACTATTTAGTTTTGCCACAACTCATTTTCATACTGTCATCTGAGTTATGTACGCTTTTTGACTAGTTATTGATTTTATCCACAACTCAACCTGGTGGTAGAGACCAATTATTTCAAACATAATAGCAGTTATTTAACTTTCCTTCAACTTAATACGGAAGAAACAAAGTTTTATTAGGATTTGCGAGACAAACATTGTTTTAAATTGATGATTTTTTAGTTGATAATCAAAATATATTAGGCATTTCCTTATTGGAAATGGACTGAGTAACAACCTATTACTGTCTATCACTCTTTACGAAGGCTTGAGCTGAATTATATTATTATACTCGTCTTTGTGATGATGCATTTATTGTATCTTCAATATTGTCCAAAATCCTAAGGCAAATACGCTCAAATAAAAATGTGTCAGACTCCTCGTCCACAAAACTACGTCAACAATATTCTCGTATACAACCCTTTGCCTTTAATACATTTATTTGCTTCCACTATCATACCAATCATTCGTATTTATAGAATGGTACTTTTGATACATTTCTATCACTTTGTATTAGTGGTAGCTCCTATGGAAGTAGCAGTAAAACAAAAAGAAGTCGTAGCAATCACTTGGTCCGACCATATTGTTATGTTAAAACGAATTGTGTCATTATTAAAACGAAACCGTTTATTCTGGAAGATGAAAAGACTAATCTCACTAAAACTCATGAAAATAATCCCGCAATGTCTGAAGATCAATTTTTTAGACTGGGGCTGAGATGTAGACCCTAACAAAAGAGCTAGTCCTGACTTTTAGACTGAGGCTCACACAGCGTGCTATGGAAAAAAAAATAAAGGGCCATGTTAGATACGGGAGAGAACAAAAGTTACCGACATAGCCCATCGGATTAGCAAGCTGAAGATTTAGTGGGCTGGCCACATAAGTCGAAGAACTGACAACCGCTGGGGTCGAAAGGTTTTGCAATGGAATAAACGTCTCGAAAAGCAGGGCGCCCCCTAATTCAATGGAAGGACGACTGGCGGAAGGCGGCTAGAAGGGAATGGATGAAGAGCTGCCTGGATTATAACGTTACGGTGGGTGACATACTCGTAGCTAGCAGGGACTTATAGTACAATTTAACAAAAAGAACTTCGAGTTTCTTGTTCTAGAAGAACAAGCGGTAGCATGTAACATTACATTTTTCGACACCATGTAGATTAAAGACAAGGTAGCAAACTAGATCATTGTCATCGCCTGAAATTGGTTACTACTGGATTTAAAATAATTACTCGTTGTTAAAATCAAAAGATTTCTTTATTTGCCATTGAAGAGTAGCATTTTTTCTATATAATGAAGTGGTTCTTTGTGAAAAAAATTGGGCAACTGCACTGCACTGCGCACTAAACTGCTTGTTGGGAGACTTATGAGGCATATTTTAAGTAAGGCATTGTTACGCTCCGTTTGACAATCCTTAGCTTTCATTTTATTTCCTTTCTTCAAACTAATAGTTTGCTTAGATTAATTTTGCTAATTTCTAACAAGATCACCTGAGTTATTGTAAAAATCCAGACGGCAAATATTAACGCTTACAAGTATTACAATATGATTAACATTTCGATAAGGTTTTCCTTTCACCTTTGAACGCTAAAGAAAATTCGAGGAAAAGACACCCCGTGGATATGGAGTCTTATAAGCAAACTATTTTGAGGAGTAGGTACATATCCCATTTCAACACGAGCACAAGCTATTATTTTAAAGTTATGCATGATAACTTCGATGGGTTATTGGAATAAAGCTGCAATCGACAAATCACAATTTTACAGGAAAAAAGATTTACGTAAAATCTTGAATAATTACAAAACTATGAGGCGTATCGGAACGGGGGGTATATCAAACAATGCGGTATTTTTTGCTGAAGTGATTTAAAGTGTCCACAAGATTATTAATACTCAAAAAATAGCAAAAAAACGTAAAAATCCATATTGCCACTTCAGGCATTTAAATAGGTTTCTGTAAGACTCCATTGTGGTTTTATTCCGGTAAAAAGTGCGCATTCAATCAAACAGCAATACGTCCCCGTAGAAGGAAAAGTAACCAACTAACAAAATGTGACTTTCGAGAAAAACGCAATTTAGTGTATTTTTTGTGGAAAAATCGTCATATCTTTTTTAATTTAAAAGATATAACTGTGGTTTTTATATATAATGTAAATTACGGTTTTATTTACAATATGTTGTTTTAAATTTTAATTTTTATGCACATGAGCAGAGATAAACGTTTAAAAAGCAATTATCTATTTTTCCTCTTCATATAATTGTTTTTGTTCTTTAATTGGTTACTTTTTCATGTGAGTTGGGTATTTTTCCTACTTCATAAAGCTAAAAAAATGTTGCTGACGATTAGGATAAATGTTGTTATCTAATTTTCCCCCTTTTTATTAATAAGTGAATGGAAGTTAGGTTATTTAAGTATGAATCAATTTTATTTTATTTTTATAGAAGTAGTTAAAAATATATGTTAGATAAATGAAATGGTCCTCAATAGTAGTAGTGGTCTCCCATAGTACAAAAATACTTATTAAAACATAAAATTTTCGCATAATCAACATCATTTTCATTTTTAATCATCTTTACTTGCTGAACTTTCATTAGGGTAAACCGTGATAGATGCCCTGCTTTTTTTAGGGCGTCGTAATTTTTAACCTAACCAAATAAGTTATCATAGATTTTCTCAGTAGTTTTGTTGGTTTAACTATTCATTCAGCTATAAGAACGGTGTTTGTTTCTCCAGCTATTACGAGTTCAGCACAAATTAAGTTCTTGCGAGGTAATTTTTTCAGGAATAGTTGCCTATTATGGATATATGCCTCGCTATGGAATAACTGAGCAGGATAAGTTACCTATAGTAGAGGATAGACCTACCTATAAAATAATCAAATTAAAAAAGAGTTCACAATGTTTGCAAAATATATTTTTTATACAATCCTTGGAATAATGTTATATAACCATAGTTAAGGATATGCATTTCTTTGATCATAAATAATAACAGTTTTTAAGCTACAACTGACTTTAATAATCTGACGAAATATTGATCCCCTCGTTTCAATGAAACTAAGTTTATGGCAGTATAATAATATTATTGCTGGGTATTTTTTTGCTTCTTATCTTGCATGGCAAGTACTGGTGAGGCTTGATAGTCCTTGCCGGTCCTATAGTATCCTTCTTGTTAATGAAAGTAGAGGTCTAACAGTTGGAAGAAAAGATCTTTAGACTGTCATCGGGTTTTCTAAAAAGAAAACTAGATATATCTTAACTTACTATGTCACCAATAGGGCGACCAGCTGTTCAAGGTGATTTTACTTGTTTAGTACAAAAGTCCCTCGTTAACAACATTGTAACCGTCAAAAGTGTATCTAATTATACCACATACTCGATATCTAAGAGGTATTTCCAGGTCATACAGACAGTCACACCCAGCATACTAAGAGATGATAAGACAACTTTTTTGTTTGAAGGAAATTTAATACCGAACCGCATAGATGGTTAAGAAACATTTTTTAGCAGCCGGTGTAATAAACGACGACACTTGCTGCAAAAATTTACATAGCCTTGAATCTGCATCTATGTTTTGAAAATTCTATTATCCTTTTCGCTAGATATAGTTGCCTCAGTAGTTTAGTGGGCTCTCGTTTCTGCACTTGGACTCAAGTTTGGTTCTTTGTGCGTAGTCTGCTACTAAGAGTTTAGCCAGCCTATATACGTACAGAAGCGCAGAAGTCCCCCTGGGTTATTCTTAAACTTTGTGGAGTGTCCTCGGGTTATAGAGGATTTGTGTATTCCAGGATGGGGATTCTATAACGGGATGTTTCTTCAGTCTTCATGCAAGCTTTCTATAGTGGACTATCGCTGGAACCTACATTAAATAGATGTTTGTTGAAGGCAGTATGACTGGTGATAAAAAAGGTTATGTCTACTTTGGCAGAGCACAAAAACGCGGTCGGGTGATGGCAGTACTCCCTTCACAGCCGTCGGTCTGTTCCAATCGATTGTTTTTTCGATTTACGATTTGTTCTCACAGATAAGCGCGGAAAAGGCTATAAGGTATCGGCGACGTTGAGACAGGGCCTAATGGTGTTGCTTTTAGCCAGTTCATCTGCAACGCTATTGCCGTGAAAACCACGATGCTCTTTAATAACCATTGAAGTGCGACCTTAATTGTTTTTGCAACCTTCTCCAAGCCTAAACGAAAATCGTTTATAAAGCCTGAGCTAACAGCTTCACCTACAAGTGACCGCAGAATAGAGGCACTATCTGACACTATTGGAATATTACTGTTGGTAACTTTTCGAGGATGTAGTCACCTCATTTGCATAATCCAATGATGGCCCACACATCTTTTCTGCCAACTTTACAGCTGGACCTTTACTATAGCGATCGCTGTTATAGTCACCAATAGCAGGATAGCCAAGGACTAGGGGACTTCTTATTTGTCACATCATTTGGAGAAAGAGCAAAGCCTGAATCAGTACTTTCCATGCGTGGTAGATATTTTCTCTTTGTTTTACAAATAACCAATAGACCCATGGTACGTAACGTGGAATATTCTATTAAATAATCACACAGCAATTATATTATTGTAAAATAATTTAATTTGGTTCGTTCAAACGAGTAAATCCTTTTTTCATCAGATTATTATAAGTTTTATATCAGTTGTAGCTTAAAAACTGTAGGTATATTATTTATGAACACGGAAATGAATATACTTATTTAATTACTTTTTTTATTGACTTAAAAGTCAACTTGTCTATAGTAGGCAACTTTCCAGCTCAGTTATTCCATAGCAAGGCATCCATAGGGGTAGGCAGGCACCTATCCCCAAAAAAATTGTTTTGCAAGAACTTCATGTATGCAAAACTCGTAATAGCTTGAGAAACAAACACAGTTTTTAAAGCTGTATGAATAATTAAATAATTGCATAAATTAATAGATTATACTGATTCAGTTTTCTGAAATTTCTGAAACGCGCCAAAATAACTAACTTACTAAACATTACTAACGTTTCACATATGCGTACTTCTAAATGCCTCTCAAGTGTCAAGGAAGAATTCACTAATTACACTTAGTTATTATTTTTGGCTTATCTTAGGTTATCTAAACCTGAAAATATAATGGGAAAAACAACCAAAACGCTTTATGTAGTTTTTAAATAAGAACAAGGTTTATTTTTCTTACACAATGTTAGTTGTGTAGTTTTGCCTCCCTATTTCTTTAAACATTGCGAATTATCTATTTGGGCTTCTAAAGGGATATTTTAATTTCTAAAGTAGTTAGGAATACGCTGATTGGACAGAAAGATGCGCTATATTATAATGCTAACGAAAATACAATAAAGTGAATTTTGACAAAATGTTAGTTGGTTACTTTTCCTTCTACGGGGACGTAGTATATTACAGCGTTGTGCGTTGATCTGAAGAATGAATGGCGCATACAGTAATAGCAGTTTGCAATGATGTTACAGGAATTTAATTATCGATTTGGAAAATGTACTCACGAATGCTGTATATCAAATGAATATGGTTGTATTGGAATGATTACAAAGTTTATTAATATTACAGCATTAGAGAAAATATAATGAATATAGTAGTGCAATTTCTTTGTAAATAATCATATGATTTATATCCGTTGAATATTTTTACACCACAGTCTTGTATACATGTCTACGTTTTATTTGGTTTCATTTCACTTTACACTTACTTATCTTACAATATTATTTTAATAACAATAAAAAAGCGATACGAGTGCTTACTTCCTAACTTATCATAGGTTTGAATCAGAACGTTAACTTTTTCTTTCACCAATAACTTTCTTCACACCCAAGCATAAACCGACAAACTTCTGTGCTGTAGTAAAATCAGAATGATTACTGTTTTTTAGACTCAAAAGATTTTGCATTGAGACGTTAGGCTAGCGGGAGCATATGAGTAAATACATCGATGCCAGAGCCATTTTCCGAATATTTACCGAGTTCGAGTCCTAGTCCGATAACAGAATTTGGGAAAATACCACATTTACTATTGAATGACTTTGATTTAAATTTAAATGAAAATTATTTGGGTATTATTACACTTTTCTCTACTCCTACTTATATACTTCGTAATGAACTATTTTTAATGGCGACATTCACCTACAGTCGTATTTGTATTTAATCCTCAAACACATTATTTCTACCAGTAACAATGACAGAATTTGTATGTCTAAAGCTAAAACTCGTCCATCTAAATTACCTGAAATAGAGCTTACATCATTTGCGCATAATGACAAAACATTTCTACAACCTCCTTCTACGACAAGCCCTACAAGAAATGTACCAGCCAATGTTTAAAATGATATTGCCATAGTTCCTGACGCCGAGCAATCTTCGATTGGCTGCCATTAAGTAACTAACTGTAAACTATCCAAATGGACAGAATACAACAACAGAACTTGAGGCAATGTCATCTCATCCAGTATTAGTAACTGAAGCTAATATAAATTCTAGAAAAAGAAAATGAAAACAAGAAAACTGGTCTAAAGAACAAATAAAACATAGAAAAAATACGGATGAGCAGCCATAAAAACAGATGAGAGGTATTTGCAAGTGAAAACTGAAATGTTTTGAAAAATTGCCCGCGACAAGAGATTTGAATTACACTGGCCTGCAATACTAAGTAGTACACTTATAAAATTTGCTATCTAAAGTATTGAAGCTAGAGATTTAAAATAAAAAACGTTTTAAAGGAAATTTTATCAGCTTTCTTTAATAATACAGTAAACTATACATTTATAACATTTTTAATACAAAAAAAAGATAAAACAATAAAGGCATTTCTGTCAAAATAAATAAACGTTTTAATAACTGGTGTTGCCTCCTCGGACTCTGACTATTCCAGTCGGTTTGGCATACTGAAGATTTGGTTTCGGAGCTGATGTTGAGGAATGTTCTCCCATTCTTCTATTAGGGCCTGTTTTAGTGCTCTGAGAGTGGTAGGAGCTCGTCCCAGGCTTGTTTAATCGGATTGAGATCAGGACATCTTGATAGCCAAGCCATTACGCTTCACAAATATACTCTTAAACAACCCGAGCTGTATGTGTTCGGGCATGGTATTGCATCAGCATCGACCCATCTTTCATATTTGCTACATATGGCCCTACATACTCATTAAGAATCTCTTGGGCATATCAATCACCATACAGCGTTCCGTTTTCTATAGCCACTAAGTCTGTGCTACCCTCAGCAGATAAGCCAGCCCATACGTGTACGCTGCCTCCAACGTAATGGACTCTTTCTGAGAAGCAGGCTTCTATGTAACGCTCACCAGGTCATCTGTAAACATTCCTCCTCCCATCTGAAGTTTAGGGTGAGAATCAAATCTTAACCATTCTTCTTCTTCCCAGTGTAAATGTTTACAAGCGTACTGTAGTTTCGCTACATGATGCCCTCTCTCGAGTTTGGGACCACTCGCTTGTCTACGGGGTTTGAGATTGGCTTCAGCAAGTCTTCTTCTCTCTGTTCAATCGCTAATGTAGTCCATTCGGGTCTAAAGAAGCTGTTGCTGCACTTCAACTGCTTTTCTTTCACCGTCATTTCTTAACACCATCGAAACAATATACCGGTCTTCTCGGGTACTTGTGCACCTGGGTCTTCCATTACATGATCGCCTCAGATGATTTCCAGTCTCTTCACCTCTTCCCTTCACGTTCTGGACCGTTCGTAAGGTCACAGCTGCCATTCTAGCAATATGACGCATGCTGTTGCCCAGTTCTAGGAAAGTCATGATTCTAACACAATCTTCGAGTGAAAGAGGCATGATGGATAAAGTTTATTGCTGTTACCTTACTTAGTAAGAATTGTAAGGAAAATAATAGAAAAAAGAAGTATTTTTTAAGATATCGAAAGCATACGTATGAGGTAGGTATTAGACACGACAAATCTTAGGTTCTTTAACGCGGACACGTAAAACAAATAATATCAATGCCGTGGGTTCTGATAAACTTCCACATGCTCAATTGTTACTTAACATTATCAAACATTCTATAGAAAATTGTTACCAGCTACTTACTGAATCTATAACTTTGGAGGTCTTTAATTCATCAGAAGAATATTTTTTTTGTTCCTTTGCCTTTTTCGGCTATTTCAGCTTATACCTTTTTTCCACTGAAGATACGAAACTTTAATAATATAAAAATATAAAAAGTAAGTCACAAACTTACAGTATATTATTTTTTAATATCATGGAAGAAAACCATATTTAATATTAACGAGTGAAAATTTTAAATACACGTACAACAATGTTTATTATAAATCTTTATAAAAAGTTCATTTCCGGGAACACTGCCGCAAGGCCCATTGCTTGTAGAAGACTAAATATTTTTTTTATCATTGGACATAGGCCCATTATTTGGGTAAACAAAAGCCGAGTGATGAACGTGGAATAAACAATCAATACCCATACTGATTTTGCTAAATCAGGCAGCTTTCACGATAAAATTATGAAAAAAATTCACAAGGTGTAACACGGTCCATAGAATACAAAAATGGCTTAATCGGAGAACTGCTACTATGGCTATTGCGGTCTTATTCCAGGCACCCATCGACTTGATCAAGATGCTTTTGTAACATATAAAACTAAGGCTTTGTCACTGAAATATATCCGTATTGTATATCTTCTTCTTCGTCTTCAACAGCCATGTCTTAGCCCGCTGCGGGGCATATGCCGCTCCAATAGTTCTCCACTCGGTCCTATCATCGGCTTTTCTTGTCCACGCTGTCCCGGCGTGAAATCTTATATCATAGGACCATCTGACTGGTAGTCTTCCTGCGTTTTTACTTCTCCTACTACTACTAGTTCTCCGCATTTCTAGGTGTCCATTCTAGTACGGATATGCTCCAACGATTGTCCCCTCTTCGGCACAGTTGTCCAGCCCATGTCCATTTCAGTGCGGTATCCTTCATCTGTTAACTTGGTGCGTCTTCTGATGTCAGTGTTGCGCACCTTGTCTCTCAGTTATATCCCAAACATGCTCCTTTCTATGGCTCTTTGTGCTACCTTCAGTTTACTAATTAGCTTCTTAGTGAGTGGCCATGTTTCCAATGCGTACGTCATAACAGTTTTCAGCGATTGTGGCAGTATTGTAAATATTGATGCTAAATCCTTTTCTGTTAGGTAAGATGTCCTAACACCACAGTTAGAAATTTCGGCGATAGAACTTTTAATACGTTATGTAAAATCTTAGATCTATGTTCCTATACGGCAAGTAGGGAAATTACATATTTTTATATAAACTAACAGTGGTTTTTTTTTAAATTCACTGAAGTCAAAAAATAATAACTGCACATTTTTAAAAGAAAAAGTTCATATCGGAAATATTTCTTAGAGTAAAATTAAATAACAATACTTATGCACTTTTTCCGTGACGTGGTCAGGGCATTGTGCAGAATATTTCTGTTGTAGAAAATGATAACTGCACTTATTCACTTTATCCACGACTAGAAACAAATTTCATTTTATTTTATTTACAATTCAGCAAGTTATTTATTTCTTTCTGAACCTTTTTTGCATCACATGCAAGATATTTAATTTCATTTTTTTTCACAAAAATAATGATAATTTCATCAATTTGTCAAATATCGAAACCTGTTATATACCAAAAGATGCGTTATACTTTGGGCATTCAGGAAATGTCAATAACTCAATTTCGGCAAAAAACGTAGTTAACCTATTTTTGCTTCAACGCCCTCGAAATGTTCTCTCTAATTCTTTCGGAATATGGAAGCTGCAAAATGATTTTTCAGCTAAAAGCCGACGGAGGAAAAACTGAGGAGTTATTTCAGATTTATGACTGGGAGAGCATTATGGAGGCTCTATATTTATATTTTACGATGGAGAATTTCGCTCACGAATGGGGCGGTTATTATTTTTTTACATTAGTTTCAGTTATAGCATAAGTTATGATCATAAGCTGCGATTCCTTTCAAGTAAACTTCAGTTTCCTCAACTAACTGCGTTTTATTATATAATTGTTTCGGAACAGCACAACTTAAGGTCTAAGAGCCCGTGAACCACAGCCCTTCGTTATTTTTAAAGGTTAATCAGTTATAGTTAATTAAATAATTTAAAAAAAACGAATAAATTACTTATCACAATGTTTCATTTGATAACAAATTTGACCATGTAGTTACTTTCTGAAACGAGAAAGATATTGACTATTCAGGGAGTAGCAACTCATCTGGAAGTTAGCGGTAGTTAACTTAACTGAACCTAAGAACAAGTTGTTCATCAAGGGAGAGATTTGCTATTTACTTTTAAACTATCGATATCCCTGTTGCAACGTTAACTTTAGTTGAAGGAGTGCGTCGTCGGCGGCAGTGACCCGTCGAGTGGGGGCGGGGGCGGGAGCGAGGGGCGGGGGCGGGAGCGGGGGGGCGGGTAATGATGCACTTGTAGGTGTAAAAAGATTTAGATGCTGAATGTTTACAAGCTTTTTCGTGTTTAAAACAAGTTTTTTCCAAAGCGGTGAAATAACATGTAAAAGAAAGTAGTATACTCAGAGAGAAAAGGTTATCAGCCAGTGAACAATGTTAGTATAAAGTTAGCCTCACATGCCGCTCGTTCCTATGTCAGTTCTATTTATATGAACAATTCTTTCCGATATCGACAATAAGTGTAAAAAATTAATAATGTTTATCATTTTGTCAACGTTCATAAGTAAAAAGTCTCTCGCCCATCCCTATTCCACTCCATCATTGAATATCAATCAAATCGTATTTGTCATATTAGCAGACACCTTTTTATCTCGCACATTATCCTCAATGAGATCCTGTTATTAATTCCGTCCGCACATTCGTTAAGAAAGCTTCGATATTTTCCTCGAAGGTAAGCAAAAAGCTCGACTTCGTATTACTTAATTAACAAGAGTCAGTAACCCAGTTTTTCCTGACCATTACCGCCCTAATACGTTACATAATTACGTTACGTTTTACCACCACCACGTTAACGAGGGCAGTCTACAAAAACAGAGAGTAAACGACCCCGTTCGATGTACATAGCTGCTCTACAACCCACGTTACTTTTATGCTGCAAACGTGAAGCAGCAATGTACAATTCATACGGCAGGTATTTGTTTAGTGTAAAAATGGCGAATGCAGGTCATAATTTAACAACATTCTGACAGTTTAGAAGCCTGTACAAGATGTAAAAGTTTAGTGGGAAGTGCAAATAGAAACTGCTGACTAAAAAAACACATTTTTAACAAAAAGTATATTTTGTTACATCTGGTAAACAAATAAAATATTAACTGATCCGGGCTTTTGTAATTTAATAATAACAAAGAATCATGGAAAAAGGTTTTTCTAACCCACGTAAGTAGGTAAACGGTAATCTTCGCATCTAACTCCAGTAAGGGCAAAGCCAGTTATGCATCCCCCGGCTAATGTAAGCATTAGGTCTGTTGAATCCCGCCCTGGGGGGCAATGGACCTTCTAGACAAAAACTACCCCACGCCTGTATTAGTACGGCTGGAGTTATTACAGCCACCCCCGGGCCACCAGCGGGCACGTTATATCGAGATCTGGAGGCAACAAGTCCGCTGCGGATCATGAACGTACACAGCGAATTTACGAAAGGTTAACTACGATTTTGTGTGAAAATGTTTGTTTAGGACCCTCCAGCATTGAATTTGATGATACACAAACTGCGTCCAACTAGGGCAGCCAAACTACGAGTAACTAGTTAAGTTATTTTGTGAATTTGAATTGTATTATCGCAATTTAGACTCTACAAGTTTTTTATGACTTGTAAAAATACTTTGTCTATCTGCTGAGGTGAAATTGTTAGCTGCACTAATAGTGTGTTAAAAAGTGCCCAAATAATGGGAATTGTATTAAAGACGTAAACAAGACCCATTAAACCAAACGTAGCTGTGTGTGTGAGATGCACTCACGTGATGGTGGCGGGCGGCGCGGCGAGCACGAGGCACGGCAGCGCGGCGTCGGCGCCGGCGCGCGCGCCGATCTCCAGCACGCCCGGCGCCGCGCGGGGCGCCGTCGCCGCCGTCGCTGAACACACACACAAGTACACATACCATTACTAATAGCTTTTAAAGGCTAGGTAGAACAGACTTATTCTTAATACATATATGAAGTTTCTTTACAAATCTTTTATTACCCCCCATAACGCAATAATAACAATTACAATCACGTGACCAGGATACAATTTCGCCGCTATGACTAATGCTTCAAAATCATTTTCAACACTCAACCATTAATAAAAAACATTAACGAATGTCACGCCACCGGATGTCCGGATCGAAGGTTCAAATCGAATTAAATGCTATTACCAAACATTATATTATTTCTATTGCCATTTAGATTATTATACATTAGCGCTAAATTTGGTATCAAGCAACTGTTGATATTCAAGGCCCTCTTAATTTTGTGAAAAGTATATGAATAGAAAATCTCCATTGTTTATGTTGGAGGAGGTACATGTAATAAAAATAATAAATCTCCAGACCAACACACCAATTATGTGCCCCTAAAGTAAGTTGCAGTAAGCACTTGTGTTATAAAAACTTTTTAACGACATTGGCCCGACCCGGAGGTCGAACCCGGAGCCATCCGCTTAGCAATCCGGTGTATATGTTACAGCCAAAGTAATAAATCTGGATATTATATATACTGTCTAGCCATTATATATAATGTCTACTCAATTTAGATAAAGTGATAATTAACACAAAATTAATCACATTAACTGGCTATTTTATATAATATCTTCGAAGACTTGGATAATGTAATAAAACAAGTAGATATTCGTTTGTGTTACGGCTAAAACCCGAAGCTGCACCTAGTTTTAGCCGGTTAGAAACATCAATAGGTTAGGTTAGTTAGGTTACTTCTTTGATACCGCCCAGAAAAAGGAGTCCCGCGTAGCGGGACTCCGTCAACACATGATTGAAGCCAGTTTTTTTATGTATATGTTACAGCTAATACCCGAAGTGCGGTTACACCTAGTTTTAGCCGGTTAGTAGACTTAAATTGAATGGAAAATTGTAACAAAAAATATATTCCTATAAATATAAAAACTGGATTCAATCATGAGTCGACGGAGTCCCGCTGCGCGGGACTCCTTTTTTTGGGCGGTATCAAAAAAGTAACCTAACTAACCTAACCTATTGATGTTCTAAATACGGGTATTAGCCGTAAAACAAGTCGGCTAGGCCATATTATTACTTTGGCTAACTTTGACACGCTATTATGAATAATGTCCAGATAAAGTGATTAATTTATTACATTGTCTAGTCAATTTGGCTATTATAAATAATGACCAGTCATTATGTATAATATCCATTTAATCACTATGACTGTAACATATATATCGCTGCACCACAGAGATCGTCAAAACATGCATAGTAAGCTTTGTAAAGGTCCAGCGCAGTAATACAATTTCTTGGTTTGCATGTGAGACGGCGCCCGGGACGTCGCTCGTCTCGTCATAATCCTTGGATTACGTTCTGCATCGGAGCCTGCAGCGCCCCCACTACACCCCCCCCCTCCGAGCAAGTTTGTATTGTCACTTAAACTGGATTAGCCCCGAGACAGACACACGGCCGTAAGCTGTCTCTGCTTTGATAAGTAATTGCAGCGAGGTGAAAGAGACTCAAAGGAGATTTCCATTTTGTTGTTCAGTGCATTATTAAAATGATACTGAAATATAATATTGTAGAGGCGAGGGAAATTGTTTCTACAGACTGAATATAATGTTTTATAAATACGCTTTTTTCTACAATATGATTATGTTACATCAATTTATTTTACACCGTTCACTTCGGTTTAGCCGATGATTAAAATATACATATTTATTGTTATAATGATAATAACGAGAAAAACCTACATTTTAAATCTCTAATCTTAAGATATGCATATAGAGTCTTTATTTGATTGTTTGTGATAAACGATCTCGTAAAAAATATATGATAAAAAACATATAATCCGTTGCACGATGAGTAAATATATGCTTTTTAGAATCTGATTATTGCGATAATTAATGGAAAGATGTTCTGGTGTTTCTTACATATCTAGGTGAAACTTTGTATCCTTCCTATGAACAGATTTTAATCTAAAATCCGAAAGTACTTTTACCGTGGGGAAATACTTCATTCCCACGGGTTTCACACTCAGCAGCGGTCAAAACCGAATGGTGGACTTCTTGAATAGTATAGCATTAATAAAATGTGTGAATACTGACGATCGATGTGCAGCGAGTGCGGCGGGCTGCGCCGGCGGCGGTTGTCCAGCGCGTCCAGCACGGCGCAGGAGAACTGCGCGCGCGCGTCGCCCGGCCGCCGCAGCAGCAGCCGCCAGCCCGCGTCCACCGGCAGCACGTCCCCCCCGACCCCGCCCGCGCCGTCTGACCAGCAAAATAATCATAACCTGCTTCTACACAACCAGATTTTTACTGGTTTTTATGACATGTAATATATAAAAGTAAAAGATAGGTTATTCCGGGATATACTTTTCTTTGTTCATTGATGAATGTAAATTAAATAAAATATGTTTATGCCTGTTGCCAATAACAACTATTATTGATAAATTGAACATAGATGATTTGCGTCGCACTTAGATTCATTGTGCAGTTAATAGTCATTTGCTAAAACCAAACTAACTACATCGCAGTCGCACTCGCATCCTCTCTAAGTTCCAACGTGCTGTGCTTAAAGACCATTTTCCCTTGCACGTGACGTCTACACTAATCTCCATCACAAATACTCGCCATCAGGCAGATGCAACGAACTTTGCACTTTCACGACTATAAAAGTAGCACTCTCGAGTGATTGTACCGGTAGGTTGCAGCTCTAGAAATAACTGCATAATAATTCAGTATGAAAATGGAATTCTAAATGGTCGATACGGATTACGTATACTCGTAGTGGATAGAAGAGTGTATCTGCCAATAATTTGACCTTTAGAATAGGCGTTAAAATGTAGGCACTTAAAATCTGGGGCTAATATTGTTTTTTAAAAGTTTTCCATTAATTATTTTTACAGGTTGAATAAGCGTTTAATTGTTTTGAGTTTTGTGTTGGTGATAATCATCGCTTTCTATTAATATCATCGCATCCAAATTTTTATGGTGGGTTTTACCTTATTAACTTTTATGAGTTTATTTTTTTCAATTTCTATTTGAATTATAAAAAAAACTTTATTATGGCAATATAGTTTTTTTTACAATAAGTTACTTCGAGAATAGCAATAAAAAAAGGAATATAATGGATGCTTCACTCTAAATCCAATGAAACGTTCGCGCTTTTGTTTGTAAGATAAATGGTGTTGCAGTTACCCAGCTGGTCGTGCAGCGGCAGCGGCAGGTCGTCGCGGTACCACGCGGCCACGGCGCTGCGCGCGCGCACGCCGGCCGGCACGTCGCACGACAGCAGCGCCGCGCCGCCCGCCGCCGCCTGCGACGACACCCGCGCCGCCCACTCCGACGACACCACTGCGGACACGTACCAACATAGAGAACTAGCACAAGCAAGATGCCGTGTCTGCTTGTAAGCTCACTTACTACTTATAAACTACTAGTGGCCGCCCGCGACTCCGTACGCGTGGAAGTCGGTTTCTCGTGGGAATGAGAAGTTTTCCCGCGGTAAAAAGTACCCTATGTCCTTTCCCAAGTTCAGTTCTCTCTTCATACTAAATTTCATCGCAATCGGTTCAGTGGTTTAGGCGTGAAAGCGTAACAGACAGACAGACAGACAGACAGAGTTACTTTCGCATTTATAATGTAGGGATGTAACGGATAATATACGATTTTCAACATCATTTAGATATTTTTTTCGAAAATGTTTACAAGTCTAGTTTGGGCAGAAAAGGTTTATAAATACTTAAAAAACAATATTTTGTCAACAAGACGTCGAAAATTGCGGTTACAATTTTTTTTATTTCTGTTGAGTTGAAAACAACATGTTCGTGAATCATTCAACCTAAATGGTAGAAATGTAGGACTTACGCTCTAATCTCATAAAATACTGATGTAAGTCACATCAAGGAATTTTAGTGAAGTGTGTTGATACGATCCCCCATTTGCATTGTTGGTAAGATCAATGATCAACATCATTCTATTTTGGATTTTTAGACTTATTAACTTTCGGCTTTGTTGGCTTTTAATATCTTTGAAATATAATCCAACTCAACAATTATTTTCATAACATTGAGTATAAATTAATAAAAACAATTTCCAACCTAGATTTTAACAAGAAAACAACCTTTAATATTCCCGAGTCAAAATAATTGCGTAATTAAAAGTTATTAATTTGTCGAAGTTACGAGTACACGGGAGCTTTCGTCTCTTTCACCATTTTAGCTGAAACTTGAGTAAATTGTGTGGGAAGTTGTCAAAAGGTTTAAAGAGAATGATGAAAGACTTGGCAGCTAGTGGGGTCGCTCGGCGGCTCTCTTTACACTAATTTAATATCCGAAAAACGCGGTAACCACGAAGGAGATTGTGTGAGTCGAAAGTTATTTGATTGTAACCCATGAACTCTGACACTACTTACCTAAGATAATTTAGAAATTTTATCGTAACATAACATAATAACAAAACATAGTTGCCTTTATAAACCCCGTGGGCACAGACATTCTTCTCGGATAGCGAGACAACAGATCAGAAGCTAAGTCTTATTTCTGTCTGTTGCAACAAGTTGAAAAAAATCACTACCGAGCAGCTTTACCCGCGAACACTGGATTAAAGTTCAGTTTACCTTATTTACTGTAAAATTATCTTTACATTATTGATTTAAAATACGTGACACCATTCACAATAACAAATTTCTGTTAAAAAGTTTGAACTCACAAACTAAACTTTATTGAAAGAAGAAAGAAGCCTGGTTCCGTTAACCCTCGACGTATTCATGAACTAATTTAAACCTTTATATTTTTATCTACTAGTAAAATAACTGCCACATTAGGTGTTTATATACTTATTAAGGGACGTGGATGCAAAAGAGTATTAACTAATAGTGTGTACACTACATAAAATATAATTATGCATTACTTAAATGTTGAAAATGGAAAAGAATAAGTACCTAGGTGATATTTGTTTATAAAAATCTTTAATAAAATTTATTTTTAGAATTAGTGCAAGTAAATTACCAAGATACTTTATATAATCATATGATTTGCAGCTAAAACGATCATTAAATCTGACCATGATCGCATATTAATATGATGAGCGCCTGCTCGCTTATTATTAATACCTGAATTCTGCCTACATAAATTAATTACTCGATTCGCCGGTATTCAGGCTGCCAATTAGCGGCCGTCTCGTCGGTCTAATTGGACCAGAATATAACCCTTCCCCCCGTCCCCCGCTGCCCCCGCCGGTGAGGAGGTGCATCTTTGATACCCGTACGACACACGTGGAGGAAAACAACTTCATACACACAGTTTGTAGTATGCAATGATCTACTCTTATAGTATATCCTCGAGCACATCAGTTTCTCAAAACTCAAACAGTGAAAGATTAGTTACCATCTGTAATCAATAAATATGAGGAGTGATATGAAAAAATAAAGTTTTCAGAGAAAAAAGCACCAACCTCAGTTGAAGAACATTGTTTTTATACAGTACGTTTGAAGTGTAAAACTGGTTAAGGTAATCATGTTTAGTGTAAAAATCTTGTAGTGCGTTCAATTGTCGTTTCCATTCTGTGTCTTTTTTTTAAACGTGCTTAGTGTATCTTAAAAGAATAAGTAAAACTACCCAAGTATGGCTATAAAATAATAATAATAATAATAATAAAACTCTTTATTGCATAAGAAACATGAAATATAGACAATATATAACAAAAAAAAAGGAAAACAAAAGGCGGCCATATCGCTTTAAGCGATTTCTTCCTGACAAGCCGGTTGTGAAAGAAAATGTGAAATTAATTGCGGTCAGATACAGGAATGCAATATAAAAAACAATAGAGAAAAAAACAAAAAATTGTTTATATATTTATATATACTAAATATACACATATAAATACAAACATTATACATACCTACAAATACTTAAACATACATATTCATATGATAAATAGGCAATATACACAAAGAAATAACAAATACTTAATAATATTTAACATATAGAGAGATAATATTCATGCAGACGAATTTTAAAAGTTAATATGCTTGGTGCAGATTGTACTGTGATAGGTAACATATTCCAGAGTTTGATGGCTTCAATAGTAAAGGATTTACTGTAATAATTTGTATGATTAACAGGAAAAGAAAGTGTAAACCCATTAGCAGACCGGAGGTTGGGATTGTGACAGTCACCAAGGTAGGAAAAACGATTTTTCAAGTACCCAGGAGTTTTGGGATCGAATAAGACACGGTAGAGGAGACAAAGGACGTGAGCATTCCTTCGAAGGCGGATTGGGAGCCACTTGAGCGTCTTGCGAAATTCGGAAACATGGTCATACTTACGTATACCGAAAATGAAGCGGATTGCCAAGTTTTGAAGACGCTCAAGTTTGTTAAGTTGCTCCTCAGTAATGTCAGTACCTACAGCAGACATCAGCGTAGTCAAGGATTGGAAATAGGATGGAATGGGCTAGCGCAATTTTTGTGGAGCAAGGCAGGAAGTTTTGCAGTCTTCGTAGACTACCAATAGTGGCGTACATCTTTCTACTAATCTCATCAAGATAGGCTGTCCAAGAAAGCGTATTATCAAAAAGCAGGCCAAGATTTTTCGCGGTTTGACTGTACGGTAGCTGTTCACCATTGAGATGGACTGCCGGTAGGTCATTAAAATCGATTTGACACAGTAGCCTCGAACTTCCTATTAAAATAACTTTAGTTTTTTTAGGGTTGATTGTGATGCCATATGATAGGCTCCATTCTGCAATTGAATCTAGGTCGGTATTAATAGCAGAAACAGTAGAATGTAGGTCATTTACCGCCGAGGGTCTGTAAATTTGTAGATCGTCTGCATACAAGTGGTAGAGAGAAGTAATACGGGAAGTTATCGAACTGATGAAAATTGAGAAAAGGAGTGGAGACAGCACACCACCTTGCGGGACGCCAGCCTCAAGAGAGCACCATGATGAAAACGCATCATCAGCCCGTATGCGTTGCCGACGCCCATACAAGTAACTACGAAACCAGGAGATAGTGGGTGATGAGAAGTTAATAGAGCCTAAAATAGCCAGGAGTATGTCGAAGTCAACTGTGTTAAAAGCATTGCTAAAGTCAAGTAGCGTCATAATAGTAATGTTTTTTTCTTCCATACTTACCCGGATATCATCAGCAATATTAACCAACGCGGTTACAGTACTATGACCGGGTCTAAAACCAGACTGGAATGTGTTGAACAGGTTGTTAGAGACAAGAAAGAAGTTGAGTTGCTGGTAAACAAGTCGTTCAAGGATTTTGGAAAGGAAAGGAAGTATAGAAATAGGACGATAATCAGAAAACGATGTAGGAGAGGATTTTTTAGGTATGGGAATTATGTTTGCTTCTTTCCATAAGGAAGGAAAGCAATTAGTGGCAATTGAGTTGTTAAATATGATCGTAATTACTGGCGCTATAATGTCAAGTAACGGTACAATCATATTTCTACTGATGTTGTCTGTGCCAATAGCAGTAGACGTGACGGCAACTATATTTTTCTTTACATCATCGGCAGTGAAAGGGCACAACACAAATGCAGGGAAATTAGGAGAGGGTAGTGAGAGAAGATAATTTAGGGTAGACGTCTTAATTGTGGTATCGTGGGAAGGACAAGCGGAAAAGTGGACGTTAAGGTCATTTAGGTTAAGGTCAGTGGGAAGGGAACTAGATTGTTTACCTATACCCAAACTTTTCAGGAATCTCCAGACCCGTTTAGGATCTGGGTCATCAACAGACTTATGGATATGGCGTCGCTGTGCATCTCTACACACTGTATTGCAGCGATTTCGGAGGATCTAGTAGTTGTCACGGTTGTAGTCACTTGGATGCTTTTTGTACTTGGACTTTGCACGATTACGTTTCGACATAAGGTTTTTAATTTCATCAGTGAGCCAAGGAGCAGGACGATGTCGCATCTTCATGAGACGTATTGGGGCATGTTTGTCGTAAAGATCAGTTAAAAAACAGTTGAGTTGTTGAACTTGCCCGTCAACAGTCGGAAATGAATTGATTAATTCCCAGTCAATAGTAGCAGCATCATATAACAGCTGTCTAGAATTCATACCGGAAAAATTGCGCTGCAGGAAAACACGGGGCTTAGGTTTGGGAGGACGGATTTTGTAGGACAGGAAGAGTAGGTCATGATATGAGAAAGGAGCATCGTACTGGCCATGCTTGCAGACGAGTTCAGGACGAGAGACGATTTTTAAATCTAGGAGGGATGGGATGCTGTTCGGGTAGTAATGAGTGGGACTTTCGGAATTTATGATATGAAGGTTAAACGAATCGATTAAAGAGGAGAGTTTACGAGCACGAGCATCAGCCTTGAGCAGGCAAGTATTCAAATCGCCCATTAAAATGACATGCTCATATGAAGGGACTAGCTCTTCCAAGGTAGACTCAAGATTGTTGAAGTAGTTGACAGTGATAGAAGGACTGTAAATAATACCTAGAAGGACTTTGGAGTGGTTAAGGACAATTTCGATGAAAAGATGTTCTGCTGTACAACTGACATTAGAATGAGAAGATATGCTGACAACGGAATAAGGGATGTTAGCTCGTAGGTAGATGGCAACTCCACCCCCTACACGATCTGGTCGATCGTTACGCAACAAGTGAAATCCGGGGAGGGAGTATGAAGTGGATGCAAGACAAGGTCTTAGCCAGGATTCTGAAACAAGGATAGCGTGGATGTGGGGATTGGAGAAGGTTGTCAGCATATCAGAATAGTGCCTAGGAATGCTCTGGGCGTTTATGTGGACAAGGTTTAAATTATTGGGACAGTCTGAGAGACAGGACTCTAAGGATGAGGACAAGGAAAGGGTACTGTGAAAACTGTCGTCGCTAGACTCCGAGCCAGAGGAGCACGTATCAAAAAAATCTGATTCAAAGGCATGATCGTTCATGACATAAATAAATAAATAATATCTATAATAGTATACTTAAACTAAATATGATAAATAAATAAATAAATACAAAATGTTTTTAAATGTCGAAGGTAGAACCTTCGCTATTCCTTGACGTACCAGCAATAGTTACTAAAATCTAAAAATAAAACAAATATAATTTCTACAAGGAAAGACATAAAAAAAAATTATAAAACACAGGCAAAAGAAACAATTAAAATTTAAAAAGAAAAAAAAAACTAACACTATCTACTAGACCGGTTGCAAGGCAGAATCGGAATGCAGCTGCATTAACAAACGTCAAATTTGACATCATAATGATTTTGATTGAACGGACATAAAAACAACAAGATAAACAACAAAATCCGAAACCAACCTTGCGGTCATTTAGTGAATTTTAAAGTTAAAAAGTTAAAGAAAAACAAAATAAAAAATAAACTAATGAAAACATTTACGTAAGCGCGCTCAGCGACGAGTAGCAGTTCGACTTCGAGTCTTCGTCGCCTTGGGCTTTTCGATGCATTCTTCGTTGTGGGCTGCCGGGTCAGGGATCAGTTGGAGGTCCGCTAATGAGAGCACGCAGTGACGAGCACCATCCTCCGCCAGAACAAAGATAGACCTACGACGGGTCCAGCATTTTGAAATGCCAAACTTGAGCCGGGCTGCCATGAATGCCTCATGTCTACTTTTAGTCAGAAACTCGGAGACCGTAATGCCAGTGCCTTTTAAATTTGTCTTTGATGCCCATACCTTATGACAGAAGGCGATATCTTTGAATTCAATCAGCAGAGGTCTGGGTTTATCATTTTTACTTTTGCCTAACCGATGACACCGATGCAAGTCTTGTTGGGTTATATTTGTTAACTTGGTTCGATGCAACGCTGATAACGCCAATGCCGACGAGTCCTCCTTCTTATTTTCTGGGACTCCGTGTACAAGAAGAATTTTGCGCCTGTTGTACATTTCAAGCCTGTCACAATCTTTGGAGATAAGCTGGACTTGTTGCTCCAATGTTTTGACTGCAGTCAACATCAACGTTCTGAATGTTTTGAACTCAGAAGCAAGAGAAGATATTGTAGGAGAGGGGATAGAAACCTTCTGCAGCTCATCCTGGAAGGACTCCATCCGTGTGTTAAACAGTCTTGCTAATTCATCAACAGTCTGCTTCAGTGTATCCATTGTGCAAAGTGTAGTGCAGTGAGAAATTATGATTAAATGAGAGGAAACTATCGCTGGTAGGTTTACTGATTAAAGTAATATGATGGACATTAAAACTTTGTTTTATTCACTTAATTAGAATTAATTTTCACAGGAGCTTTAATTTTATGTTTAACTTTTTTAATCCTACCCGCAGAAAAAAAAAATACCTACACAAGACCTATGCTTCACACGAATATGTATGAATTCAGAAGAGAGACAGTTAAAGCCAGCACCACGGGTTTCTCTTTGTGTTACTGACAAAACGCTCTTTTGTACATCGCCGTATATCAAGGCAGTAAGGTTGCAATTTGTCCGCTTTTGATTGCATGTTCCGGACGGTAATGTCACCTGTCACGAGCAACGGAAAACCGGGAAAGTTTAAAGTGCAGAATTTGTGCCGCGAGGAATTGAAACTGAATACTAAAGGCTTCGTATGCATTTATGTTAAACGCATATTGGACTGAATAAGAAACCATACACAAATCTCAGCTGAAAAGAAATCAAAGCTCAAGAACTAAAAATCGGAACAGCCATGTGCCGAGGTAATATTCCATAAGTTTGTTGGCGCGGTAGGTAGAACTTTGTATTTAGGTAAATTTAACAATATTACTTATAAACTTTCGTAAAAACAACACAAATAACCAATATCAAATTAAACCGAATATTTTTAATTGAAAATCAGACTTATGAGAATTCTAAAGTAGATCAAGTATTCCGGAGAACAGTTTTGACATAAACAACAGTAACCGGCTGACAGGCGTCAGACTGTCAATCACTGTCACTCGAGACAACCGACTTCATAAATAATGGAATAATAATGAAATATTACACTGATACCCGCACGACCCAGTTACACTTTCAACACAATATTACTGTTTATCCACCTATAATTCGATAGGCATTATCAGTTTTTCATTTGTATATAAATTCAATGAAGGTTATTAAAATTTATTTCAACAACCTATTTTTCATGACTGTGGCCAAACGGTTCTGGAAATTATCTACAAGCACTTATGAGAACTGTAAATAGCAATTATAAATGATTTAGAAAGAAATCGGTACTCTTATTAGCTGACATTTAAAGAAGCTATTTGTTCTATATTTTTCTCTACTATATTTAACCAGCTACCTAGCGAATCAATATAAATCATTCAAATCAAGTAATTTATATATGTTGATTTATCGTTTTTGTTAACGTTGAACACATAGGTACAATACGACAGCCCAATACAGATTTATGGCTTGAATTACATGAATGGCCTTTCCGCAAATGTTTTATTCGATAAACTGCGGTAAACTTTATATCAACCTAAAGCAAATATATTATATGAGTAAATATAAAAACTAGTGTTAATTATCTACACAGAGTTAGTCATTTAACCCTCCAACTTTGGCGGGTTAATTATTTAATTATTTAACTCGTGGTTATGTCTTAACTCTGGTCAGTGCAAGTAAAATAAAATATTTATCCTCGAGTTAGGGCTTAACTCAGAGTTTAATTATTTAACTCTGGACTGTGCAAGTGGGCCTTACAGTACCAGAAGAACATACTAGAAGTATACAGTGAACGGCAGTCCGCGGCTTCCTAACTGTAACTCTGTTTGTATAGAAACGCAAAATGTATAAATTATACAAGTTAAATTAACTCAATTAAGTAGAAAATTAATTTTCATAAATATTGAAACCCAAATAAATGTTGAAATTAACCGTTTTAAAAAGTAAACAAAATGGGCTCGCATCAGTGGGCAAATGGAATGGCTAATGTTGCGGTAACGGGCTCCGGAGTTATTGGCGGGCGAAATGGACCGCGGTGGCGTGATTTATAGCGGGGGGGGACCCGGGCGGCGGGGGGGGGACGAGGCGGGGGCGGGGAGGGGCGCGGCGCCAGCGGCGGGCCAGCACGGGCACCAGATACCATGCAAACTCCTTAAGCCATTGCTAAGTGTCTCTTAAAAGTTGCAATTTAGGTGCGGGTGAGACCGCAGTGCGAAAAGCTAGATCATAATATGAGTGTAGGGAACATCGAATTAGATTCCGCACAGTCTGTGACCGCACGCGTCGCCCGGACAGCTTCAATTGACAGCCTGCAGCGAGCGACGCCACGCGACGCTGCGGTGCTTGCGGCCGGGAGCTATTAGCGCGTCACCAACAAATGCGGCGCCGATTAATACTGGACCGACTGTCCGAAATGATCAAACTGCACGGGAAACGTTGAATTAACCTTGTAGGAAATCACTGGGTGGTTGTCAATAAAATAAATATTAGCTCTTACCATCCAAGAAAACCTTAATTTATTAACCAACCTCTCATCTTGTTTCCTCATAAAACAACCTAGAGCTACCTGCAAAAATAGCCGAGGGATGTTTCAAGTACCTATCTGGCATCCATAATGCAGTACCAGGGTTGCAGAACACAAAAGGATGCTGGTGCGGGTCAAAGGGAGCGATATATAATTCAAACTGGGAACCGACGCAGACTTCATGCCGCAGCGAATCAAAGACGTGGAAGATAGCGTGTGTTTGGTTTGTGGGAATAGGTAATGCCGAGGACGGGCTGGCAGCCAGGGCCGGCGACGGACAGTTGGAAATGAGCTGACTGAGCGATTATGTGTGTAAGATGTTGATCAGGTTAGAATTTTTTAATGGACAATCAATATGGCAATATAATTATTATTTATTTAATCAAGAATGTAACTTCTTAGATAAGCGCAATCATTAGAAGTTAAAATCATCTATATTTGTAGTATTCTACGTTAAAAAGACTTGAAAGTTACAAGCCTACTAAGCTTAGTGTGGAGTCACTGTTTTTATCATTTTTTATGTAAATTGTTTTGAAAACACTGTTACTTATTGCGTCCTAAAGTTTATAAAAACAATGTTATATCGTACTTTTACTATGTTTTACGGAAATAAAAGTTTATTAGTATTATAACCAGAAATCTGGTGGTAGCATGGCTACTTTTCAAATTAAGTTTTATGCAATCATAATTAATAAATACAGTATTTATAATGTTGACTAAATTTTCAGTTTGTTTTTTTATGTTTTACGTTTATCCTAAGAAGGGCATTCTTGAAAGCATGTTAACGACGTGAGCATTAACATGTTGTAAGTAACAGCAAACTTTGTTCCTGCCTATTTAAGAAATCATAATGAAACATATAACTAATCCAGCTTCTAAAACCGTAACCGGAATGCATGGCATGTAATAACACCGACAGTGCAAGGTAAAGTCGGGAGACGGCGGTAAGTCGGTGCGGTCGCGCGTAAATCAATTTGTCAAACAAGATTTAGTGTTGTTCACATTTACATAGTGCGGGGGCTAGCCGGAGTTTGTGGCGGGACCTGGCCGCTGCCGCAACTTGCTGCATAACGCATGCAGAGGAGACATTACTGGTAACTTGGAAGTTTCACACCTTAAACGAATTTGAATGAAAAACCACCAGGAATGATAAAAACATAGCAAAATACTGATCAGTAGAAAAAGTTTATTGAGTTTTAAATATATTTCATTTTGTGTTACATTGGTAACCAGCCCTGTTTTGTTTAGGTGCTTGTTACTCTGTGCTAAGTCTTCTATCAAAAGATACCAACGCTTCTTTGTATGTAAATTTATGTATATATTTGTTTTGAAAAAATTCCAAAAACCTGTGTTTGTAAGGTACCTTAAAAATAAGAACCTACATAACCACACAGTTGCTCTAATACTCGAATGGTTTCAGTACAATATCTCGTGAATCGAATAGAATTTCCAAACCCATAACAATGCCTACAGTGCGTTGTCCACAATTTTTAAGTGGAAAAAATACAAAATTGGATTCGCACAAATTGTGAGTCGCAAATTGGCAACACGAGCCTGTCGCCGTAACAAGCATTATTGTTCATCGGGTTGCTGGCGTCATATGTTGTTAAATAACAGTATCCTCATTTAAGAACGGTTTTACGAATAAATATTTTGGTAACTTATAATTGAGCTCATTCACCACAAACTTCATTATGTTAAATGTATTTAAAGATTGTTTTGAAACTGTAATACCTTTGTAACCAAATATACAACATAGATCACATTCCAATGACTTGCTTGCTACGTCGTAGCCAGCAGTGCTACGTGGCTACGGTGCAAATCCGTAGTGCCATCATTTAATAACTCGGAATCCTTAGTTGGCATTATCGAGTAAACAAGGTTAGTGTTCCAGTTCTAGAAGCATCTGCATCTACAGCTGCTGGTTCCAATAACTCGACTAACGAAGCGGAATGTTCCCGGGACGCAGCATCGGGGAAAAACGACTAAAACAGACAATTCGGTAAAAGAAAACCGCTTTCTAACGATCGCAGCGAAGTACGGGGAAGCTGAGGTGTGTCGTAGCTTAGTGGAGTCAGATATTGGTTAATAACGTATAGTTAGGCTTGATTTAAAATTATGAATTAGGTACTAGAAAAGTATTAGAAATATTTGAAAAAAACATTTCAAATATTCACTTGTGAAATTCGTTATCTTTAATTGGTATTGGTTTGGACCAAGCACAAAATAATTTGATTTTAATAACCAATAAATTCAAATCTAAAATCAAATCGA
This sequence comes from Emmelina monodactyla, assembly GCA_916618145.1. Classification (NCBI taxonomy): domain Eukaryota; kingdom Metazoa; phylum Arthropoda; class Insecta; order Lepidoptera; family Pterophoridae; genus Emmelina; species Emmelina monodactyla. The sequence goes on along the minus strand of OU745303.1, from coordinate 263,883 downwards.
AATCAAAGCGACTGCAATTAATATAATTATTTATGCTGTCAGAGATAGTGCAAATGACATGCGTTGAGATTTGCTATCAATTTATACTACTAGAACTTCATAAGCCATAAGCCGTGTGGACGTGTTGATGTTTCTCAAAACTATTTAATTGTGTTAATGTTGTCTACTTTGAAGAAAATCAGCAAACTTTATAGTTAAAATCGCAAAAGTGTGCATAAACAATGTTCTTGTGATGTGAATACATAAAAACAACACATATAAACCCGATTAGTAACCAATTATATCAATCTATTGGTGATCAAAACAAAAACAGTGAAACGCAGCGGCCAAACGCGTAAGCGACACGATTTATACGGCGCTTACGACTTTTTGGGCGCGAACTTAAACTTGAACGTTGAGGTTTGTTTGGAATTTTTGTACCTACGTCTCGTCGGTCGGCCGCGATACAAATACGGAATCTATTCCTTGACGATTGAATTTTAGCAAAACATGCCACCAAAATATTCAAAACTGATATGTGCAGGATGCCGTAACGAAATAAAAAACAAAGAATGCTTAAACTGCCCTCTTTGTAAAAACACTTATGACCTGTCTTGTGCTAACATTAATGATAAAAGGTTTCGCTTAATGTCCACGGAACAAAAGCAAAATTGGTGCTGTCCAGAGTGCCACAATAAAAAACCAAAAACCAATGATTGCAACACTCCAGTGCGCAGCTCAATGAGCCTTGGTACAGGCACTGGATCGAAAAGTGACGAAACATACTTATCTCCAGAAGATGGGGCATCAAAAATAACGATGCGTGGACCTCGTTGCGGTAGCGGCCAGCTCGTCGATACCTCAATTAATGAATTTTCTCCCGACACGAGTAGCGAAATCACACAAATAATTAAAAATGAAATTAGACTTGCATTTAGGACAGAAATCCCTAGACTATTGAGAAACTTCTTTGAATCGGAACTATCTCCAATAAAAGCTCAGTTAAACTCAATAGAAGCGGCAGCCTCGTTCACCAGCGCTCAATTTGATGACATTGCAAGCAAAATGACAACTGTGTTGCAGGAGAACAAAAAGCTTAAATCTGAGTGTGATCACCTTCATAATACAGTGTCTGAATTGCGTTTGCAACTCAACGCGATTGAACAAAACATGAGAAACTCCAATACTGAAATTCAGGGGGTACCTGAACACGGCAGTGAAAATGTCGCCACCTTGGTCAAACAAATTGCGCATGTAGTGGCATGCAAACTAAGTGATGACGATATTCTCAGCTGCTCTAGAGTTGCAAGCATGAACAAGCAAACCAAAAAGCCGCGTACCATTGTCGTCAAACTTAAGAGTCCTCGTTGTCGTGATGAACTATATTCTTCTGTATCTAGATATAATAAATCTAACCCTAACTCTAAGCTTAATTCTAGTCTCGTGGGAATTGCAGGAGAAAAAGTTCCTATCTATGTATCAGAACATCTCTCTCCTGCTAATAAAGCACTTCATGCTTCGACGCGTCTCAAGGCCAAGGAACTGGGTTATAAATTCGTATGGGTTCGAAATGGACATATATTTACTCGCAAAGATGAAACTTCTAGATTCATACACATAAAAAATGATACTTCTCTCGCATTGATGATCTAATCTTTTTTTTTTTATTCTGCTCCACTTAGTTAAACCACTATATTATATACTTTTTTGTTTTAAAATGGCTTCATTATCTATATATTATCAAAATATACGAGGTATGAACTCTAAATTAACAGATATTTATAAGAATATATTATGTAATAACTTTGATGTCATATGTCTTTGCGAAACTTGGCTCAATGATGACGTTCATTCTACAAATTTTATTGATAGTAGATACACTACTTACAGACGTGACAGACCAATGGAATTTAAACAAAGATACAATAAGCACCATGGTGGAGGGGTGCTTATTGCGGTCAAAAATACATTATACTCGGAACTAAAACAAGAATGGCAATCGTCTGTAGAAGACGTGTGGGTTCGTATTAGGATTCGAAACAAATGGATTAACATATGTTCTGTGTATCTCCCTTCTTATTTAGATTACGAACACTTCATTGAGTTCATAGATTCTTGTGAAAATGCTATGCTCGATTCCACCAGTGAGACTCTTTTGATAGGGGATTTTAACTTAGACGACATAACATGGTCTAACACTTCTCCTAGCCGTGCTATAACTTTTCGCTCGACAAAATCCACATACCTTATTGAATTCTTAACAACTTTAGATCTAGTACAACAAAACATAACCAGAAATCATAATGATAGAATATTAAGCCTTATAATTTCACAATCAACAATAAAATGTTCAGTAAACAAATGTCAACAAATTGGTAGGATTGATGCTCATCACCCACCTCTCTCTATTTTAATGGAATGTGAGCAAGTTCATATTATGAATGCAAATTTTAAGGAAAGACATCTATTTAGCAAAGCCGATTATACAGCATGTTTACGAGAGTTAGATAAAATTGACTGGGGACAATATATACATCTCGATTGTGATCATTTTGTTCAAGAATTTTATTTATTGTTATGGAAAATTATAGACAAAAACACTCCAAAATCCACAAAAAAAACCACTATCGTATCCTCAGTGGTTTTCAAAATCCCTAATAAAATTATTTAAGGAAAAAGACAAATTTCACACCAAGTATATAAGGTTTAACAATCCACGTGATTTCGACACCTATGCATTGTTGCGCGATAGGGCCAAGGTAGCATTGGATAAGTGCTTTAGAACTTATATTTCTAACGTAGAGGCCAACCTACATCGTGATGTAAAAGCCTTTTGGACGTACGCTAAATCGAAAAGGGAAAGCAATGCATATCCGAAAATCATGCACTATGACGGTGCTCATGCAGATAATGGACATGACATAGCAAACCTTTTTGCCAAATATTTCTCCTCGGTGTATAGCGCTGCCAAAATAGGCGATTATAAACCACAGGGACAAACATCAAACGCAACTCTTGCAAACGTTTATATTTCATCAGATGATATCGAGAAATCTCTTAAAGAACTTGATACTAACAAAGGTGCTGGCCCCGACGGAATTCCCCCTATTTTTGCGAGTAGATGTGCTAAGGGACTAATTATACCACTTGGTATAATTTTCAATAAATCTCTAATTACTGGACAATTCCCAAATTTATGGAAAACTTCAAAAATTGTCCCAATACATAAATCGGACAGTAAAAACGATGTATCTAATTATCGACCTATAAGTATTTTAAACTGTTTCGCAAAGATCTTTGAATCCCTGGTTTGTAATCATTTATATTCTCATTTCAAAACAATAATTAGCCCAAAACAGCATGGATTCGTCTCATCCAGATCAACTGCAACAAATCTATTACAATATACACATGACATCAGTAGCGCTTTTGGCAGAAAAGGGCAGGTGGACACCATTTACACAGATTTTGCCAAAGCATTTGACAGAGTGGATCACAATGTTCTGTGTGTCAAGTTAGAACACCTGGGTATACATGGATCCCTCCTACGATGGCTAAAGTCATATTTGTTAAATCGTAATCAATTAGTTGCAGTGCAAGGTTACGAATCCTTACCCTTTGAAGCAAAGTCTGGAATCCCTCAGGGTTCTAATCTGGGACCACTGTTATTTGTGTTTTTATAAATGATTTACTTGATTTATTTCGTAGCGAGTGTCTTGCGTACGCTGATGATTTAAAAATATATCGAGAGATAGGTTCACTGCAGGATTGTTTAATTTTACAGTCAGACCTTAATGCATTAAATGAATGGTGCAGAGACAATAATATGTCTCTAAACATAAAAAAATGTCAGTGTATCACTTTTACCAAGAAGACAAAGCCGATCATCTTTTCTTATAAAATCGATAACATTGGTTTAATTCGCGTCACAGCTATTAAAGACCTGGGAGTCATTATTGATACAAAACTCACGTACAAGCCACACTATGATTCCATCGTATTAAAAGCAAAGAAGATGTTAGGCTTTATCTTCAGAATTACGCAACCATTTAGGCAGTCATCTAGTTTACTTACTCTCTATACTTCCCTAGTGCGAAGCATAGTTGAATACTGTAGCGTTATATGGTGCCCATATTATAGTGTACACATTAAAAGATTGGAATCCATTCAGAGGAGATTTATCAATAGAATTTGCGCAAAATTTAAATTAAATAGTTTATTGTTGACATATGAGGATAGAATCGCTAAGTTCAATTTAGACACCTTAGAAAATAGGCGTAAAATCATTGATCTGCTCATATTATAGTTATAAGATTGTACATTGTAAATTGGACACAACTATCTTGGGCCAACTTTCACTTAAGATTCCAACAAGATCTAACCGAAAACATGTACTATTTGCGATTGATGCTACCACTAATAATGTTACATACTTTAGTTCTTTGCCAAGAATATGCACACAGTACAATGAACTTCATAAGGATTTAGATATATTTCACTACAACCTGTATACATTTAAAAGAAAAGTAACATCATTGATTCATAATTTATAGATAAACACAACTTTATGTAATTATGCATGTAATATTTTAAAATGCGTGTACTCAAATGTCGTGCATAGATGTAATTGATGTACAAATTTATAATGTTTTAGTTATAGTTCTATTTTTGTGTTATTTTTGATTTGTATATTGTGTCTGTGCCAAATAAACATAAAATAAAACATAAAATAAATAAAATACGCTCCCATGGTGTGTGTGTATCTGAACTGTCCACACGTGCTTGCTGCATGCACGTGCACGTTCCAGCTGCTTGCACGTGCTAGTGTATATACCTGCTTGCACGTGCTAGTGTATATACCTGCTTGCACGTGCTAGTGTATATACCTGCTTGCACGTGCTAGTGTATATACCTGCTTGCACGTGCTAGTTTATATACCTGCTTGCACGTGCTAGTGTATGTACCTGCTTGCACGTGCATCTCGCGGCTGAGCACGGCGCCGTGCGCGTTGGCGGCGCGGCAGCGGTAGGCGGCGGCGTGCACGTCCGCGCGGTACGACGCCGCGCCGAACGGCGGCAACCACAGCGAGCCGTTCGCGAACACCTCTCTGCAGACAAAACAAACATCACTTATAAGATAATACTTTATATTGTTAAAATAACCAGTACATTTCTTTAGTCGCTCCAGTAGTGGATGTTGTCTGGTTTTAATTTATACTCTTGATAAACTCAGTCTGCTAGGCGGCAGCCCAGCACGGCGCTTGAAGCTGCATGCGAGGAATTGAGGTGAGTTTTAGCGGTGCGACGCGTGCTCGTGCGGCGGCCATTGTTATTGAAAAATGGAAAATTATATTCATATTGTAATCGATTATATTTGTAAAATTATATACATATTGCAATCTGGAACCTATCCGCAAGCATTATAAATCGCTCAAAGCGATATGGCCACCAATTGTAATTGTTTAAGTTAATGTTTTTTGTGTATTCCATTTTTATTATTGCAATAAAGAGTTTATTTTCATTATTACATATGGTCGTTGTGTACAAGTAGGCAAATATCGATTTATATAATTATTAAGAACACTGATTAATTGAAAAACTTTTAAGGACATTGTATATCAAAATCTTTCGAAATTTACAAGCTAATTTAAACAAGATTATGATATACTAGTGGTCGCCCGCGACTCCGTACGTGTGGAAGTCGGTTTCCCATGAGAATGAAAAGTTTTCCCGTGGTAAAAATTACCCTTTGTGTTATTCTGATGTATAACCTATATTACTGTAAAGTTTCATCCAAATCCATCCAGTAGATTTTACGTGAAAGAGTAACATCCATCCATACATACTTACAAACTTTCACGTTTATAATATTGGTAGGATTTGCTTATACTTATTATTAATGTTTGATAAGACATACTATTTTCTTTTTTAAAGAAAGAAGTTACAATCCTGCAAGCTATTTACACAATGAATAAATCACGGTGAACAAACAGTGGAAACCTGTAACAAATCTTATTGTTCGCACCTTTACACGTCTCGGTTCCACAAACAAATACCTACTTTAATATTAAAACTGCTTAGAAACAAAAACCAGATCCCTCAAGTCCCCAAAAGGATCGTAAATAATTGTGAAGGAGTTGTTGCGACCCGTGGCGGCGACATGCGACATGATGACGCAACTCGCACGACGTCGCACTACTAGTTGTAGCAGTTTTAGTGAAAGAAAATATGCGCTCTGAAGAAATATCTTATGTTTAGATTTTGCAAATATTTCATTATCTTAACAAGATCTTACTTGCTTCATCATCTAGGGTAGACTTAACTTACTGTGTAGCCCCATATACCTCATACATAGGTTTTTGTAATATGCTTAGAAGCATCCTTTGTTTATCCTCGTTACAGTTAAAACCATCGGCCTAATTAATTATGAGTTTTACTGCAATTATTTTGTATGTATTTTGGCGGTAAAATGGGAGATCTCCCAGTGCTAGACAGGACACAGGTCTAGGGCCACGCGGGGCCACTGAGAAGATTTTGGAAGTCGTATATGTACTTAATTGCGTTGAAATGTTGATAGCGCGATATATGATTTACCATACATTTCGGAGTCGTTTGTATGCGTACCGCCGGGAAAGAATGTTGGCGACGATCAGCGCCATCTATGTCGCCACAGTATAGTGCAGAAAGAACCTTAATTAATATTTATTGCTGCAATGATACTAAATAACTTATATGAAACTTTACTCCTTTATTCGAACGAAAATTAATTTTATTCTAAATAAATTAACCCGCGAAAATTAATAAAGATTAAGAGCGAAAGTGTCGGAAATAGCCGCGAGTCGGCAATCAAACTTGTGCAGTAACTTTCAACGATCTGGTGAAGTTGTGTTCGCGACGAGGAGGCGAGCCGCGCCGTGCCGCGCCGAGTCGTGGTCGAGTCGTGTCGCGCCGAGTCGTGGTCACGTCGTGGTCGCGTCGTGTCGCGCCGGAGCCGGCGCCGGTGCGGACATTGATTTTTGATTTGATTAATTGAATTTAGGAAGAATTTTTATGATAGAAATTGCAAATGTTTGAAGCAATTGCGTTTCCTTCACATTTTAAATTGTAGGTACGTATATTTATAGTTAAATACTTACGCCGTGCTTCAATCGCGAATCGTGATACATCATTATAAAAGGCAAAGTGTTGCAATAAATAACAACACTTGTAGTACAGGTTCGTCGTCTCAGGTGCAGAAACTTGGTTCTTTAATTTTAGCAAAATTTTCGGTAAGTTAGTGTTATTCAAGGGTGCCGCCACACCGGGGCGCGCGAGCCGTGGCGGCGCCACACTGGGCTGCTGTCGTAAGTTTCTATCAGCTCCAGATTAGGGATTGCAATTGCTGGATTCAGCATCCACCAATCCAGCTGGATCCAGCGCTTTTTTTGAGATAAGCGCGGACACGCAAACGTATCAAATTCAAAAAATGTTACTTTATGTCTTCGTTAGGCGCTCAAAAACCTGAATAATTTATTATTTTTTGTTAATCTATTGATTATTTATTGTTTTATTGATTACTATTGTTATTATTTCTTTTTTATTTTCTCGGTTTTTACTAAACCGGTATACTGATGCCACGGGCCTAAGGGATCCAAAATTTCCTCTAATGATTGTTTGAGACATATTTTCATTGCTTGTTTCTAGTTAATGAAAAGATTGATTGAGGAGCAGAAAAATGGTTCCGTTGTTGGTGAATTTTATTATTATTGTTTTTTTTACTTTATAGAACATAATGAACAAGTGATTGTATTTGTATTTTTATTTTAAGTCAATTATTTTGATCTCAGATATTTAAGAATTAAGAAACCAAACCAAAATTGATATGGTTACCACCAAATGATTATTTTATCGTTTCTAGTAAAAAGTTTAAATAATAAATAAACAAATAGAAATTTAAAAATCATGTATTTACTTTGACTAAATATTTTGCTGGATCCGCGCTGGATCCAGCTGGATTCAGGCTAATCTTGCAAAAATCCAGCTGGATTAAAAATGCTGCTGAATTTCAATCCCTACTCCGGATGTTCACCTGCGCGCGGGCACGGACATTTTATTCTTAATTACTGAGATTGTGATGAAAACAACGACTGTCTTGTTGTTTAGGTATATTTTACACTTGATTTAGTGACTTTACGTGCTTATAGATCTTGGTAATCTAATTAATGCATAATTATCAACAGTAGTACCAGAAGTTTACTAACGGTAATACAAAGAGGCCGGTACCGAAGCGTTCAATTATTTGATGAACATCTCGTACCCGCTACTTAAGGAGCGGTAAGTAGATAGTAAGTATGGAGTAAGACGAAGACAGTAAAGTTTGTGACAGATTACACAACTTGTGCTGGAGTCCAAACTTGTTTGGTTCCAGTGGAGTAATGGAGCTAAACTTGAATCTGTGTTACTTCATATGTCACAGGCAATGTAAATATAGTCGACTACATTATAATTATAAAGAAAAAATGATAATGTGTTAGTTTATATCCTACGAACTGCAAAACTAGTCCACCGATTACAAAAAATAATAATATTAGAATGCTACGTTATCAAAGAGAAAACTCTTTAATTTTACTAGTTAGAGTAACATAATGTTAATTGTCATTCAAGATAGAAGATAAACCGCGCATGTGCTTCTTCACTCACGTGCCCTAAATAGGTTATATTTACGTAAATAATTACAAGATCTGAAAAACATCTTAAACCCATAACTCATCAAGCAACAGAAACTCGTTAGTTCATTTTATTTTCAGGTACTCAGCTTCCAGAGTCCTCACCTGGCTACTAGTGAAGACTAGAAAACTTTTGACCGCAACTTGTGTGACAATTATGTAAGTTGTGTGAAGCTGACGGCGAAAAACTAGTAATTTAATAAAAAAATAGACTTTATTCTTCGTCCAAACTCATAAAAATTACCTCTGTATAGCATTAGTTTAGATTAATCAATATGTAGCCGTCCAGGTATTATTGCGTTGGCAAAATAACACGGAGTATTTATTCAATGGACCATGTTTAGATTGTTACTATGAGCGATTACTAATTAACGGATAATTGTACCGTATTACAGCTAAATGTTGGCAATGTGTTCAGGATAACATTTCATCTGAAATAAATTGTTGGGAAATAAATGTCGCAGAGAATATCAATAACAAATGATTGCAAGCAAGCTATTTAATACTTAATAATAATGGTGATCTAGTTTTACAACTGTTTATAACATTTCTGCTCGTGAATAATTTGGACATTTAATTACTGAAAATAATGGAAATAATAGTATCAAAACACAGATATAGAATACTTAAAAAACTTTTTATATTTCTTTAAGTATTTTTAATTATTGTTTGTACATTTGTTTGGGATAAGAGCGAGTCATGCCCGACTCAAGTATTGTTTTACAATTTTGTTTATTAATTATGACTAAATTTGGGATTATATTTTAAGAAATTTTAGTGTTCAATACAACAAAAATGCATTAAAATATATATTTAACAAGCTTTGAAGATTCGGAAGAAAAATATTGATGAAATATGAAATACAAGATTCAGTTCAGAATTTTCCGATAACAGCCGTATTGAAGGTATAACATTCCAAGAATTCAGCAAACCACATCAAAGATTTTCCTCGCATGCAAATGCGACGCGCTAGGTACAAGCCTCACTACCCGGCGTCACTCGCCATCGTAGAATAACACTACATTTTTGGTAGTCCACATAGTAACAAGAGTTAGATTTTTACTCCTGCTATCATTAAATAAAATCTTTCCTGTACAGAATGTTGTAAAATTAACTGGAGTCTGTTATACGAGTACGTTCTTGGGGAGGCGAGTTCTTGCTGGGAACCTATAAACATGTTACGACACGACTGAACTCTGCTCGTGTAAAATAATCCGCTAAACTCGAATTGCCGCCCCCGCCCCCGCCCCCGCCTCCGGCCCCCATCGGGATTCGCTTTTTTCACCAAATTCAAATATAATCGCATTACCGAAACGTGCCGCGAGATTTAATTTTCAATTTTTATCCTTTCACAATCTTTAAAGGGCTTTAGTTAACAAACGAAGCAGGAAATTGCCTTGTAAATGGTTGTGTAATTCAGTAAGTTGCATGATGTGATAATACCCGTTATAACTACGTTCAGCAAGAAAGTAGGCCACAGATTTATGAGATTTTATAATAAACGTTTAGCATGTGTACCTAGCATGCAATCACATACGTGGGCGTATAATTAAACGGTAAGGAAAGTTAAACTTTGCCTTGAAGAAGCATTTTGAAATTGAATCTTCATAACAAATAGCACATTAACCAACGACCACAAATTGTGTAAAGCCTTTGCTGAAATAGTTGTAATGTATGTAAAGTAGGAGCACGTCGGCGCCCGGTGCACTCACGAGGCTGTCTGAGACAATTATCACCATCTGAATAACATCACGGAAGCACTTTAATGTAAAACTTCTAAGCCTTGGTTTTTTATGTTTGTGCGTCGGTGCCGCGTCGAGTTTTACTAATTTTTTTGGCAAAATATGTTTATTATAGACAATTTACTTATCTACTTCCCGTCAATACAAGGAAAGGAAAGGTTCATTTGAGTAAGGTTCTGAGTTTCCGTTTTCGTCTTAGAGACGATGGACCGAACTAATTTCCACGTAAAGGTTATTGATCCGATAGAAAATACAGTCACAGATAAATAAAGAAGAATAAAATCGATAGACAATTTATTTGGCTAATGTATTTAACAGAATGGTGAATGTAAACATGATATAAATATGCTAGATCTTGACAAACACATCATTTCCGTAACAATGAAAACAAAATACCCGGTCGTTATAAATAATGAGTATTTGACTTTGATCAGCAGATTATTTCACGCTTGGTGCTCGCAACTACGAATGAAGACATATCATGTAGGTACCTAATACTTGACGAATAAAAAAATGCAAGTTTAAAAAATAAAATTAAATCTTCTTTCAGCAAAATATCCTATCTACGATATTTAAGGTAACTACTTTCCCTTCATGTACCGTAGTCTTGGGACGCCCTGTATACAGTTGACAAAAATACAAAACGTCGAAAGTGATTGGATACAGCCATTTACAACACAACGTCATTCGTCTCTACGGCGTAGTAAATGCTACGGTCGAATGCCTACGCCGGCGTAGCAATGTCCACTTTTACAAAATGATACGTTTCAGCCTATTTTTGTAATTTTAAACGTAAAATAAGATGAATTGTTTCCAGGGGCTGCGGAGTAAAGCCTTCAGGTGAGTGAGTACACCGGATCATTAAGTTTCACAACATAAACTTTGTTCGGGTCTCGCTCGGAGGCGCTCTAAGTGCGGCCTTTATTATTTTTAATCGCCTATTGTGAAAACTTTGAAAAGTGTTTATAGCCTGTTTAATGAGGGAAGTATAATGAGAGGGAGCCGCTCGGGTTCCATCGATACATACTCACAGTATGAGAAACAATATTTTGTTGTACGTTAGTTAAACTGTAAGTGCGGTTTATCGTGAGAATGTTGAGAGATTTAGTTTTTTATTTGCATTGTTATATGTATGTATGTATATTATGTTTCAATGACTTTGTTGACCTCCGCCGCCGCTCCTCCTCGTCAGAGACCACGCACCAAACACCGACTAGCGCTATTCGTCCACGCGCAACTTGGTGCAATCACTATAATTACTTCACACGTTTCCAATTGCGATTGACTACCTATCAAGTAAGGGCCTTCAAAATAAAACGTCTTTTTTAAAGAAGAATCCGAGAAAGGTTGTGTACAAGTAACTATACTTGTACACTCAACATTTGTTTTAACTTTTTGAAGAAAAATATGAATAACAAATGTTGATTTCACATTTACTGTCGCCTTCAATTAAATTAGCCTTTGTTGGTATTCAATTTTGTAATTTACATATTTTTGAAAGAGATGCTTAATTATATAAAGTTTCATGTTTTAAACATACTTTATTACAAAACTAGATGTGTCACGCGGTTCCACCCGCGATTATAACAGAAAAAGGCGTTTACGCATCGAATGAACGAAACTATAAGAAAAGTTATAGGTATAGCTTATAATCATTAAATAAAAACATATGAACTCTGCAGCTTTATAAGTATAATAATATAATAATAATAATAATAACCCTCCTAAGGGACCACCTTGCCGCGGTAGGAGGGCTTACGGGAAGCATGGTACAGGTTATAGCTAATAACATCATAATACCCTTCCCAAACTAACGGTTCCACTCCTAAATCCAATTCCCTTTCCCCTTTTCCTCTCCCCAACACTCAATCCTATCCGAAATCTACCAATCCAAGGTCTGCCGTGCCGAGGGATGCATGGCCGGGGGTGTGCTCGGTCGCTAGCGTGCCACGCCTGGAACTAGGGCGAACTCCAGGTGTAGTCTACAGTTAGTAGGCCAGCTCTTATCCTGACAAGCGGGGCTCTGTGGGGATCGACGAAGAATTACCCTAGCTAATCGTGGGAACAACATGCAAAATTCTTTACAAACAAACAAAAGATATAATTTAAGACGACGCCTTCCTCAAACTGCGTCTATTATAGAAACAGAACTTGAAAATATTCCAGAAAATACTTCTATCTCCCATTCATCATCTCCTATATCATCTACTTATAGTCTTTTCGCATCACCCAACTCATCGACTCATTCTTACAATGTACGTCCCGAATCCCGTTCATCTTCAGAGAGTTATATGTCAGATGGTGCTGTGTTGGAAGCAGACGCTTATAATCCAAAACTCACTACTGGTCCAACTCGTGCGCGCAAAAGATGGTCCGAAGATATGAATCGATTCATCTGGCGTACCTACCTAGTCGCAACCTCTTTAGAGACGCGACCGAGAGGATATCTGGACACACTTTATAAAGAATTTAACAGTAAATTTCCAAACGTAAATGCAACAAAACAAAGATTAGGTGATCAAAGGAGAGCAATAGTGAATAACAAATTATTAACAGACGAAATACTGACAGAAATTAGATCGGAAGTAACAGCATTATTAGGGACCACAGAAAATTTGTTGAACTTTTCAATTACGAGTCAAAATAATACTTTACAATCTACATCACACAACCTACAGACACAAAGTGCCGAATGCCTACCAAGTAGAACACGCATGAGCTGGACACCTGAAATTAATGAAAATGTCATTAGAATATACTACACAGTCACTGAAAATGAAACGGACAAAACGAATTACAGAAAGAAACTACACTCCAAGTTTACTCAGTTATACCCTAGTTTAAACCACTTAAGTGAACAAAGAGTTTCTGATCAACTTAGAGCCATACTCAATAATAATTATATTACAAGTCAAAGATTGCAAGAAATAAAAAATGAAGTTTCCTTAATCCTTCAGAATGATAATCAAAATCGAGTGCGTGACGATTTGCTAAGCTCATTAAATACAAGTAATGATTTCCAATTAGGTTTAGAGACCCAAAATATCGATCTAGATGTTTCCTCTTTGTCAACATCGCAAGATTTCGTTGTAAATGAACAAGATGCTACAGAAAATTTTCATAGTATAACAGAACAAACAAACATAGACCGTATTTTCAACGAAACACTTACAATTTTTAATAACACCGATCCAACTTCTAGACCGTATATCCCGAAACAAAAACCATCGCGTCGATTGACTAATGTTGTAAACAATATAAACAAAAATATTCTGCCAAAATATTTAAATACTGATCAAGATTTTATTACTTTGCAAACAATAATTTATACTGCTGCGTATACGACGGCTATATGCAATGGTACAAAAATAAATAACAACACAGACGTTACTGTAAGAAAACCAAAACAATTAAACAAACCACATTGGCAGTTACGTTTAGAAAAGAAAGTAGAACTCCTTAGAAGTGACATCGGGCGACTTACTCAGTTCATAAGAGGAAATAGAAGTAGAAAAGTTTTAGTAGCAGTTAATAGAATTAAGTTGGTTTACCAAACTCATGCGCAACACGAAAATCCAAATTCAACAATGGAGCATTACCTAGATACACTAAAACAAAAGCTAAGTACAACAGCTAGTAGATTGAAACGGTACCTCGCATGTACTAACAGAAAAAAACAAAACGCATTATTCAACACTAACGAAAAATGTTTTTATCGGAAAATTTCATCTCAATCTGTAAACACAAACACCGCATCATTAGAACTACCATCAGCCGCTCAGTTTCACGAATTTTGGGCTAATATATGGCAAAAACCAGTACTCCACAATGATAACGCAAACTGGTTAGGTCAAGTAAGCGCAAACTGCGAAGCTATGACATTCAATAACATAACAATTGATGCATTTATAAAAGTTATTAGTAGAACTCACAATTGGAAAGCACCGGGTACAGACAAGATTCACAATTTCTGGTACAAAAAATTTACTTCCGCGTATCCATACATTCACACACACATAAATAACTTCATACAATCACCACACACTATGCCAGACTACATAGCCCAAGGAGTCACATACATGATACCTAAAGACACAGATACAAAAAATCCTGCAAAGTACAGACCCATCACATGCTTACAAACAATCTACAAAATTTTAACAGCTTGTATCAGTGAAACAATTTATGAACATCTTGAAACACACAATTTACTAGTTGAACAACAAAAAGGATCAAGAAAAAAGAGCCAAGGCTGCAAAGAACAACTAACACTAGACAATATCGTAATGAGAAATGCTTTAAAAAATAAGAAAAATGTTTATGCCATGTACATCGACTATAAAAAGGCATTTGATTCTGTCCCACACAGTTGGCTGCTCTACATCCTGCAGGTTTATAAAATTCATCCGTCGATAGTAGCTTTCCTAGAGCATACGATGAAGAAATGGCAAACACATCTTAACATAAATGCAGACGGTGCAACTATTACTACTGAACCAATTGCTATTTGTCGAGGTATATTTCAAGGAGATTCACTCAGTCCTTTATGGTTCTGCCTTGCCCTTAACCCACTTTCTTACTTACTTGACAATAGCAACAATGGAATCAACCTCACACATTTTAATGACCAATTCAAACTCACTCATCTAATGTACATGGATGACATAAAACTCTATGCTAGTAGCAAAACTGAACTTGATGATCTTGCAAGAATTACTCAGGATTTCTCCAATGATATTCATATGGCCTTCGGTATAGATAAATGTAAAATTCTTTCCGTCGAACGTGGTAAAATTGTCCTTAACAGTTATCTCCTAGACAATGACCAAACTATTGAACCTTTACTAGAAAACGAAACATATAAATATTTAGGATTTCAACAAGCACGACAAATTAACCAAAAAACTGCAAAAACCGAAATAATACAAAAATTTAAACACAGACTGACACTTATCTTAAAAACTGAACTTAACTCAAGAAATTGCATTAAAGCTATTAATACATTTGCAATACCAATCCTTACATATTCGTTTGGCATAATTTCATGGTCGAAATCTGACTTAGTTAAATTCCAACGTATCATAAATACACTGATGACCAAATTTAGGAAGCACCACCCCAAGACATGTACGCAGCGTATGACTTTGCCAAAACTTCATGGAGGACGGGGCCTCATTGATGTAAAAAACCTACACAATAAGCAAATAACTACCCTCCGACAGTATTTCTACACAAAATCGCAAACTTCACAACTACACAAGCTTGCTATAGCAACAGACCTTAAATTAACACCTCTTAACCTAAATAACACTAGCATACAACCAAACGAACTCATTATTACTAACACCGAGAAAATTACACAATGGTCCCAAAAAGCCTTACACGGTAGACACTTAGCTGATTTAAGCCATGCTTATGTCGATAAGCAGGAATCGAATGCATGGCTTAAACGCGGTGAACTTTTTCCAGAAACGGAAGCTTTTATGCTGGCAATCCAAGATCAAGTTATATGTACCAGAAATTACAAAAAGCATATTACTAAAGAGTTACCTCCAAATTCATCTGATATTTGTAGACACTGTAACAGAGCACCAGAAACTATTCAACACATAACAGGAGCTTGCAGTAGGCTAGTTCAAACTGATTACAAACATAGGCACGACCAAATAGCTAATATAATTCATCAAAACATTGCACATAAATTAAAATTAATACCGGAAAAAATAGCTTATTATAAATATCAACCTCAAACTATCCTTGAAAATCAACAATTTAAACTCTATTGGGATCGAACCATTATCACAGACAGAACAGTACACTGCAATAGACCTGACATTACACTTCACAACAAAACAAATAAAATCACATATCTAATTGACATTGCCGTACCCAATACTCATAATTTGCAAACTACAATATCCGAAAAAATTACAAAATACCAGGAACTAGCAGTAGAACTAAAAAGACAATGGCGATCAGAAACAGTTCACATTGTGCCTATAGTTTTGTCAACAACAGGTGTTATTCCTAAATCAATGAAACAAAGTTTAGCTGTTCTTGACCTCCCTTCCAAAAGTACCATAAACCTAATGCAAAAAGCAGCAATCCTTAATACATGTCGAATAACGAGGAAATTTCTGTCCTCGACTTCTGTTTTGTCCACATTTATAACAAGTTAAACTCGCTTAGCTATGGCTCGCTTGTTTGACTTTATAACATCAAACTCCCTTCACTTAGAAGAGAAAATTAAATTAACTAACAAAAATAATAATAATAATAAATCTTTATTTCTCTTCACAATGGTAACAATTTACAATGTTCAAACATTTAACTATAAGTAAAAATAGGTTGTATGTGAAGGCTGGTACCCGAACTAAGCATAGCCTGTGCTTCAGGTTACCAGCATCCCCAGGTGGTATTCCCTTAATGTCTAGGCGATGTTACAATGATGTAAAAGATTAACTTTATTATATTAAAATAGGTGAAGTGAAGGACATTTGTGATTGTGTATGTAAGGTCATAGATTAAGAAGATATATACTTACTATTTAATTTAGATATGTATTATTAAGTGTAGATGAGTAATTTAATGCAGATAAATTATTTAATGCTTAAATACTTACACATACATAAGACTTATGTAACAGGGATAAGAAGGGTTTCGGTGCTTGTGTATGAGAGTTTCTTAAGCCATTCCGTTAATACAATCCTACATGAGTACCTGTTAAGGATGTAAATATTGATGGACTTGTTTATTAGATTATAAAGGTGTGGCCCTAGGAAGCAATAAAATTTATGGCTAAAGCTTGTATTAAATTGGAAGGTAGGGATAATGAGTTTATTTCTTTTTAAGGACATTTCAGCAGAGAAAGAAGTACATGAATGTTGGAGTAATACCGTATAAAGAATAAACAATTGGCGGACAGTTAGGACTTCACAGAACTGATATAATTCAAAAGTAGGAAAAAGAAGCGGTTTGAATGAAGCTACCTTAAGGACAGCTCTCTGAGCTCTTTCTAGCATTAGGAGATGAGTTTTTCCTGCACCACCCCAGGTGGTGACACAATAAGTAGTGATGGATTGGCAAAGGGCTAGGTAAATCATTTTTAGTATATGGGGATCTGCAATATGGCGTAGATTTTTAAATATAAACGTTAGCTTACGGACTTTGCCTGTGAGATAGGATATATGATCGAGAAAGCGAAGGTTGTGATCTATGTAGACGCCGAGATATTTGACTGTTTTAATTTTATTTATTATAGGGCAAGAGCAGCACGGAGACGTGGAAATGTGAGAATTATGTGCGATAATGGGGAAATCGAAAGCGTTTTGTGTGTTGTCACGTAGGTTAAAAGTAATATAATTGGTTTTGCCAACATTTAGGGTCAGAAGATTGTTGGTAAGCCATGAAGTTATTAAAGAAAAACCATGTTGAGCTACTTGGAAGGTGTCTTGCCAAGAATCAGAGGAGAACACAAGGGCAGTATCGTCGGCAAAAGATACAATCTTTCCGCTTGGCAGGGAGGTGTTGCATAGGTCATTTATAAACGTTAGGAACAGAGTGGGGCCAAGAATGCTGCCCTGAGGGACGCCATAGTCAACGGGCAGCTCACAGCTAAGGATACCATCTATAACAACACTCTGGACCCTGTGAGTCAGGTAGTTTTGAAAAAATTTAAGTTGGTTATCCCTAATCCCTAAATTATGCAGTTTGACCAAGAGGATATCGGTAGATAGGGTATCAAAAGCCTTGGCTAGATCTAGGAAAATAACATTTTTTACCCATATCCATGTTTTTGACAATGAAGTCAGTTAGGTCATGTACAGCGTCAGACGTAGATCTTTTAGCCCGAAACCCATATTGACGGTCGGATAACAGATGTTTATCCTCCAGAAATTTTATAAGACGCTTGTTTACAATTAGCTCGATTACCTTGGACATTGCAGGAAGTACAGCGATAGGGCGAAAGTTAGAGGGCAGGTCCTTATGACCAGCTTTGTATATAGGATGGACTATTGCTTTTTTGAAAGCAGATGGGAACATACCTTTGGCAAGTGATAGATTACAAATATGCGTAAGAAGTGGAACAATAATTTTTTTGTGAGTTTTTAGAAAATCTGAGGAAATTCCGTCCCACCCAACTGCGCAATTACTTTTAAGAGACATTATGGTGCGTTCAACTTCTTCCACATTCGTATCGAGCATCACAAATGAGTTAACAGAGGAGCTGACATGAGTAGTTGGCATAACTAATACATTAGAAAAAGTAGGGTTATTTTTTGTAATTGCTTCAGCCAAGGATTTACCAGTATTAACAAAGTATTCGTTTACCTGATTAACTGAACGTGAAGCAGAGCTTGATATGTTAAGAAGGTGGTTGGCAACGTTTTGTTTAGGTTTAAGATTAGCAACACTCAAAATTGTTCCCCATAATTGTTTGGTATTTGTACCGGCTTTTCTGAGTTCTGATTTTTGGTACTCTATTTTTTTATTTTTTATAAGTAGATTTGTAAAATTTCTGTATCTAGTATAAGTTAATTTTAATATTAGATCAGTAGGATTCGTTTTTAGTTTTGCATGCATGTTGTCCCTATTTCGTATGCATCGAACAAGCCCAGAGGTCATCCAAGGCTTAAGCAGCCTCTGCCGTCGGGGGGTGTGACGTGTTATTGAGTGTGAATGTATTATATTTCTTAGAGCGCTCACAAGTAGATTAGTGGCATGCTCAGGGTCAGATGAATATAGAATAGGCGAAAAATCAAAATTGTTTAAAGATTCGGCAATTCCGTCAGCGTCTACAGAAATTTTTGGTTTAAGTGGGAGTTGTTTTACGTTTAGCGCAAGAGAAATAACAACAGCGTCGTGATCTGTAACCGTGGACTGCACAACGACTACAAGAGCACGTTGGTAAGTCTTGAGCAAAATGTGGTCTAGACAAGTTAGATTGTGGGTTGGTAAAGTATGCGCAGGTAAGAGGCCATGAAAAGCGGTACAGTTAAGGTAGTCATCCGCAGCTAGATTTATGTTTGCCGGTAGAATATCAATATTTATGTCGCCCACAATTGCTAAATTCCGATATGATTTTAATTTAGTGAGAACTGTATTGAGTGACTGGACAAAATTTGTTGTATCATAAAAGGAATAAGGTCTATAAATTGCAAGTATAGCTGTGTGGGAACTTATGTTTATTTTAAGGCAACTGGCTTCCATAATAGACATTTCGACCACATTAATTTCAGTACATGTATCTCTGGTGTAAACAATAACCCCGTCGTTTTGGTTATGGGGATTTAGTGAGGTGAAGTTACTATAACCTTCAAGGGTAGGTATTGTAGGGTTTCGCAATAGCCAACATTCAGTAAAGATAATAATATCAAATTTAATTTTTAGTCTGCATAATAAGATTTCAAAGTTAGAAAAATTTGCCCCTATACTACGAATATTCTGTGAAATAATTCGAAGGGATTTGTTTTTTTCAAAATGTCTAAGTAGGTAAGCAGTATTTTCAGGGCATGACAAGGTACTTTCGCAAATATCAAAGTTGTCTATTAAGTCCAATAATTCATTTGTATTAGTCATTTATAATTATTAAGAAAGGTGCACAAATCGTATATTTATCCTTTTCCATTTCATAGCAAAAAAATAACATGTATAAATGTTTTTTAAAACAACAGAATCTTTTATGAACAACACTTGTCTTTTTTATAACTACATTCAAACAAAAATAAACTGGCTTCCAAACAAGATCGTCTCCCTTCTTTAAGTGTATGTATACGGTAATAGCGGTAGGTATAATAAACTGGGTCACAAACAGAAATGAACTATTATAATGAGTGGTATAACTGACAGATATAGTACTAACCAAATAATACATATTATAGGAATAATAAATATTTATTTTCGGCTTACATAACATAGAATACATCGAATATAACAAATAGCAACAAATACTAAGGGGATTTATCTGGATATAAATTATGTAATAAGAATGGAATTCAACAATTTTGCAATTTTGTTTGTATTTTGTTCTATGTGATGTGCAATAAACTAAAGTGAAGGTTACATATTTGTACGTATATGGGGTATATATTGGAACATATTTAGCGAATAGGTAAATAAAGAAAAATAAGGAATAATTTGGTATACATTTAATAGATAAAGTAAAAAAATATAGTATATTATTATGCTTGATATTTGCTTGAGTTAAAAAGTGTAAAAAGGATGATAAGTTAATATTGTTGTAGTTTGAGTGTGTGCAAATAGTTTGTAAAATCATTGAATGGTGATGTATGGAGTAGTACAGTAGGTATATAACTATCAAAAGTATTACACTTATAATGTTTGAGTAGGTTGTTGGTTTGAGACGAATGGAATTTGATTTCAAACAAATAATATGGGAATATATAACATGAGTGGAATTTGTAATGTACAAAGTCGACATCAGTAAGTAATTATTTAAGTAAGAAGTATAAACAAAAATTATAAAATTAATTTTATAAAGTAGTTTACATTTTACCTTTAACGAATGGCACTTATTTATGAGATTAAACTTACGTAAATAAATAAATAGTCATTTTGAGATGGTTTCGGTAAAAGTAGCTATTTGTGATTCTTCAGAAAGCGTGAAGATCTTGGCACCGTCTTCTTTGCGGAGGAATACTTTACCGTTTGATATCCAGCAATACTTAATCAATCCTTTTTTTTGAAGGTCACGTCCGAGGTAAAATAGGTGGCGGGCTTTTGATGTTAGATATTCTTGAATGTAAATAGGTTGACCTGGCGATTGGAATCCGATGGCAGCTGTCGACAGACGATTGGTTTTGTTTTGAAGGTTGTAGGTCTTTGCCGCTTTTAATATGTTGTGCTTGGCGTCTGTTGAACTCAGGGTAACTAAGATAGGGCTAGGGTCTGCTTTCGAAGGTAAACGACGGACTTCACGTATATCAGTGTCTGAAATGTTCGCTCGGACGGTAGTCATAATTTTTGCAGTAAGATTGAATAAGTCTTTTAGCGATTCTTTGTTATTTACGGGAACATTTTTTATTTCCAGCAAATACAAACATGCATTGCGTTGTAAGTTTTCTACGGATGACTCGAGTTGTTTTATACGTACATCGTTGACAGAAACGGTTGCTTCTAGAGAGTTCGTGCGGTTGTTGAAGTCGTCTTGCTGATTTGATAAAAATTGAACAGATTTTTCGATATCTCGGTTTTTTTGGTGAATATCGGTTAATTTATTCGTGATTTCAGACATGGATTTTTGTAAGTCGAGTATTTGCTTCTTTTGTTCTACGTTCCACTGTGACATCAGTTGAAAAAATTCATTTTTAAAGTCAGTTTTGAACGATTCAAACTTTGTTTCGAAGTCAATCTCGCAGTCGCAGTTAGTTTTCTTTGTGCGAGAACGTTGCGTGACATTTTTTGCCTCTTCAGAATTCGTTTGAGATGATGGCGTAGTGGTTTTTTTCATTTTATTAATTGGCAGACGAATGAAAACAATCAATAGATTTTACCGACGGCAAATTTTTTTGCATGCGCTGCGCTGCTTAGGCCTATTTTGCTATTGTTTTGCCGGTAGATCGGGTCTGTGGAGGGGTTGCAGTTCCAGGAATTTTGTGCAAGCGCAGGTGGGCGTTGACATGTACGAGAATCTGATTGGTCGGGCGACAGATGCACGCACTGTTAGGATATAGGTGTCTTGTTCACTCTTTGATGCTGTCACTGTCTTTAACAACGTGCGATAACACTTTATCTCCTCGCATTCACTGCACTCCTAGTACTCACAATCACAAATGTCTAGTAAATGTTTTTTGAAAATTATTTAATAAAATTAAATACGGAGACAGTTTAAGATACGTCCACACCAGTAGACATCCGGGGGGGGCCTCTCTAAGTAACTATATAGAATACAGATATCAAAACCTTGGTAACTAAAAATATGACACCGTGCAGCTAATGAGCTATAAACGTAGTTCAAATTTAATCAGTAGTTCAATCGTGTGCGATGTACGACTCATCTCGCGAGTTCATCCCCCGCCTAGTCAAGTGGTACTATGTGCGACTACCCTCTGTCTGCAGCGAGCTGCGGCCCGCGGAGTTACTCGCCCGCTGTTCGCAGAGCTTACTAGGCTTCTGCCGCCACCGGATAGATTAGCTTCATTGTCCAACTTATGTTAGAGAGCTTGCGCGATTGAATTCCTAGATTAAAGTGCATTATCAGTTTTGAACTAGATGAATTTGTTTAGTACCTGTGCTTCTATATGTCTATTTCAGAATAAAGACACACTAATAAAAAAGGCAGGTACAGCAGTGCTTATTTGTCGATAAATACATGTTTCTTGTCTAGACGTGTCTTTCAATAGTTATTGACTAGTGTTTGATAAATGAAAGTTTGTAAGTATAATCGTTCAAACTGACGACTTCTTTATTTTTTTATTATGGTGTCAAAAGTTAATACTAGCGTGAGTGTTATGCGTCAACGCATTTTAGTAGATGAAAGTAAATAAACAGCTCATTAGGAACTCCGAGGGCTCTAGTCGTGCAGGCCCCCCGCCGCCCCCGCCGCCCCCGCCGCACCGCGCCCCCCCGCCGCCCCCGCCCCCCGCCGCACTCGCGCCTCGGGAACCTGCTCACGCTCCGGCGAGCAAAGGCGCCGTCATTAGGACACCTTCCTCTACACATACTCTTTTTTACCTTCTTTCAGATGCGGACACGTTAATTAACGTTTTTTGAAAAGGATAACAGTTTCTTTTTAAAAAGACTTTGTATGTGTAGTATATGAAAGTAAATTATTTATTCTGTTAAAATAAAACAGCTATGTGAAACTCTACTTTCTAGTTGGAAGATATGTCTCAGGCACCCACTATGTGTGGGCTGTATTATAAATAAATGTAACATTTATGCGTCACTAGAGACGTGTAGCACAGTAGACATGTAACGCAGATGGAGACTGCTTCCTGAGACTATTGAATCCTGCTTGTGGAAACATGCGATGTGTTTTCATTGCTATTGCTTGTGACAAGCTTATAAAAGTCGAGTGTAACATTGAATATCATCGTATCTGCGGCAGTAAACCCGCGATGAACGCGGACGACGACTGAATATTTCCGATTCTCTTGTTATTTTCTGAGATGTTTTTTGTGGAAATAGGTACATCAAACGTACAATAAGCCTTTTCGCCCGAAGCAATATCAATTCAGATCGGCTTCCGATCCCGGGGGCTTCGAAACCTTAAAACATTTCGTTATGACGACGCGCTGCCTCCACACAATCAGATTATACTCCTCTCTGAGAGGAAAAAGGCTTATTTAATCCACTCCAGGATTCTGTCTGACAAATTATGTTAGAGCGGTTTATCTGTTAATGTAGTATTTGCCTGCGGGCAGTGCGAGCCGTGTTCAGCTGTATTCGACCCGAAATCCTTTGATGTCGTATCTGTTTGTACTCGTCGGTGTGTCTAGTCGAGAAGCCGATGTAATTCATTTCTCAACTCATAAACATTAATATAAACTCGGAGTCGAGGCAACAACTCCAGACTTTCATCTGTCTCATAAACGAAGGAGCGTAAAAACTTGAGCTCATAATTCTTAGAGTTCGTGATGTATGTGCGGGCGCGGACGTGGCGCGGACGCGGCGGGGCGCGGCGGGCGCGGGGGGCGCGGCGGGGCGCGGGGGCGGCCGCTCCCAGCACAACAACTCCGTAATTAGTACGTAATTGTTGAGGCGTAATGGAAAAGTTGCCGCTAGACTGATGAAACATGAGATTAATATCCAAGCTTCTTACATGAGTATGGTTTTAAGATAATTGTCTGTAAAAGGGGGAGGTACAACTTTACAAGTTTAACTGTATGACGCGGCGATACACGAGCAATTAGGTGAGCAGGAGATCGTCGTTCCCACACTATATTATCTCAATTTCCATATTAAATGTTGACCAGCCCACGCTCACGTTTCTGTTTTAAGTAACTCAACTAGAATTTCAGTTTCGAGCAACAGAAAATAATCATAAAAAATCCTTCCACTTTCTAAAATACGCAATCCAGCTTATCGGAGCGGCAATTCCGCGCGAGGAACATCATAACAATTTTGTGAAATTTCTTTGTTCTTATAAAATTGTGTAATCCGGTTTTAATGAGAAAATGAATGACAAAAATTTATGTGCGAAGTTAAGCGGATAGGCTTACTCCGGCCGTAAACTTTTGTGTTCGGGTTAGGAGGATTCACAAGCCGCGGACGGCTCATTTCTGCATCGGTTATCGTCGCGGCCATTTTATTTTGTTAACAAAGTTTTTGTTGTTGTTTTGATGAGATTTGAATTTCAAATTGTATTCGCAGAGTGGACTCCGGTTTTACATTCAAAATTATATATTATGTTACGTGAATTCTCTAAATTGTATATATTGTACAGGAATAATAATTATAAAAACGTATTTAAAATACGAAATGCGTTTTCATGAAGGGTTTATTAAATGCGTTTTCACTAAAATAAATATTTATCGTTATAATTTTTTAAAATTTGTTAACAACTTCTTAAAATATTAAGAAAACTTTAAATATTATTATTAATGACCTTTGCTTAAATATTAAGCTTGCATCAAATTAATCAAATTGTATGCCTGTAGGTACTTTTTTTTGTTGTTAATATTTTCGATGGCAATGAGTAAATGTAAAGGTGCAAGTCATGGAAGGAATACCAGAGTTGGCTACGAGACGGGCGTGTGGCGTGCAAGCGGCGCGCTACTCATTATAGCTTTTGCCCGCGGCTTCGCACCTGTTAAATTCGGAGTAAAACCCCTTTCTCTATATATTTTTTTTTACATTATAAACTTTCCTCTTGAATCACTTTATCCATTAAAAGAAAACGCATCAAAATCCGTTGCGTAGTTCAAAAGATTTAAGCATACGAGTATATAGGGACGGACAGAGAAAGCGACTTTGTTTTATACTTATGTAGTGATAATATGAAAAAATCGCAGCTTGGAAATTTTTACTCGTTTTTCTGATATTTAAATTTTAGCTATTAAAATTTGACCCTTCACTTATACTAGGATATACTTGGGTTTTTTGACAAATAGTACTGTATGACTCAAACGATGCACATTTTGACCACAGAACTGCTTAGTAAGAATAGAAACTATGCTTTTAACTTTGAAAGGATGTTTTCTTATTCGATTGATAGAAGTTTTTTTTTTAAATAGTCTAGTGTTATAACGCCATGGTTGCGCGCTATCAACTTAAAATTATGTAATAAAACGTAAAACCAAATTAATAAAAACAATACCTCCGTCCGTGCAGTTTACCTTCTTGGATCTAATTTTAGCACAATTTCTAAACATTGCCCTTGGGTTGCTAAACAGCAGACAAAATGGTCGACCCTTTTTGAAACCCTCGACGACCTCTGTGGTGCAGCGGTATATATACCGGACTGCTAAGCGGAAGGTTCCGGGTTCGATCCCCGGGTCGGGCCAATTTCGTAAAATGGTTTTTCGATATTGGCTCGTGTCTGGGTGTAACTAGGTTCTCCCCTAGTCCATTGTGTGGTACCTATAGTACAAGCTTTGCTTAGTTTAGGGCCACACAGTTGGTGTGTCAGTCTGGAGATAAAAAAAAAAAAAAAAAAATGAACTCATTTAGTTCAAGACTACCTTGATGAGCTCATGCAAATGATCCTAAAACTAAGTTACTTCAATTAATATGTTTTTTCTATTTAACTTCATTATATACAGGGTGACTTCTAATGTCACGTATTCCTGTTAAGGGGTGATAGATTAGGTCAAAAGCAACCGATTTTGTCCAATAATGTATGCAAAAGTTTACCGTTTTTGAGTTATTTCATTTTTTATTTTTATTTTATTTTCCGATATTAGAGGGTTAAAATTTAAATAAAAAAACTACATGCTGGATTTAGAGTTTTTATTTATCGTCGCATAGCGGACATTCCAATAGTTCATAATCTATACTTATAATAAATCTGTAGAGGTCAGTTCTGTACGTGAAATATATTTCCAAAATAACTACCAGGGGGTGATTAGAGATCGATACTGATACCAAAAATGCAATCAGTAAAAATTTTGTCTGTCGGTCTGTCTGTCTGTTTGGTCGTTATAGAAACAAAAACTACTGGACGGATTTTAACGAAACTTGGTACAATTATTTTTCATACTCCTGGGCAGGTTATAGGATTTTTCATGACGCTACAATCAATAGGAGCAGAGCAGTGAAGGGAAATGTTGGGAAAACGGGAGAAGTTACTCCATTTTTTAAGACTCCGTCGCGTGTGCAACCTTAATGGTAAAAGCTACACAGAAATCATGTATGACGGAAACGTCCTCCTTAAAATTATATAAAAAATATCCCACGACAGCATCCTACTAATATTATAAATGTGAAAGTTTGTGAGGATGTATGGATGGATGGATGGATGTTTGTTACTCTGTCACGTAAAAACTACTGGATGGATTTGGATGAAACTTTCCAATAATATAGGTTATACATCAGAATACCACATAGGGTACTTTTTACCGCGGGAAAACATCTATTTCCTACGGGAAACCGACTTCCACGCGAACGGAGTCGAGGGCGGCCACTAGTATGTCCATAGTTTATAGTTGACTCACAATAACACGTGTAACTCCCGATAGCAAGCAGTTCGAAGCTGTCTTATTATATTTGTCTACTCTTTCGTTTCAAAGTTTCAGTAGATTCAGCCTATTGAACCTAGCTAATCATCCTACTAATATTATAAATGAGAAAGTTTGCGATGGATTTGGATGAAACTTTGCAGTAATATGGGTTATACATCAGAATAACACATAGAGTACTTTTTACCGCGGAAAAACCTTTCATTCCTACGGGAAACCGACTTCCACGCGAACGGAGTCGTGGGCGACCACTATCCCAAATATATGTCAAAGATTGTGTTTTCAATTCGAATTTTTTATACAGTACTTTACTATTACGGCAGATAATTCAGTGGACTCAGCTTATTGAAGATAGCTAAACATATTGCATACTAGCTTTTGGCCGCAGCATCGCACGCGTTAAATTCGGAGTAAGATCCCTTTCCCTATACAATGTTATTATTCTTATAACCCTTCCTCTCCAATTACTTTATCTATTAAAAACCATAGGCTCAGACAGAGAAAGCGACTTTGTAGGGATTATAAAGAACTTTCTTGAATGCCTTTTGAAGTTTATCCGCCGTTTTGTGAATTTTCTGTAAAAAAACTCCAAGTAATGAAATGTGCAAATTATGTAAATAATATCTCTATCTAACAAGCTTTCATTCGAGGTATAAAACATACAAGTAGCTAACCTCGAAAAAAAAAGACTGAAGGGGTCTCAGAGACGGTTTTCAGTCAATGTGTGGATGGGCATCATTGATGGGTATTTAATTGAACCTCATTTTCTGCCCAATAATGTAAATAGAGAAGTGTATTGGACAAAATCGGTTGCTTTTGACCTTATCTATCACCCCTTAACAGGAATACGTGACATTAGAAGTCACCCTGTATACTATGTAAGCAGGCTAAACATTGTCTACTTTGCTGTAGCCTATATAAAGCGCCACATATTGTATGTCTCTATGCATTGTCTCAGTGTAAGGGACTCGCACGAAGTACTCGTAGATGCGCGACAGTTTGGTGTGCCCCAGCCCGGCGCCGGCGCACCCCCCGCGTCCCCCCGCGTCCCCGCAGCGACTAGTCCTCTGTTATCTTTGACCGCCGCTGTGAAATACGACCGCGCTGCGGCTGCTATAAATAATGACACCTATGCACTACACATTTATGTCTGTTGTACCGAGGTATGCCAGCAGGGGCTTTTATGTAACCAAATTTTAAAAGTGAACTTATTAAATAATGTTTATTCTATCTTTGTTAATTTTACGAACAGAGTTAACGACTTTCAGTGTAAATCACCGTCAACCGCACCGGGTCTTTGTGCTTAACTTTACTATTGCGATGCAGTTATCTTAGTACATTATGACATGTTTTAATAATTCAACGGACACACAAAGCTTTTGGGAAAATATATTAATAAAACAAAATTAAGCAAACACATTATGAATGTTTAGTATAAGTCTAGCCCGTAATTTATCCTTTATATTTCGTCGTTTTGGCCGTGGTTTGATATTATATCTCAGTTATTAAAGCTGCCAACTAAACATGTATTGCAAGGGTCTAATATATTCCTAATACGTGTGGTTTCTTCGCTTGTCACTGGCGACCGCGCCGTCGCCACGCCGTCCCCGCGCCCCCCCGCGCCGCCACAACCCCCGCGCGGCTCGTCCGGGCGCACCACGCGGGATCACAAACGTCTTCAGGCGACCACACGCTGCATAATGAGCACGGACTACATTACCTCCGAGTTAAGAGCGTATCCATCGATTGCTCGGTAAACTGTTCACATTCCAAAATCTATAAAATGGCTGAGAGCTTTGGGAATTGGGTTGTGATTTACCAAATGTTAAATTTTCCTGCTTATATTATTAATTTCTTTTATTGTATTTCGGGGTCAGATTTAAACTTAAAAGTCAACATACTTTGATATATTTTTTACTTATTGCAGCGTTTTAAACAATATTAGTCTTGTAGCTAGAATGCAATAAAATGTCAAGTTTTCTTATCTCACAATGCGATGGTGTGTCGCCGGCGCTATCTTGGTGGAACAATTCGAGCCGCGCTCCATACATCACGCGCTCGACCGCCGCGATGATAACGACCCACGCCGGCTATCAACCGTGTTTAGCTGATAGTTGGCAGCCCTGGCCGCCGGCGACTCGCGGGTTTATATCATTACCTCGGAACTAACCCAAATGGATCGAGTAAATTTGACTATTTCATTTTGTAATTAGCGATTCCCTAAAACGGTTTACATGTTAATATTTTTGTTTCTAGATCTTAAATTACTTAATAATAAAATAATGATAAAAAAACTTTTAAAACAAGCTTTTATTTAATTGCCCTAAAAATATCAAAATAAAACTTTAAATCACATTAACCACATTCATTTATGACTTTACAGAATTGAAACTATAATAAAAGCTTATACCAGCACGCAAAATTTCAGCTCAATCGGATACCGGGAAGTGGGTCAAATTAAACTTGCAGGATTTGTTAACATACAAGTCAAACTAAATAAAAGCTTTTAAAAATACAGAAAGTGTTAGAAAATGTTTTAAAAGTTAAAAACTATACACACAAACAACAAGTTATCCTGATTTTAAAATATTTTTATGCTTTAATTTATAGATTACTTTATCAATGCGAAAACCCATTTCATTTAGATTTTCTGCTATAATTTACAGTACGGAACCCGCACGCATTAGCAAGTCATTAATGTTTTCACTTTTTGACGGGAGGGCAAATCCTAATACGCATTAAAAATATGAAGGTTTAAACGGGTCGTATTTCAGTTGATAACGAGAGGGAAGCGAGGACCTCCCCACGCGGAGCGACAGCCTCCAGACATGCATGAATATTTGACGGCGAGCGCTTAAGAGGATTACGGTGTTCCGCAAAATGAAGAGTAACGTTCACTCGCTAATTACCGGTGACATCGGATCATCCCGGACTACACGCACTTTTACATTACACTCACATTCATACCGCGGCTGGAAGGTACAACGCGCCACTTGTGTTTAAATTGTTAATATCAAACTAGGATGAGATGAATATTCATTATGATATCCGAGGATTAAGTTCTTCAGAGTGGAAGTAGGCACACGGAATTAATATGCAGGTAAATGAATGTAGACCCGCGGTGCGGCGAGGGGAGCGGGGGGGTGTTTGTAGAGCCAGCCAGCGCCGGGGACCGGGCTCAGTCAATACCAGCACAGAACTACACAAGAACCTATCATATCTTAGAGATCTTTATATTGGCAGTGCGTGTAAAAATAACCATTGACAAAAAAATACGAGAATAAATTATTTATTTGATTTACTACACTATGGAAATAAGTTTCAAATGTCTTAAACCTGACAATAATTACAATTATACTACAAAACATAATTGTGCTAAGCACACAATGAGGGATTGTATATATCTATAGCCTCAAACCACATCGTTAAATTGATATACAAACAGTTTGGCCGAGATACAATTAACGGGTAGACTAAGATGTATGACACCCTTAACCATAGTATTTTAAAATACAGAAAATTTAAAAAATCTACTCTTAAAAAATACTTTTAATTTCAAGTAAAGATCTCGTAAATCTTGTAATTTTTTTCGCAGTTAAAAAAACATTTTAATACTTTATGTTAGTTGTGTAGATAGATGGTTACCTGATGCCGGGCACGTCGTGCACGGGCGCGCCGTCGGCGGTGACCCACGAGACGGCGGGCGGCGGCTGCGCGTGCGCGGCGCAGTGCGCGGCGGCGCCGGAGTCGTTGCTGAACAGCAGCCGCACCGCCGGCTCCACCACCAGCACCGGCCCGTGCTCCTGGCCCTGCCCGCCTGCTGGGAACACACACGTTACCAACATTACATGCAATAGCATCTTATACTTTGATAGGTACCTCCTAAATTCGTTTGAGATGCAATTATATACTTTCAACGTTCTCTCGCGTATATAATGGACATTTTACAATTAACACTTTTATTTTACGTGAATTACGACAGGAAAAAGATGAATATAAATCAACAAAGCTGTATTGGTCAGATTCAGTTTTGTTTTCAGTTTTATATCATTACATAGTATAAATTCAAGTCGCTAATTCTGTCTGTTTGTATGTTTGGCTGCTAACTCCTCCTAAACCAGTTGAGGGATTTTAATGTGGTTTTCACCGTCCTTTAGGTAATTTTTTTCATTTAAATTTGTATATAAAGAACATTCAGAAAAAGTTTTTTAAGTTAACTAAAATTCAATGTTTCGGGAACAAGTCGCCCAAAATTACACCATTACGAAGCGTGGGTGGGTCACTAGTTTTAAATAAGTACGTCCGTTTTACAGTTTCTTAGAAACTCAAGCACTTTAATTTCCTTAAATGAAAGATTTTATCTATTAATGAGAAATTAGTTCAGCATATAACCTCATCTGATTCCAGAAGCCAGTGATCAGATAACTGCATCTGTGTATAAGTGAGTTACGTTTCTGCCGGCACAATAATTGGTGTGTAAGTGAGTTAGGCGTGAGTGCAGTAGTCACAGATTTGTCAGTTCTCAGCCGAGCTACAGAGCGGCCGTCGAACTGTTCCGCCTCACGGTGCAGTAATGCCGCACCATGGGGTATCAGAACTAATGGAGGGAACACACGGGTGCGCTTCACCTGACAAAACTGCTTTCTAGTATATCAATGCACGTGTCGTGGAACTCAGTGAGATGTGAGTCAATACCACAGCTGAGTTGAATGAAATTAATTATCTTTTCCCTTGATATGCTTTGAAATTTACTCGTATTCATTGCGGAAGTGTTCTCCACTGGTTATTGTGCTCCATGTACGGGTCGGACGAAATTCTAACTCAGGATGAACTATTGAGAGAGCTCGCCTGAATGACGAAATCAGACGATGTTTTCTTAATATTTCTTTCGAATAAGCATTATTTTATACATGAAATATTCTAGTTTAATAATTTATGCGTAGTTAAGAAAAATATTTAATTGCATTTATAAACTTTTGAACTTTTCAAAAGTCGGATTAACATACAGCAATTTGTAATCCTGTTTAAATTTTGAATTGTGCCAACTGTACGTGTGCCTCAACTTAATTTGAATTGAAATAACACCTATAATTAAGTACAATTTCACGGTCCATGTCATGGATCATGTTTGTACCTAAATTAATAAATATATAGTGTGATGAGATAACTCTAATTAAACCAACAAACCGATGTTTGTTACTGAGTCGTTCGTGACCCGAGGAGTGCAGTGTGTAATGAATCAGTCAACTAATTAATGTCATAATTACCGAGCGTCGAGCTTCAAACGCTGTGGCCATTGACAGCCTTCAGCGACTGTCGCCTCTATCATACGACTGAAGCAAGCAGTGTACTCAGACTGGTGTTAGCATAGTACATCAATCGCAAGCAGAAAACTAAAGGAAAAATATTGATATTGACAATCATAAAGCGCCGTACTCAGGGAGTTATTATCAGTTCATAAAAACGGTACGATGCAGCCGTTTTTCATTGAATATATCTGTATTCTCGGCAAACCACATTAAATAAAGAGCGTATTGCTGGAACGTCCGCTGCGCGCGGCGTCTCACGCTGGAATGATCCAATTTGCAGCGCGAATTTACTTCTCTCAATATTGGCACTGATTCTACACTCAGTTTGGGTACATTTGAATTTGAACCTTGAATGTACACACAACGGTACAAAGTCGCGAAAACCGATAATGTCAGGGTGCAAACCTTGGGAGACATACGAATTTGAACTTTATTTTATTTTGAGTTCGTGTTATAAAAGCGTGAGCGGTGGGAGCGGTGGAGTGGAGTCGCTCCTCAGAGACAGATTGACACGTATATTTGCGCCGGTAGTTGTGCCCGTACCTGCATTGTGTAGCGATTGTTCGACCTGCATATTATATCGGAACCTATTTGGCCTCAGTCTCTAAAGTCCAGTAATGGTGCATGCATCCAGAATATTAAATAAATGTTTATTGAAGTTAGAAACATTACGAAAGCAGCCGTTGACCTAATAGCGAGTGCACTTTTAGTAACAAATATATTTCTTATCTAGAATGTTGTAAGTACCCGGATTAAATTCATAACTCAGTTACTCGACCACAAACACAAAAGCAAACTATGAAACCAAATAATACATTTATACTAAATGATTCAATATAAGTAGCACTGGCGGTTAAAATATTGAGTTTTAATAATATCATCATCATATCGTAGGGCTGCTGCAAAGTCCTCAACTTTTTTAGTTCTCTAGATCCGATGTTTCTCTCTTTGATCGGGACTGAGATAAGCAATTAAAATGACCTTATCTGTTTTTCTAAGCTTGTTTGTACGAAATAAAAGCCTCTAATACCGATGTATGAATATAGAGCAGCGTCGCAATCTACATGGTAATGAGCGGCGTTTGAGTCGAGCCGCGCTCGCGACACACGTGACGACATCGACAGACTTGTCGAACTCATCGACCAACACTCTACAGCACCGAAAATTTGATTTAGCAGACTATTTTCACTAATACCAATAAGTATAAATAAGGTGAGATAGGGAAAAGTCATTTTGTGCTCTGTAAAAGTTTATACGATGCTTTACAGATGGAAATCTATTTATTATATTGTGCTGCTCTCTAATGGTTTGTATGATGATGAGAATATCATGAAAGAAACAAAATTTGTTTATTTTTCACTTTAATTATCAGTTTGCAATTTTACGATTATGCCTTGTCCTAGTCCAGTTGTATTTTTTCTTTGAGTAAAAAGTACTGAATTTTCAATTTTTTTTAATTTTAATGAACTTTTTGTGCGGTGAAAATAAAAGATATAAATAGCAAAGTTTGCTCTAGTTTTAGCTCCCCCTGCCACAAAAAAGTTTTTCAAACATTATCGCAGTGTTGAAACAAACGGGTTCCATGTAAGTTTATTGAACTAGTTGCTAATATTGAAATTTAGAACGTGTTTTAAAGGCACGAACGACAATTAATGTGTTTGAGTAAAGTTTACAGTGAGTTGCGTGTTCGTAAACTTCTTGCTAACCATAGTTTTCACGATCTGTGTTTTCACGGAACACAGCAGATGTGTGTGTTCAGTTTATAATACTATCTATTGCTTGTCTTGTGTTGCAAATATTTAACAATAACATTTATTTTATAAAATCCTACAACGACGGACTTGTACGTCATGAGGTGCTGCGTAATTTGTGTTTTTATTAACTAACTAGTGGCCGCCCGCGACTCCGTTCGCGTGAAAGTAGGTTTCCCGTGGGAATGAGAAGTTTTCCCGCGGTAGAAAAAACCCTATGTGTTATTCTGATGTATAATGTATATTACTGTAAAGTTTCATCCAAATCCGTCCAGTAGTTTTTACGTAAAAGAGTAATAGTATACAAATATCCATCCATACATCCATACTTACAAACTTTAACGTTTGTAATATTAGTAGGATTTACTAAGCATCATTTTATCCAATCTAATTTTATAAAACAAGTAATAAATAAAGGTTTGACTTTGATCAGTTATGTAGAGATTATAAATATACCGTGTATGAAATAAACGATCAAACAAATATTGTACGTTTGGATCTCCGTAATCAGCCTTAATACCAATTTGAACATGACTTACATTATTTGCTCGTTAATGTATAATTATCTGCTTAATTAGTCACGTCATATTCCACACAACTCATTATATCTGTAAAGGCTTCAGTGCAGCGAACAGTAACAAGCTGCAATATCCGCCGCCGGAGGAACGCTGGCCCGGGCTGGGTTTTTGTTCACTAATTGTGTAGTTGTTTATTTAACTAAACAGCTGCAACTGAAGCCATGGTAATTAATGTGACCAGATAAACAGTAAAATTGTATTTATAATTAATTGAACATTGTTCAAAATGATATATAGTAATGAACCCTTCTGATAAATAAAGCGCGGGAAACTCACACATAGCGTATGTACATTTTATGTAATGACTATATTTTTCCCGCGGCTTCGCACGCGTTAAATTGTGACTTCAACCCCTTTCCTTATACTATGTTATCCTACTAATATTATAAATGTGAAAGTTTGTGAGGATGTATGGATGGATGGATGTTTGTTACTCTTTCACGTAAAAACTACTGGATGGATTTTGATGAAACTTTGCAGTAATATAGGTTATACATCGGAATAACACATAGGGTACTTTTTACCGCGGGAAAACACCTAATTCCTACGGGAAACCGACTTCCACGCGAACAGAGTCGCGGGCGGCCACTAGTTATACATAGAACCTTCCTCTTGAATCACTTTATCTATGAAAACAACGCCATCAAAATCTGTTGCGTAAAGTTAAAGATCTAAGCATACCTACATACACACAGACGGCTGAAAGCGACTTGGTTTAATACTATGTAGTGATACTACTTACACCACCTACTCAATAATGAGATAAGCAGCCAAGTAGTTCCTCTTCGCTTGGTATCAGAAGACGGTATCTAACTGCTGATCATATCGTGACAACAACAATCATAAACTCAACAAGTTCAATAACTCATTGTCATTATTACACCCAGCAATATAACGTAATAACCTTCTGTTACATTAACAATAACCAGGACTCACGGTAATATCGCTAAAAGAGCTTAAAAACTGAAATTTATTAACTTAAAGACACGCCGCAAACTCTTCCTTTGTATCTTGTTTATATGTTAATGCGTTTTGCGTGCAAGCCTCATCCACGTTGGCCACGCGACTTTGAACTTTACTGCAAGCAGAATAAGAACTATCCGCCGTTTCATTGTGAGGACATTTTCATGAACAGCGGGTAAAGGAAACTTCGCAGGAAATATTTAATGCGCTAGTACATGTTTGGTGGATATAACTCGAAGTAAACAATGTTTTTATGGAAATGGATGCGTGTGCGCCCTTTCCGACGGAAGTGAGTAATGTGCATTAAATTAAAATTGACATTAGAGGCGGTTGTTGCGGTCGTAGGTAAGTGGTAGTTGGTAATGTGTATTGTTCCCGGTGAGCCTTAATATAAAATGAAGTGGATAGCGGATTGCTGTTGTCTGCACTGAGAACTTACTGAAAAATCTAGGAGGCTAAGATATGACAGTTCGAGCAGTGACGTCACGACGACATTCATTGCAGGATAC
Organism: Emmelina monodactyla; assembly: GCA_916618145.1. Classification (NCBI taxonomy): domain Eukaryota; kingdom Metazoa; phylum Arthropoda; class Insecta; order Lepidoptera; family Pterophoridae; genus Emmelina; species Emmelina monodactyla. Next base: position 227,708 of record OU745303.1, on the reverse strand, counting down.
ACCGAGTGTATGTCGAAGGTAGTTCGAGGAGATTAGCGGGAGCCAAGATGTAAATGAAATGAACACTGTTGTTAGATTAGCCTTTTTACGTTTGATAGGCGGAGGCTTGAATTGCTTTTTATTGGACTTCTTTGGGACATTAGGAAAGGTAAAATAAAGACATCAGTGCTACACATTTTTTGCAACTGGAAAAATACCTAAGAAGTAATACTTATAAAAAAATACCCTAAGTAGACAGTAGGTGCAAGCCTTTGGTAGGTATTCCTGTGCTTATTAATAATAATTGGTTGGTTAATAATTTAAATAAAAAGTGTTATAGTTAACTAGATTAAGTTATTTGCATGTAAATTCGATATTACTTTCTTTCTCCTTACTAACGTAAGTGAATCCCTCCAGCGTCATACATGTTGTACGTGATTTATTTCTGTAATTAGCATATAGCTGAGTGTGTAGTGTAGTGGAATATATTAATATAGTCTCCGGAGTGGGAGGGGGCGTCTCAGCAGAATGTTCTAGACGTGATCCGAGTAGCTCGCGACCGCGCCAGTGAGGGGCCGCTTAGTGTGCGTTCAATGCAGCCGTTGACACTTTTTTTTAATCGCTTTTATAATAAACAAAAAAAAATGCTAAGAGAGCATACGTATATCATAAAAGAATACTCCAGCTCTAAAAATGTTTTGCTGTTGTATTTATTTCTTCATGCGCTTTCGCTACACTAAATTGTGTGTTACATAACCTAATTCCATAGTTTTTTACACTTTCATTGAATCATATGAGATGAAATACACAGCCTTAAAAAATAATTACTTTTTACTATATTTTTGTGGCAAACTTTGTAAAAATAATCACAACAATGACCCCGACGAGATAAACGCGACGTCCTGAATAAGTTACAAACTCGCAAACTTGACAATTGGGTTTTTGTGGAACTTTTTGATTTATTCACTACCTTCCCCCCGCGCCCGCATGCCGTCCCGTCGCGCCCCCCGCCTCACCGCTGCGTGATGCTTTTGTTTTGCATTACCTCGAGAGTACCGCTCGGTGCGACGGATATGGTTACCTCTGAGGGTTACCTACACGTTGTTATAATTAAATTTGTGATATTACTCTGTGTTATTTTCAGTATTGAAGACATTTCAGTCAGGTTTAGCTAAAGTTTTTTGGTCAGCATAGACCACTTTAGTTCATCACAAAAAAAAAGTTTTAAATTCGTTAAACATTTATTGGTTTTTCAATGTTTTCTTCATCGTTACATTTTTGTCAAAACAGCGATTGTCAAAACCATACTGTGAACTAAACCCTAAATTTATATGTTTCATACGATCTGCAAACAGTAAAGTCTTAGTTTCAGAGGCTGCAGTATTGTTATATCGTTTAAATAAAACATTTACTTTATTAATCCAGTTTTATTAGTTTCTTTATCAATCAAACCAAAGCAAGTACGAGGCACCGATCACCACGTCCATTATTCAATCACCTAGATTCAATCAAAGGCAAAGGCACTAGCCATACAGCCTTTTAACTTATTAATATATATAACATCTCCCTCTTTTAATTAGACATCTCATAATCTTTAAAATAAGCAGGTTTTTTAATTAAACGTCCTGACCTTGAATATGTATTACTAGATTCATGTTGTCTCTGCTCATCATCCCTAGTCCTAATTATATTCCTGTCCAAATCCTGATCTGGTGTCAAATCCTGATTGTTTGTCATATCCGGGTTGTATGTCATGTCCTGTATATCTTCATCATAATTGCCACTTTTATCTTGATACTTTCCTCCTTTTACTAACATCTTTCTATTTCTTACTATCACTTCACCTTTTTCATTCTTCACTCTATATGACCTCGGACCTTCTCGTTTTCCTAATACCATACCACTTTCATTCGGTTTTCTCCCTTTTTCATCCTGTATCTTAACTATTTGACCTCTTTTCAATTCCGGTAGCTTTCTTGTTCCTCTATCATAATAAACTTTCTGTAATCTTTGTCTTTTTATTAACTCTTCCCTTACATTCATCTTTCTTACATTTCCATAGTTAGGTAAAACAGTCTTTACATTTCTATTAAACAACAACTCTGCAGGTGATTTCCCTTGTAAAACAGGTGTATTCCTATACATTAGAAGTCCTACAAAAATATCCCTTTTATCATAAATAAGTTTCTTCAACATGTTTTTAATAGTTTGTATGTAACGTTCTGCTAAGCCATTACTTTGATGATGTTTCGCACTACTTAATTTATGTTTAAAATCCCATTCCTTAGCAAACATTCTAAATTCTAAACTTGTAAACTGAGTACCTGGATCTGTATATAAAATATTAGGAACACCATGTCTTGCAAAGATCTCTTTCATACCTTTTATAGTACTAATAGTAGTCAAATCCGGTAACTGATACAACTCAACAAACTTACTGTAAGAATCAACCATAAGTAAATAAGGTTTCCCATATAAAAAGAAAATATCTGATGACAATATTTCCCATGGAATATCTGCTATTTCCTTTTCTAACATTGGTTCCTTTCTGTTAACTTTTTGAAAACTTTTACATGTATTACAATTTAAAATTAAATCCTCTATTTCTTTACTCATATTAGGCCAAAATAATGATTTTCTTGCTAAATTCTTAGTTCAATACCCAAATGATTATAATGTAATTTTCCTAATACCTCTTTACGTTTAGAATTCGGAATAACCATCTGTGTTCCTTTAAATAATAATCCCTCGCATTCACTCATCTCATCTCTATAACTATAAAAGCTTCTTCCTAAAATATCTACCTGATTTTTCTTATCTGGCCATCCCTCTCTCACATATTTAGATACCATCTGTAACGAATCATCTCTCTCAGTCTCTTCTTTTAACTCTTTCAACTTCTCCTCTGATATTCTAAAACTATGTAAAATCATACCCAAATCCAAATTATAGTTTTTCTTAGTATCATTTATGTAACTACGACTTAAATGATCAGCTACAATCAATTCTTTGCCAGGTTTGTAAATCAATTTAAAATTATAGGGTTGTAAAGCCATTCTAATTCTCTGTAAACGAACTGGACATTTATTAAGTGGTTTAGTAAAAATTGTAACTAATGGTTTATGATCAGTTTCTACTATGAAATCTTGTCCAAACAAATATTGATGAAACTTCTTGCAACCATACAATATAGCTAAACTCTCCTTCTCTATCTGACTATAAAGTCTTTCAGTTTCAGTCATTGCTTTAGATCCATAGGCAATGGGTCTTCCTTCCTGTAAAATAACTGATCCTAATCCGTTCTTAGATGCATCAACGCTTAATACAATTTTTTTATTTATATCAAAAAATGCTAAAACTGGTGGCTCACAAAGTATCTTTTTTAAACATTCATACACTCTCTTATGTCTCTCGGTCCACACAAATGGTACATTCTTTTTAATTAATTCCCTTAACGGTGCAGTTATCTCTGAAACATTATGTATAAACCTAGACACATAATTAATAGTTCCTAGAAACCTTAACAATTCTTTATTATTTTTCGGTTCATCCATCTCAGTTATTGCTTTTATTCGATCATTATCTAATTTTATTCCTTGTTCACAAATCACATGACCTAAATATTTTACTTCTTTCATTCTAAACTGACATTTCTTTCTATTAAATTTGATACCGGATTTCCTAGCTCTATCCAACACTTCTTTTAATATTCTATCATGTTCTTCTACTGTTTTAGCATGAATTAAAAGATCATCTATATAAATTTCTACCCCGTTAATATCTTTAAATATATTACTGAAAACCCTATGAAAAAATTCCGGACTTGATGATAAACCAAAAGGTAATCTTTTAAAGAAATATCTGCCAAATGGTGTATTAAATGTAGTTAACTCTCTTGAATCTTTAGATAAAACTATTTGCCAAAATCCCTTATTACCATCTAAAGTACTAAATATTTTACTATCTTTAAGCTTTGAAGTTATCTCTTCCATTGTTGGTATCATCAAATTCTCTCCCATAATTTGTGTATTAAGATATTGCGGATCTAAACAAATTCTTAAAGTACCATCTGGTTTCCCTGTCATAACTAAAGAACTTACAAATTCTGTTGGTCTCTCTACTTTCTCTATAATTTTCTGACATTCTAAACTAGCTAATTCTGATTTTAATTTACTCAACAATTTAAACGGAACATGTCTACACGCTTCTATCTTTCCTTCATATCCTTCTTTCAGCTTTATATCATACTCATAACCTTTAATTTCCCCTAATCCTTCAAAAATATCTGAATAAAAGTTTAACAGTTTGTCACTTTCAAGGTCAAGATTTTTAACATTAACATTTTGAACTTTCTGAATAATATTAAATTTTATCAAAGTAGGTAAACCTAAAATTGGCACAAAATTACCTGAACAAATCTGAAAATTTACAATATCAACTTGTTGACCGATCTTACATTTTAAGTTAATCTGACCTATAGTATCAATTTTTTGACCATTATAATTTGTTAACTTTAAATTAGTTTTATCATACTTTCTGATTTTTAAACTGTCACAGTAAAATTTTGTGATTACATTACATTGTGCTCCTGAGTCTACTTTGAATTTTAAAAAAGACTTTTCATTCATAAAATAAACACGCTGATACCAGTCCTTCTCACAGTTTATGTTGCACACTTTAATGCTGTTCATCTTCATTTCTTGTTCATCTTCACTATTATTTTCTTCTACTCCTACAGCTTTCACTTTTCTATCCTGTATCCATGCTAGTTTACACTTTCTTGCAAAGTGACCTATTTTTCTACATTTCATGCATGTTTTACCAAACGCCGGGCAATTTCTATTGTCATGTACATATCCACATCTTCCACATTCTGCGTTACGCTTCTTCTCATTATTATATCTTCTTTTGTCCAAAAATTGTGGTTTCTTTCTATAAAAGGTTGAATTTACTTTATTAATATTACTCACTCCAGGTTCATCCATCTCCTTTATTCTTTCTGTAGCCAACTCCGATGCCTTGCAAATCTGTATTGCTTTCTCCAGTGTTAATTTTGTTTCTCTTAATAGTCGGTCTTTCAACATGGTATTATTTATTCCAGTCACAATTCTGTCTCGTATCATCCTATCTTTCAATTCCCCAAACTCACATTCTCCAGCCAGTTTCCTCAATTCAGTGAAATATGCATCAAAACTTTCTTCACTTTTCTGATTTCTAGTAAAAAATTTGTAACTCTGAATACTTTCATTTTTCTCGGGCACAAAATACTTTTCAAATGTGGTAATCACCGATTCATATGTCTCTTCTACATTTTCGAATGTGTAATATATATCTGTTGCTTGTTCTCCAATACAATGCAGCAGTACTGCAACCTGAACTTTTTCTGTTTTCATTGTAATTCCTGAAGCCAACGCATAAAGCTCGAACCTTTTCCTCCATTTTTTAAATCCTTCTTCCGTCAAGTTATTCAAAGGTGCTGGGGGTTTTAATCCACTAATTCCTTCAAATTCTTCACTTACTTTCTTGGCGGCCATGTTGGCGTCCTTTTTGCTCATTTTTACTTGCGGGCTTCTTTATCTGTCGGTGTCGTAATGTTTTCACTATAATACTTTCTATTCCTCGTACTTGTCACGCAGCGCCATGTTATATCGTTTAAATAAAACATTTACTTTATTAATCCAGTTTTATTAGTTTCTTAATCAATCAAACCAAAGCAAGTACGAGGCACCGATCACCACGTCCATTATTCAATCACCTAGATTCAATCAAAGGCAAAGGCACTAGCCATACAGCCTTTTAACTTATTAATATATATGTTACAGTCATAGTGATTAAATGGATATTATACATAATGACTGGTCATTATTTATAATAACCAAATTGACTAGACAATGTAATAAATTAATCACTTTATCTGGACATTATTCATAATAGCGTGTCAAAGTTAGCCAAAGTAATAATATGGCCTAGCCGACTTGTTTTACGGCTAATACCCGTATTTAGAACATCAATAGGTTAGGTTAGTTAGGTTACTTTTTTGATACCGCCCAAAAAAAGGAGTCCCGCGTAGCGGGACTCCGTCGACTCATGATTGAATCCAGTATTTATATTTATAGGAATATATTTTTTGTTACAGTTTTCCATATAAAAAAGTCTACTAACCGGCTAAAACTAGGTGTAACCGCACTTCGGGTATTAGCCGTAACATATACATATAAAAACTGGCTTCAATCATAAGTCGACGGAGTCCTTTTTTTGGGCGGTATCAAAAAAGTAACCTAACTAACCTAACCTATTGATGTTTCCAACCGGCTAAAACTAGGTGCAGCCGCGCTTCGGGTTTGAGCCGTAACACAAACGAATATCTACTTGTTTTATTACATTATCCAAGTCTTCGAAGATATTATATAAAATAGCCAGTTAATGTGATTAATTTTGTGTTAATTATCACTTTATCTAAATTGAGTAGACATTATATATAATGGCTAGACAGTATATATAATATCCAGATTTATTACTTTGGCTGTAACATATATAACAAGTATATTGTCTCCACACACAATCTCATAGCTAGAGGAAGAGACAAAAGAAGAATTCCAACCATTTAGCAAAACAACGACGCCGGGGCGGAAAGACTAGTACGATGATAGAGAACGTGAAGCTATGCCACTGATTCATTTATACATAGCTTTGATGATAAAGAAATCGTTCCAATAATGTTGTCTGTTTACTTTCATCTGTTATTGTTCGATTTTAATTACATTGCAATAATTACACGAATGCAAAATAAGTTTTTATTTACTTTAAAAATGAATAATTTTAAACGCTTAAAACCACAGTCAATATTAGCAGATTATCGGTAAACACTCGATCAATATGGTGCAGCCGCGTTGATGTAATTTATAATTTAATTTTATGTGCGCGCAATGTTGACAATTTATTAATTAAACGAGAACAGTTGTGTGGTTATCGGACGCAGATTGTAAAATATTTTCAATTAAAATTGTCAAAATAACAGCGTATGTCACAAAGAAAAGATGTGCCGCCACTCCGCAGTGACAAGTAGATTGATGTCCTAACTTCAACAGCCTCACTTGAACCCTACGACTTGCCCTTTGTTACCGACACAAAAGATTTCCTTTTCAGGGACTTCCCCGAACAAAGACGATTAGATACTCCCGCGGGGAAAAACAACGGAATTGTAGCGAGCGGCAATTCGGCCGGTAATTTATAGTCTGTTGCTCTAATTTAAAAAAAAGTGTACCAGCGAGAAAAATACAATAAATGTACGCCAGTGTACAAGACTTAAAATAACACAATTTATTCGTATGTTTTCAAAGTAAAATTGTTTACGCCGCCGCCGTGAGATTTGCAAAGTTTTGTACCATAAAAGAAAAAAAGGTATCCTTTTGAGATTATTTGTTTTCCGTTTTTCAACCGGGCAACACTAAAACAGATCCGTAGTTTTCATCAGAAAAAATATTTTTTTGTCTTTTATGCAGCATACAAGAACCATTTTCATATCTCGAATTACGTACGGAACCCTCTGGCTAGTGCCTGACTTGTACTTGGCTGCTGCTTTTTAATTTACGTTAATTTTACAGGTAATGTATAACTTATTTTTATTTGTATGTTTTTTTATGAAGTCTGTTTTGTTGCTCGATGTGTGCAGCTCAGTTTGTCAATGTAAGCTAGTACACTACTATAGTAATGGTCATGATCATGATGGCGTCGACTCACCGAGCGCGAGGAGCAGCGCGAGCGCAGTGACGAGTCGCGCGCGCATGATGGCGGCGGTGACGTCACATCTCCCCGACCACACACTGCTGCGGCCCACGGCAATCACTTATATCTACAAAAAGTAAGGAAAACACAGTGTTTTAAACAGCACATATACATTCCATTCAAAGAACTTTAGACAATAATTAATATCGTAATTTAGACATTAGTATAGTTATTTTGGACAATCATAACCCGCTCTTAGCCTCTTATTATTCAGCGGTGTTCAAACGCGTGATTATATTTGGATGGCATTTAGTACATAACCCAGAATCCTAATATATCAGTTTTTAATTACAACAATGTATCCCTTTGCGTCGGTAAGTCAGAACTAGCGGAGTGATTCACTTAGGGCGGACCCGGACTAGACTCGGGTTCGTTTTAATTAAAACGACGGACTTACTTACGTCCTACTTTTCGCCACTGACATTGTTAACTGCAATTTCATTAATTTTGTCTTTGAGAACATTCATGAAAACATACTTTTTATTTATGATTCAGGCACAATTTCATATAAGAGTAGAATTGTAAACTTCTTAGAGGTGTAATGTACAACGGTACAGTTTATATCATGCTTTAATCTATAGTCTCGGTACCAATAAATAGGTCTTCTTAAGCTCGATAAGCAATTTCCAGTGTTTCGTTGTTTAATAGTTCAATTCTGTTTCTGTTGGTAATTCAATACGAAATACGAGATGGGGTCAGTGATATTGTGTAGGTGTTTACTATAGCGCTTCGTTCTCTGCTTTCGTTTCTCTTAATTAACGTTGTCACAGCCTGCGACGGAGAGCAGGAGCGACGATGTCGCCGTCCCGCTCCCACAGAACGCTTTCTTGATAAACATCGAACGCAGAAAGGAACCAAATTTTAATTACCTGAGCCTTATCTGTGGTGATTGAAGCATGTTTTGTGGTTATTTGAATATTCCAAATAACTTGGCCTTATCCTTTCTGGTATTGAATCAGGGTGTTAATTTAAAAAAAAAACAGTAAAAAAGGTATTGTTAAAGTGTTCGATAAAATATAATATTAAGATTGTATTTTTAGGGTTCCGTACCCAAGGGTAAAACGAGACCCTATTACTAAGCCTCCGCTGTCTGTCTGTCTGTCTCCAGGCTGTATCTCATAAACCGTGATAGCTAAAAAGCTGAAATTTTCACAGATGATGTATTTTCGTTGCCGCTATAATAACAAATACTAAAAATTTGAAAAATATATCTATATTAAGGGGGGTCTCCATAGTAGACGCTTCACATTTTCACAGAATATTTACTTGTTTATTACCTTTCAAAATAAATAATTAAATAAAATTAAGTTCCATACAACAAACGTAATTTTTAAGAAATTTTTAGTCAATCTTAATAAACAGATAGAAAATAATAGTACGGAAACCTTCGTGCGTGAGTCCAACTCGCACTTGGCCGGTTTTCTTTATTTCATTTCAGAACTATGTTCTAGGAACATATTTATTATTTTCATCCGACGGTCAACCACAGGTATTTATAGGACAGTGAGCGTCGTTGATGGACGCCGAGACTTACCGTCGACAGATAACTCGCGACTAGAACACGCCACCAGTGAAATATACTGCGAGGGACTAGGCGAGGCAGGAAGTTAGACAATACAACGAAATAGACACTAATGAATTGTAAACTATGGTGGTCGATTTTTTTTTCATACTCAAGACTAAGATTCAGTATGGTATGAAGCATAAAGCTGTTGTCATGTTTTACTCCTTACATTTGCTGTCAGAGTATGGCTTCAACTCTACTTCATCAAAATAAATGTAAGTTTCTAAACAATCAGTTATTTGATGGAGGCGATGCAGGCTGGTCGGTATACAGTGTACAGGCAGTCAGTCATTAGTGAGATTGGCTGAGTGCAGGTACAGTCGCCGCAACCCGCCGGCAGTTCACGCTGAGATTGATCACTCATCTACCTGATTGATTGATTGATTGCATTCCGGAAATATTCTCGATGTGAAAATGGATCAATCGAAGTTGTGATGTGAAATTATGAATTATATTTATAGAGATTAACACAATCTCAATAAAGGTTAAGGTTTAATAAGCATAATTTATCAATCGTTGTGGAAATTAGCATGAATATAATTGTTTTGTCCTGTAAAGCTCTAGCTATATTTTGACACTAATTAATATGAACTGAGCCCTTCTTGTTTGATCTTTGTAGTGTGACTCCCGCGGCGACCGTGTAATGAGTTCCTCACGACCCCCACCTCGCCCCCCCCTGCACCGCGGGGTCAACGACCTTAACCCTTTTATTTGTGAAGTTCCTCATTCAGCGGCAATCTGTGCAGCACCTCGCGTCCCCGCCACGCGACTAGCGACCTCCGGCCGCGGTGATAAAGTCACTTTCAGAATGAACACGCGGATCGGTACAGTTTTGACACCAGCACGCCGGGAGATCAATTATGCATCCGGCGGAAGTTAAATAATAAAACAAGAACTATCCGCACGATTTCAGCTTCAGTCGCTTTTACAGAAACGTTTTGAAGAGGTCTGAGTGCGGCCGCGGCGGGGAGTAATTGATACTTGCACTTTGACATGTTAATAGTATAGTGCTTTTTCGATTTAAGCCTTATTACCGTTAAACATTAAATACCAAATTTACTTCCTGCTACAGTTATTTCTAGCAGATTTGAAATACTATTTGAGTGTAGTTTATTTGCCACACATCAAGATTAATATTAAAAGTCCTTGGTTTAAAAAAAGTTTACGACAAGTCTACGGCTGCTACGCCGTAGCACAGTATAAAAGACTTCAACGAAGAATCGTAGACTTGACTGAGTCGTAACGTTCTCCTGCTAGTGATTCTATTTGACATTTTATTATAAAAAAAATATGTACCGTGTTTGAAAACTCAATGACGCAGTAATAGCTGTACATATTTAGGATGAATTATGGTATATAGTACATATCCACAGACAAACTAATGCTACTCATGAAAGTATAATTGAGAAATATCGTTTCTAATGTGAACTGAAATAACATTTCCCTATTAATATGTATTAGTTATTGACCGCTGTTTCGTGGTCGGTGTGACGTCTCTTCACGGGTAACACAGTTTGGTAGAACCTTCATGGGTGGAAAACAACCAATTTATCTCGTTTTATGTTCCGAGCTTACAGGGGAGGTCGAATACATTAGGCAATAGCTGAAATATGCCCATTACCTTAAAGTTTTATTGAGTATAAATAAAGGCCAGGGTGGTGGATGTAACAGAAAAAGTGGATTACTATATCCTATCTTATTCGAGAAGGAGGCCTGTGACAACTATAGTGAACGTTTATAGGTTGTTGTTTATTTATAAGTTTTAAAGTTACAACTTATAATTAATATATCATGGAAACTTCCAGCATATAAAAATAAACTGTATTCACATGAATACCAATGAATAAATTAAAAAGATAAAATGTCAAAGTTTTAAGTATTTTATAACCTTTTTTAAATAATATTATGAAGGTACTTATATAATAAAAAAATATAAGCTGATATTGTTTTGTGTCAAAATACAATGTCTTACTCTCGTTAAAAAAAATAACACCAACTAAATTTAGAATCTAACCGTAATAATGTTGCTTTGACGTCGGATCCCCACGCGGCGGTACGTCAATAAATAACAGCTGACGAGCGCTGCCGTCTCAGCTGCTGCAGCGCGGGCGCCGCGTCGCGTGGCGAGCTAGTTACCTGCGAGGACGGGACTCCCCGGTCCGCGGCGGCCCGGCGGAGTGCGGCGGAGTGCGGCGGAGTGCGGCGGAGAGCGGAGTGTGCGCGGAGGTCCGCTCGCGTCGCGGCGCGGGACCCGACTGACGGAGCGGCCGGGTCACCGCCGCCCGCGCCCACACCAACACACCACGCAGAGCGGGGTAAGGAACAGATATTCATAAGAAAAGCAGGTGAGTTATGAATGGTGGGATAATTAAATAATAAAGAAGTTCGACTTTTTTTTCTGAAGATTTTATTACTTACTATTTTTTTAATTAAAAATGTAAAAGAGTAGGTCCCTAATTTATTTAAAAAGTCTTCATAGAGTATAATAAACGAGGTTACCGTATTTCGACCCCAGAAATATGAGGCAATTTTAAAAATATAAAACAAACAAAAACAAATTCCCCAAATATAGGCATCCAATATAAAGCAGGCTTTACTCAGCATCCCACGCACACACGAGCAGCCTAAAACCTCGTCAGTATACGGCACACAGCGAAGGGTTGCGAAATTTGATACGAGGCCGTGTCTCTGTGTGGGTGGAGAGCGGCGGCTTGTGTTCACCCGACGTCACTCTGTTGTATCCTGAAAATGGCCGCCGAGGCAGCCGCGCATGCGCCACGCTGCCACCTTCGTGCGCTGGTGAAACAAGAAAGCTGTGCGATATTCAACTTAATCTCGAGCGTGGTAAGGGGATGTCAGTAGCGACAAGTGTCGGCATTAGGTGGATGGTTGGCTTTTGAAGTTAGAACTTGGGGAAGGTAAAGGACACTTGAGTAGTCTCAACAGCGCGCGAGTGGCATGTGTGTGAACCACCAGCGGCGCAGCGGCGGACTGGGACGAATGTTCTCTTCGAGATTTATAATATGTACAGCATACTTTCCAGCTTAGATATAATTACTGTAGACATCTCAAGAGTGTCCTTGAGAGGCGATGGCCGAACTCTCGAAACTTTCATTTTGTTTACGACGCTAAGTAGACTACTGGGACTGACGAGTTCTGCTAAGATTAAGTTATTAATAAAGTTAATTGAGAAAATTCACGTTTTAGACGCTTCAAAGGAGGAGATTATCTCCAACGTCAATTTTGAGAAGTCTGCTTGAAAGAGGAAATGTTTATTAAAATGCTTTTAGCAAAAATAAAAAAAATATGTAGATTATTTATCATAAATCATGTTTTGCCGAGAAATTCTTACATTTACTATTAATTTGAACCAAAACAATATTTAATTTCATACACCTGCCTACATACCTTTTTAAGAAGTTGCGTAAATACGTTACCTTAAATCTATACAATGTATTGGAAACGGTTTTGTTATGATATGTAGTAAGGGGAGATGGGTCCGGACCTGCCTTTGAGAAGCATTACTTGTGACGAGGGTTCGGGGCTGCGCGCAGGTTCATAATCACATTACAACGTAATATCCTCAAGATGATATAACACATTATCATATTTATATAAAGGGTCTTCACCTTCATGAGTTTCATATAAAAATATAAATGCATTTTGACATCACTGTTTAAATCTGCTCAATAACACGATGTGACAATAATTACGACCGCATATTTGGCAGCGCGTGTGCAATAAGTTATCATAAAGCTGTGTGCGTTGCTTCCTGCGGGCTGCAATTAAATACCCCGTCGCCAGGCTGTCCGGGGGGCTGGCGCGGCGCCACGTGACGTCATCGGGGGGTAGCAGCATACATTGCAATAGAAAATAAACTGCGATTGTATCACTTAGCCTGTCTATTTCATCGCTGAAAAGTTATACTATTTCTGTTTGAAGAATGGTATTAACAGAACATCTAAAGTATCTAGAATAGATAACACTCCTGCATCGTAATGCTGCAGCGTCTGCGAGTATACATGTTAATTGTCGCCTACCGTTAAGTTAACGCCTCGCTGATAAAAAAATGTATTTTAAATAAAACGTGTTTATGGGTAGTAAAAAGTTATAAATACTTTTGTATTAAAAAAATAACTGAAATCAGTATGAGTGCGCCGTGGGACACCGCGCCGGTTCAATGAATGTAGCAATCGGAAGAATCGAGCCAACTGCGACTTTTCGTGAAACTGGAACAAAACTGACGGCTGCAACTACAAAATTTTCTTGTTTATTTTCTTAGAACAGAATAATGAACTATATTGCCAAAATTTCTACTCATCTCGCTTTAAACCAACTATTTGCATTAACAACTAGATTGGACCTTGCGATGTCCCTCGACGTTTTATGAGGTTCCCTGTGGGATTTCGCTATTTTTCCATGGTAAAAACTGCAATTTTAGGTTACAGTCTAAGGAAGGAATCATATTATCTAAATCCGTTCAGCTGTTTTTTGGAGATTGCAGAACTCTCATACAATCGCAAAGTGTTTGTTGTGGGCACATTGAATCACATACAAACTATCATCGACACTAATGATTATGATGAAAAGTTTAACGTTTTTTTTATATAACATGCTATTCGTAAATCTCGCCCAAACCCGTAATATCAGTAGTGAAATCATCAAAACCTTGAAAATTTCTAGCCCAAAATTAACGTGTTTTAAACCATGTTATGTGTTTGGTACCTAATAAATCTTATCCACATTACTAAAATTTGATTTAAAAACAAAAAAACATAAATATTTTTTTTTCAAAATAATGATAAAAATAATTAAAACTTCAAAGATAATATAATATAATTGTGACAAAAGATAAACTTTATTTCATTGTCAAATTATTTTAATGATCGTCGTAGGTATATACGTAGTTGAACCGGCAGTGAACTTAGCACGTAAACAATCATTTACCACATTACGATTGTCGCTTGTTTACATTATGAATTAAATAACTTACTACACAACCAACGTATTAAAACTAACAAAATTAAAATTCACACTTAGAATAAGTTTATTTAATACATTAAGATTGCACAATGAGTAAGTCTCTACTTGTATAATTTAAAGTAACTTGTATTTCTTGGTTCTATTCTAACTTGAGCTGTTTTACATTGGTTTGGCACATAACTATTATTCGATGAAATCCTACTAACTTCTACAGTAAAACCCCGTTACAAGAGAAAAACTCCAGTTACTAGATTCATACAGAAACAACCAAATTTTGAGCTTATCATATCTACCCAAAAATCTTACGACGCTGACATAACATTTGATATCTAACTTCAAAGAAACTTAAACAACTCGTTAAATTAGTTTCGCAAATATTTGTACAAAAAGTTATAATAACATCTCAAATTTTTTATCGAATAGGCCTCAAGTCCAATTTACAAAATTTTCAATATAAAACTGATGATAAAAATATGTACAAATTTGATATCGTTTTGTTTCATCAAAACTTAGTTATTTAAAACGTAACTTAGTCAACATTACATTAGATGCTATGTTCGCTTGTAGCAGTCTTTATTGTCACAAATCCATGTTACACGTGAATGGTGAAGTCCCGGCGCTCCTGCTCCTGCCGCTGCTGGTACCTGCGATAACACTTGCATTTATTTAATGTCATAAACCAATTACTATTTATTTTTAAGTGCATTAAAAATATCAATGCCATCTAGGAGTACAAGATAGAACTAGACAGAAATGCTCTAAACTTCTTTACTCTCGGTAAGCCAAAGTTTTCCGAGGAAAATATACTCCGTTGGATTACTGGTTCTACGTTAGACAGGAAGATGGCGTTGGATATTTGTTTCCTAAAAAAAGCGTACAAAGTTATAAACACGTTTTTTACCTAAAGAAAATTAGTGTAGTTTAAACGGCGCATCTTTATGTCTGTTTATCAACTATGTGTCTATTTGTAACATTGCATCTCTTAAGAAATCGAATCAGTGCATCATGTACCTACATATACAGGGTGTTTGGTGGGTGAGTAGCCAAATGAAAATGGTGGATAGGTGAGGCTATCAGCTATTTACTTCCACTTATTAAATTGCATTTTGGTTCAAGTTTTAGAATTTATTCGATTTTGAAGAAAATCTAAGAAAATCCCCGATTTTGTCATTAAAAGTCCAATATTTTTTTTATTTACCCTCGGAACCAAACGAAAATAATTTTAATTTAAAGCCTAATACTGTTTTATTCAGATGCAATTATAAATTAATACAAATCATCTCATATACAGTTACAGTGCGTTCATAAACATCGTGGAACCAGTGGGAAAAAATTGTTTAGTCAACTTTGCTATGAAAAAAAAATAAAAAAATTTAAGAGTTTGAAAATTTCATTTGCTTTTAAAAACTTCTACATTTAATACACTTTATAATGATATGCAACATGTAACATAAATAATTAGAAATCTCAACAGAAAGAGTAAGTTAGTCTCCAAAGACGCCTGGTAAGGAAGATACAAACCCGTTCAATTACATATGTAGTTCAAAACTTCTGTCTCATTCTAACAAAGCTATGCATATTGTGTTATCTCATTCGACCTCCTCTTTACTTTTCCTGCCTCGACTAGAAGAGGATTCTACTATCTCACATGTTTAATTCCGCTCGGCGCAGATTCTCGGTGACCTACACTTTTCTACAGTCGGAGTAAGATGCTACTTGAAAAAAGTCATGACCAACGGTAGCGTGGCCTTTGCGCATGCAAGAAAATCTCATTTCACAAGTTTTTTTTTTAATTTACTAGTGAAAGATGACACTTCAAAATAAGTTATTATCTATCTTACTTTTGTTTGTCTAGTCATAGCCAACGGTAGCGTGGTCTTTTCGCACGCAAGCAAATATCATTTCACAAGCTGCAATTCATGTAGAACCGATTCACGGAGACTGGATCTAGAAGTTTCTTTTAGTCCGCCCCTCACTAACCAACCCTCGCAAGAGGCGACCAAAAAAACAATCGTCCAACGAACGTTGAATGTCAAAAGATTACAGTAAGAAACAATCTGCTTCCTCCAGCCCGCGCCCGCTACCGACCCCGTGGACACGATAGTAGTAACAGTCTTCCCTATAAATACACCGCTCCAACCGGCAGGTGCGGCATTCAACATCCGGTTTCCTCGACTATCAGATCCGACCCCCGTTGAGTTTCTTGCTGGGCCTTCTCAGAGAGAGGCCCCTAAGGGAAACAGTGTAGTGGAAATGATTGCGACGCCCTGAACTGAGGTCCGCATCCAACTAAGTGGCCTTAGTAGTCGCATAGTTTGGTGAAGTTATAAAGTTTTCATATGGGGCAACAACAATCTTCAGTCGGAAAATAATAACATTTTTTTATACATTAGGCTAGCAAACAAGAGAAGTTTTGCCTAGTGACAAAATAGATAACACAATATGCATAGCTTTGTTAGAATGTGACAGAAGTTTTTAACTAAATACGTGGTTTAACGGGTTTGAACCTTCCTTACCAGGCGTCTTTGGAGACTAACTTACTCTTTTTGTTGAGATTTCTAATTATTTATGTTACATGTTGCATATCATTATAAAGTGTATTAAATGTAGAAGTTTTTAATAGCAAATGAAATTTTCAAACTCTTAATTTTTTTATTTATTTTCATAGCAAAGTTGACAAAACATTTTTTTCCCACTGGTTCAGCGATGTTTATGAACGCACTGTAACTTTATATGAGATGATTTGTATTAATTTATGATTGCATCTGAATAAAACAGTATTGAGCTTTAAATTAAAATTATTTTCGTTTGGTTTCGACGGTAAATAAAAAAAATATTGGACTTTTAATGACAAAATCGGGGATTTTCTTAAGAAAATTTTGAAATCGAATAAATTCTTGGAATGTAACCAAAATGCAATTTAATAAGTGGAAGTAAATAGCTAATAGCCTCACCTATCCACCATTTTCATTTGGCTACTCAACCTCCAAACACCCTGTATATTGTCATCAAGTATGACAAAGTGATAATTTTACAGTTTTGAACTTGACATAGATTTTCTTACTTCAACACTTGCGACTTTTGATTATTGTTCTATCGTTAATCTTTTTTTAAGTCATTTATATGCTTCCCAAGGTTGTATCTATCTAATGTGTAAACAATTTTAGATATTTATTATTTCGGAGTATGGAGTAAAGTGCGTGCGTGCGTGTGACCTGGGCGTGTTGTGCGCGTGCGCGGGCGGCGCGTGGCGGCGGCGCCGGCGCCGCTCCCGCCGCTCGCCGCTCGCCGACTCCGCGCTCGAGTCCGTCACGCCGCGGACACACTCCGCTTCTGTTACATTCACACACAATGTACACAACGGAATTGAAATTATGATTAAATGTTATCTTCGCATTTAATAATACATCTTTACAAATACTTGAAGTCTCGCAATACTAAAACGAATGCTACCTACTGTCAATTGACATGAAGTATAAAAGTAAGTACCAGTGCGGTGCGTGCGACAGGGCTCCTCGTTGCTGGAGTCGGAGTCGCTGCGGGCGCGCCGCACCGCCAGCGTCATCGCGCGCGACACGCAGTACTCGTCTGCAACGTATCACTGCTGTGATAGAGATTTGATTAAATAAACTATAATGAGAATGAACAAGTTGCTACCTGGGTCACTACGTCGCGGCGGCGCAGCGGTGAGGGGCAGGGGCTCGGCGCGACCGAACGTCCGCAGCGTGCCGCCCCCCACTCCCGCCCCCGCCCCCGGTGCCACTCCCGCCCCCGGTCCTGTGGCGCCCCCCGCCATACTAAACGTCGCGTACGGACTTATCTCGTACAATTCTAAAACATCATGAATAACTCAGTGACAATATTTTAGAAATGTTTAAAGAAATTAAGCTGTTATTTACCTTGGTGCTCCTTCTTCAAGTGGGGCTTGATTGGAGAGGAAGTATACACCTGCTGACAGTTTCGTCTGTTATCTCTCTTTTCAATGGATGATTTGTCTTCTGTGTCCGACATCGCATCCTCTTGTTCATATCCTTTACACGAAGCTAATGGACTGCAAGAGAGTAGCACTGAGTACCTACATGTAAAGTTACAATGCAACATTATAGAGCTGAAACATACCATTTCCTAGACATGATGACCGCGATGACCATCACAAAAGCTAGTAAAGACAAAGCAACTGCACAAAGCGTAGGACCAAGTAAGCCAGTAGAGTCGTCATCAGGGAACGAAGCCGGTGCTGCGACACGTTCTACAAAAAATACGGATAATTTGAAGTTAACTATATTCTGTTTTAAAAATGTAAAAGTAATAGGTATTTAAAATGTCAAACCTCCAGTCTCTGATAGAGTAGCATAATAGTAGTTCTGAGTCGTAGTTCCGGCGGAGTTAGTTGCCTGAATCTTAATCTGGTACCAGGTGCCCGGCTCCAAGCCACACACCTCATAAGGCTGGTCTACGAACGCCGGCTGCGACCTCCAGGAGTATGAAGAGATACTTCGCATGGTGACTATGAACTGAGTGATGGGGCACCCGTTGCTGTCCCACGTTATCAGGTTTAATCGGATGCAGGTCTTGTTGGATGTGATCAAGTATTTTTCGAGCGGCGGTTTCGGAGCTAAAGAAAATTATATATTTTAAAGTTTCTTGTCATTATGTTTTTGTAAGAAAGAGTATTCTGTATTAAGTTTGTATTTGGATATGAAGATGGTTATTTACCGCCGCCATCGGTGGTGGCGCTGAGGTGGTCGGCGTCGGAGGCCCCGTGCTGGTTGTAGGCGCGCACGGCCAGCAGGTAGGTGGCGCCGCACGCCAGCCGCGGCAGCAGCAGCGAGCGCGCCTCGCCCGACACCCGCGCGGCGCCCCCGCCCCCCGCGCCGCCACCCGCGCGGCGCCACTCCACCAGGTAGCCTGCGCGGACACGGGAAAAAGACCATGTTAGAGCAAAGAACAGACAACTAATAACACTTAGAAAATTTGTACACGATCTAGTTTTCTGGGCCGTCAGAAGCTGAAGACCGTAGTGAACAGGGTGGTTCCGATGATAAAAAGTACTATTAATTTCTTTCTTGTTTTAGCTTTCAGAGCTTAAGGTCGTGGCGAAGAGGGTGGTTCCGAAGATAAAGGCACTACTTTCCAAACGTGCGAGGGGCTGAGAGAAGTTTTTCTATTAGGAGGCTTGTTTCCGACTGACACATCGGTTCTCTCTTCGGCCTTTTTTTATAGTAATCTGAGCAATAGGTACCATAAAGAGAGTACCGATGAGTGAATTATTTTGACTGTCATTTTCACTATCTTATTTGACTATTTTGATCTATCTCTCAGCCCCACGAATCTTATTAATCAAAATTTAACATAATATGATAGATTTTTACATCATTGTTCAAATAAACTTAAATCTATACACTATACAGGGTTATTTATAATTAGCGCATCAACTCTTGTAGGCAGCTTTTCTACATCAATCCCAACAACAGTTAACCAACGAATAATTAAAATTAATATTTCAAAAAAAAACTTTTTCCAAACAAAATTATTAGATGCCTCTGAACGGTACGCTGCGGGCGACGGGGGGCAGCGACCGGTTTAGGGATTTCTTACAAAATACAGAGTTATAAATAACAGAGCGTGCAAATTTGTTTTTGTTTTTTTGTTTTTGTGTTAATTATCAAGTTTTGCAAAAAGTCGTAGAACAAAATGTTATTGGATTGATGTAAGGAAGCCGCCTGCAAGAGGTGATGCGCTAATTACAAAAAACCCTGTAAATGATGATTGCGTACAATAAACTTTATCTTTCACTAAATTTGGTAGTCGTGCACAAAATTGGTGAGTTAAGAGTGGTTTCGTGAGGAACGTTAAACCGTTGTTGGTCTGGATACTTTCCCATTAGAAAGCACTTTGTACTCGTCATTTCAAGTCGGATCATGCTTATTATGGTGCTTGAAAAGATTCTGACAAAAGGGTGGCATCGACCCTATTGTAACCACTTCAGATACATTTTATTTTGCAATATTGTCCAAAACTTTGCCACTAGATATGTATGTTTTGCAAAGACATATTCAGAACACGATAAAATATACCTAAAGGCTTAAAAAAATATTGACTGTACCATGTATAGCATCTTCGATATTGGCGAGAGGCGGTGGGTCCCAGTGCAGAGTGAGCGCTGCGGCGGCGGCGGCGGCGGGCGGCGCGGCGGCGGCGCGGGGCGCGGGCGGCGGGCGGCGCGCGCGCAGCCACCACACGCCGCGCTGCTCGCCCCACGCGTTGCGCACCACGCACGAGTAGTTGCCGGACGTCGCCGCCTCCACGCCTGCCGACAACAATCACATTATGCTGTGTAAATAGTATATTTCATTACAAGTGTGGAAAGGCTGTCATTACAACGAGTTCCGACAAATGTCTACCCGAGCCGAGGCACAGCCGAAGGCGAGGGTTGACAGGCGGGACGAGTTGCAATGACGGTTCCGCACGTGTACTGAACGACTATTTTTAATACAGTTGCAAAAAAATAAAGCAATTTAATAAAATAAAAAATTTGGATCGTAAATGTCGAAATAACTCATTTTGTGCAACAAACAATTAAGCTCGCAAAGAAAATTTCTGGAAAATGGCGCCATTTTTTCTTCACCCATTTGGTAGGCAAAGGTTACTATGCCCATACAGCCAAGTCTTCAGTAGAATTTTTTATTGATATGAAATGAAAATGAAATTTAATGAGATAAAATGAAATGAAACCAACCACACTAATTCAATCAAATCATTAAATCTGATATCTAAACAAACTAGTAGCTTTTTTTTAGAAATATACCTACGCTGCGTAAGTATTAACATGAATCATAAAAACTTCTTTGTTTTTTTAGTAAAAACTTCATGGTTGGTAAATTTTTATTTTTAATGGACATTATTTTGACAGTTGGGAAAGAGAACGCACGAGTGCGGGAAAGGTAAAAAAAGCACGAGTGTGTAATAGCCCACATCCTGAACGCTATACGTCCCTGCAATACGCCACTTTTTGAGCAACTGTATTAAAAATACCTTTGTGGCCAGTTCACATTTAACAACCGCTTCCAGTGGCGGATCTACAGATTTGCCGCCTCTAAATTTAATGCCCTCAATTGCAACTACATTACGCTCGGTCTATCTGCTACATACTTTTTCTTTAGCTGCTTTTTTCTAAGCTGAAGTTGTAAAATACCGACATGCATTATCAGTTCCTTCTTACCTGAGATTAAAGTTTTTTTCTATTTTTCACTTCCGACCACATCTCGAGACTCGAGATATTAAAGGCAAAACTAAAAAATGCAAATGGCCTAAAACCCAGAGGAGTAAATTGCAAAAAAACATTTAAATGACGTTAAACGAAATTTTAATCATATGATTCGTGGGAGGTATTAATGAATAGAAGAAATAGTTTACTCCGAAGAAATTCCGAAGTGAAAACCTTCATTTAATCGTCGGTAAAGTATAAAGGGTCGCCAAAATATTAACGCCCAAAATTTTTTAGGTGCCTCGTGTTGAAATACCCCTTGAATGTTCTAAGATTTTGCATAGTTTTGAGTTACGATTTTGTTTGAGATCATTTTATTAGTTCTCGAAAAATAAAGGCCAATGTCAAAAAAGGAAAAGGTTATTTTATTACTTTTTTTTTCTTAACCTTTTTAAAACTGTGCATTCACGCATAAAATAATCAGCCTAGTGAAATTAATGGAATTACAAAAAAGTTTGATCTTAAGTTAAGAAATTATCATTTGATGTTTCAACATAATATTGAGATTAGAAATTGCGTTTAACCCTTAGCTTTAATAAGAATATTTAGTAGAACATCATTATGTTAATAAAAAAGTTTTATTCTGGATTAATTTTATTCGAAAGCCGATTGATTTTATGAAATGCGGAAAACTAACCCAAATAGCTTGTTAAGTTCAGTAAATACCTCATTCGATTTTTAATTCTTAGCTGAAAATTCAAGTGGTAACTTACTTAACATAGTTTCTCAACTTTAGATATTTTTTTTGTAACTTCCATTAATGATATTAGGTTAGATTATTATATGCATGAATTTACAGTTCCGAAAGAGTTGTTAGCAAAAAAGAAATTTGAATAACCTTTTAACATTTTTTTATTATTTAGTCTGTAACACACAAACAACATACATAGAGGTGTTTTAGAAACCACTCAAGACTTAATACCAAAAAAAAATATTTGTCACTTTTCTAGCCACCATTTAACTTTATAACAGTATACATTGTGTTAAGACAACGTGCTCCTGAAAGTTGGTTGTCGCAGTTTTTGGCTCAACAGTTTTGGCAGATGTTGCTTCTATCATATTGACAATCACATAGGAGCCTAATAAAAATACGGTAAATTCAGTACTGTCAAAAATGCTGCCATACCATGACTGTAATAGCCGCCACCGCAAGCAAACGTGTAAAATATTTCGTTTTGAACATTAAATTCATGGATTGTGTCGACGTATAAAAACCTTTAGATTTGCACCGTTTATCTACGCCCTTACTGCTTGAGTAAGGCTTTAATATAAACAAAACAACAAAACAAATCCATGTAAATAATAAATAATTTTACTTTGCAATTTTATGATAATGAAAAAAATTGAGATAAATGACACTCAAAATGGCTTGAAATTACTCACTTGTAAAATTTTAAGACTATTTTTCACTATGTATTTTTTTTATCAAATAAAAAATACGGGCAAATTTGCCGCCCCCTAGAATCTGCCTAACCAAACCAAATCCAAAAAGATAATAAATCTAAAGTGATTTGGAATTTGGAATATTACAATAATGTATAAAAATGGAGATAAATGACACTCAAGTGTTTTGAAATTACTCAGTTATGTATAAATGTTAAGATTATTTTTCTCTATGTATGTTTTTGATCAATTAAAATAAAATAAAGGCAAATCTGCCGCCCCCTAGAATCTGCCGCCCTAGGCTCCAGCCTACTCAGCCTAGTCGTAAATCCACCACTGACCGCTTCTGATAAAAAAAATGAGGCCATTTAAATTAAAATTTGTGATTGCTTCTGGTTCGCAGTTAAGGTACGTACTGTGAATAATAAGATATGGTCCTTCCAGTGCGATGGAGCTGGTCCTGGTGAGCGGCGCGCCCCCGCGACCCCACTCGATCCTCGGCGGCGGCGCCCCCGCCCCCACGCACGGGATCCGCGCGCGCTGCCCCCAGCGCACCCACACGACCCGCGGGAACGATACCAGCTTTGCCGGCGCTGCCGAATGCACAACGTAACATTGTCAAAGAATATCTCAATCCTACTAATAATCTAAATGTGAAAGTTTGTGAGGATGTATGGATGTTTGTTACTCTTTCACGTAAAAACTACTAGATGGATTTGGATGAAACTTTGCAATAATATAGGTATATAGGATAGGTACATCAGAATAACACAAAGGGTACTTTTAACCGCGGGAAAACATCTCATTCCCACGGGAAACCGACTTCCACGCGAACGGAGTCGCGGGCGGCCACTAGTGTTAAATATTGTTTAACTTTACTTTATAATTTTGCCCGACGTTTGGATGTCTTGGATGTGCACAAGTGGATGTAATCTGTAATTGTCTGACCTCTGTAGTTGGGCGTGGCGGCGACGCGCGTGCTGGCGCCGCCCTCCCCGCGCGCGCCCGCGGCCGCCACCCACACCTCGTAGGTGGCGAGCGGCCGCAGCCCGCGCAGCACGGCCCACTGCTCCCCGCGCGCCGCCGCCGCGCGCTGCGACGACTGCTGCCCCGAGCTGCCACACACCACACGGTGAGACAACAACAAACCACAGAATGAGGGTTATTAGACTTGCACGGGCACATGACCGAGACATGAGAGGTTTTTAGAACTCTAATACCATTTGATATATTTGATTGACGCCTAAATGTGCGTGATTAATTCTTTTATGATTTTTAAGAAAACAATAAGATATATAAGGAACCAAATTCTTTAACTGTATCGCTACACCAAACATGGAAGAATACACTTATTTTAAATACTACTTTTTTGTGGAATAAATGAAATAAATATGCTTTCTTGCGTAAATACCTTTGCGGACGGTAGTAGATGGTATAATGTGTGATCTTTCCGTTGGCGTTCAGAGGTGGAAGCCAGCTGACGATGATAGAGTCTTCGGAGTTTGCCACGGCCTTGATGTCTTCGGGGGGACCTGGGACTGGAATAACAAAGAAAATAACTTATTGGCATTGTTCACTGATTTAATGTTTTATTATTTTGTATACTGACCGTCATCGTGCGTGGTGCAGAGCACGGGCGGCGCGGGCGGGCCGGGCGCGGCGGCACTGCGCGCGCGCACCAGCACGGAGTACGTGGTGGCGCGCCGCAGCCCGGCCAGCTCCGCCGCGCCGCCCCCCGCGCGCCGCCACCAGCCGCCGCCCGCGCCGCCCGCGCCCCCCGCACCACCCGCCGCAACCACATCCTCATCACCACTCACTGTGTCATCTTCTACCACCTGGCCATGATGAAATAGTATATTTCAATACAAGTGTGGAAAGATGGTCATTAAAACGAGTTCCGACAAATGTCTACCCGAGCCGAGGCACAGCCGAAGGTGAGGGTTGACAGGCGGGACGAGTTGCAATGACGGTTCCGCACGTGTACTGAACGACTATTTTTAATACAGTTGCGAAAAAATAAAGCAATTTAATAAAATATGAAATTAGGATCGTAAATGTCGAAATAACTCATTTTGTGCAACAAAGAACTAAACTCGCAAAGAAAATTTCTGGAAAATGGCGCCATTTTTTCTTCACCCATTTGGTAGGCAAAGGTTACTATGCCCATACAGCCAAGTCTTCAGTAGATTTTTTTATTGATATGAAATGAAAATGAAATTTAATGAGATGAAATGAAATGAAACCAACCACACTAATTCAATAAAATCATAAAATCTGATATCGAAACAAATTAGTAGCTTTTTTTAGAAATATACCTACGCTACGTAGGTATTAACATAATCATAAAAACTTCTTTGTTTTTTTTTAGTAAAAACTTCATGGTTGGTTAATTTTTCTTTTTAATAGACATTATTTTGACAGTTGGGAAAGAGAACGCACGAGTGCGGGAAAGGTAAAAAAAAAGCACGAGTGTGTAAAAGCCCACATCCCGAACGCTATACGTCCCTGCAATACGCCACTTTTTGAGCAACTGTATTAAAAATACGTTTACACTTATTTTTATAGTACTTCAAATATCATTTATAACAGTGTATAAATCTGTTCTCACCTCGTACAATATTTCGTATCCGAGTAGAGATCCTCCCTGCGGGCTGTGCGGCGGCGGCTCCCAACGGACGCGGATGGTTTGTGACGATAACGCCTCGCATCGAACATTCTGCGGAGGGGCTTCGGGGGCTGCAAGACAAATCAATGACAGTATACATCTATCCCACGAGAATTACGTCGAAGTCTCCATAAAAAATCTTACCACCATCTAGAGTAGTAACCGTGATCGGAGTACAAGCCGGCCCACCGCCTACAGCGTTGTACGCTCTGACCTTGACCTCGTAGTGCGCATGTGTCTTCAGCCCCACCACGGTGGCCTTGGTCACGCCCCACCCCGCCACCGTGAGGATCGCCGTCACGTTGTTCTGGACTACCCGCTCGAACCCCACCAGCACTTCACCTACTTCGCGCCAGGTTATCGCGTATCCCAGCAGTTCCCCGTTCCATGATTCTTGAGGTGGCGTCTACAATTAAAATTAAATGAAGAAGTGTAAAAGTAAATAATAGACAACTAAGAAGTTTGATGTTACCTGCCACTGAACCAGCAACTCTCCAGGTACCGTCGCTTGGACTTGTACGTTGTGTGGAGGGTCTGAAGGGGCTGCAATATTTATTTATTTATTTATTTACTTAGTTTTGGAGAGACAAACAGCCAAAAACATAAAGTAATTAACAAATTTTAGCTTCACTAGGCCAATTATATGTCCTCACTTATAGAAACTTAATACTAAAAAGTGCCGAAACAAAACAAATTTAAAATAATAATAAAAAGTTACAGTAAATGTCTAACCATTCCTAAAGAGGGTAGTTACAAACAATTAAAAAAGTTATTGCTAAGAATATTCCTCAAGGAACTAGTGGAGGTGTGAAACAAGTCAATGTTCTTGTCAAGGCGAACAGTGTTGTTAAATTCATTGGTGACTCGAAATCAAAAACTATTCTGGCGATAATTGGTACTAACCAGTGGAACATGGAGTGGGGGAAAGAATCTGCGGGATCTTGTGGGGACTTTAAGTGTAATTTTTTCTAATAATTCGCTACAGTCAATTTGGTTGCTGGTTATTTTTTGCAAGTAAATAAGATCAGCGATACGTCGACGTTCAGACAGTGGAAGAACATGGAATTTCTTGCATAATTCGAGGTAATCATCACTTTTATAAATCACTTTAGCCCGAAAACATAAGAACTTAATAAAACTCTTTTGAACGTTTTCTAAACGTGATATATAAACGTCATAACAAGGATTCCATATTTGTGATGCGAATTCCAAGTGGCTCCTAACATAGGTACAATACAAAATTTTTATTGTTTTTATTTTAGTAAAATGACCTGCACTACGTATAATAAATCCCAGGGCCCTACGAGCTTTAGAAATAACGTTGGCTATATGAGCGTCAAATAGCAGAGCCGAATCATGTATTACGCCAAGATCCTTTAACTCATCCACTTGTGAAAGTACGTGGTAAAGAATAGTTATTTGATAAAGGAGATGGCTTGCGTGTAGCACTCATAATGAAGCATTTCCGAGGATTAAGATCGAGAATAAGTGCATCACAATAATTTTCTAGTTCTTGCAGGTCATTCTGAAGGTTGATGGCATCAATGTCAGTGTTAATTTTTTTGAAAATTTTCATGTCATCTGCAAAACAGAGAATGTTACTGTGTTTAAGAATCTTGTCAACGTTGTTAATGTACAGGATGAACAGAAGAGGTCCAAGAATTGAACCCTGTGGAACTCCACTTGGTATTTTAACCCAACTTGATATATAGTTATTGACCACTACAGCCTGAGATCTGTTTGATACGTAAGACATAAACCATCTCAAAAGGTCGCCAGCAATGCCTACCTCATGCAATCTCTGTATAAGCAAATTGTGATTTATCCTGTCAAATGCCTTACTGTAATCCGTATAGATGATATATTTGGTTTTGTTTCAGTCTAATTTACATGTATTAATAACTAGTAGTCCCGGCAGACCTTGTTCTACCCTATTTGACGTCAAATACGCAGAAGCACAAGTCCTATCTATCCGCCAGCTATTCATTTAAAAAATTAGTCTTAAAACTCATAAAAGTGTTATTCGTTCACCAAATTACAAAACTTTACTAAAGAAAAGGGTTTTCCGAATACCCACACCAACGGTCAGTTCTCATTTCGCAGCAAGATTTGGAGACTCTATCAGGGCTCGCATTTATAATTCGGTGCTTAATCTGTGGGATATCAAAGAATGTTCACTACCAGAAGCTAAATCAGTTCTAGTGAAATGGCTACTGTCAAATAACTACATTTCAACAGAACTACTACCCAATTGATGCCCCTTTCTACAGAGTGTTTTTACAATATTTTTAAAATCCCATCGTTACGTTTTATAATTTTATTTTTTATTATTACTAATTTTGTTCTTTTGTTTAATTTGTAGCAGTGTTAATGTAATCCTTGCACTTTTTATCTATGCATAGTCTGGTTCCCCAAGTTTCAGGCTTAGCCTTCTTTGGGATCCCCTGCCTGATAAGAAAATGTAAATCGGATGCACACTGTACCTATTTTTAAATATATTGTACCTAATTCTAATTTATGTGCAATAAATAAACTATTATTATTAAATAAATATTAGACAGTTGTTTTAATATTTTAATCAATTTTTTTTCCTTCTTTCTCTCCATAAAACCTTCCTCAGACTTCATCTTACACATCAAAAAAGAATCAGACGTTATCGAGTTTCGCGGAAAGCAACACAATTGGCGATTTCTTTTTATTAATATACATTAAATTTTTTTTTCAACAAAGTTGGGGTTTTACCTTCTTCAGAAGTTTGGATGATTATAGGCTCTGTGTAGTCACTATCACCAATTGCGTTAATAGCTGCAAGTCGTAGTGCGTAAACAGTAGCTGGACGTAAGCCGTCCACTGTGTACTCCAGTAGTGCTTCATCATCAGAGTTTTGGCTGAAACAAGTGAAGCGAGACATAGTTTGGTACTTGGGATGAGTATGACGGGGGATATAGTTGCTGTCCAGTGATCGGTTGGTAGGTGTAGCGCCGTGGATGGGTACCTGTGTCGCAGCAGGCTGGCGGGCAGGTCGCGGGCGGGCGCGGCGGCCCAGTCGCGCGGCGGCTGCGGCGGCGGCGCGGCGCGCAGCTGCAGGCGGTAGGAGCGCACCGCCGCGCCGCCGTCGTCCGCGCGCCGCCACGACACCAGCGCGCCGCGCGACCACACGCGCCGCGCCGACAGCGACGCCGGCGCCGACGGCAGCTCTGCAAGCACAACACGCGGGTGAATGTCAAATACCGTTGTAGCCATCAAATTATGTGTATTAAACTGAAAACCTTAACACACAGTTTAAAGTGTTATCCCCTTCGTACACATATCAAGATCGACAGATTTAAGGATACAAAAACAACGTACACTTTGGGTTCCGTGACTCTTCCCTATTTATACTTATAATAAATCTGTAGAAAGGTCAATTCTGTACATGAAATATATTTCCAAAATAACTATCAGGGATCGATACTGATGCCAAAAATGCAATCAGTAAAATTTTTGTCTGTCTGTCTGTTTGACCGTTATATAAATAAAAACTACTAAACGGATTTTAACGAAACTTGGTACAATTATTCTTCATACTCCTAGGCAGGTTATAGAATACTTTTCATCACGCTACAATCAAAAGGAGCAGAGCAGTGAAGGGAAATGTGGCGAAAACGGGAGAAGTTACTGCATTTTTTAAGACTCCGCCGTGTGTGCAACCTTAATGGTTAAAGCTACACAGAAATCATGTATGACGGAAATGTTCTCCTTAAAATTATTTAAAAAATATCCTACGACAGTATATGTCGATATTTTATAGTTGACTCACAATAACACGTGTAACTCCCGATAGCAAGCAGTTCGAAGCTGTCTTATTATATTTGTCTACTCTTTCGTTTCAAAGTTGTGTTTTCAATACGGATTTTTTATACAGTACTTCACTATTACGGCAGATAATTCAGTGGACTCAGCTTATTGAACATAGCTAAACATATTACATACTAGCTTTTGCCCGCAGCTTCGCACGCGTTAAATTCGGAGTAAAATCCCTTTCCCTATACAATGTTATACATATATGTTAAAAAAACATAGGCACAGACAGAGAAAGCGACTTTGTAGTGATTATAAAGGAACTTTCTTATAATAGAAGTTTATCCGCCGATTTGTGAATTATTAATAATGTTATGTCGAGTAACTTACGTAGGATATCTTAGTGATAGTAATTGATCTTACAAAATACTCAAATATTAATAGGCTCTATGTATAGGTACATGACAAATTTTTAAATTCCTAATTCAGAAACCGGCGGAAAATGGCATGGTATTTTTTTTAAATCTTACTAATATAATTAACGTGAAAGTTGTGTTATGTATGGATGTATGGTAGTTTGTTACTCCTTCACGTAAAAACTACTGGACGGATTTGGATAAAACTTTGCAGTTATATAGGTTTATACATCAGAATAACACATAGGGTACTTTTTACCGCGGAAAAACCTTTCATTCCCTCGGGAAACCGACTTCCACGCGAACGGAGTCGCGGGCGGCCACTAGTTCAAGTAATAAAACTAACACAATAATCATTTAATATAAAGAATCCATACCTTGTACAGCTAGGTATATGAGCAGCTCATCCCGGCCGTAGGGGTTCTCGGCGCGACAGCGGTATGCGCCGGAGTCGTGTCTCTCCGCGCGGGCGATGCGCAGCTCCGAGCGCACGCTGCCCTCGCTGCGCTTCTCCGAGATCGACACTCTGGCGTCACACCAAGATTTCAGACACAGTACTTAAAAGTTTTAATAATGTAGAGCAGTAGTGAAGTGAATACCGGTAGTGGTCTGGCTGCAGGTCGTGGTCGCCGCGCGTCCAGCGCAGGGTGAGCGGCGCCCCCCCCCGCGCGCCGCACCGCAGCTCCGCGCCCGCGCCGCGCGCCGCCGACACGTTCCTCGCCGCCGCCTCCACCGCCGCGGGCTCTGACCACGGAACACACACAATACTGTCATAAGGCCGCAATAGCACATTAATCCATGCACTGTTTCGCAGTGGCAAAATATTTTCTTTGCAGCCGCGAACTATCTTGGCAGCTATCTTGTCAAATATTAATAATAACTTATTTTCAAAAAGTATTCGTTGCATAATGGGTAATTAGAATCTCCCTCGATCATTGCCAGCAGTTTTCTTAGCAGTTTTTTTACTTCTTTCGGCCTCTTAGAAATTATATATGTTTCTTTTGTACGAAACCACTCACGAGTTATAATAATGATTTCTGGTATGATGATGAATGGTAAAGTGAAAATGAACTACTTACCATTGACAGCTATGAAGATATTTTTGCTGAGCCCTCGTCCGATCCCGTTCTCTGCGCGACAGATGTACTGACCCTCGTGGTGCCTCCCCGCAGACAGCACGTTCAGGGATCCGTTGGAGTGCAGGATCGTCTGGAACTCCATGTTGGTCACGGGACGGAAATCTTCTGTTCCAACACCTTTATTGAAAAAAAAAACATCATTACCAGAATTTTCTAGTTTATAAACAAAAAATATGTAAATTAAACTCCTTACTCACCTTGCTCTTTCAGCCACGTAACTCTTGGCTCGGGATAGCCCTTAGTAGCGCAGGGTACGATAATTGGAGAGCCCAGAAGTACTGATGTGTTTTGAGGTTCAATGACCCAAGATGGAGCAACTGAAGCACGAAAAATAAAAATGTAAAAAAAATATATTGTTCCATAATCCTGCTAACCTGAGGAGACTTCAAAACAAATTTAATAAGCCAACCTCTAACAAAAAGAGTGGCGGTGTGGTTGACGGCGGCGGCGTTGTTGGTGGCGACGCAGGTGTAGCGGCCGCTGTGCCGCGCCGACACTTGCGGGAAGATCAGGAAGCTGAAGTCCTCCAGAGACTTCTCTTGTACCTGAACCGAATCCAACCTTTATATCGATTTTTTAGTACGATTTTAAAAAAACAAACAATATGAATATACTGACTTGCAATTCAGTAGGTATATGTTGACCATCTTTGAGCCAGGAAAAGTAGACAGGCTTGTCACCGGAAGTGATTCCGCATAGTATCTGTACTGAGCTGCCTTCCACCAGGTCCGTAGGAAATGAAAATCCTGATATCTTTGGAGGATCTATAAGTAAGGCAATAGAATGATTCTGTAGTACAAAAAGTATTGCTTAAAAGAGAAAAAAGGTATAAGAAATTAAGATATTTACTTCTGACAAAGATTTGTATGTCCTTTTGCGCGTACTGTCCAGAAGGCGCAGTGACGCGGCAGGAGTAGAGTCCGGCGTCGGCGGCCTCGGCGGGCCACAGCAGCAGCTCCCCCCCGCGCGCCGCCAGCCCGCGCCCCCCCGCGCCGCCCCCCGCGCCGCCCCCGCCCCCCACGCGCGACCAGCGGATCTCGCTGCACCACACACAACTCATTACCGAACAGACTGCACTCAATAGCACAAAACATAAAACTTGAAGTAAAATAAAATTATCGGAATTAATATTACGGTTTTATTTCAAAAGTTGATGAGAATAGAAAATTAAATAGCCGACTATTATTTTCAGAACCGAATAAATTATGACGAAGCGAAGCTGTTTTCTAAATTCATTAGAATAATCGCCGGGCAACAGCGCCCGAGGGAGCGATCATTACGGCAGCGACAGCAGAAGATAGAGGAGATTGGGGGCTATAAAACAGAACTGAAGTTGAACTTATAAGATAACTATCAAATGCACCTCCATCAACCTGATTGGAAATCCGGAGTAGGGGCAGTGCACGGTGGTGTTGAGGCCGGCGACCGCGCGCACGGGGCCCGCCGACCGCAGCGACGGTGGCCCTGAATTTGAGAAGTACCTAGTATTATTTTTTTCCTCTTCTAATAAAATTTGTCTCAAAATTATTTTTGTAATAATTAAATGAAAGTTATGTTGATTTACTTATGCTCACCTCTTTTTGAAACAAACATAAATAACGAAAGAAAATATTTATATAAATTTTGTTACGCGAATGTTTTCGACTCGTTTCATATGAAAACAACACGTGTAACTGTTCTCGTGTTTTCGATGCCGAAAATAATATATTTCTATTTATGTATCATTGGCATGATTTGTGCAAACAAAGATCCAATAAACAGTTGTTGCCGCATTATTTGGAAAAGTGGTTTATACTTGTCAAGTATTCAGTCTTAACATTTAAATCTCAAAGAGCGAAATACTTCTGAGGCCACGAGTTTGGAATAACTTATGCGACGTATTCTAATCACACGTCCCCTATGACTGGCTTTGTATTTACTCGACGTAAGGTAACATAACGGAAACCTTATGAGATAGTGTTTTCAGTGAGATGTACAGAACATAGTAAAATGAGAATACCATAGCTGAGTTGCAAAACATTAATGTGGTAATAAAATTTTAGACGTAGCGTGTGTGTATATCTGTATGTGTTTGTGTGTATATCTGTATGTGTATGTGTGTATATCTGTATGTGTATATGTGTATATCTGTATGTGTGTGTGTATATCAGTATGTGTATATGTGTAGACCCACCATAGACGTTGAGCCGGGCGGAGTGCTCGGCGGCGCCGCGGGCGTTGGCGGCGCGGCACGTGTAGCGGCCGCCGTCCTGCGCGCGCACCACGGATATGTTCAGGTACGACACCACCTCGCCCGACGCCGTCACCGACTGGCTGATCGACCTAAGGATATCCGACGACAACGGTTTGAAGGCATTTTCAGAGTCTTACATAATATCACAGGATGTCAATTTTTAGTTTTCTTATTACAATTCCTACACACATCCTATTTCGATCTTTGTTTTGACCGATGCAGCTTTTTTAGATAGTAGACAATAAGCAATGTTGTGTCGAAACAATGTCGATCGTTGTCTCTATTTGGAAGCATGGAACTCTTTTCGTTAATTTTTAGTTTGAAGTTAAAGAATTTTCCCACTTATCGATTTTGAGTGTTGCCATTCATTTGCACGTTAATTAAAATGATCAATTCACTTGTCGATCAATTAATGTTGACCGAATTTTCAATAGTCAAAGTAGAAAAACCCTTATTTTTATGACAGCTGACATAATTGATTAATCAATATGAGGAGAAAAGACAATGTTTGTAAATAAAAATATATATTTTAAATTTATGTAAATCAATTTCCAAAAGGTTTATTAGTTACAAATAACAACTTAAATATGGAGTAATTATGTGACAAACACAACTATATCTTATATTCAAAAGCAGCAAATCAAATCAAACCATATCAAAATTCTTTAATTCATCATAGATATGTAAGAAATACTTAATGAACATCAATGTTACAAACTTCGACTTTACCTAATAGTAGGGGAGTCGATGCTAAATCTAGATTTACTCGAGCGTGATACTCGTAGATACCTTTTGGGTTGCAAAACTTAGATGACAAAAAGAAAAAAATGTTATATAACATATACCATTTTATCGGTGGGGGAAACAGCTTTAGATTTCCAAAAATTTTAATAAATATATTTTGCATGGACATATTTGGGCGTGTCAGATATTGATATCATCCATGTAAAAAAAGTTTTAATAGAGCACGTGAAATTTTTAGGGGATGTTTAGTAGACCTAAAACAACGCTCTTATACAATAATCTGGAGGGATTTACCTAATCTGACAATAAAATTGAACTGAATTATATGAAATTATTGAATTAATCGGGCCGGCCACTTACAAGGCTCATATTTGGTGGAAGTGCTTAACCGGGTACAGGGTATCCCCCAGTATGTTAATCTACCGCGCTTGAGTAAATCCAGAAATCCCCTCATGGGCTACCTACTATAACCCTACTATAACCGTAGACCGAGAGATAAAAGCTGGCAGAAAAAAACTCCCAGCACTCTTTTCGGAAATTATACAATCATAATTTAGAATTTAAAACGTGTAAATTCAGTGAACATATAAATTATTTTCTCGTACCTGCCCACTCAACACTATAAAAGTTAAAAAAAATAATAAAGTGCTATTACGAACTAATTAAGGAAACTTCCCGCACCACAAATCGGATGCAAGATGGAACCTCGACAGAAATTGATTGTTGGACATGGAAATTGTTTTGTCAGTCATGGTTGCCAAACGTATATTTTTTTATAAATCAAGATTACTAAATATAAACTACAATTATTATCAGGAAAATCGAGAGAACTCCCATAATAAAGGACTAGAAAATAGAATTTGAAACACAAATTTCAGAAAAGACTGAGAAAATTGTAGACGTAACCAAGAAAGCTCAGAATTTTTTAAATGGATTTATTTTTATTTAAAAGTATTCTTTACTATGCTACGACACTTCTCAAGCAACTTTTAGTAATAGACAAACTTTCGCAAATAAGCTATGACAAATGTCAGACAAAAAATCGTAAGGTTATATTCGACAAAAAGTACTAAAATTTGTTAACGATAACAATGACTCCGAATCAGCAACGGTAGTAGGTAATGTCAATGTGTTTGCTTGACTATACCGGTGTGTGGTAGAGAGCTGGTCGATGGGCGCGGAGTCGAGCAGCCAGGTGAAGCGCGGGGGGGGCGAGCCCGAGGCGGCGCAGTGCAGCGCGAGCGCAGGGCCCGGGTGCAGCGCCTGCTCGATGAACGTGTAGTGCAGCTCCGGTGCCGTGTCTGTGGGGGGTGGTACAGTGCGGGCTGGACCTCCAATATGATGGAGGCACACACGTTATGGAAAACAAAAGCCATGTACAAATAAGCAAAGGAAAACTAATAGTTAGTAAATATTAGTAAATAAACAAACTACATTCAGGAGGCATATGTTAATTAATACATCTATTTGCTTGTAAGTACTTGGATATTTAAAATTAGATGTTTTGTGTCGGATTATAACCATTTGTAATCAAATTCAGGCGTGACAGGAGTAAACTACAAACATAATCAGCTACATCAATATAATTATAATCGTATTTAGTATCCCACGCAATTACCAAAACCTGACGGTGCGTGAGTAGGAAGCATTAATTACGGCCGGCAATCAAAACAATCCATGATTACGTGTAATTAAATCAAGCATCTGTTAATTTAGTCAACCGTTATGTAATCAGAATCTACATGCTTGCTGTATTTTATAGGTTATATAGGATGTATATTGGTTGGAGCAGGCAATCCTCGAGGGAGGGGGGGGGGGCTATAAATCAAACACGTCAAAACAAAATCCAATCGCTCGGCCGTGGACGCCGCGCCGTGACCGATGGCGCTCTGCCGCCGACGGGGACTAACGTGGTCCCAACTAACGGATAGATCAGCAGTTTACACAAGAAAATATATTACCACGAACATAGGATTTAATAAAAGTTACTTAATATGGAATTAAGTTACACCTTCAACCCGCCTTCGTCGATGATTGATTTTCGTCTAAAGGTCTAACATTTAGTATATACTAGTGGCCGCCCGTGACTCCGTTCGCGTGGAAGTCGGTTTCCCGTGGGAATGAGAAGTTTTCCCGCGGTAAAAAGTACCCTATGTCCTTTCCCCAGTTCAGTTCTTTCTTCATACCAAATTTCATCAAAATCGGTTTAGTGGTTTAGGCGTGAAAGCGTAACAAACAGACAGACAGACAGACAGAGTTACTTTCGCATTTATAATATTAGTAGGGATATCACTGTAAAGTTTCTTCAAAATCCGTCCAGTAGTTTTTACGTGTAAGAGTAACAAACATCCATCCATGCATCCATACATATTCACAAACTTTCACGTTTATAATATTAGTAGGAAGTAGGATTATTAGCATTATTTAAACATTGAAATAATAACAGCTTGATAACATTTTGAAAATAAAATCCTATAAAAGAAAACTTATCGATTATAGTTAAAAGACTGTTATTTTTATTGTTCTAATTGAACCCTTTCCTGAGTTAACATCAGCATAATTTATGATAAGGTCAGCCTTATGCTTATGCTTAATTATGATTGTTAGTAACTGTAATAAATATAATTTTATCACATCATTTGCTGCTGTAAGGTTCACTAAGTTAAATCTTGTAGCTCGGATTTTCGTATATATGTTGTATGATCTGTGTAGGGGTGGGTCGTCTGTAGAGATGTAGGTCTCTGGACGGGGGCGGCGGAGGCTCGCACGATGTCTTTATTGCTACGACCGAACTATATCACCACTTACTCAATTACCCTACAGTGGATAGTCCAACATTATGTGCACGCTATCCTATACCGACTAGGCGTGTCTGATCATGGGCATCATAACTGTTTGTCGCATTTAAGTTCAAATATTTTAATAAACATCTATAATTAGGACTGAGTTAAATTAAATTTACTCTCACAAAATGAGAACGTTAATAGTTATAAGTCGGCACGCTATTGTCGGTGCAAAGTGCCGTATTTCATGGCGTGAACAGTAAAGCAAACATCACATAATTCAGCACAATTAAACAGTAAGCTTGTTTCTCTAATAAAAGTTGTCGTGCCATTAACTTTACTGTTGGAGCTTAACGCTGTTGTACGGTCAGCAGCGACTTCCAGTGGGACTAATCTGTTGTATAGTATTAGAAAAACTAGAATCGGCTTGTCGTAAAGTTTGTAATTATATCATTTTTGTTTGCTGTATAAATTCGAAGGTAAAGGGCATTGATCGTGTGATTTGGTATGCGGTTGTTCAGTTGACTGTCCTTCCCCCCCTCTCCTCCGCACTTCACCCCCTCTGGCAGCACACAGCCATCCGAGTCTTTATCTCCAATTCTGATAAAGCCTCTGCAGCCGTGATGGCGAGCATCACCACAATATGTTCTAACCTTATTTAAATATCTTTAATTCGTGGTCCTAAAGGCGATTAAGCTCAGAAAAGTACAAATTATAAAAAACTTGACCGAACTTGAGATAAAATTCCGCTTAAATTAATCGTCACGCAAAGTTTTATCTCCTTTAAGGGAACTTTGTTCACAATACATACCTAAATGCCAATTGTAATTAAGGAAAAGTTTTAACAATGATTTGATTTTGCTTTTCAGGAATTTTATTATTCTGAAAATTATTATATTTTGGAATATTTTCCGTATTTGGTGTAATTTGTAGGTACGTATGCTATGTAGGTAGACAGAGTCGCCCGCGCCGGTCGCAGCTCCATTAGCCGGCGGATGTGTCGCTGACTAACGGCCGCGGCACACGAGTTATGACGTCACATCCGGACATCGCTCGCTTCCACACAGCACGCTTTTGTCATACGAAAATTTACATGACCCGCATCGATATCAGCATGAATGAAATAACAGAGCCTTTACATATTCATAACATCCAGTTTTTGAATTATGTTACGTACTTTTAGCTGAAAATCTATGTCTTACCCTATAATCAGGTCATCCTTACAGATTTTACATTACATAAACAGTACTCTTCAATTTTGAATAGCCTTCTTCACTATTCAAAATTTAAGTAGAAATCTGAGAAGGTTAAACACCTTATAATATCGAAAACCACGTGGTCCTTTACTGTAAAGTTGAAAGCACCACACAATGGCTCCTTGCCTTGTAACACAATAACTCACATCTGAGGCAACATGTGTTAATTAAATTCCAGTAGTAGATGTATGTAGGGGGTCCAGCCAGCGGGGCCCGGGTCAATACATCACTGCAGCCGCCCCCTGCTCCGGTGACATATATTAATTAAATCGCTCGAGTAGTCGATGCTAGTCGATAGTAGACGATACTGGCCGACGTTCGGGAGGCTCGTGTGTAGCATCGAACCATCTAGATACATTGTGATTATACAGCGCGGGGATGAGCTCAGCCCTCTGTTGGTATATTGTTTGTTTTCAAAGTGAATTGGACCGCAAATTTCCAGCTCGTTGTAAATATTCATCGATTCATCAACGTATAGCGGATCTCCAAATAGCGGATTAAGCGCAGGCTAATATAAATTAATCCTGCTGTAGTGAGAAGCGTGTGTGTGTGTGCGACACGTGTGTAGTACTGCCGCGTGGTGTGTGTGTGTGTGTGTGCGAACAACGGAGTGGTGGTGCTTTGTTGAAGTTAGTTAACACACGTTATTGAATTAAAATGATAATAACAGATAATATTTAACAAAAGTTTATTTTGCAGATCGCCGTTTTAATGATAGAAATAATATTGATGATTACTTTGTTCATTATGTTTATTATATCTATTTAAAATGTTTTTCACCCATTGAGCATTTATTTCGACGAGAAGTCATGACCACAACTATGCCCTATATGTTCAAAGCAGACATTTCGCGTTTGGCGGCACTTTACTTCGTTGCTTGCTAGAGTTACACTATTTAGAGTATGAAACTTTTTATACGAAGTTTATCAACACGTACGTTTGTATCCTTATTTATTATTAAAATTGGAACAAACGAAACAAAAACAAAAGTGTGATGACAGCAATAAAAGTCCAATAAATAGTGCCACGTTAAAGTGATTAAGCTCCGGCGGCGTCACAATCGCCGGTGGTGAGTGACAGCCCCCCCCCCCCTCCCCCGCGGCCGCACCCCGCGCCCCCCACTGCCCCGCGCCCCGCAGTGGTCACCGCGAGCCTGCGCACACACACCGCTCTCGAGCTGATTGCCAATCAACCACACGCGCCGTGGCATTGGACTTACCTACCAACTCATAACGAACACCTACGCAAGTCTGGGACATTTAAGGTGACTAAATAAACATCTTATGGGGCGTAATTATTTTCCATATTTTGAAATGCTTAAAGGTATTTTTTATTTTAAAAGTCCTGAAAATCCTACAAATATTATAAACGTGAAAGTTTGTGAGTATATATGGAGGTATGAATGGATATTTGTTACTCTTTCACGTAAAAACCATTGAACGGATTTCGATGAAACTTTACTATACCGGGTGTCCAGGAAACAATGGATAAGCTCTGAAGGGCTAATAGTAGAACTAAAGGCAAGCCTAAAAAATAATTGATAAAAAGTATAACCCTTACACTGCTAGAAATATGGCGCTTTAAAAAAAAACTTCATATTTTTTTGACTGTGTTCATATTTTTACTCGTAACGAGGTCAAATCACATAATAACATCATTATTTTTGTGCTAAAATAATTAATATTAACCGCATCAGTGAATAACTATCAAATAAAATAGCTAACTAAAGTATTTTTCTCAAAAAATAATGTTAAACTTTTGATTTGTGTAAAATTTCTGAAGAAATATTTTTGATGCGCAACTTTGAACAGCTCTGGTGTAAAAAAAATATATGAAAGTAACAGTGACCAATGATATCAAAATATTCCTGGTTTAATAACGTTTTTAAAAAGATGTAATATGTCGTTATTGTAATGAAAAAAGATTGAACTAATGGTATTAGTGTGTAAAATGGGATAATTATTTAGTTCTAGCAAAATTATAAAAATACAATAAAACTAAAGAAATATGATTTTCAATTGACATTAATTGCAAACCCATTGGAATAATTTAGAGTAACTGTTCAAATTGTCTGTCCCCATCCTGATGCAGACCCTGCATCTACGAATAAAGGATCTTCAAAGAAATCAACTTAACAGGAGAAAGTGATCCAAATTTTCTTCATAATGACTTACCCAATTTATTGATAGACGTGTCCGAAGAGCTTCGCGACACATATTGGCTTCAAAATGAAGGCTGTCTAGCACACTATGCTGTTGCATTATGTGCATACTTGACGAAACCTACCCTAACAGGTAGGTAGGCCGCCTAAACCTAAACGCTTTAGACTTTTTACTGGGGGTATTTTAAGGAAGAGTTTTACCGGCAACAAGTAACTTCATTAGAAGATCTACGAGCTCGTGTTCAGGCCGCTGCAATCAATGATCGACGACACGCGCGATTTTTTTGAAGATCCTTTATTTGTAGTTGTAGGGCCTGCATCAGGATGGGGACAGACAATTTGAACAGTTGCTCTCAATTATTCTAATGTTTTTGCAATTAATATCAGTTGAAAATCATATTTCTTTAGTTTTATTGTATTTTTATAATTTTGCTAGAACTAAATAATTATCCCATTTTACACACTAATACCATTAGTTCAATCTTTTTTCATTACAATAACGACATATTACATCTTTTTAAAAACGTTATTAAATCAGGAATATTTTGAAATCATTGGTCACTGTTACTTTCATATAATTTTTTTACACCAGAGCTGTTCAAAGTTGCGCATCAAAAATATTTCTTCAGAAATTTTACACAAATCAAAAGTTTAACATTATTTTTTGAGAAAAATACTTTAGTTAGCTATTTTATTTGATAGTTATTCACTAATGCGGTTAATATTAATTATTTTAGCACAAAAATAATGATGTTATTAAGTGATTTGACCTCGTTACGAGTAAAAATATGAACACAGTCAAAAAAATATGAAGTTTTTTTTTAAAGCGCCATATTTCTAGCAGTGCAAGGGTTATACTTTTTATCAATTATTTTTTAGGCTTGCCTTTAGTTCTACTATTAGCCCTTCAGAGCTTATCCATTGTTTCCTGGACACCCTGTATAAGTTGCTAGCGACCCGCCCACGCTTTGCAATGGTGTAATATTGCGCGACTTGTTCACGATATGTTGAATTTTGGCTAACTTAAAATAACTTTTTCAAAATGTTGTATGTTTACAAATTTAAATGAAAAAAATACCTAAAAGATGGCGAAAACCGCATTACAATCCGTTTCGTAGTTTAGGAGGAGATAACAGCCAAACATACAAACAGACAGAATTAGCAACTTGGATTTATACTATGTAATGATAATGATACAGCAGAATAACCTATAGGATACTTTTTACTGCGGGAAAACTTCTCATTCCCACGGGAAACCGACTTCCTCGCGTACTGAGTCACGGGCGGCTACTAGTTTAGCATAAACAGTAGCATTCTAGAGATGCAGTGAGTAACAATTAATTGTTACTTTCGCGATCTTTATTACAGATACTGATGACGGCATTTGTAAAAATGACGAAACGTCGGAAAATAAAAAAAATAAAAATAAACGCGTGAAACCCGTTAAAATGAGTTTAATTTCAAGTGACAACAAATTGTTTGATGAGTCGTACGCCGCGTGTGTATGGCGAGCGGCCATACGTCTCATTTGCCGATTGCAGTGATCCCACGAAGCGCGCGTTTGTATCTCAGTACGTGGAATCCCACTTGTGATCACACAGCTCAGTAAATGTAACTACAGCCTATAAATGCTGCCTATGTACGTTTGTGCGTTAATAGTGCATTTCCCAAAATTTGTATGGCTTATAGTTTGTAACAATTATGCTAGAAGTACTCGTAAATAGTTTCAATGATGTTGTTATAAACTTGGCTATCCAGCTGGCAAAGCGCTTCAGGGGTATACTATAAATATACTCATCAGTTTATGTTGTGCTATGATAGTTGGTCTACTGACGTTCGATACATAAGGTACTAATCTCGGCTGGGAGGACTCCCGTCGGGCGTCTATTATACACCAAGTCCCGAGCGCCACACTCACACAACCACTAGTTTTAATCCTTTATTTATAACTAAAAGGGCTGCTTCCTCCGAGTTTGCGATATTATGTGAAGGTAAACCAAAAGTATATAAATATAACTGGGCACTACCCATTGTTACTTTGTTACGGGGTACTGCTGCGTTAAAGTATCTATTTAAGTAGAGATTGTTTAATGAGTTCAGAAACTACTTAATTATTAATTTGTTCTAAAAAAAATAGAAACACCATATTAGATATTAAAACAAGTCTTTGATATGTCACAACAAATATAAAAAATTATAAAAAAGAAACCTAAGCTACTAAAAGATTGTCAAAATCGCACTTTAAAAAAAATACTTCAAATTAGAATTCAGTTTAAAAACGTCAGTTGACTATTTTCTATTACATTAACGATATTAATATACGATTCTAACCATTAAAGTAAAAAAAGCAAGTGGCAACCCTAACAACTCAATGAGAGAATGCAAAGAACTAGTTGTGCGCTAAGTGCTCATCAGTTTCCAGTTTGCAAATCTGTTCCAATTACATTTTTCGCGAGCGCGGCAACTTCGGATCGCATTTCGCGGTACCGTGACGTACAAATGAGTTTGTTTTCGTCGTGGAGTTGCAACGGAGCTGTTTGTATGGAGTTCATTACGAGTAATGAATGCTCGCCGAGAGCGTCACCTTATATCCATTACCGGCTCATAACCTTTGTTTGATGTAGCGTTCGTGTTGTGATCCGCGCTTTTGAAGTTTGCCGACATTCGTGATAATATCTTATGTGTAGTATAATCTAATAATCTCCATGACTATTTAAAATTTACGTTTTAAACTTCCTCTCCACCGTACCTACAATGATTGTCAACAGATGTAGTGTCTGATATTCCGCACAGTGCAGCGGCCGGTACTCACCGCCCAGACGCAGCTCGGCGGCGGCGCTGGCCACGTCGCCGTCGCGCTCGGCCACGCACTGGTACATGCCGCGGTGCGCGCGCGCCACCCCGCGCAGGCGCAGCACGGGCCCCGCGCCGCCCACCGGCGCGCCGTCGTGCAGCCAGCGCAGCCGCGCCGCGCCGCCCGCCGCCGCGCACACGAACTCCACCGAGCTGCCCGAGTCCGCCACCTGACCGCACCAGCGAATACAGGATCTACACATGAAGTATTATATACAAATCTCATGTTTGATGCGACCATGCCAGGCAAATCAAATCCTCCATAACAATATTGGACGCTTTGTATCGACAAGGCTTTCAGTAAAAGATGGAATCTGATCGGCCTTCCCGCCTCGCGAGGGTGTCACGGTGTCAGCCCCGCTCATGCATTATTCACGCTACAACCGGATTACTGCACCCGCCGGCGCCCGCCCCGACAGCGCCTGACAGCCTCCGCTCCACTAACTGTGTTACTGTCCACTTGTTCTCACACCGAGATGCAATCTAACGAATGTCCTACCTTTTTTGGAGCTACAATAATCTTATAAGATGATCTTAACATAGTTCGTGACAAAATATGAATAATATAAAGTATAATAATAAATTCTTATTGTATTTTTTATTTTATATAATTACGTAATTACACATTGGCCCCGATTCCGAAAACACTCACTAAAACTAAATTAAAAATATTACTGTCACTTTCTCATGCTTTGTATTATAAAAATATTAGTCGAATTGCGAGTAAAATTAGAAAACAAGTTAAACATTTTTACAAACGTCACAATTTGAGGGTAAAACGAAAATAGCCGAAATCATACAATGATTGAATTATTTGCTAAATGCTTTGTCGTTGGGTTCGCTAGCGATGGTGCCTGTGTTGTGTTTGATAAAGTTGATTTCTAAGTTCTATAATATGCAAGCTAATATTTATTGTATGCAAGACGGAATGCGTATTATCGAAATGCATAATAATGATAAAATATAACTTAAATTACGAGACTAGATTTACTGTAAAATTATGAAAAAAGTGTTTTTGTTAACTATTATTTTGCTTTGATTGGGCATTATTATAGTAAATTTAGCGTGTGTTACATAATTATCTATTTTAAAATGTTGTTTGCTAATTTATACCTATTTTGTTTTCGTTTCAGTAGATAACGGTAAAACGGTGGGTTTCCAATAGTTCAAAACAACGACATAACCTAAATATATGGGGATTGATGATGCAGAGATGGGACATGCGGAATGAAAGGACTACAGAGGCATTGG
This sequence comes from Emmelina monodactyla, assembly GCA_916618145.1. NCBI lineage: Eukaryota > Metazoa > Arthropoda > Insecta > Lepidoptera > Pterophoridae > Emmelina > Emmelina monodactyla. The sequence goes on along the minus strand of OU745303.1, from coordinate 183,466 downwards.
CTACCAATAAAAGTGTATGGAAGTGTGGGTAAATTTAAGTTGAACTGCGATTTGTACGAACATACTTAGTTCAATCAACGTGACGGTGCGCGTTAGCTTGTGGCACAGATCACCCCCTAATAGATTCCGCATTCGAGGCGACGACCTATGTTTCGCCACTATGCGATTTAAATCATAGTGCAAGCCACGCCTACATTTTTTGATTTAGTCATGACCAACCGTCAGACACGTACGAGTACGCATCAGTATCACTGCGTATTTGTGCATCGAAAATTAGTTTTTGTGGAGTTCAACTTGCGTTGATTTAGTTATTGTAAACAAACAAAGGATATCTCTTTCTGTCAGTACAAATATATATACAGTCATCTCATTTTCTTAAAGTGCTTCTTTTCTTCTAAATTTACCCGAGTAATATTAGAGTTTGAAAGTTATACATCAACGCTGTCGATTTATCGATATTTATCGTAAAAAGAGGTTGCTTAACTTTTTAACCAAATTTTAAACTAAATATCGTGTAGCACCCTCTAATTCGGTAAAACATATTTACTTTGAATCTAACATTTATAAATAAGAAAGGAAACCCACGCAAACTTGAGCCAAAAATTAGCAGTGCGACATTTTTTTTTGTTGATCGGTGCTTTTCTAATTTGGGCTCAACATTAATACTCATTTGTTGTAATAGAAAAAATTGAAGGCCAATCAACCAGGTAAATGTTAATCTGTAGATATTTTTCTTAAACAATTTTTATAATTTATCGATACTTTTATCGAATACTTACATCACTATTTCATCACTATTTGACGGGTGCATCTTAGAACATTTTTGAACTAGCCAATCAGACTGTCATTACTTCGTCCCCCGCTCTTCAACTTTTGGTGACCCTGATGCAACGCAAATGTACGAACATGCGGAATCTATTAGGGGGGTGATCTGTGGCTTGTGGTTATTGAAAACAGGGGAGGGTATATTAAATACCAATAGTATTTCATTAAGTAATTTTTTAGCTAGCTAGCTTCAATTTTCTTTTTGTTACGAAAACGCGACAACTAACCTTAAAAAGTTAAACAAGTGTAAAAATACATTAATATTTGTTATTAGAAGTTTGAAATATATAGAATGTAATTATTATTATTATTTAGAATCAACATTTTTTAATTTATTATCAAAATAAATAAATATTATATTTGTAAACAAGTGTAAAATAAGCTTATGATTATATGATAAACTAGGGGCCGCGCGCGACTCCGTTCGCGTAGAAGTCGGTTTCCCGTGGGAATGCGAAGTTTTCCCGCGGTAAAAAGTTCCCTTAATTCTTACATACATATATTTTTGGTATCTAGAACTGTTTTCACGCACGCAACGGAAGCTCAAGGATGAATAATTTTCCCCGTTTTTTTTCATATTTTCCATTATTTCTTCGCTCCTAATAGTTGCAGCGTGATGTTATATACCTTAAAGCCTGCCTCGATAAATGGTCTATTCAACACAAAAAGAATTTTTAAAATCAAACCAGTAGTTCCTGAGATTAGAGCGTTCAAACAAACAAACAAACAAACAAACAAACAAACAAACAACCAAACAAACAAACTCTTCAGCTTTATAATATTAGTATAGATTACTGTTTATCTACCTTTTATTTACTACCTAACCTTTTATACCTATTTATTTACCCTCATTTAGTTAGTTAGTATTTCTTTCTTTACGACTCAAAAAGCAAAATAAATGAAACTGAACCTGAACCTTAAGACTCTCAGATTTAGGTTGAGAATTGTTTGTAACAATTAGTAACAATGTTGTCGGTCACAGTGTAGGTAGATCCGAAAAACATCATCGTATTTAAGAAAATGTTTTAAGAACCACAATAGTTTATAAAAATATATTGAGCTTAAAATCTGTCGCGTTAGGGTTGATATTAAGAAGTAGTAGTAAAATAGTAGTTTATTTATGTCAGTGTGTGTAAAAGCGACCACTGGATGCGAATAATGTTTGTCAATCAGAATCGGGGCTATTGTTTTCCTACACTTCGTAGACATATAGTTGTTTATTTAAAGCCCTGCGTCATGGAACGCTCCGTTAGTCTGGTTTCCTGGTACAACGGCGGCGTTCGGGCCTCGGCGCGTCCCCTCGAACGTTATATTCAATTTTCCGCAGATCCGCGCTCAACCTCACATCGGATATTATGTCGACGGGTCCCAAGAACAAAATCTTATACTAATATACAACAAAATTAGTTTTATTATTTATTTGTATTTGGCATCATATTAGCTATATAAATATGTTTTTTTTTTTTTTATAAAACTTATACTTTAGTAGATACCCAAACGAACATCATCCTATTTGAATTTTACTCCAAAGAACAATACAGTATGAACATGTACAAGCTTGTTCCTCTGAGTTCGCAACTCGCGCGCAGCAGTGTATCGTCAGATGCGGGTTTGTTCTCGGGGCGGGGTCTTTTTTGACAGGGCGCGCCTGTTTCTCTAACAATTCCAATTGAAGTCAATCAAAAGTTAAGATTTATTGTCCATTGTATTTTATACAATGACGGCCTTATCAACGAACCGAAGAATTTTGAATTTAGCCCTTAATCCAGAAAAAAAAAACACCTTCGTTCAACTCTAAGTGAGAAAACAGATGAAGAAAACTTAAATTTAGATGAGTAATGATATAAACATTTACATTAAATTAATACATATTCGTTAAAATATTTTTGTACAACTCAATACATTATTTACTTGGAAAGTACCAATAACTGTAAATTACTGTCGTTTGTGATTATTAGATGTTTTTCTAAGAAAATCTTAAATAATCTTATAACAATTATTTTATTATTATTTTGAAGTTAAATATAATTAAGATATTTAAATATGAATTCCAACTAAGATACTAAATATTTTATTTTTTAAAAAATATTTGCACATACGTCTTTTTTGTCCTAAAATGCATTCAAAATTTACTATCGCTTGCGCCGATCCAACATTGTACTATGGAAAATTTATTGAAAAATAATGACGCATGTAATTTTAAGTTTTTGTTCCTTGGCATTAATTTTATTATACGATTTTGTTCTACTATTAACTTAATAAATATAAAACTTTTTTTAACAAAAGTCACATCGATAATTTCGTTATAAGTATGGTATTTTGTTTGTTGAATATTTCATTATTAATTTGTATTGGTTCATGACAGAACCCGAAGATTCTTATAACGCTGCCTTGAACTCCCCAGTATCGCTTTAGGCTTAAATATTAGATAAAATGTGTGATGATAGTATCAAAATATCACAGCAGCAAACAAAAGTAACATATAACAGTACTCCTCCTCTTTGCCTATTCCTTTACTTCATCAACTCACAAATTATGATGTTACTAGTGGCCGCCTGCGGCTCCGTTCGCGTGGAAGTCGGTTTCCCGTGGGAATGAGATGTTTTCCCGCGGTAAAAAGTACCCTATGGTTTATTCTGATGTATAAACTATATTATTGTAGACTTTCATCCAAATCCGTCCAGTGATTTTTACGTGAAAGAGTATCAAACATCCATCCATTCCATCCATACTAACAAACATTCACGTATATGAAATTAGTAGGATTACACCTTTATTATATCCTATTTTTATACCCTCCAGTTTTGATAAATCACCAGATGCACTTGGAAGAATTTAAAGGAACTCTAGCTTCCACTCCATCCCTTCTCATATGGTTTTAGCTACGCCTATGCCTTCTCTACTAAATGCACACAAAAAAAAATCTGATGATCTTTGTCCCATTCATTGTTCATGTCTAGATCATAAAGTCCTAGATCACCAACTCGGAAAAAAAGACTAGGAAATGTTAAGTGTTGGATAATAAGTCTGACGTAAAAGGATGAAAACTGAAAATTTGGATAAGAGCTGTTTCAAAAATAAGAAAACTTATTGAGGATGAAGTTATTGGAATGTTTGACGAAGTTTTGAAAGCTTGGAAGTCGAGAATAGCAGTGGAGTAATATTGCAAAATATGTTCAAAACATCAATGTGAAATATGCCGTGCTCATCGCAGTATCTCTAAGCTCACCAATGATCAAATACAGAACTTTGAGAGCCTTGCAAAAAAGCCAAGAAAATTGCACGGGGTTTTAAACAAAAACTTGAACATGTGGCAATAGAATCTAGTGAATCTATTGCTACCGCAGTATCGGACATTGAAAAAGTTTTGACTTGACAATAACGAAAGTAAAATATTAAAAAAATGTAAGCATGTGTGATATTGGTGTTATAAGGTTCATTTACTTAATGGTTTATATTTTAAAGTCTTACTCTATGATTCAGAAGATAATCATCATGAAGAAGACAATGTTGGTGTGAACAAATAGGAACTGGTTAATAATGTTACTCAAAAATGTAAAGTAGTTTTGCGATGAGAAAGATACTTTTTAATTAATTAAAACACAGTTTATGATTTACCTTTTGAACATCATAAAAAATATTACATTTGATTTAAAAATCCGTGATAATTATTTATTATAATATATAGTAATACCACACCAAGAAAGTATATTATTAAGTTACTAGTTTTATTTTGTTTTATGCTAATGACAATATAAACAAAAATTAAAGTTTTTAGTAGATTTTTTGACATTCAATTACTATGTAATTTATAGGCAAAGCCAACATACGACGTAATTATATGGAACAATTACGAAGTAAAACATCGCAAAAATACTTAAGACATCTGCGGTTTCATTAAACAAACTCGTATGTGCAGTTAGTGCTGAGTTCATTCCATAAAACAAAATCCGATTTTATTATAGGAACCGAGTTTTACAGAAATAATATTTATTAATAAATATAAGAACGTGAAAATAATGTAATTAAATAAAACAAATCAGCTTTGAATAAATTCCATACTCAAATATTTTTTGTAACGGAGTAAACGACATTTTACTTTGCTCGCAACTAAAAAGCTGCGTACTGAAAACTGAACATTCGGTAGATACGACTTTGTTCTTGGGACCCGTCGATGTATTTCAACACGAAATCGTTTATTTTTGATACCTGAGAACGTGTACCGGGTATTGAGCATGCTTTTATAGCTGTTTCACTAATGGCTTTTGTCGTCAAAACTTCACTAGGAAAGAAAACAATGCGTTTTACTTTTACTGCTACTAGTACTAGTTAAAATACGGTATTTATGTTGAATGCAAAAAAATGAAATTTAACTTTATATTATTTTATTCAACACAAAAAAGACTAAACGACAGTTTTATCGTAATCACATGATTACCTTGGTACCTACCTTTTAGTGATATTTATGGTGACACATCATAAAAGGTGCAACTTACTTCCAGTTAAAATCTAATCTAGAAGAGGTCAGGAGATTTGCCTTAAATATTTTCCAATTCAAATGATTTTGTATGACGTAATTTTTCTTCATAAATTAATAAATCTAGATATGACAAAGGGCTTTATCTGTATTGCGGTATAAGTAAAGAGTAGTGACCTGCAAGGGCGGCGTGAGCGTGACGGCGAGCTTGGTGCGCACGCGCAGCGTGACGTCGCGGCGCTGCTCGCCGTACAGGTTGTGCGCGCGGCACGTCCAGCGGCCGGCGTCGCCCGCGCGCGCGCGCCGCAGCACCACGCGCTGCGCCGACACCGACAGCCGCAGGTCCGACGCCAGCGCCGACAGCCGCCCGCCCCACTCGCGGAACCAGCTGCCCCCACCACACCACATTGTACTGCACTACTCTACCGCTTTCACCTCGTGGTGACTTGCACAGACAACTTTAGTGTAGGTACCTTTAGCTGGGTTGAAGTTTTAACCCCAAAATAACAATAAGGTCATACAAATAGAATGTTATAATGATTATCAAGAAAACAAATCTTATCTGAACGTGAAACTTTAATTAAATTCAAGGGTGTTTTCTCACTTTACTGAAAGGCAGGTTCTCGAGTAACTTACCTAAATTGAATAATCGTCAAAAAGAGAAATTGCAAACTCAATTTTGTAAACTCAATTAAGTGAAATTGTCGTAACTTTGTGAGTTTGATACGAGCAATGTTTACTTTATTTCATTGAGCTGAAGTTGGAAAGTTCTTCACTTTATAGTAGTGGAATCAAGTTAGTAGAAAGTTGGGACCGTTATCAAATGACAAAACGCTGAGTATTTCACACAAACAAGTTGGTAAATAAATGTGTCGGTAGATCGCGGCGCTGGGACACGTCGCAGCGCTGGTTGCGCCGTCCGAGCTTGCAACTTGAAGCTTTTAGCGATGTACTGCGATTTAATATAGCCTTTGTAAGTGTTTCCTTCAACCTCTACTGTTGTATTGTTCGCTCGATTCAATAGGAATTGTCAAAAAGTTTGCGAGTCTCGAATTCCATAAAAGTTTGAATTTCCGAAGCAGAAATTATGTTTTTCCCTTTTATCGTTGTTTTGAATTCCCAAACTTGAAATGAGTTGTTACAGTACTGGAAAACGATTAAGGTTCTAATTAAATTACAAAAAACTCATTTTGTATTTCTAATGGTGTAAAGAGACTGCTTCCGAAAACAACAACTGCAACAATCGCTGGAGTTACGTTAAGAGCAAATAAATGATTTTTATGTATTTTTTTGTATTTTATTTTTTACCTATTTGAACTAAATTGCATTTTAACTGTTTGATTTTGGATTAAATGAAATTAAATAGTATTTGGGCCATGAAGTGAGAGCGATGACCTCAAGCAGTAAATATCATTTCTCAATCGTTAATATTATTTTTAAATTGAGTTTTCTTGATATACTATTATAGAATTTAGTTACCATTCACTCTCAAGAATACAAGATTTCAGCCTTCGGAAATGGTCTTTCTACACCCGTTATAACAGAACTCTACGCAAAAGAGATTCTTACTGATTGCCCGAAAACTTCTACCCGGAAAACTTTATTAGCTATTGTTTGTTGTCTACTACTCAGTTTTAAAAATAAATCTGAACCCCAGTGTTTTTCAAAGTGTGTTCGTGGTATAACCTGTAGACGGGCGGCGGGCTGGCGACGGCGGCGCACAGCAGGCGGATGTCGGCGCCCTCGTCCACCAGCTCCTCCGAGCTCGGCGTGAGCATGCGCGGCGCCAGGCTGCCCGCCAGCGCTGCAACACACCTCGTCAGACACCCGCAGACAACCACGTACACAGAGTAACAACGAGGACGTACGTGTGAGCGTGAGCAGGAACGGGGCGCTGCGCCGGCGCTCGCCCGTGAGCTGGTGCAGCACCTCGCACGAGTACCCCGCCGCCGCCCCGCCCCGCACCACCAGCTGCTCGTCCCGCGACCCGCCGATCACGTGCATGCCCTCTGCAACAAACAACTCGTATAAACTGGACGATCTGTAGCGCAGTGGCATGTAGACTCGCTTTCGGAAAGTTTAGAATGTGACATTTTGAGAACATGATGTAAGTAGTTATTTTAAGGCTCTTAGATAGTTGCCTCACTGACTGTGTGGTTATCTAGGGTTAAAGTGTTTTAGTTACTAGGATGATCGGGATTGATTATGAGAACAATAATACATACAAAATAATAAGTTATTTAAATCAATTTTCAGTTTAAAAGTCTACATTACTGTCAGAGGTAGGTGAAAATAGTAATCTCTAACGTGTCTAAAACTGTTTGTACCTTAAACATATTTTTCTCAAGTACTTCCAATACCTTCAGTAGACACTACAGAAAAGATTGACATCAGAGTACAATAGAAAAGTTGAGAATCTCGAGAGTCCTTCATATTCGATCGCCACTTGAGATATCCGATGTGAGCAGTAAATCGGTACGGCAGAACAGAAGGGAGGTCCAATGAATAAAACGTCACTTCAGTGACGAAACGAGTGGACGACCCCGCGGGGTGCCGGGTTAGGGGGGCGGGGGGGGGGGGGGCAGTAAAACTTACATGACTTTGAAATAAGGAGACTACAGACAACAGACCGAGTTGAACGATGGACTGACGCCGAAGTGGCGTACAACAGATCTCACTCGATTGCTATTTTTATAGCCTAATGGTTAAGTTTACTTGTTGCCACAAGAAATTTATGTATTTAATATATCCCAAAACCGTTACTTAAATTACTGATTCAAGTAACCTTGTATATTAAGAAATGAACCGTGTTTCAAGTTAATTAAACCACAGAATGAAGCCAACTATTGGCCGCCGGTTAATTAATTATAACTCCGAGCATGATTACATCTAGTTCTAGAAACGATGTTCGCTGAATTTATCGACAATTTACCGGGTATAATCACGAAGTGTACGCAGCTGGTAATAAAATCTCTATTAAAATTAGGAACAACAAGCAAACAAGTCGCTACCCAAATGTTTTGCCTGTGCGCCCTGAGTTAATAATTCAATTTAGGTAAATCATGCGTCTATATTTTATCAAAAAGCCACAAAAATGCATCATATGTTATATAGATGAACATATCGTCAGATGGTCGTACGTTGTAATAGAGTCGACAAGTCGGTGGCGCCCTCGGCGGCTGCGATCAGATAACTTTCACTCGACACTTTTCCAATGAATTCTAAATGTGCGGACGAATGTGCCGCCTCCGCCCTCTGTTAACTGATCCACAGATAATGTTGTTACTTTGTCCTCTCTAACAAGGCTTTGTCTCACTAATACACCAGTTTGTTTTGTGAGAGGACAGTCACTCCTATATAAAAATGATATAAAATAAAAATACTTTTTTAACGGTGCATGGGTTAAAATTTGTGGAAATGTTCTGCGTATGTACAGTCAAGAGTCACTTTACTCGAGTGTACATGTACACACGACACAATTTACAGTTTGTAATAATAAGCGAGTTCCTCCCGCCTAGCTTTCGTCTGCTGCAACTAAATTAGTTTTGTGCTCAAATTAAATAATGGAATGTAGGCTGTATAAACAAGAGACCACTTCCCCTAAATAAATTCCTTCCAAGGAAAACGTTTTTAATTAAAAAACGCTAGAACGTAACGTAAGACTATTTGAAATAGCTTTTATGAGATGAATAAATAAATGTTTTTGTTACTGTGTTTTAAAAGCACCTGGTATTAGATGACGTGAATAGATACAAACTGGCACAACAACGTGCTGTGCTCATAGCTTCGACTTGCTGCTGAAATTTGAAATCCAATTATAGTGAGCATCGAGGCGGCGCTCGTCACTGCCGCGTGCATCGCTACTTGTATATGAGAATACGTCTGCTGCTGCTCGTCATACTACAACCTCTATTTCAATTACTTTACCTATTTATAAAGTGACAGTTACCGTATTTTCATGCGATGTCGAACACAGTGTTTTACCGGCTCGGGGTCTCCGCCCGGTTTATGATATCGACGCTCTCTTTTACGGTTATTCGAAAGACGTTTACAAGATACGAGGCACGGCAGATCATCTTTTATATGTTTACAAAGGACCCAATAAAATTTGAAAGTATAATGGTTATGTCGGTAGCGGGACGAACGACTGACTCCGACAAACTTTTAATGATCGCAATAAAGAATATTAAGCCGTTACGTTTTAGAGCTTTATGACGTATGAGTGCGACAGATGAATTGAATGTTACTTACATTGTGTGCTGGAAGGAGTCAATTTAATGAGTGGAAGGATACATTTAATTAATGAAGGCAGTAGGTAGGCGGCGGCTGATCCCTGTAAGCCGCGGCACCGCGCTGGCTCGGCTCGTTCTCGAGCTTCTGTAAAAGTTCCGCGCCCTTCCCCCCGCTGCCCCCGCTCTCCGCTGAGCAGATTTGCATAAAGGAACACACACTCTAGTAAAAGCAAAAACACTGTTGTTACTTCCTACACAATGGTACTTTTTTAAATTAGTATGTACTTTAAAGCTTTGAGAATATGAATCGAATAAATGTAACAAGGGATTTAAGTTTCCGATATAATAAATAATAATAAATAAATACATCTCCAGACTAAGCACACCAATTAGGTATGTGGCCCTTAAGTAAGTGCAGTAAGCATAATTCTAAACTACCTTATTTTATCAATATTAATTCCGATGATTGTAAAAAATCATAAATGAATGACAGTTCTCAGATCCGTATATACCTTGGTTTGACTTGGATTGGTTTGTTTCTAACTAATGAACGCCGAAACTGTTGGATTTGTCTTATATATAAATTAAATTAGCATGTTTCAGTACCTACATCAAGTTTTAATGCGAATCAGTACAAGTGAACGCCGGGTCTGCGAGCGCGGTGCAGCGGCCACAGTGTTGTTGTCCGGCGCCGGCGGTAATCTCCGCGCGCAGACATTAAACTTGCATTAGCGTCTTCCACAACTTTCCCTCTGCATCTCATCTTCAGCATTTTGTTGGAAATTCTTCTTATTCATTCCAAGTTTTCCGACACTTTCAACTTACCTAAATATTTGTTTGGTATTTTATCTTTATATTTTTCTGCTTTAGGGCTGATTTTTCAATAGTCAGATAAATGCTAACTGACTAATAAGAGGTATGTTTTCATTGTCACTTCATACATATGTCAAGTATTTTTGTTCGACGTGCAACGAAAACATACTGATTTTCTGTCAGATAGAATTTATCTGTCTATTGAAAAACCGGCCCTTAGTCTTTGAAACACCAATGTTTCAAAGTTGTAATTTAGATGAAAGCTAAGGTTTGTCTATGTGTAATCGAAATCACGCGATGGAAGCTAATTCCAAGTTAAATAATACCTTTAATTATGTCGTGTTTGTTCCGTTTGTGGGGACGTGCTTGTGTGAATGTCCTTTGTAATCACGTAAGTGTGTGCGCCGGCAACAACTAACTCGGTTTCAATATTAATTGTTCAAAATACTGGCATACTACCGAGATATTTATAACTAATTAGATAAAAAATCTAAGTAAACAATTCAAAGGTATCGATTAGCAATAGAAAAATAATTAATTGTGTTCTCAAGAAAGATTTAGAAAATAATTAATAAAATTCCGATAGGAAGCTAAACTGTTCTAATTGCTCTTTATTTGTTAGCAAAGAGGCGAAGAGTCGTTGGAAACGGATGCTTTAATTGAATTTGGAGCGTTTAATCGTGAAGGAGTTGCGGTCCGAGACGTCCCGTCGCCGACACTCGCCACTCGACAGCACTCCCCAACCCCGGCCTCACAGGGAAAGTATTTTCACCAATTGAGTAAATTTATCCCATAGTATTAAGAATTAGGAAAAAATGTAATAATGCTTGAAAATTGACAATACCTCTAGGGTAATTCCGGTAGAGATGGCCGAACGGGATAGTTGGCCATTGCATAAAAAATCCATAAAGAATAACTAGATAACGCTACTGAGTAATCAGTTCGCTTGCCGTGGTGTGTAAGAACAATTTGCAATTTTTCGCGCGTAAGTGATATGGCCATGTGTCCCGTATGATTAGGAGAGATAGTCAGTCTCTGTTGAGTGTTGCTAAAAGTTACCCGCTTATTTTGTTGGCTTACCATCCAAGAGATCACCAACCTTTCATTACTAATTGTTACCCAATGTCATTAAACATGAAGTGCTCAATGTGCAATAGTGAATTTATCGACGGAGTTCAGTGTAGTTCGTGCTTGAAGCACCTTGACTTCAACTGTGCTAACATTACGGAAGTCGGGTATAGAAAGCTCGGAACCGATAGAAGAGCTATGTGGAGATGTTCCGCGTGTAGGCGCGCTAACTCTCCACTTCCAACTGCGTCACTCTCTGAGGAGAAAACGCGACCTTCCCATCAAGAACCTTCACTTGAGTTGGTCTTAAGCGAATTGAGAGATATAAAATCTCAATTGGCGAATCTTCCCAAACTGCTTGAGGACATAAAAGTTATTAAGAATGAACTTGTAGATCTTAAGGCATCGTGCGAGTTTAACAGTGCGAAGCTTGATGATTATGATGTAAGACTTGCTAACGTGGAGAAAAATTATATACAGATGGAGAAACTGAAGGATATTATAGGCCCTCTTCAAAGCGAACTCTGCCAAGCTAAAACTGAATTTAGAGTGAATGATTCAAAGACAAGATTGAACAATGTTGAAATTAAAGGAGTACCATTTAAGAAAGATGAAAACTTATTTGACATTATTGAAGCTATTAGTAAACAATCAAAATTTACCTTTCCCAAGACTCAATTGAATTATATATCAAGAGTACCGGTCCATAATTCACAAGACAAAAATATCGTTGTTACATTTGTAAATCGATATATCAAGGAGGACTTCTTGGTGGCAGCGCGAGCTGCAAAATTAACAACCAATGACCTTGAATTTCGCAACACTTCTCAACGTATATTCATAAACGACCACTTGGGACCTGAATCTAAACTTGTACTCACTAAAACTAAAGAGATCGCCAAGAATAAAAACTTTAAATATGTCTGGGTTAAGTTTGGTAAAATACATGCACGTAAAAATGACACTTCTCGTGTTCTAGTTATAACTAAGGACGATGATTTAAACAAATTAGTTTAAAGTGTATTTTTATATTGCCAAAACTGTTAAATGTATTTAAATAAAATTTAGCTTTCCTTTTTATTGTTGATAAATTTATTTGTACTTTTCAAAATTACCATTCGCAAATGTTTGCGATCCCTGACATACCAGGTTTTTTGTGCGCCTTTGTTTCATTTTTGGTCGCAAGCGCAGTCGCAGTCGAGCCGCGCCATCAGCGCGCGTTGGTTGGGTGTTGGAATGAACTGCGTGGGTTTGAGGTAAAAAAACGTTTATTTATTATATTAAGTGGTAAAAATGTTTTTCGATGCATAAGGTTTGTACGAGTGATATTTTTAGGGTTTAGATTGGCTGAGAGTTTTAGTTCCAATGTGAATTTGGTGTGTTCAAGTTTATATTTTAGACTGCAACTAGTATGTGTTATCATACGAAGTAGTGATGGCGAATTTAAATAAATTGCAAAACCTTAAGATTTATTATCAGAATGTCAGGGGTCTTCGTACAAAAACATTCTCATTTTTTAGAAATCTTTCTTTATATTATTATGACATAATAATTATTACCGAGACGTGGTTATGCAATGGAATCCTGAATAGCGAACTATTCGACGATCGTTATATAGTGTGGCGTAGGGATAGGGATTATTCACTTACAGGCGAGTCTCAAGGTGGTGGTGTTTTGATTGCGACGCGTAAGGAATTATGTGCCGTGCCTCAAACTACCTTCCACACCTCCGCTGAAGATCTTTGGTTGTCTTTGTGTATCTTGCACCCACAAACTCGTATAGCACAAACAATTCACATATGTGTCATTTACCTATGTCGTCAGAAAAATGGTTTTTCGTTCTCGCAGCAATTACTTCATTTTTTAAACAAATTAGATAATATTATTTTACAAAATCCGACGGATAAATACTTGATTGTCGGTGATTTTAATATGAGTAGTATATCGTGGTGTAATAACAATGGAAGGCTACCATATTTTATCCCAAAGGATGTAACAGGCGCGGACGAAACATTGTTTACGGATGAAATGCAGACACACAATCTCGATCAATTTAACGGAATATGTAACTATTATGGTCGCATACTGGATCTTGTCCTCAGCAATGATATTGTCTCGGTCTTGCAATGTAAAGACCCTCTTGTTCCTCTTGACCTGTTTCACTATGCATTACACATCAATGTTGATTTCTCTTATCCACCGCCATTACAACCTGCACCTAAATTAAAAAAACTGTTAAACAAAGGTGACTATACTTTGATAAATAAAGAATTAGCGTCTACAGACTGGGAGCACATCTTCTCAACCAAAAACATGCAGGAATGTATTGACTTCTTTTACAACAAATTAGATTCACTTATAAAAAGCTATGTACCTGAGAAATTAGTTAATTGTAAAAAATATCCAAATTGGTTTAGTTCTGGTCTAATCAAACTTATAAAAGAAAAAACTAAGTATTTTAATAAGTATAAGAAATATGGTAATCTCTCTGATCAGTTATCCTTTAAGTTACTTAGAGAACGAGTGAAAAAAGCTGAAAAAGAATGTTTTTCAAATTATATGAAACTAGTTGAAAACTCAATAGAAAAAAACCCTAAAGTCTTTTGGTCATTTATGAATTCTAGAACTGAATCAAATGGAATTCTAAGCTGTATAAGTAATGGTAATAAAACGGTTACATCTGGCGACGACATCTGCGAGATCTTTTCTGATTATTTTTTTTCTACATTTTGTAGTTCTAACTCTACTATAACCACACTACCAACAAACAACACGAACGTAAATGATCCAATACTATCCTCAATAGAAGTTAATTTAGAAATTGTAACGTCCCTGCTAAAAAACCTAGACCCAAACAAATCACCAGGCCCTGACAATATTCCGCCACTTTTACTTATAAATTGCTGTACAACCTTGGCACTTCCAGTAACTCTTCTATTTAAGAAATCCTTACAGCATTGTGAAGTGCCGGTCATTTGGAAGTCTGCCTTTGTGACCCCAAAAAGGGCTCCAAATCTGTTGTGGATAATTATCGACCAATCTCCAAACTCTGCGTCCTTGCTAAAGTTTTTGAGCAATTAATCCACACGCAAATTTACAACTTTTTAAAAAATAATTTCAGCACGGTGCAGCACGGTTTCTTGAAAGGTCGGTCGATCGTTTCAAATTTAGTTTTGTTTGATGATTTTCTGACAAGTGCTATGGAGAGTGGAGGCCAAGTAGATGTGGTCTATACCGACTATAGTAAAGCGTTCGATAGAATAGACCATAATCTGCTTCTGTCTAGGCTTAATGAGTCGGGAATCGCTGGGAATCTCCTAAGGTGGTTTTCCTCTTATGTTAGGAACAGATCACAGGCCGTTGTAATTAACAACTACGTTTCTAGCTGGGTAGATATTCCTAGTGGAGTTCCGCAAGGATCAATTCTTGGCCCCCTCTTGTTCACACTGTTCATAAATAATATTGACCAAACAGTTAATAAATGTAATTTATTAATTTTTGCAGATGACATGAAAATTTTTAGTAAGATAGATTCGTTTAAAGATATGGAGGACATGCAAGAGGATTTGATTGGACTAGAGAACTATTGTGATGAACTTAAACTAGATCTTAATCCACATAAATGTTTTGTTGTTTCATTTACACGGAAACGAGTGCCCTTTAACAGCACTTATACTCTCAAAGGCCATAATCTTAAAAAAGTTAAGGAAATTAGGGACCTTGGTGTATTGCACGACTCTGGGTTACACTTTGATAATCATATATCAAATATAATTCTAAAAGCGTCCAGAGCATTAGGATTTGTTTTACGAAACTCTAAACATTTTACGGAAATCAAAACAATTAAAATTCTATATTGTACCTATGTAAGAAGTCATTTGGAGTTCGCATCCCAAATCTGGAATCCATGTTACAACATTTATATTTCACGAATTGAAAACATTCAAAGAAAATTTATTAAATATTTATGTTATAGAGCTAAAATAGATTACAAATCTGAAAATTACTTTGACTTATGCAGGAAGTTTCATCTTCTCCCACTTGTTCAACGTCGCGAAGTAGCTGACCTAACATTCCTACATAAAATAGCCAACAATATTGTAGACTGCCCAAAGCTGTTGCAAAAAATAAGTTTGAACGTTCCCACAAAGTCACGCAGATTTTTTCCGCCACTTCATCAACCGCTAGCGCATACTAATTATAGACAAAACTCTTTCTTGCCACGAGCCACAAACAACTTTAACTCGGTTTCTAAAAATATTGATATTGACCTGTTTAACAAAAGTTTGTCGGTTGTAAGGAGATTGTTGAATGATTCATTTTTTGGATAAGTATTTAACAATTAAGCTATAAAAAAATAAATATGTTGTACACTTTTATATTTAATTATAAGTGAGCTGTTATTTATAAGTGAGGATATGTCAATGGCTTTTTGTTAAGCAAACTGTATTCCATTATATAATTATAGCTGTTTATCTTCCATACCTAAATAAATAAATAAATAAAAAATAAATAGCCATAGATCGTCGGTGTTAGATGGCCTTATAGCTCTAAATAATTAATTCAAACATGTTTATATGTTTTCTTTAATTTAGATGCTGAATAAGAAAAATAGTTGCTAGTCGGGGAAATGGAGTAAAGAATCTTTGACAGCTGCCATACAGGCATTGAAAAATCGTGAATATTATTATCAAACACAGCTAATCGAGGACTGGATTCAATGTGCCATTTTTCTCCTTTGGGTGCATGAGAACTGCACATAATTTGACAACATGTGCTCATAGTGCGGTCAAGAAATAAAACAAAGATGGCACATGATAGAGATGCAGTAAAAATGGAAAAATAGTACCGGCCAACTTACCCGCACTACTGTGGCCATCTCTCCCGTAGTACCCGGGAGAGATGGCCAGAGCTGTTTTTTTTAAATGTATTTTTTAAGGTTGATTTTGTTAAAAAATATTATATTTGTTTAAGTTTTCTTAAAGTTAAATAATCAGAGTTTAATATAACGTACCTATTTTGATAATAAATAGTGTTATTGACTGGCAATCAGTATACGGTAGCTCTAATATTGATGACAAGGTGAAAATCTTTGACAGTGCTCTACTTCAACTTTATGATTCTCATGCACCGCTCAAAGTTGTCAAAGTAAAGTACAACCCTGCGCTTTGGCTATCTGAATCTATCAAAAACTTTATGGCTGCCCGTGATAAAGCCAAACGACGTTTCAAGCGATGCCCCACGGAGACTAACCTCATTAAATTTAAAAAGCTGAGAAATGGTTGCAATCTCATGTGTCGTAACGCTAAAAGGCGTTACTTCCATGATTCTTTGCTCAACCGCAGTCCCGCAGAAGTCTGGAATTTTCTTAAATCCTTTGGTGTCAGTCAACGACTTTGATTTAGGGTCTTTAAACAAATATTTTTCTACACCTCCCGTTGTACTTGATCCTAATATCAAAGCTCAGACGCTGAGTAGGCTTGCCGATGCTCCTGCCCACCACCCATCATTTTATTTCTCCGTTCCCAATGAGGAGGACGTCGGGAAAGCAGTTTTGGCTATTAGTTCTGCAGCTGCTGGCCATGATAAGTTGTGCTCAAAAATGGTTACTCCAATCCTTTCTTTACTGTTACCTGTATTGACACATATTTTAAATTTTTCCCTTTTCTCGTCAACCTTTCCTTCATCCTGGAAAGCCGCTCATGTAATACCCTTACCTAAAGTTCCAAATCCTACTGCTTTATCTGATTTCCGCCCTATTTCAATTTTACCATTCCTATCCAAAGTCCTCGAGCACCTTGTTCATGACCAGTTAGCAAAATTTCTGTCAGTTAACAACCTTCTCAACCCATTTCAATCAGGTTTTCGTCCTGGCCACAGTACGGTTTCAGCACTAATCAATGTTACTGACGACATTCGCTGGGCCATGGAAAACAAAAATCTCACGATCCTTATACTACTGGATTTCAGCAGCGCCTTCAACTCTGTTGACTTTGACGTTCTCCTCGGAATTTTGAAATCCTTAAACGTTTCCTCTCCTGCCCTATCCTGGTTTCATTCTTACCTCCGTGGTCGCTCGCAGCGTGTTCGTCTTGATGAGAGGTTCTCAGACTGGTCTGACATCGTTGCGGGTGTTCCTCAGGGTGGTGTCCTTTCCCCATTACTTTTCTCCATTTTTATAAGCTCCATCACCCAAATTTTATCCTCCAAATTCCACCTTTATGCGGACGACTTGCAAATTTACCACCATTTCGCGCCTTCTAACGTTCACGATGCTATTGCTTTCATCAATGAAGAGCTGGATCGCATTTCCACCTGGGCTAAATCGTTTGGTCTGCTTATCAACCCTCGAAAAACACAGGCCTTAATTGTAGGAAGTCGCTGCATGCGCAGTCGTCTTGATATGTCGTCCTTACCACCTATCCTTCTGGATGGTATTCCGATTGGTTTTGCTGACAGTGCTAAAAACCTAGGTGTTATCTTTGATTCTAACCTTAACTGGAGCTCATATGTCAATGAAATCAGTCGGAAAGTGCATTACTCTTTTCACTCCTTAAAGTGCCTCCAATCCTTCCTTCCTCTGCCAACTAAGATCTCCCTAGCCCTTACTCTTATACAACCCTTAATTGACTATGCTGATGTATGTTATCCCGATGCCACTGAGGAGCTATTAAACAAACTGGAGCGCTTGCAAAATCTTTGTATTAGGTTTTTCTTTAATCTCACAAAATTCGACCATGTCTCCCATCTTCGCAAGCATCTCCAGTGGCTCCCAATCCGACTTCGTAGGGATACTCGTATACTTTGCTTACTCCATAATGTCCTAAATAATCCACACTTCCTACCTCCGCAACCGCTTTACATTCAACCATCCCGAGGATGCAATCTGTAGACCTGTTAAAATGTACCTTCTTTCCGTACCTACCCACACCACCGATTTCTATTCCTTTTCCTTTACTGTCTCTGCTGTCAGACTTTGAAATTCACTGCCGATTGAGATTCGCGAGACTAAATCTCTCTCATTGTTCAAAAAACGTGTAAAATCTTTTAATTTAAATCTTTCATAGTATTATTTATGTACATATTTGATAATGGTATTATATATACGTATATGTAGGTATGTGTACATATTAGTATTAAAATATATGTACCTATATTTTATTTATGTATGTAAATGATAGTAGTTTGTATTTATATATTTATGTATATTATATGTAAATTATGTATTTTATATAAAGGTACACACGAAAATTGCATAACTGACCCACCTCATCTCTCGTATCCGGTGCCCAATTTTATTTATTTTATTATATATTTTCTTAAAGGTCAGCAACACACCCCCAACACCTACAGTGTTGAGGGTAGTCATGGGCGGCGGTGATCACTTACCATCAGGTGACCCGCATGCTCGTTTGCTACCTATATTACATAAAAAAAAAAAAAAAAAAAAACCTCTCCAAAACTAGGACTGCTGGAAGAAATTTCTATTTGGAATAAGCAGTTCCTTTGTATTTATATAGGTATACATGTTATGTTTGTTTAAGTTTATGTTTTTGTCTCTCCTTTTGTTGTATGTGTTACTGTATGTAAATACATTAAATGTTAAATAAAATAAATAAAAAAATAAATATTGAAGTTTATTTTTTATGGGGTTCCAAAAAAACTATGACCAACTGTCCCGGGTTTACCCTAGATGTTACGCACGAGTGTAGTGGACTCACCTATGTCGGGCGCCACGAGCGGCAGCGGCGCGTGGTCGCGGTACCAGCGCGTCACGCCGGTGTAGGCCCGCAGCGCCGCCGGCACCACGCACGTCAGCAGCGCGCTGCTCCCGGCCGCCGCCGCCTCCACGCGCGCCTCCCACGCCGTGTCCATCACTGATGGTAACATACAACAGTTAGAATGATGTTTATTATAATAATATTTATTTACACAAAAGATAACTCTCATGATATCTCACCAAGTAATTCAAATAAAGATACTTCTATTGACCATCACATCTCCTTAGGTACTTGTATCGTTACAGAAGATGAAGTTTTTAAAGCTCTGATAAAATTCCATTCTTGTGCAAAACAGTTATATAGACCTCTTACCTTTATTTTTAATATGTCACTTGAAACAGGCTCCTTTCCAAAAAAAAAGGAAAACAGCACACATAACCCCAATTTTTAAACAAGGCGATCGTACTGAGATTTCTTATTACAGACCAATCTCTATCTTATCAACTCCCGGTAAAATTCTGGAATCACTTGTTCAGAAATCTTTGTACAGTCAAATCAAACAATATATTAATCCAAACCAGCATGGGTTTCTTCCTGGCAGATCCACCACTTCAAACCTACTTGGTTATACAACTGACATTGCTGAAGCTCATGACAATAGACAAGGAGTACATGCAATATACACCGATTTTAGCAAAGCGTTTGACTTAGTGAATCATGAGTTACTTATAAATAAAAGCTTTTAAAAAATAGAACATGCAGGTATTTCTGGATCATTGTTAAGATGGTTAGAATCCTATTTAATAACCGATCTCAATTAGTTACTGTGCGTGGTTACAAATCTATCTCAAAACCTGTTCCATCGGGCGTGCCTCAGGGTTCCCATTTAGGGCCGTTACTATTTTTAATATTTATTAATGATTTACACTCCTTAAAAATAAATTTATAAAAACTATTATACTCTATTATAAAAACTACAGAAGACATCAATAGACTTCAGTTAGATAAAAATACTCTTAATGATTGGTGTACTAGAAACAAAATGCACCTGAATTCGTCTAAATGCTTTTTTATTAAATTCTCAAGGAAAAAGATTTCTCCTAAAGTAACTTATTACATACGAGATAATCCTCTTTTGGAAGTAACTAGTATAAAGGACTTAGGTGTCCTCGTGGACAACAAATTAGATTTTAGAGAGCAAATCCCTACTAATATTATAAATGCGAAAGTAACTCTGTCTGTCTGTCTGTCTGTCTGTCTGTTACGCTTTCACGCCTAAACCACTGAACCGATTTTGAAGAAATTTTGTATGAAGAAAGAACTGAACTTGGAAAAGGACATAGGGTACTTTTTACCGCGGGAAAACTTCTCATTCCCACGGGAAACCGACTTTCACGCGAACGGAGTCGCGGGCGGCCACTAGTAGATAATATAACTAAAAGAAGTGCCAAATTATCTGGATTTGTTATTCGCCAAAATAAACCTTTTAAAGATCCTGATATAAACATTTTACTGTTTAATAGCCTTACCCGTAGTATTTTAGAATATAGTAGTCCTGTCTGGAACCATTACTTTGCCGTACACATAGACTGTACGGTCTTTGACCGACATCGAGCTGAGACAGCAGTTTACGTGGCTCGCAGTGCGTCGCCGCGAACCTAGTTTCAGTTCACGTCAACGGTTTCACTCGTTTACGCGTGTGCTCATTATCATACAAAAATATCATTCAGTAACTATCTTATTAATCACTCAATAAATATCTTATCACTCACAAACTCTATCAATTAAAAGGTGTCTCCTACATAGACAGAATCGAACAAGTCCAAAAACGATTTTTATACCACCTATCTTTTCAAAACAATTTATGCCGTAATTTAAATACTTATAACAGTATTAGACTTAATTATTTTAGAATAAAGACTCTTTCATCTCGGCGCATTATGTTGGATGTAGTTTTTCGCGTGAAAATTTTGCGAGGAAATATTGATGCTGCGGAGCTCTTACAAAAAATTTATCTTTCTGTACCACGAATTAACTGCCGTCTTACAAAAAAACTTTCATTTAATTTACCACATTGCATTTATTTGCATTTACCACAAGCGTCACCGCTAAATTGATTGTGCAAGACTTTCAACAAAATCCTACTAATATTATAAATGTGAAAGTTTGTGAGGATGTATGGATTTTTGAGAGCGGTAGAGTCTAGCTGTAGGCTCTGTCTGCAGCGATTACCGGTCTGACTCGACCGGTGAAATACCACCGTCGCACAGAAAACCGACGCGAAGTAGGGACGATGTTCCTGCGTTTCGTTCGGTCAGTGCGATATCCGGTGCCCAATTTTCTTAAAGGCCAGCAACGCACCCTCAATGCATATGTAATTGTGGGTGTATATGAGTGGCGGTGATCACTTACCATCACGTGACCCGCTTGCTCGTTTGCTAAGTTCTCTTCTAAAAAAAAAACAAAATGGATGGATGGATGGATGGATGGTTGTTACTCTTTCACGTAAAAACTGCTGGATGGATTTGGATGAAACTTTGCAGTACTATAGGTTATACATCAGAATAACACATAGGATACTTTTTACCGCGGGAAAACATCTCATTCCCACGGGAAACCGACTTCCACGCGAACGGAGTCGCGGGCGGCCACTAGTTGAAAATGATTTTAAAAATGATATCTTCCATGATCCTAGTGCCTCTTTGAAAAAACGTTTACTTTATTTTGCCTCAAGTTAAGAAGTTTTTGTTTTTGTTATTTTCTATTATTTTGTTATTTTATTTTTTATTATTTTAATATCACTTTAATTTCAGCTTAAGTTGTACTTCTTTTATAAAATGTTGTGTTCTTCTCAAAATGTAAAGCTTCTCAAGATGTAAAGCTTGTACTTTAATCTTATTTAATGTTACTATTTTTATGTTTTAAAAGTGTAAGTTTCGTTTTGTAAACCTAAATAAAAAAAATACATTAGGACTTAGCATTGAGTATGTACTATTTTGATGATAAACGGTTAATTCCCCACTAGATCAAAATTTTGTCCATTCTGGAATATGTATAAAAAAATCTAGACCTAAATCCTACTCATATTATAAACGTGAAAGTTTGTAATATGTATGGATGTTTGTTACTCTTTCACGTAAAAACTACAGGACGGATTTGGATGAATCTTTACAGATTTTAAATTTTTCTATAAAACTTAGGTTTTATAGAAAAACACATATGCCCGTTTGCACCAACCTCAACTTAGGCTTGTCTTAGTTAGGAAACACCTAAGCTTAGGTTCAACCTATCTTAACAAACGGTTTGCACCAACAGCCCGGTCGTAACCGTGTCTTAAATTAGGCATTTCCTAGCAAAGTGAATGATTGAACGAATGAAAGATTGATTGCCTATGGTTTTTAATGTTTTTTTTTAGGAATGTGAGGCAGATGAAGAAAATTTTACTCAAAAGTTATAGGGGCCAACATAAGGTGCCCGGAATTAGGTATTAGAAATAAAAGAAGTAGAATCAAAACTAAGCTTAAACCAGCAAATAGACTTGCAGCAATAAGAATAAGGGTAGAGCAAGAAAAAGTCCCTTATAAATCAACAAAAGGCACAAAATGCATTTGCATATAATAAAAATGGAAAAGAAAAAAATAAAAACCATATTGGAAATTTTATTAAAAACAGCTTCAGGTTAATATTTTTAAATAAAGATACATTATTTATTTACACAGTAAAACAGTATTGTGCACAGTAAAACAGACTTCTCCCATCTAAGGCATTTGGTAGTATCCCAATGTTAGTAATTTCGTTTTCAATATGACCAGCCTGAATCCAATAGTTGAGAGACTCTTCACACAATTCTTCTGGAGCAGCGGGCATATCATCATTCAAATCTACACAAATGTTATGCAGGATGCAGAAAGCTATGCAGCAGTTTGATCCAAAACCCACAAAAAAGTCCACGTCGTCGTAATTTTCACAAGAATTTGGTCGTGATCTTACGATACGAGGCATGCTGATCATGATGCTGATCATTAGGAAAGTCCACTTCTTCTAAAAATCAAGGACATCTAATACCTACTTCCTCTGTCATGATGCAAAAAGCACTACAGCACTTATTAAACTCCTCAAATTACAAATTACACAACAGTTCTCAACACAACAGACAGAAACTACTCGGCATAACCTCAAAACCAGCTCAAAACAAACATTTATTTGACAGATATGTCAATGTTTTACGAAAAAAAAACTTAGGCGTTTCTTAACTCCTTAGGCATGTCATAAACGGGCTCCTAAAGTTAGGAAATGCCTAAGTGAGTTTAGGAATGACCTAAGGTTAGTGCAAACCAATTTTTCGTTAGGAGTTGCTTAAACAAGTTAGGCAAAGACTTAGGATGTTCTTAAGTTTGGTGCAAACGGGCAATAGTTTTATAAGAAAACTACTCGTTCCCACGGAAAACTGACTTCAGCGCGAACGGAGTCGCGGGCGGCCACTAGTTATTGAATATAAGAGAAAAAAATAACAATTTATTAATTTCATTACATTATAATAGTCAATATTTATCGATCATCGGCTTGTTAATTAGTCGAAAGAAAAAAGCCGACGGAAAAAAAAACTCTGCATTCTTTTGATAAACACGAAATAAACAAAACCAAGGTATGCAACTACACCAAGACACTATAGAAACGTAAGGTCACGGCGGCAAAATAATCTGTTATTATTTATAACAAAACAAACTTTTTTTAAGTCTACATAATCTGAATCGTGCATAAATAAGAGATAGAAAAAGATAAAAAAAAGTTTATGGGTACTATAAAAAAATCTGAAAACTGAAAAACAGATGCAAGTCCGACGTGAGCTGCATGATAATTTTCATCTATAATTATGTAAAAAAAACTTCGGAAGTTATATTTTTTTGTTTTAGCTGCAGTAATGAGATCATAGGCTGGTTTTTCAGTTCCGTTGGTTTTTCAGTTTGCTTTATACGTCGAATAATTATAAACATATGACATAACTGTACCAAGAGATCATGAAAATATACCTCTTATCCGTCGAATACTATTTATTTGCATGAAAAATAATACGGGAGGGTCTCATTACAATGGAACATCGGTAAATTTCAATTTAATTTTATTGCCTCAGGTATTCAAGGAACAATGAAATATGAGAATCAATCATGAACCGCAGCGGACATTAATTTCCGAATAATCGCGCTGCAATGATACACAGAGTTCAAACAAAACCACAATGTCGGCGCGATCCAGCGGCCCATTGTGCCGGCGACGGCGGCCATCATGACAACCGGTGACGTCATTAATTGCAGCCAATCACGTCCCGGCCCACGTCATACAGTGCGGGTGTGCCGGCGAGCGGATTATACCGACACCGTGTCAATGCAGATACTAGCGCAGCCTCTATCGACGGACGTGCGTATAGCTCGCCCTGACTGATGCAGATATTGGGCTTCAAGTGTGTTACCGGGTCAATGAACCGATCATAATGTACTCCTATTTAATTTGATTGGACGGCCTACAATGTCGGGTGGATTATATTGGTGTTAGAACAATGCATATGTTATATACTAAAGCGATATAGCAGTAAACATGAATCGATTGGGCGTCAGTAATGAGTGCTGGCATTATGTGTGGCGGTCAGTCAGCGGCGGGCGGCGGGTGGTGCGCGGGCGCCGGCGATTCCCTCGGGCCCGCGGTCGCCGTTCGCTTCACTACTCGCTTTACGACTAGATAATTAGTTTTCGATTGACTAAACTGTACTAAACCAGGTTATAATACTTTAGGATAACGTTAGCTGGTCAATGCAGGTCGACACTAACGAGAAAAGAGTATTATGACTAACTTAGCAGTGTACATACGAGTACGTGTCTTTGGACTTATAAAAGGTAGGTAGGTACCTTGCTCTCAATAAAAACAACAAAACCCGGAGTAATTAATACTTGTTATTTTTAGCTTGCTAAGCTTGAATTGGACCGTCTACACAGTATTGACTACGACGTAGCAGCTACGAATTTCGTAGCAAACAACAGTATTGTCGGTTTGTACTCGACGAGCTGATGTGAAATATCAATATCTGGAACATTTCAAACTGAATTTAAGCTGAAAAGTTTCCTCAGCACAGTTTTGGTAGTGTCCATGAGTATTGTACATTATTTATTTAGATTCGGTTTGTTTGTGTTACGGTGATATTGAAAACGTGACCACGGGGCCGCGACTCGGATTATTTTTGGGAAGCAATTTTTGATTATAGAATTGCATTGTTTTAACGGTAGTAACTTGGCGAATTTGATAAAAATCACGAAGTTAAAGTAATTTGAGGACACTCCTTTTAAATAAATTATTTATTTACTCAACCTCTTGTACGTCTGAACAATGTTTTTTTTTTTTTTTTTTTTTATATTAATAGGGGGCAAACGAGCATGCGGGTCACCTGGTGGTAAATGATCACCGCCGCCCATGACTACCCGCAACACTGTGGGTGTTGGGGGTGTGTTGCCAACCTTTGTAGTGGGAATATACTCTCGACTTGAAGAGCCCCATGTTGTATGTAGCCGGGAATACCGCTGCAGGTAGTTCATTCCACATCTGCGTAGTGCGTGGCAGAAAATTCCGCCCGAAACGGACGGTGGTGGAGCGCCAGCTATCCAGGTGGTGGGGATGGAATTTCAATCTGTGGCGGGAGGTGCGGTGGTGGAATTGTGCAGCTGGTATGAGGTCGAATAATTCTTCAGAACACTCCCCATTGTATAGACGATACAGAACGCAAAGAGATGATATATCTCTTCGCAGGGCCAAAGAATCGAGGCGATTAGAAAGAGCTCGGTTGCCGGCGATTCGAGCCGCTCTACGTTGTATCTTGTCAAATGGAAGAAGTAAGCATTGAGGTGCTCCTGCCCAGAGGTGAGAACAGTACTCCATATGGGGCCGCACCTGTGCCTTGTATAGTTGAAGGCGGTGGGCCGGTTTGAAATACTGTCTCCCTCGGTTAAGCACTCCAAGCTTTTTAGAAGCCAATTTGGCTTTGTCTTCCAAGTGACTATGAAACTGAACGTCGCTCGATATGCCGACACCGAGGATTTCGATCATAGGCTTTATACAAAGAGGAGTGTTCTGAAATGTAGGGGCTAATACGAATGGGGTTTTTTTAGTGGTGAACGCGCAAACTTGTGTTTTGAGGGGGTTAAATGTGACCAAGTTACCGCTACCCCACAAGGAGGCCAGGTCTAGAGAGGCCTCAACTTTTAACACAAGCTTGTTCCGGTTTTCGACAACCGACTCCTTGCTGAGATTGGCTTGGCCATGGTACAGTGCATCTCCGGTACTGTCATCCGCATAACAATGTACACCGCTGGTTTGCAGCATATCATTTATGTGCAAGATGAACAATGTAGGGGAGAGCACACAGCCTTGAGGAACACCGGCATTTACGGGCAGGGAGTCAGAGCATGCACCGTCGATTACAACCTTAATGCTCCGCCCAGTAAGAAAGCTGGTGATCCAGTTACACAATCTCTCGGGTAGTCCATATGATGGTAATTTGGCTAGAAGACATTTGTGCCAGACCCGATCAAAAGCCTTCGCTATGTCCAGACTAACTGCTAAGGCCTCACCTTTGCTCTCTACGGTCTCTGCCCAGCGATGGGTCAGATATAGTAAAAGATCACCAGTTGACCGTCCGTGACGGAAACCGTATTGGCGGTCGCTGATCAATTGGTGATCTTCGAGATATCGTAAGAGCTGAGTGTTAATCATACTCTCCATAACTTTGGAGAGTATAGAGGTGATTGCAATAGGCCGGTAGTTAGTTGGATCTGAGCGGTCGCCTTTTTTAGGGATCGGATGCACTAGTGCTGTCTTCCAGCAATTAGGGACTACGCCGGTGGAGTACAGGAGCCGAAAGAGCCGCGTCATGGGAGGAGCTAGCTCTTGAGCGCAGACCTTTAGTACAATTGCCGGGATGGTGTCAGGCCCGCTCGACTTATGGATATCCAGGGAAAGAAGAGCTCTACGTACGGTGCGTTGCAAGAACCGTATATCTGGCATAGAACTCTGACATCTCAGGATGTTCGGAGGTGTTTTTCCCTGGTCGTCCAAAGTCGAGTTGGATGCGAAAAGAAGGCCCAGAAGATCGGCTTTTTCTTTTGCAGTGTGGGCAAGCGAACCGTCATCCCTGCGCAATGGTGGAAAGGTCGACAGACAGAAGTTGCCTTGTACCGCTTTGGCTAATGACCAAAATGCACGAGACCCAGATGGGAAACGCACAAGTCTGTCGCCAATTATGCGGACGTACTCAGCTTTCGCCCTAGCAATGGCCCTTTTGCATGACCTGGAGGCAAGGTTGTATTTCTTTTTTAGCGATACGCTATTGGGATCTCCAGTTGTGTGAGCGCAAGCCCAAGCCCGGTAACATTGCTGCTTTTCAGCAGTGGCTGCCTGGCAGGATTTGTTAAACCAGGGCTGGGATCTGCCGCCGACGGGTATCACAGAACTAGGAATGTATAATTCCATACCCTGCAACACGACATCGGCAACCGATTGTGCACAATCGCTGGGATCCAATGAGAAGCAAACCTGTCTCCACGGGTAGGAAGCAAAGAAAGTACGCATTCCATCCCAATCTGCTGACTTGTAGTGCCAAACACGCCGACTTCCAGTAGATCTAGGACGGGAGGGACAAGTGAGTGGCAGTTTTGTCCGTATCAGGCAGTGGTCCGACGACCCGAGAGGGGTATTGACCATCACCTGATAGTTATCGGGGTGTGAGGTCAGCAGAAGGTCCAGCAAAGAAGGTGTGTGGCCTTCAGCATCTGGGATTCGCGTGGGCGAAGTAATCAGTTGCTTAAAGTCATAAGCCAGGGCGAAGTCCCGAGCAGTTCTTCCCGCGTGGTCGGTTTTGTTAGAACCGAGCCAATCAGAGTGGTGGGCATTAAAGTCTCCCAACAAAATGATTTCGGCGGAAGGAAACTGCTCAAGAATGAGGTCTGTCGCTTGTTGGAGACGCTCAAAGAGTCGCTCCGTCTCATCGTCACCACTGTGTGACCTGTAGATACACGCATAGATGCGGGGGTGGTCGTCGCAGTCTACACGCAACCATAGAGTGGACAGGTCACGGGCTTCAAGATTCCCAAGGCGATGGTAACTAATATCCTCCCTAATGTGTACGCATACCACGGCATGAGGCAAAAACCTATGCTCAAGCGTGTAGCCAGGGTAGGTGAGGTAGGATGATTCGGGTGGGGAGGATATTTGTGTCTCGGTTAAGAAGAGCATGGCCGGCTTTGCCGTCTCAAGTTGTTGATGGACGGCAGCTAGGTTGGAGTGGACCCCTCGAATGTTACAAAAATCCACTGATAACGTGGGAGGGGTCTTAGGCATGCTCTTGCTTCGTTTGCCCCGGGAAGTATGTCGCGGTATTGTGCCCACCCCAGAGTACGAAGGGCAGCCCGAGCTGGGGGGCTCGGGGAAGGATTCTCCTGCTCCAAGAGAGCAGGTACCTTCCTGGGGTACCAACTCTTTAAATGCCGCTGTCATACTTAGGGTGGGAAGGGGGAATGGGCACCGGAAACAGCACTCACCAGACGAAACGCAGGAACAATGTTCCTACTTCACGTTGGTCTTCTGTGCGTAAGTGGTACTTGCCGGTCGAGTCAGCCCAATTTACGCTATAGTCTATGTGACTACAGCTAAACTCTACCACTTTTACAGTCCATTTGGCACTACCCAGGGGTCACGTGTAGGGTAACTAGAGTCAGGAACCCCAAAAAAAGGGGTTCGCCTACGGACGCGGACAGTATTAACCCCCAATGTTGCGACATTTGTATCAGTTCCGTGAGTAAACAGTCTATTAGTTATTATTATGTAATAAGTTCACAGTGAGTTACTCGTGCTATCAGAAACTGATGGAATTACGAAAATTACTTATTATAACGTATAATTCAAGTTTTCATCAAGCTATACAAGGAAGTAATATTTGAAAATATTTAGCTGAATGTTTGATACTGTTAACTTTTTAAAATTTAGTTTTCACGTCAATTAACGCTGCGGGGACAGAGAGAAGAATCAAGAGGAGTTTGACTTTGGCATTTTGTAATATTTACATGCACAGGCTAAGAAAACTATAAAAAATCTGTGACTAACAGGTGACGTGTATTTAAGGCTATAGATGTCGGAACTACGTCGGCCATTGTTGTGTGTTATAGATGTTAACGCTAGAGTAACTGTGGATGTACTACCCGAACGAACAAACATTATAATAATTTTCAATTACTTTACAAAGCATTAACTACATAAAATATATATTGCGACCGATTGTCAAAACCACATTAATGCTTTCAATCACACAGCACAGCCTACATGATTGTAATCACAATATTAATATTGGTAGTGTATGTGTGTGTATATGTTTCCAGTTGACCTGTTTCACTACATGTGTGGGTGTGTGTTTGTGTGTGTGGGTGTGTGAGCTTCGATCCGACCAATTTGTGAACTACTATGGTAACCGGCTTTGTTCATATTGTTTACTTTGTCAACACATTAATATACGATATGTTATTGATTTTGTTTTGTTGCATTTGTAAAACACAAAATAAAATATCAACCATGTATACTATCCAAGTATGTAGTCAATTTAAGTACTTGGTGTGTGTGTTTTAATTAAACATAAAGTAAACTGTGAGGAGTCGTCGTTGGAGAACAAAGGCAATGCTCCGCAGGTGGTGATTATAGAATTAGCGC
The DNA here is from genome assembly GCA_916618145.1 of Emmelina monodactyla. Lineage (NCBI taxonomy): Eukaryota > Metazoa > Arthropoda > Insecta > Lepidoptera > Pterophoridae > Emmelina > Emmelina monodactyla. The sequence goes on along the minus strand of OU745303.1, from coordinate 153,593 downwards.
GTCGTCGCGAGAACGCGCGAGTGTCGGCGAGTCGCGCCGAGCGCCGGCACTCGACACCCGGCATTATGATGTTACACTCATTAACTCCCAGAATTAAACAACGAAAATAAACGTTTGATAGAATTTACTTGGTTGTCAGCTTTCAAGGAATTCGCTCAACATGAGGAGTGTCGAGGGGGGGGCGGCAGTGGGGGTGACAGTTGCTCACGTTTGCAGTTTTGCTTTCAAGTGGCTATCACCTCTTGTTAGAGATTTTAATTTATATTTCACTAGCTGTTTGCTTGCAGCCACATATGTTACTTAGGATTAGTATTTGTTAAATGTTGTTTGCCTCAAGCTGTATCGTAATTACATAAAATGTTGACATGCGTTGAGCTATTGGTACATTTATATTTTATTTATTTGCATATTCAAATAAAAAAAAATCTCTTTCTCGATATTGAAACAGTTTAACAAGTAAAAGAACTCTTTAAGTGATATAAATGCATTTTTTATATACAGTTTAACTTATATGTTGACAAATTCTCAATTTGCTTACAAATAAGTCAAAATGATGGTACAGTATAATGTTTCTATACTGGTTAGTGCAGTTACCCAAGTATTTAGTTCACTTGTTCAAAATGTAGAACCCGATATTGCTTTTTAGGTAGGTACCAGTGATCACCAGTTCCCACAACCAGGAGATAGATAATATCTGACCATATAATGAATACAGACCTTTTGCACTTGTCGGTACCAGAATAACAGTAGGTAGTAATATCCGGCCGAAAATCGAACACAAAAGCGTATTGGCAGAGACGCCGTCAAGCGTTGATTCCATTAGGGCGGTCACAAAGCCGCGATATTACGCGGACCTCAATCTCCGTCGTTTACGGCCGACCTCCACTCCTCTATAAAGACTGGTATTTGCATTCTCGCACACAGATTGATCTCGACTTACGCCTTTGGAAATGTCAATACGGAGTCAAGAGTCAGCGGTTTTCGGCGCGCACGCCATTAACGACCCTGCGGCCCTCGCGGAGCGGCCACTTCCGCCCGCCGCCGAGCGCCGGCCGAGTGGGCTGTGTCGCTGACATTGCCGCACAAATGGAGGAGACAATCACCCGGGAACCCTTTCAATCAATACCTACGAGGTTTAAGTATAAAATTTAAGACTGATTTGTTGCTTCGAGACAAATACGAGAGCCAGAAATAGCAGACGAAACTGAAAATGATTTATTGTGGCCATTTGCAGAGATATTTGTTCCGGTGTACAGATTGCGTAGATGTAAGGCGATATCCGAGAACACAAATCAATTTCATTAGTATAGGTTGTGATGCGGGTCACACGCCGCTCGCCGCGCCGCTCGAGTACACACGTCCCCCGCGCCCCCGCGCCCCCGCCCCCGCCCCCGCCCCTCCCGCACCCCCGGCCACACACACACGCACACACACATGAATAATGACACACACCTGGACGGTAACTCAATAGACCTGCTGGCAATCGGGGAAGAGACCGTCTTAGCCCTAAATGTTTAATGAATCTACTTTCTTGCGGCCAACTTGTTACAATTTAGTTGATAGGGTCACGGGACTACAACATTTATTTATTGGTGCTGTAGCGGGAGCAGATAGAGATGGCAATTTTATGCAGTAAGGGTTCAGACAAGATCCAACTTAAAAGGAATTCAGTTAGCTGCTACTAACAAAATTTGACCGTGTTACAGAAAATGCTCAAATAACTCTTTTATTAACATTTTATTATCAACTTTTGCTAAGCCAAACATATGAAGGTGGTATTTACAGCAGTAGACGTGGGCAGTACTCACCGGGCACGGGGCGCATCTCGCGGCTGAGCACGGCGCCGCGCGCGTTGGCGGCGCGGCAGCGGTAGGCGGCGGCGTGCACGTCCGCGCGGTACGACGCCGCGCCGAACGGCGGCAGCCACAGCGAGCCGTTCGCGAACACCTCCCTGCGACACAAGGCAGACAACATACTGAGGACCTGTTCTAGTTGCAATAGGCACAAAAACTCAATTCTGCTCTATCCATCCATAAAATTGATTGCTAAATAAAACAAAAGTGAAAGCCGATTGAATAAATGACTAGAAACAGAATTCTCAAAAGAGATTTAATTAACGATAAAAATAAAATAGGTTTACATTAAATCTGTCCTCTCCCAAATCAAATAAAAAATGTCTTATAACCATTACATTGCGTTTCATAACAGCACTGGCTTTTGAACGAGTTTTTGGCAGTTTGGAGTAAACCACAAGAAGTAAAGACAAAAGCGACAATTTGTGTAGATAACTTCGCCGCGCAGTAATTAATCTTCGCTTTCCTCCGCCATTCGTTCCGTATGATTTTTGAATACGAAAGCTCCTTTAATAGAATCCTGGATCCCTGAATAAGATTAATGGTTGAAGATTTTCGGTTTAGAAACGGATAAAAATACCATGACGGAGAAAAAATAGCAGTCATTGAATAAACGTGCGGGACGGGTCAGCGCAACAGTCATTAATATCCGGCTCCGGCCGCCGGTACCTGCGCACGCACACAGCGCCGCCAGCACCGCACCGCACCTACTTATATATCAGAACGTGTTTATTCACATTTGCTTGAAGTATCACTTGAGGCATTCATTTTGTTTTATGTTAACCCGGCCTCAATTAATCGTGTTATTTCAACCTCCCTAATTTAATGATCTTGTAAACAGATCGTGAAGTACTGTCTCCGCATGACTGTTGTAACAGTTTGTCACCCGCGACTGTCAGCGTCTCCTAATGAGGGCGTCGCTTGTATGGAAATTAACATCAAGTGTGAAGTACACAAAGATATCACAGAATCCATTCTTATGAAGGGTGTTACGAAGTGAAGATACACCCGAGTTTATAGCCAAAAATTAAGGTTAACATATTTCTGTTAAATTTCAACAGAATGAAAAATTGTTTGAATATTTCAACCGTTAAAATATTTTTAGTAAACATTTTAAGTATTGGATATAGTCAAGCATTTATAATAAACTTTGCGATTTAGAACGAAAAAACGATATTATAACGTTAAATAGGACTATATCAAATTTCATGACATACAAGACTTAATGTCTTGACATTTGATCAAAACTTAGTAAAATCTATATTTTTCCAATATTAGATGGCAATGGCATATAATGGATAGTAATAAATTTTATTTGTACTCGAATTCATTTCTTAAGTCCCGTCCAAGCACTATGACTTAAGTACAGGCGAGTTAAAAGAGTGGGCACACAAATGATTATTTAAAAAACAAGAGTCCTCCGTTACAATACAAATAAATTTCAATTTGAGAACACAATCTCCAACTACGCAAGGAATTCAATGACTGATACTGTTACGAGTATATATGCACACTTTGTTTAAAAAGGTGTACAAATATTTTTATTTGTTTTCATAATATCACTACACGTCTATTTCTACGAATTAAAAATTAAATAAAGCGAAATGTCGAGTTTTCACAATGAAAGGGCCAACATTAATTACTTTTCACTTCAACCTTAAATAACATTTGTTCTGAAGTTGGACAAGTTGCGTTAATACGTGAAAATAGGGTTTAGAAATACGATCCCTAACTCGTGAATAATTAAAGTCATCTGGAATTAACAACCAGCTTAGTGATGGATTAACATAAAACTTCTCACCCGGGTCCCGAGTGCCAACAAACTAAATCCATCAGCGCGGGGCCGAGGGTCGCCGCGCTTCAATACTACAACTACAGCCAGCGCCGGTGTAGACCCGCGCTCATATCGCCGACGCACACGCTCCACACGAACACCGCTGCCGCACGCCCTGCGACGAAAACAATATCCCGACATCCGGCTCGAAGGACCATAAAATGTGATAACGAACCTACCTTTTGTCCGAGTACGACCGCGCAATTTTCTGAAGAAAGCCCCGGAGAATAACTCACCATTATGTATGGAATAACGGCCGGGAATATTTTAAATGTTTAATTTTTCACCGATCCCCTTTTAAATGAAAAATAAGTTTTTTTCCACCCGGAAACACAAGGGTATAATACGATTCAGTCGATTCAATTTAGTGAAATATATTTCTCTCCGATTAGATATATAAAGATACCTCGATAAGAAAGTCGGTCTGAGTTTGCAGACATCAAATTCACAGAATAACTACTGTCAATAACAGTTGTCCTTTTATCGTATTTGCATAAACTCTTTTAGGTGTTTTGATCGGATCGTTTAGTATTCCGTCTGCGAAAAAAAGTTTAAAATGATGTTTTCTGTTTCTCGGCGAGGGCGCCGCGTAAATTGAAAATCGCCTCAACAGCTAACAAAGGGAAGGAACTTTTTCGATTTTGTAAACGGGGCATCGCAGGACGCTTTCAGCTTAGCTCCTCATTCACTCGGACGAAATACGACTCGGTTCTCGAATTAGAATAAATTAAACGGACAAAAGGGAATCACGACAAAAACGTCTTATGATTTACAACGGAAATTGTTTTCTTTTCAACGAAGCGGAGTGCTTCCACTTGAGTACGTTCAGACACGAAAAGATGTACCTTCCTATGTACACTGATTAAAATGAAAGTTAAACGAGGTGATGCTAGAAGAGTAGCTGGGCGACATCTATTTAGAAAGAGTGTGACGTTATCTATACAATAGCTGCGTTAATTCCAAAATTAGGTTCGCACGCACTCGCCTGTAGTTGTTGGTTGGTAAATAACAGAGCGGGGCTATTTCACGGTGAGCGGGCGCAGACAGGAATTACCTCCCCCCGCCCGCCCCGGCCCCGCGCCCCCTCACCGCCGCGAGCTGGATTACAGGACATACGCACACACCCGGTAATTAAGGTGAGGTTTTTAATTCAACTCTGTTTCTACTTCGCCAAAACAGCCCACAGGTCTGCGGTGTAATGAGCTACCAGCAGATGCAAAAAACATGTAAAAAAAAATTGAAATATTTATCATGTTTGTGACTACCCGGTATAAGGTGAACGATTAATACATTACCGATGAAGCTCTAAATACGCGCCTGAGCAGCTTCATATAAAATACAAAGTTAATTAAAGCAATAAAGTAACATTTTGAGTTTATTCGGCAAGTTATCGGGCGGCGCGTACCGCCATAAACTGGAGATTCGACGGGTCAGCCGCCCCCTGCTACGCCCTCTACTCATATGAATATACAACTCTTGCGACGGTTTGGGGAAACAATCTAGAATTAAACGTTTGCGATGTCGACGCGTGCCAGAGATAAGAAGATGAGAGTATTTCTACACACGCACGAAAATGAAGAGTAGTAGTAGATCATCACTCATCAATTAATTAGTAAAAAGAATTTAATTGATATGCCTCTGAAATGTAAAATTCTCTGAATAATGGTTGCCTCATTCACCACCCGGATATTAATTAATCAACCAATATTTTGGCAAAACAATAAACATTCCATCAAAGTTGACGTCGCAAATTATTCAGAACAAAAGCTTATTTGCATTTCTATTTCCAACTCAATAAATATTCAAATTGTGGTACTTAACAGCTGCAAAAGTTGCGTCGAACATAATATCCGCTAGCCGCGGGTGCGGGTTCGAGTCTCAGTTGTGAAGTTTGTACAAACATTGACCGTGAGCTGAGAGGGGGCGAGCGGCCGCCAGCCGATAACTTGTGTGTGTTTAGGAGGCTCCGGCGACCACGCAACCGTCTCCGATGTGAGTGTGTGCCCACGAAGAAAAACATGTTGATGTCTAACTGCCAGCAACATTTCCATTAGTATTACCGAGAGCATCGGAAGCCGTGAGCGCGGGCCACACATTGTCTTGTAATACTAGAAGGCAGCAACGCTTGTACGAGTCGCGGGAAGATTGCGTGAAGCATAATCGGATCCAGCAAAGCGGATCCCGGCTGTCGTCGCCGGCAGCGGAGCGGAGTTGTTCCGCCGCGACGCCCGCACTCCGCCCCCGGCTAGCGGGGCTCCCTGCCGGAGGATTATTTCATATTGTTTTATTCTCCGCCGGGGGAAGCTCAACGTTGTATTAAGCGATATAATATTATTGCAGCTACGTACTCGTTTCTGTACATTTCATGGATGTTGTTTTATGCAAGTATCATTTACATTGTATAAAAGTAATGTTATTTGCTTATATTAATGACTGAAGATTAACGACGAAAACAAAGTAAAATTAAGTTACAAGTAGTCGATAGAAAGTGATGTGTTCTATTGTTGTAGAGTTAGTGACATCCCTGAAGGAGTGATTGTCATCGTGTGCACGTCTCGGCGCGGCTCATTGTCGCGTGAAATGCAGTTTATTGCATTCGGGCGCAGGCTCGCCGGGCCCCACCGGCGCCGGACACCGCCGGCACGCTCCACCAGAACCTCGTTACTGAGGGCACCAGTTATTACATTTGCACGGGCTCTAGGGTTGTCACTTTCCTTTTTTGAACTATGCTTATGTCTTTTAAACAGACAGATGACTTTATTTACATATTTAACAGATGACTTTATTTCCTATTCCACAAACAATTTAGGCATTATATTGATATAATGAGTTTTTTCACAGCACAGCCCTGGTGGTTTGTTTGCAGAACCTTCATTGGCCTGGGCATGAACTCGCGCCGTCGGCTAAATGAGCCCGCACTCCAGAGTAACTAACTGTTACCGAACAAACAAACACACACACTACCCTGCCACGATGGAAACTACCACCACGAGACCTAATTACATTATATAACAGCCACTGCTTACTTTTTGTGATAAACCTTCTGATTTTCATTCGGTACACAATACCTACACAAACGTCCGTCTTTTCTATTTCCCTCATATTTCATGATTCTGTCTCAATCTTCGTAATGTGATGTCAGACGTGGAGATCATCAATAACTGTCACAATGGGCGACATGTCTTCGGTACAATCGGCTGTAGAGCCGTCAGAAAGGTAGGTGTCACGCGAAATCCCCCCCCGCCCCTCGCGCCCGCTGCGGTGACAGTGACAGCTGGTGTCAGCGCTGACGAGGGTGACGGCGGAGACCCCGCAGGGAGCCTGACAGTATACGGCAGATCACATTGTACTATTTCCGAAGGAGTACCAAATATTTGGTTTTCTCCTTAGATATGTATTTTCGATATCATTATCAACTACCTGTTACTTTGTACCTTAGTTTTACTCCTGCAAGTTGGATATTTTATTTAGGCTCGTATCTAGTTCATACGTAAAATGCAGTTCTATAGCAGTTTTGGACAACACGTCCATTGCAAATGTCAATAATTGTGCTCGCGCTCCACCGCCCAACAATTTTCACGTAAATTGGAAAAATGCCTTCGACAATGATTCAGTCACTGCCAACACAAAATTGTTTATTACATTTATAAAACAAAACTGATCATTAGCAAAAGTTTTTTAAAATATGATCTGTAAAGCTATTTATCGTCCGGTTGATTTTTATTTAATTTAACCTAAAGAATGAATGACTTTGGAAAAAAATATTGTAAAGTAGATAGGTTTTTTTCCTTTTCTTAGAAGATTTTTACGATTACGCTATCATTAGAGAAACAGAGAATGCATTATACGTATAGTTGAGTCGGTGGAGTGTAGAGGTCACTTCACAGCAATCAATCGTGGCCGGTCCGAGCTATCGCGGTTCACAGGCCGGTGCACTGACTACTGCCACCGACAAACTGCTTCACACATTTTAAATTTATTTTAGAAGCAATGTCTGCATAATGCAAACTTTCCACATTTTTAATGGATGTCTTTAATGATATTTTTACTTTATTTTGAAAATGAGATTAGTTAGCGTAACCGGATGTACCTTCTCATCAATTATTTCAATCAAAGTCAATTAGATCAAGCAAGTTTCCTAGCTTCCATTACCTAAATAAATACGAGCGGCGTGGTCTTCCGTCAAGTGGGAGAATATATGAACCAATCCTGCGCTCGTAATGTGAACTCTCCTGGATTCATGTTTTGGTCTCTTTTTGCGATGGCGGCGTCGGGAAGTATGGAGATACTTCGCCACGTGCAATTAAAGGTGGTTTCGGGTTATGACGTGCACGACGAAGACAAACGACGAGCGGCGGTCGTCCCCCCCCCGCGGGGGCGTGCTGCCTCGCTGCTGTCCCCATCGCCTCCTGGAGTCCACGTCCAACGTGTTCTAAACGATTATACAGATATTATTTTTGAATATTTTCAATTCATTGTATGTATGTAATTTATTTATTCAAAAACTTTTAACGGGATATTTACCATGATTATTGTATTTTGTTATTTTATACATTTTATAATCATGGTAAATATCCCGTTAAAGGGTTTTGAGACTTGGATTTTTTTACTATGCTGTTTATGTATAAGTCAATATCGTATCTTTACCAGGTCGATTTGGAAAATACTGTAATTCTTGGAATGTCGCCTCCCGGCTCACACACGGCGCTCCCGGCGGCGGCTGCTTGGTTACATTTATTATCCTCATTGACAATGAGTGACGTGGTTTATTACACCCCTTCCCTCCATCCCGCCCCTCGCACCGTCTCTCCTGCTCGGTTAAACTTGTAACCGGCAATATCTAGTGACGGAGTTGACACCAAACACTCAAATAAATACTTGTAGTACAAGAAAATGTTAAAAATTAATAGTATCGTATTTCTCTGATACAATACAACAAAATATTACACATGTCATTTTCGCTTTCCACTATAATTAATAGCTTCATTAATGACGCAGTAATTTAACAAATTGGACAGAATTAGGTATGCCATTAGATAGATAATGACAGCGCAACTAGGTCGACATCAATACATCATCACTAATGCATGACGTGTCAAGAGCTATCGAAGCTGCATCCGGCTGCGACCGCCGACCGTCCTGCTGTCTGTACCTGGCAGGAGACTAAGGACGTGGCACTACAGCTGTCTACAACAACAACGTAGTGCTTCACTTAGCGGTGTTAAACTCTTTAATTCCCCTTTTGTCAATTCATATCATTGTGGTGGTAAAATAGCGAGTGTTTGAGGCAATAACTCATCCATCGTATTCTCTTTGAGTGGTACTACAACTTAATTAAGGCTAGCGTGTTCCGAAATAAATACAGTGATATCAGTGAGACAGGCGGCTCGTCCATCTTCGCGGTAATTAGGTCAGCGGCGACCCGCGGCGAGCAGCGCTGCCAACCAGCCAACACACTCACCACTGACACTACACTATTTGTTTGACGATATTACCTTAAATATGGAGGTAAGTTAACTATATTAATGTTTAAAAGAACTATAACTTTTGAAGACCACGGTTTTTATCTACGGCTTCTAGCTACTCTTAAAACAAATTTAACAAGCAATTATTCCGCATTGTTAATTCCTTACATAAAGACCCGTGTTACTCAAATAAGTTAAAATTTACCAAGTCATTAGCATGTAGGCTGGTCCTTCCGGCAAAGGTCGTCCGTCACGACGTCCGGCGCCCGAGATTAACGGCCCGGCGCCGGCTTAGTCCGCGTGCCGGCGAGCGAAGGATCAAATTAATGAATACCCGCTCGAATACTACCCCACATAATTCCCAGAATAGACTACAATGTACGTTACTAATACTTTCTGATAACGCTTTACATATTCAAGTACGTTTATAAAGCTGACGATCCGTTATGCAATATTAATGTTGAAAGTCTATTCTTTAAGCAATAATAGTTCCATTGTTTTGTGGCTACAACAGAGATGTGCCAGCGAGTGGTTAGCGCTGCAGGCGCGCGGCGGGGCGGGGGGACGGGGGCTCATCGAATAACAATCGTGGCAACGAGCCAGGAGGTTAATTGTGAAATATGGCGTTTTGAGTGGACACCGCTTCCAATTGCTCCTTTAAAAAATCACTTTCACATAATACATAATTCTATAAAATAAAAGAATAAAATATTCCTTTTAACGTCTCTCAGAGATATCTATTTTACAGCGGTATAGCAATCGCCAATTTCGCCATCATTTTGCTTCCTTGTCTTTGGTTGAATGTGGCGCTCAAAGCATATCAAAGAAAGTCTTTGTGACCGTCGTTACAATAAAGCGACGGGACATCAAAGAAATTGTGGCCGTCAGCGTTTTATCGCGCTAATCTCTCCGCCAGCAAGAGCACATCGTTCGCTCATTCTCGGAGCGAGGAACGAATGGGAAGAATGAACGGAACGTGCCCGGGCGGGGCGTCCGAGTGGATTAGCGGCGGGATTACATCCGGCTGCTGCTAATACTGATAAACTCGGACTTGTCTATCATGCGCCGAGCGGCCGCGTGTGTCGCTGGCGGCGAGCGATCCTAGCGCTGTTCATGCGAGCCGCTCAAACAAAGGATGACACGGCACTCCCGGGACTTTGTTCGTCGCCCGCACATTTTATCGGTTTCACAGACCTTAGGTGCAGTAAAGTTTTATGAGGTCGGTCGGTACTAGGCGACACACGGGACGAGGTGGCCGCGTGGTGGCGGCGTGCGGTTAATTAAATTTATTTGATTAAAATCCAATAGTGAGTTGCACCCGTGCTTGTTCGTCCAATATTTGCAGTTCTTTCATTTTCACCGACATCGATATTGCAGTCGCGTGCCGTTAATTAACTCGAACGAAACTCATTTGCATTTTGATGCAAAATGTGATTCATCATAATTAGGAATTGGTGTAAATTTGACTGTGAGTGAATAATCGCGACTTTAGAGAATTTATAGCTGGGCTTGTTATACCTAGTTAGCCAAGAGGTATTAAAATTTGACAACTTCTGTGGCGCAAAACGTGTATAACAGACTGACTTGTACCGGAATGTTAAGCGAAAGGTTCCGTGTTTGATTCCCGGCCCAGCAAGAATGGCTCGGGTCTGGGTGTTACTAGATTCTCCTGAAGTCTATTGAGAAATAATTTTAACATAAGCAAGCTTATTGCGTTAACTTTAGGGCCAATTAGTCGGTTTTTTAGTTAAAAACGCATTTTCTCTGAAAACTCTAGTCTACCGGTTAATGAAACCAAATTTAATTGGGTATTTACTAATTCATTTAGTATATTCTAAGATTTTTACGTTGGGTTTCTATACGAGTAGATCGGTCAACATAACAAAATGTGTCGTGTAATAGAACATATCGCTGATCTCGAATTCAGCCGTTTTACAAAATCTGCAGTCTGTGAACATTCCACGGATAACTTCAACCAATACGTATCCAAGATCTTATACGGTTAAAATCTTAAGAAAGAAGAAAAGTGATATATAATTTTAAAATTAAGAAACACTATTATTTTTAACTAAAATATAAGAACCAGTAGACGCAGACAAATAAGTGCCTTTGGAAAATAATGAAGGCAAAATTAAAAGTGAAAATTTAATATAAGTAGCCAAAAAGACAGCAATAAAAAGAAAATAAACGATAAATCCCGAATTTTATTCTTAACAATGTTAACTTAAATCTTACAAATATCAGGAGGCCTACCATGAACTCTTATTGCGATTCAGTTTAGGACCTAAACTGAACTTCTTCGCTTATTCTTACCACGACGTTACTTAAACAAACCTAGTTCGAGGCGCTAGTTTGTAAGCGATTCAGCTGAAATAGTTCATTTTTTGCATACAGATGCGTACTATGACGTGATATTTAAACCTAAACTAAATAGTTTAAATGTCAAATTAAGCAAATCAAAAAAAATTGCTTCTTTCGTTGCGTGAAGTGAATCGTTTTGTGAATTACTTTTTAAGAATAGTGAGAAAATACGTATTTCAGTTCAATATTTAGTGGGTTTTATAAGTATATGTAAATATAGGGTAAAAATTGTAATTAGCAGAGCATTTATAAAAATATTTATGGCCCTAAAAAAACTCTTGGGGCTAAAAGCCCTAAGTTGGCAAGCCAGGAATAATACCTGTCAAATCAAATATGAGTGAATGTGCGTTCAAAAACATTTTTTATTCATTTTTACGACAACACTAAACAGACTAAATAAATTACTATCATTTAATTAGTGCTAAAAATAGTTTAATGTGGTATAATTTGATGCTAACTAGTGCAATTTTAAAATGTATTAAAGTGTTCTAATAGCACCTTTATTAACATGTTGACCTTTATAATGTAAGGTGTTGTCACTGTTAGAGGAGGTGGTACCTGAGGCCGGGCAGGCTGGCGAGCGGCGCGCCGTCGGCGTCCAGCCACGTGACCTGCGCGGGCGGCGCGGCGCGGGCGGCGCACACGGCGCGCGCGCCGCTGCTGTTGGAGAACGCCAGGCGCGCCGGCGGCTCCGACACCCACGACACCTGCGCGCAAGCGCTCCCTGCAACAACGCGCACGCTATAACCACACACTTTTCACTTATGAGATCATAAAAAATACATAAGTTTTAGTTTTTTTTAATTCCTTATCTTAATTAAGAAGAATTAATTTTTTAAAAATGATTTTTTTATTGAAATATCCAGAGGGGAATTTTTTTATTATTTTTCTGGTGACCCTTGTGACCACTCCTACCACCCCCCTTCCCAGCTACGTAACCTATTGGGACACCTTGTATGTATAAAAGCGTGGCTATCGAATAAAAAATAATATTTCCCTGTTTTTTTTTTTGTAATTTATGTTTACTTAGTGTGTTTTCTTCTAGTCACAAGTAATTTTGTTCAGAGCTTCATTTTCGTTTATTTAATTGTGTTATTGGAGAAAAGTCGCTCTTAACAGTTTGGAGATCAATAAATATCTTCAGATACATATTATAAAAACATATCGTAGAGTTCCATCTATTATAACCATGTACTTAGTTCATTTAAAAATCAAAAACAACTTTTATAAAAGCTTATGTCAATGAATCTTAATTATGGCCGGGTTCATAAAATGCAAATACCGCGCGATCCTGCGACGACGACAAAATATCTGTCTCCACACGGCGCACCGAGCCACTACTTAATGGAACACATTAGCACATACCGACCGCCGCGCTACTGCACGGAAATTAAATTAGAACTACCAACTTTACATATCCTAAACAAAATGTATACTCTAAAAAAGAAGATTAAGTACATGGAGCGTAAATAAAAATTATGATACCTGCACACCATACGAAGATCACCTTGTTATTGGTAATAAGACTGCTATTATTTAAGTACATAGTGAGTTGTATGATTGTGACGCGGAGGTTAGCAGACATTGTACAAAGAGACCTCGTCTAATTAGTTTCTGTGTGAAGCTGTAACCACACTGATGCAACCCACGCCGCGCGGTACACGGGTGCTTCGATTTACAGGAACATGTAGAACAACCTGGTGAAGGCCCCACTGACAAGGGGATTACGTAATGTCGCTTATTAAATGAAATATTAAAATGTCAAAATTAAGTCTTAAGCCTCGGTAGAGACACTGTAAAGCACTCGGTTTAAAAAATTGAGAGCGCTTCATTCAATGCTACACAAAAGTGGGAGAACAATTTAAATGATATGAATATTAATGGTAGCGGCTCCTGAGGGCTCGCCCTGCCCGCACGGCACTGTCGCGCACACAAACGTTTTATTAAAATTCCTCGACTAGCGACTGTACTTGTATCTTTGTCCCGCAACCACTTTCCTGTCTGTGCCGAATATAATTTGCTTTGAAACCTTGTTTCGTGAGAGTCCCAAATAGAAACACAAATTGAATTAAAACTCTTTAATTTGAACTGCAGCGGGTCTGTGGTTTGATTGCTATGTAAGTTCAATAGCTGGTAATACAGTGAGTCGTGTTCTGTGACGAGGTGCAATGGCTAGCAAAGCACTCGTGCGCAGTTATACGGCACAATTTACGACGACGCACTAAACAGCTACATCGTTACAAACTGACTATGGAATAAACCCTGTCTTTTATTTTTACAGTTCAACCATAAAACCGACCACTTTGTTTCAATTGTTATCAAGACTTCAAGTTATTTAGTGTGATGTTCTTTGTAGTTTTATTTTAGTGCCACATGGTATAGCAGCAGACTAATTGTTGGTTGTTGTGTTGTCTTGATGTACAGGTACATATCTGCGTCATTACCCTCTCCTCGAGACGAGCCCCACTCTTCAACCGCGTTCTGTTCAGTGCAAGCACAAGTCACTTTAATATCAGAGTGCGGCACTCATTTTAATGATGATAATGAATATTAGTAGAAACACTAGCGGCCCAGGCGCCGCGCGGGCTCGGTCTCGATCGGCGAGGTACTTCCTCGTACTACCTCGGGTACTTCGCAGCCATCAGCTAGAAGCTCGTCTCGCCGAGCACTCGCTACATTTGCCTCCTTTGTTCCACACGACGTAAGATGAAATTGCGCGCGCGGGCGGCTCCCAAACAATACCCACCCAACCATCCCACGGCACATTCTTTACTCGAACATCATAATATTTTGCACCGACAATCTTAAACTATTAAATTTTCATTAGTGAAAACAGTAATGCTAGTAGTAATTGCTCTCCGTTGCTAGCCACGCTTTGTTAACAAATCAACACTTTACCAATCTGCGAGGATTCTAATAATGTGAAATAACTTAGTAGAAGTTTCCGGTAATGCCAAAAACCTTAGTCTAACGGACACAAACATACCTGAAATAAAATGATATCAACACTTCAAAACCATTTCGAAATAAATTATAAAACCGAAGCTTTAATTAGATTATGTTTTTTTATTGAATTGTTCAGCAAGTTTTGAAAAATCCAGGTCAGCATTTTGTTTGATGTTTTGTAGTATAGAGGTAATTTGATTTTTGTTTATAAACCACTAGTGGCCGCTCGCGACTTCGTTCGCACGGAAGTCGGTTTTCCGTGGGAATGTGATGTTTTCCCGCGGTAAAAATTACCCTATGTGTTATTCTGATGTATAACCTATATATTACTGTAAAATTTCATCCAAATCTGTCCTGTAGCTTTAAGTGAAAGAGTAACAAACATCCATCCATAGGTACATCCATCCTACTAATATTATAAATGTGAAAGTTTGTGAGTATGTATGGATGTATGGATGTTTGTTACTCTTTCACGTAAAAACTACTGGACTACTTTTTACCGCGGAAAATCTTATTATTCCCACGGGAAACCGACTCCCACGCGAACGGAGTCGCGGGCGGCCACTAGTACATCCATAAATCCATACATCCATACTCACAAACTTTTACGTTTATAATATTAGTAGGATAAAACATAAAAAGTCTCTATGAAGTTATCACAGGCGTAGTCCAGTTCGGTTTGAGGGAACGATATGAATGCACGACAAGCTCGTGGACACAAATTGAAATTCCTCGCAGCCAGCCACTTCACTCGCAAAGGACGGAACGCTACACTACCCTGTAATATAATTCAATTACTGCTTGCTTTGTCGTGGCATACAACTCCTCCTTTGTATCGAACTTGATAAGTTGACGCCTTTCAAACAAGCGATGTAAGAGGTCAACAGCTCTAACATTGCTAGTTTCCCGAAACGACGGCAAATGCAATAACGTTTTATAGCGGTAGTCGCAGTCGATCTCCGGGATCTGAGTTCGCTCTGGGAGGCTTCCGTTGGTACAGGAACGACACAACTGACCCGCAGAGGATTAGAGTAAACTTTTATGGAAGGTAAGAATTAACAATTGACAATAAAACATTAGCCCCTTTGGGGATAGAAAAAAGGAAATATATCTATCTAGAATATATTATACAAATAGAGATATGTTATCCTACTAATATAATAAATGTGAAAATTTGTGAGGATGTATGTTCGTTACTCTTTCACGTAAAAACTGCTGGATGGATTTGGATGAAACTTTGCAGTAATATATGCTATACATCAGAATAACACATAGGTCACTTTTTACCGCGGGAAAACATCTCATTCCCACGGGAAACCGACTTTTATGCGAACGGAGTCGCTGGCGGCCACTAGTATATAACGGGTGTAAAAAGACCACTTCCGAAGCCTGAAACCGTGTATTCTTGAGCCTCAATAGTAACTAAACTCACTAACAGCATACCCAGAAAACCCAATTTAAGAAAGTTATTAAGGATTGAAAAGTCATATTCGCCGCTTAAAATCATCGATCACACATCAACTGTCGGTTCAGGTGCGATTTTTTACATTGCAAATTAAATTAAAACCCTATTTAATTGATGATTGAATGAAACCATCGCAAAATCTGATAGTATTATTGCAATTTTGGAAAATAAAGAAAAAAAAATTTTTTTTTCAACTTAAAATATTTATTTTTGCTTAAAACTTAACCAGTACCGCTCCAGTAATACCCAGTTTTGGTTTTCGGAAGCGGTTCTTTTACAACCTTTTTATATAGGTATAAACTAACCAAGCTTTAACGTCGCTAACATGCCATTATTTTGCGATAGATGGCACATTCTTGCCCGTCATTGTCCTCTGTGCTGGCTTGCTCCGGTGACTCGACGATATTTCGGAATTCGGCGACGAAGAAGATGGATACCACCGCCGCCTTAATAATAGCCAGGGATTTAAAAATATACTATGTTTTATCTCGTCTTTTAGAATGCTGATCTATTTATTACAAGTTAAGTATTTTTATTTTGCTAAGTTAAAATACTTTCTTACGTTTATACGCCTACCTGTAGGCTGAAAAATCTTTGGTCTATTTAAACTTAAACACACACACACACACAGACATACAGCCATCTCACGAGATTTCTTCAGTCTCTTATTTCACAGAACGACCTCCGCACTTGTGAGAACAGTTTAACTCTGACCGTTATTGTGCACCAGTTGTAAAATATAAACTTTATGATCTCATCAAGTAGGTTCCGGTTGTTGGTCGTTGTTTCCAATAAACGCAGACTAATCATTTCTTACTACCATTGTGCTATACAAACCTATACAATAATGCTGATATAGCACAGCTGACGTAATATATTACTACTGTTCATCTTCATACCTCTGGTCATAACTTGTGGAAACCAGTTTCATGGTCAGTAAAGCACACGACTTAGCATCCGGTGTTGGGTCATTTATTACGACGTTCGTATAAAATGGTTTCTATAAAACAACTTCAGTATCTACATGTTTAGAGTATATTACCATATTTCAGATATGTAGGTATTTAATTCCTGAACAGACAGTGTGGCAGTGCTGTGGTGTCGAGCCTGCAGCGCGCAATTACCCCGCGCCGGAACCAGCGCCGCCGCTCTACACTCTTATAATTACGCTTAATCTGGCGACGGCCATTGTTACATCTCGACGATTTCCAGCTTCTACTTACATCTCAGCTGGTAGCTATATCAAATAACGCATACAGGTTACTATTTTAATTATGTCACATGATGTGATTTGCTACCTATAAATTGACATGCATTGTGGTGCCTATTTTATCGCTGCGTGCCTCTCATTGCTACTATTCGGTAAATGTGCCGCGTGGTATTTGCTTGGCACAGCTGACTTCACATTCCATTGTCTCACAGATTGGGGAACGAGCGCAGCCGCGTGTCGAGGAATGTCGCGCGAACAATGCGTCGCAGCGCAGTGGGGGTGACAATTACAACGCAACGTCATAATATGTTTCAGATCTGTCATCACTTGAAATCTTACAACATAGAGATTGTTAACATAAAGGTTATGGTTTAATACGAATAGTTAAATGGTATTGGAAAAACTATAGTAAAATTTTCCTAAGCTCGTCAGAGAGTGGGTAACTGACGTAGATTTATATTTTTCTGTTGTACAGTCGGATGGAGTCGGGGCGATGCGGCGCGGGGAGCCGGTCACGTCCGCCGGCGCTGTGCGACGTCCGAGCGGCGGCGAGTGTGGACACACACACTACAGGAGGGGGGTGGCCAGGGAGCCACTTGCGACAAGACCACATAAATACCTATAGTTACGATGCATTCATATATATCTGACACAATTCAATCAATACATGAACGGCAAGTGTTGGAGTGTTAGATAATAATTAAACAATATTTGGATGCGTTGCATTGTATCGTTGTACTTATATATCTGTGACTTGATTACGTCTAAGTAATAAGATTGTTTGTCGGCCATGTCGTTGTTGAGCTCCGTAGTGAAGTCTTTAGTTAGCAGCTGATGGGGGCTCACAACCAACACACGACACGAGTACATGAAGAAAGCCTCCACAACTACTCTCACTCATTCTTCTATCTAATCAGCTTCAATGATGTCGAGACATGTTTTAAGGCAGAGACTAAAAAGCAAGTCTCTAATGAGATTGAGACTCTCATTTGTGATGCATAAATTTAAAGATAAACTAGCTGTTTATGAATTTCATATTAAAATAATTAAAGTTTTTCCAGTAACGACAAAACTAAAGGTTTTACTTTTGAATATTGTACTTTTTGTATTAAAAAAAGTAAATTGAGTTGTGTAATTTTAAAGTAAATTTTGTTGTATCCGGACTGAAAAAAGTTTTATACTACGTGACCGTAAAGATTTCTCCATTGTTTAATTGTGAAGATTGATTCTAACAATATTATGAAACACGCTATGCGCTTATTATTCAAAGCACAATGATAAGCTAGAATTCGCGGGAGTCGGTCGGTCGCGTTGGAGCCGTGTCGGAGTCGTGTCGGAGTCGAGTCGGATTGGAGTCGTGTCGGGGTCGCGTCGGGGTCGGGTCGGGGTCGGGTCGCGGGCGCATTGCAGTCTGCGTCGTCGACGCGCGTCGGAATGCTGCTGGAAGCGAAATTAAAACGATACAATACTATTGTTGTGCTTTTGACGAGAAACAGTTTTGTATATTAAGCTTGGTTTTGTTGACAATTGTTCAGAAAACTACAAGAATTGTAAAAAACTTTTATTTTCTTCAAATAAAATATATATAAAACAAAGTCACCATCCGTACTGTATGTTTTTTGAAACTCAAAATTTCGAGTTGATTTTAAAATCAAATATTAATTACGAATAAATATATAAATAGACACAATGTTTTGGACTGTGGCTTTAACTATCGGTAAACCGATAAAAATAGCCGGCGGCATTATTCTCATAGCACTCCAAACGACTCTTATGATGATTTTCATTTATTTGTATTTTCACAGTACATATTATCTAAAAAAAGTAATTCCTATTGCCATTTTTTACATTATACCTTTGTTTGACTAGTTGTTAACAGAGTTGTCCGTAGTTACAGAAAGTAATATCCTTTTCAGATATCAATTCCTCGCTCTTTAGTAAAGTAAACGAATAGATAAGTTAAAGGATAAACTTTCAATAAGTATTTTTACCCATAAAAGCTGTGCTGCGCAAGTGACCCTGTAAGACCCTTTACCTACGTAAAAAAGTGTAAAAAAAGCATCTTTGGTGCCAAATAAATGTCACTACGGAATATTAATTTTGATAATACCCACCAAAATTATTAGAACGGTGCTTTCGATTCGCGAGTCTGAAATATGTAACTTAGATTTTTTCAATACTTTTGTTCTATCCTATTGGTTTGATTCTCCCGCGTTAAGAGTATTAAAATATGCAGCATAATTGGCTAACTCATTTGATTGCGTTTTGCGATTGCGATCTACGAATCTTTAAAAAAACAGATTCGCAGATCTGAGTATTTTATATTAATTAAAAAAATTTTATCATTGCTTTATATAGGAAGTAGTTTTTGCTTTGAGTGAAACTGCAGGGCGGAATAGCTATTCTAATAGTGCCTAATAAAATAATAAATTGAATTATAAAGTCGGGCTATTGGGAAGTGGTTACAGTAAGTAGTGCGAGCTAGTACAAAGTGAAGTGGCAGTGAAGCGCCCGCGCACTGATCTAGTTACAGTTGGTGTGACCGCCGCCACCCCCCGCACCCCGCACCCCCGCCCACCGTCAGCCTCTGGACGACCGCGAGCACACAATATAGACACGCACTATACTCACTGTAGCGGTCTATCAAAGCCCAGTTACATATGCAACACTCGCTCACGTTTTATGTTGACGCGGTTGGATCCATATTCATTGATGGCATTCATTGAAACCATGTTAAAAAAGTATAAAAGGCATTCAGTTCAATGTTCCATGCCAGTGGCGGCTAACTTGTCCAACTCTATGCAGTGCATGCTGCACAAGTCATTCAAAACACCTACGGTTTACAATATGAAACTGAATATAGGTATATTCTGCCCAGTATATTGTTTGCTTGTTATAATCCTGTTATACGATATGTTAGACGACCTCTGTGGTGCAGCGGTATATATACCGGACTGCTAAGTGGATGGTTCCGGTTTCGACCCCCGGGTCGGGCCAATTTCGTAAAAATACTTTTTCGATATTACTTCGTTTCTGGGTGTAACTTTCCCCCCTAGTCCATGATGTGGCATCTATAACCCAAGTGCTCACTGCAACTTACTTTAGGGCCACATAATTGGTGTGTCAGTCTGGAGATTTAGGGCGGGTTGTGTCAAACAGTTGGTTAACGTATCATACGTACGTAACTTTTTGACGATTACATCAGATGTTGTACGTCAAATACATAGCGTTGTTTCGTCACAAAAAAATTTTTCGTCAATGTTATTCCAGTTGCAATTAAAAAGTAAATCATTACTATCATTCAAAATATATGAAAATAAACAGAATCCATAGGTTTTGATAAAAGCTTTTCATCAAAGATGTCCTGTCAACAAGAGAAAAGTTACGTTAACCAGCGGGTGGATGGCCGGTCAACGTAATCGTTAATTTTTAACGTCCGTTAAAGGCTGACATTGGTGAAACAACCCGTTTTCTAGCTTGACAGGTGGTTACCGCCATTTTTAACGTTGACAGACACGTTAAGTAGTTGTGATACAACCCGCCCTTATTATTATTTATATCGAGTATATTGTTTGCTATCAGGCAAGACTCTCTTGCAGTGCCATTATCTACGTCATTATATACCCGCCTGATTGCAGTTTCAAACAGTTTGTGTAAAGTTGTTTGGTTAAGCGCAGGTTAGTTAGTTAATTAAAAGTTGTTGCAGTTGAGGCGAGTGACGGTCAACAGGCGATGCGCTCTCGCCGACTACATTTATGTTCGGAAAACGTTTAAATAATGTAACATACCAGCTATTCGAATACAACAATAAACAGTGGAGCTGCGCCCGTCTCGTCGGTCGACGTAAGACATAATTTAAACATAAAGCACCCCCTGCTCGCCGCGAGGACATCTGTTCACGACACACAAGCAGCTGTTGGAACTGATCCAATGTAATAACGCATCCGCGGAACGAGTGCCGCTTTACTGAATCTTTATTATTATTTTATGACAGTTGAAAGGAATTCATCAGGATAGTTATATTATCATATTTATGTTGATAACAGTATATCTCGGTGGTTAGTGATTGTTCTGCGGAGGGAAGCTCGTAACTCAGTAATCCGAGCTCTGTGCCGGCGTCTTCATATTTTAAGCTGTTAATTATCTGCGGCGACGAAACTTAATTAACTTGGACACGACACTGCAACATGATGGGATTATATTTACTTACTAACTTTAAAATTACATAGAAAAACCTTTTGGTTAATTTTTTCATTAAATTTTTTATCACGATTTATAACGAAAAAGTGAGATTTTAAATAATTATTAAACCTCTCTGCCTACGGTTCTTTTTTGTTTCGGAGAGCTCGTGGAATCTGCGACGCCTAGCACGTTGAAAAAGAACTCAACCATCTGAAACAAGTGCTTCAGGACAACGACCTGAAACCACCATCTCGTCGTCGTCCCAGAAACCGCGTCAAACCACTCACAGTTGAACGTAGACCAGCTTAAATGCCTTACATAAAGGGCGTTACTGACAAAATTGAGGTATTCTGAAGCGGGCTTCCATTAAAACCATATACAAGCCACACAGCAAGATTTGCCTCCATCTTCGACAAATAAAATGCAACTATACATGAGAATGGCAAACAAGAGAAGTGATGCTTAGTGGTAAAATAGATAACACAATAGCATAGCTTTGTTAGAAGTTATTAACTACATAGGTAGTTGAACGGGTTTGTACGAGTACCTTCCTTACCAGGCGTCTTTGAGGACTAACTTACCATTTCTGTTGAGATTTCTAATTATTTATAATACATGTAGCATATCATTATAAAGTGTATTAACTGAAGAAGTTTTTAAAAGCAAATGAAATTTTCTAAATTTTTAAGTTTTTTTTAAGTTTTTTTCATAGCAAAATTGACTGAACATTTCTTTCCCACTGGTTCCATGAAGTTTATGAACCCACTGTAACTTAATTTGAGATGATTTGTATACATTTATGATTGCATCTGAATAAAACAGTATTAGGCTTTAAATTAAAATTATTTTTCCTTGGTTCCGGCATTAAATTTAAAAAAAATTGGACTTTTAATTACAAAATCGGAAAAATCGAATAAATTCAAAAAATTAAACCAAAATGCAATTTATTAAGTGGAAGAAAATACATAATAGCCTCACCTATCCACCATTTTCATTTGGCTACTCACCCACCAAACACCCTGTATATCAGTCCCTATACAGGGTTATTTGTAATTAGCGCATCACCTCTTGCAGGCGGCTTCCTTACATCAATCCCAATAACATTTGTTCTACGACTTTTTGCAAAACTTGATAATTAACACAAAAAAAAAAACGCGCGCCTGCCACGCCAGTTGCGTGCGCGTAGAGTTTTGTACCGTTTAGATGCACCTAATAAGTTTGTATGGAAAAAAATATTTTTTTTGAAATATTAATTTTATTTATTTATTTATTTACAATTTATGTATTTACACATTGGAACAGGAAGTAGAATTAATAGGCTTAGAAAATATATAAATACAGTGGTACTGCTTATTCCTCAAAAGAAATCTCTTCCAGCAGACCGAAAGTAGAAGAATTAATAGAGATAGCAATTTAGTGTGCACACATGAAATACATAAGAATAGCTTAAAATCAAATAACAATACTAAATACATGAATAAATTAAAATAGTATAATATATACATGAATACATACATAAAATATTATATCACTACTTAAACATAAATATATAAATATGAAATATGAAATCACCATAATAAATAAAATACGTTTAATAATTAAAATTTACATGAGAGACAGATATAAAGCCTTCACATGTTTTTTGAACAGGGAAATGGATTTAATTGCTCGAGTTTCGTGCGGTAATGAGTTCCAAAGTCTGACAGCATGGACAGAAAAGGAATAAGAGTAGAAGTCAGTGGAATGGGGGGGAACTGATAGGAGGTTCATCTTAAGCGGTCTGCAGATCTCGTTCAGTGGGTGAGTGAACGAGAAGCGATCACGCAAGTAAGAAGGGTAGCAAGGATTATGGAGAATGTTATGAAGTAGACAGAGTATACGAGTGTTCCTACGAAGTCGGATAGGGAGCCACTGGAGTTGCTCGCGAAGATGAGACACATGGTCAAATTTTTTGAGATCAAAAACAAATCGGATACAAAGATTTTGCAAGCGTTCCAGTTTGTTAAAAAGCTCCTCTGTGGCATCAATATAGCAAGCATCTGCATAGTCAATAATAGGTTGAATAAGCGTTAAAGAAAGATAGATTTTAGTTGCTAACGGCAGGTAGGTTTGGAGACACTTCAGCGAATGGAAAGAATAATGGACTTTTCGACTCACTTCGCTTATTTGTAAGCCCCAGTTTAAGTGGGAGTCGAAAGTTACGCCAAGGTTCTTAGCCGAGTCAGCGAAAGCAATCGGTATACCATTAAGGGCTACAGGAGGTAGTGATGACACATCAATTTGATTACGCATGAACCTGCTACCAATCAATAACAATTGTGTTTTCTTCGGGTTAATAAGCAGACCGAATGACTTAGCCCAGTCACAGATGTGTTCTAAATCTTCATTTATAGACGCTATAGCAGAAGAAATGTCAGCAACTGAGCAATGACGGTAAATTTGTAAATCGTCTGCATAAAGGTGAAATTTTGAGGAAATGACTTGGGATACCGAGTTAATGAAAATGGAAAAAAGGAGGGGCGAGAGAACACCACCCTGAGGCACACCCGCAACGAGCTCAGTCCAATCAGAGTGAGACTCATCAAGACGAACACGCTGCGAACGACCACGAAGGTAAGAGTCAAACCAGGATAAGGCAGAGGAGGAAATATTTAGGGACTTAAGGATTCCAAGAAGAACGTCAAAATCGACAGAATTGAACGCATTGCTAAAATCGAGTAGAACGAGGATAGTAAGAGATTTGTTTTCCATGGCCCAGCGAATATCATCGGTAATGTTGATTAGTGCTGATACAGTGCTGTGACCAGGACGAAAACCAGATTGGTAGGGGTTAAGAAGATGATAAGAGGATATAAATTTGGAAAGTTGACCATGTACTAAATGTTCGAGGACTTTGGATAGGAAAGGGAGAATAGAAATAGGTCGAAAATCAGATATTGTTGTAGGGTTGGATACTTTAGGTAAGGGCAACACATTAGCAAATTTCCAGGAAGAAGGAAAAGCAGAGGAGGATAAAGAAAAATTAAATAAGTGCGTTAGGACAGGGAGTAGGTGAGGTAGGATCAAAGTGAACATCTTTGAACATAAAGTATCATGGCCTGCGGCTGTTGAGCTAATCGACAAGACTGCTTTCTCGACGTCCTTCTCAGAGGAATTTGAAAAATTAAAAGGTGGATGAGAGGGAAGGGTATCGGCAAGGTTCCTCAACGTCAAAGATTTGACATTAGGGTCTAGAAGAACGGGTGGAGTGGAGAAATGTTGGTTGAGTGCACCTAAGTCATAATCTTTGGCCGAATCATTGGAGCATTTACCGATACCTACGGATTTAAGGAAATTCCAAACTTCAGCAGGGCTACGATTATGCAGTGATTTGTGAAAATACCGTCTCTTTGCTTCCCTACACATATGAGTACACTTATTACGTAAGTTCTTAAAGTTAGCAAGATTCCGATCAGTGGGACATCGCTTGTATCGTCGTTTGGCCTTGTCTCTAATGGCCATCGTACTTTTAATAATATCGGTGAGCCAGGGTGCAGGTTTGTGCTTCAATTTAACAAATTTAAGCGGTGCATGTAAGTCGTAGAGTTCCAGAAGTAGTTGAGTAAATAACTTGACTTTGTGATCTAAATTTTCGCTCTTATAAACGAGGCTCCAATTGACGCTGCTAGCATCACACTGAAGTGCCGCCAAATCAATGCCATTAAAGCTACGAAGAAGTATAGTTTTAGGTTTGCGTTTGGGAGGACGGATACGGTAAGAAAGATATATAAAATCGTGATATGAAAAGGAGGCAGTATATTGACCATGGCAGGAAACGTTACTTGGTGAAGATACTACCATAAGGTCAAGAAGAGAAGAAACGGAATTAGGAAAATTATGTGTGGCAGACAATGGTAAGATACTGAGGTTGAGAGAAGTAAGAAGTAAATTAAGTTTGCGTGTGCGAATATCATTTTTAATGAGGCAGGTGTTAAAGTCGCCCATCATGATAATGTGATCATACTGGGGACTTAAGTCGCTGAGAAGGTTTTCTAAAGAGGAGAAGTAATCAACGTGGCAATTGGGACTGTAAAAAACTAGGAGAAGTACTTTTGTATGGTTCAAGGTGAGTTCTAACGCCAGATGTTCTGCTGATTCAGAATAAGGAGACGGGGATGTACTTACCACCTTGTAGACAATACTGCTACGAAGGTAGATAGCGACTCCACCACATCCCTTACCTATTCTGTCGTTTCGAACCAAAACAAAACCGGGAAGGGAAAACTGGGTAGAGAGGAGGGAAGGTTTAAGAAAGGATTCCGATATTAATAGTGCGTCTAGAGGAAGGTTGCTAAATGATGCCAGAAGATCGGAATAGTGACTAGCAACACTCTGTATATTTATGTGTCCAATATTAAGGTTATTAGGAAAGTTAGACAGAGAAGAGGATATCTGATCGTGTAAAGTCAGAGGCGGAGAGGAAGTACTGTCAGCACTGCGGAAACTGCAAGAAGAAGATGAGCACGAAAAAAAACTGTCATCCATGGTTCAAAATGAATAAAATATAAATACTATATAAATATATAATTATAACTGAATATAAATACTTAAATAAAAAAATAAATAATAATAAAAAAATTTAAATAAACTACAATTTTTTTTTTTTTTTTTTAATATGCAAATTTTGCAGAACTTGCTACTCATAAGAAGGAATATAGATTAAGCTAAGTTGAAAATAATAGAAAAATAATAATAATAATAGCAAAAACAGACAGCGAAAAATATAAGCTAAAACAAACAATCTATACTGTATGCTAAAACTACGTCAATTGCCAAGGCTCAAAACCGCCATCCGCATCATTTGCGATTTACGAACCGTCTTTTTGCAAAGAGCGCTGACAGCAATTTTGGACCTCAGCAACTGATTGACGAAACACGACAGTGACATTACTGACATTGTCAATGCCTATAGTAAGGTTCACAAAGTACTTTTTATATTTTGTATGTTTATATGGTAAAGTTTGTGAAGAAAAAAAAACAATAAAAATGTACGAAGTCCTGGTTTTACTGCCGTCTTCTCGTCTTCCTCGGTGATATTTTTGACTTGGGGTCAGAAACATGCGTCGTAGCGCTTGAAGATGCAGTGTCAGCGCCGTAGGCAGGGAATTTTAGCTGTAACGCCTCAAGAGCAGCTAAGCTTTCAACCTTCTGTCGGGATTGGTTTGGAAGGTTTATTATAATAATCCCGTCTGACGACCAGCAATCTTTGACGCCGAAATGTTTCCTTGCCGACATAAATAAATGATGCCTTGTCTTTGTGAGAAATTCAGAAACTGTGACACCCGTGCCTTTTAAGGATTTTTTATTATCCCACACAAGACGACGATGCTCCACACCAAAAAACCGAACAAGGATTGGACGAGGTTTATTATGCACTGCTCCAAGACGGTGGCATACATGGAGGTCAGATTTACCAACCTCAGACACTTTCATTTGTTCTGTTAAAATTTTTAGAACCACCTCCGGTAACTTTTCATTTGCTTTTTCAGCCACCCCATGAAGCAACAAAACCTTTCTGCGCATGGCAGTTTCGTGCCTATCAAGACCCAGAGAGAGGGTTTCCACTTCTTTCTGCAGTCGTGTAAACATTTGCCACACAAGCGTCTTGAAGTCCTTGAAGTCTTGAGCTAGTGAGGCCACATCAGAATGTGCAGCAGGGGCTCCAGCAACTTTCTTCAGCTTATTCTCGTACTCACCCATACGAGATTCAAAGAATTTGCCAAGTGCTTCCATATTTTTGTTTATTTATTAGATAGACAGTAGTGAGGGTGAATTGAAGTATCCAGGAGATATCCAGGAGTGGTCCAAGATGAGATTAAGATTAAAGTGAGAGAGCACACAAGTTCCGCACTTAAATCACATTAAAATATGTTTATAAAACTATTGTTTTTTAATTAAATATGCAGCGCACAAAAAATTGCGTGTTGACGCAGCGAGAGCTACCCGCTTTTTTTTAATTATTCGTTGGTTAAATATTGTTGGGATTGATGTAGAAAAGCTGCCTACAAGAGGTGATGCGCTAATTAGAAATAACCCTGTATAACAAAACATATCGCTGATGTCAAAAACCGTGGTTGTACAAAATCTGTAGTCTGTGAGCATTCTATGGATAAGCCCAACCACTATCTAAGATTTGATACCGTTAAAATCCTAGCAAAAGAGAAACATTTTATTCCTAGGCTGGTAAGAGAAACTATTGAAATTAAAAAACACCCTAACTTCAATAGAGAAGATGGTTGGAAGCTGTCACCAACGTGGGATCCAATACTTAGCAAAATAAAAAAGAACAACCAGAAGACAAATAAGCAGAAAAATAAAGACACTGTCAGCGTCTATTGCGTGAACCCGAGCGACTATGCGAGAAAATTACGAAACAGATGGCGGTGAATTCGAAAAATCGTTTTTTACTTTACTCTATGAAGACGCCAAACATCTCAGTCTACCCGTGACCACGGCATTTGCAAAAATGCCGAAACGTCGGAAAATCAAAAATAATAAAATAAACGCGTAAAACCCGTTAAAATGAGTTTAATTTGAAGTAATGATAATCGCATAAATTTAAGAAGTTATATTATACATTCCCATTTAAACATTTTTTTATTCAGGAAATAAGCCTCATTCCCACTGGAAAAGGCATTTAGCTGCGGGCGAAACCGCAGGGCGAAAGCTAGTAAAATATAAATTATTGCACGCGTAATAATGCGTAAAAATGAGTTGATTTTCAAATATATATGTTACGGCTAATACCCGAAGTGCGGCTACACCTAGTTTTAGCCGGTTAGAACATCAATAGGTTAGGTTAGTTAGATTACTTTTTTGATACCACCCAGAAAAAGGAGTCCCGCGTAGCGGGACTCCGTCGACTCATGATTGAAGCCAGTTTTTATATACATAAGTATAATTTTTTTTTACAGTTTTCCATATTAAAAACACTTCTAACCGGCTAAAACTAGGTGTAGCCGCACTTCGGCTATTAGCCGTAACATATATTTGTGGTAGAACGTCGATCGTAGGTGGATTATATCTATTATGGTTGTTGTGCCTCACTCGATATAGATAGGTATAGTGTGTTGCGGACTTTTTTGTAGATATTTATAAGACCTACAATTAATTAAAACATCTTATGGTTCTATCTTTTTATAGTTTAGGCAGCGTACGCAAAATAAGTAACTTTTCTGGTTGATTTTTTACACCTTGTGTCCGAAAAACCCAAATATCTTACGGAACCCATTTTTTCCAAAAACATTTTTTAAATCGATCCAGTTACTTGAAATTAAACTCATTTTAACGGGTTTTACGCGTTTATTTTATTATTTTTGATTTTCCGACGTTTCGGCATTTTTGCAAATGCCGTGGTCACGGGTAGACTGAGATCGATCCAGTTGTTTTTGAGCCTATTCATTACAACAAAACAAATATACAAACAAAGTCTACTTCTTTATAATATTATTAAGGTAAAAGCACCTAATTCCGCGGAGTTCTAAAAATGGAACCCAAACCCGCGGTAAATAGAAAAACTAAGTTTTTTTATAGTTTCCGTCATATATTTAGACTTTTTAGTTCTTCAGCCTTAAGATAATTTAATTGAAGAACAGATTTGAGTGCTTATATTATTATAAATACGCAAAACATATTAAATAAAAAAGTATTTCGCTGTGGCGAGCGAGGTAAAAGGATGCGCCATACATTTTCACGCCATTTCTCCGTAACGTTCAATTTACAAGAGGAGTGATTATCATTCTAGTTCTAACAGGAAAGGTCGGTTTTTAAATATTAATACAATAGTCAAACGTTTAATCTTTAAGTTTTTGTTAAAAAAATATGCATTACTAGCTTACTTTTTAAGAAATTTTGTGTTGAAAATACATCGGCATTACCGTCCATTTTTTTAAAGCGGTTCCTTATCCCGTGGTATACCTCGGAATAAGGAAATCATGGAGTTCATTTAATTTAAATTTTTCACGTGATTCTTATAAGGTCAACTTCGTTTAGGCAATCAAATTGAAAAAAATGGTTAACATTGGGTTAAAAAATCCAATTCCGTGTTAGTGTTTTGAATATATTTCACATATTAAATAGGAATCAAAATATATGACCAGAGTAAAATTCGATGATTTTTTCCAAATCGTAACCAATATTGTAATTGTTTTAATCCTATGTTCTAGTAACAATTTCTTTTCAGAATTATCAATTTTAATTCATTTTTTTATATTTAATAAAATAATCTCTTTGATTTTTAAATATTAAAAAAAATGTATTACTCGGATTTAGAAATATTAATTTTCGAGTAGGACCGTTATTCCGAGGTATAAACCACGGAATTAAGTTGTATGGGAAATAAATCGTAACGTAATGCCGTGCTACTTTTCCAATGTAATGAGACCAAACATAATGCATAAAATTATCAATATTTTGTTTGCTTATGGCTCTTATTTATATAAACTTTAGAGAGTTAAATAAATTTAAAAAATATTGGCTAAAAATTATATCAATAATAATGATAAATATTATTATTTATAGAATTTTAGTTAATAATTCCGTAGAATCAATAATCAGGGTAAGTCACGTAAATATTTCATCATAATTTGCATAATTTGCTGCATAAGTACATAACTATTAAAGCGGGCTTTCTCTACAAATCCATGCCTCGGAATTAGGTGCCCAACTACCGCGGAGTTAGGATTTTTACCGCGGAATTAGGGTTTTCTGGCTTAGCCTACATTTTGCTTAATTTTAAATATAAAACCATTGATAACTGAAAAACTATTTAAATATTTGTAAAGAATATTAGATCGTCCATCTTATAAAGTTATATTATTACCCTAAACCGCGTTTTTTATCCCTAATATCACTGTTCCTTTCTTAATGATGCAAAAATACCGCGGAATTAGGTGCTTTTACCTGTATATTATATTTTATAAAAAAAAAAATTGTGTAGATAATCCGAGTGTTACTTTAACCATCTAAGTTGTAATTGCTGTAAACCTATCCTATTATACGAAGTTTACGAAATATCGTGTTCCACTTGTTGACTACGCCCACAAGATATGGACAAGGATACTAACCAGAAGCCTAACCTTCCAAGGTTATATATTTTTAAAACCTATAGAAATAATGCGAATGGTGCAAATGAATGGTAAAAAACTAGACTTAGTAGATTCTACTGTTTTTCTTGGTTTGACTGTAGACTGTAAGTTACAATGGGGAGCCCACATCTCACAACTGGCGAGTAGGTTTAGCTCTGCAGCGTTCGCGGTCAAGAAAATTCGCTCCTTGACTAATGTACAAACAGCTAGGATAGTATATTTTAGTTACGTTCTTACGGCATCCTACTGTGGGCAAACGCTGCTGACATTAATACGATTTTTACACTGCAAAAAAGAGCTGTTCGGGGAATTTACCAACTTGCAAATAGAGATTCTTTGAGAGAAATATTTAAAGATAGTGGTATTTTAACCTTTGCGTCCCAATACATTTTTGAAAATATTTTGTATACTTACAAAAATATTGATAAGTTTGTAACGCTTAATGATAGTCATGACGATAATAATTCTGTAAAAACTAGGCATGGAAATAGATTAGCTTTCCCAAAGTATAGGTTGGCCAAGAGCAGCAAGTCGTTTATCGGTATATCGATAATTATTTTTAATAAAATTCCGGAGTCAATTCAATCCCTGCCTTTTAATAAATTTAAAATTGCAATTAAGCAAGTATTGTGCAAGAAAGCTTATTATAAAATCAGAGACTATTTAGATGATAAAACAGCATGGGATTGATATCTAGACAGGCTATTTCTACTGCTATTCAAGATTGTTTTGTACCTATGAACTTCTCTGTAAACAGTTTGACTAGGACATGATACTCAACTTTGAGTATGTATTTTTATTGTTTTTTTAATAATTTTTTTTCATTTATATTTTTTTTAATTATTCATTTTATTTGATTTTGTACTGTTTCCTCGTTCCTCCTCTCACTGCTTTAACTTATTTTACGGGTATCCTATCAACTTGCTGTTTTGTGAGGTTCTTTAGTGCCTTCTTTGGCCCAGGATAGTCATGCTCGCCTCGAAAGTTACTGGGGCGGTGGCGTTGTGTCAACGGGTCGCCCAACTCCCTCTAATATGGTTGAGTAGGACGATGGCTGGAGCACACGTCATACTTGTGATCAGGTGCCGCCTTCGGGAAACGGTCTGCTCTGGTTCCGAATTGTGGTGCGGGAAGAAGGCCTTAATTAGTTCGTACCTACTAGCAGTTTTATATATTTTTTTACTTTTATAGTGTTGAGTTGAGGTACGAGAAAATAATTTATATGAATGTACACGCTATGATTGTATTATTTCCTAAAAGAGTGCTGGGAGTTTTTTTCCGCCGGCTTTTTTCTCTCGGTCTACGGTTAGGTAAAGTCGAAGTTTGTAACATTGACGTTCATTAAGTATATGTTACATATCTATGATGAATAAAAGAATTTTGATTTGATTTGATTTTGGTGAAATGAGGTATTCTTGTTTTTTTTCGTACCGTACCAAAAATTAACTGAAAGAAAAAAAACGCAATGTAGGTTACTGAAACAGAAAAAAATCCGCTAACCGAGATAGGCAAATGGTGTTGTCACTTGCACATTGTATCCGGCTAATGAAATATGCAGGTAGTCCGCGAGCCGTGAGGCAGGCGGAGGCCGGCCCCCCCCAAGGGATCGCGCCTTGTCGCGGCGGGGGGGGCTTAGTACCTCGTAGCAATCCAGCTACTGGGGGAAGCGAAGCGGTCCCACAATAGGGGGTCGGACTCGCTGTCTTACTCCTTAATGAGTAATTCATGCGAGTTCCGACGGGAAGGGCATACCGTAATCCTCACTCTGAGGACCGGGGGCTGTCGGGGCATTTGCCCGGGCTGCGTGGATGGTGAACCACTATAAAAAAGAATCCCCAGCACACCGTAATCCCTACGGGGACCGGGGGCCGTCGGGGCATTTGCCCGGGCTGCGTGGATGGTGAACCACTATAAAAAAGAATCCCCAGCACACCGTAATCCCTACGGGGACCGGGGGCCGTCGGGGCATTTGCCCGGGCTGCGTGGATGGTGAACCACTATAAAAAAGAATCCCTAGCACACCGTAATCCCTTCGGGGACCGGGGGCCGGCGGGGCTTTGCCCGGGCTGCGTGGATGGCAAACCACTATAAAAACCCTCGAGTACCGTTATCCTTTCGGGGACCGGGGGCCGTCGGGGCTTTTGTCCGGGCCGAGTGGAGTAAACCACAATAAAAATCCCAAGACCAAGTTCGGCGCCCGGCGAGGGTCTGAATGGCAGTGGGTCACTGTCGTTAGGGCGTCTGGGGGCGGTCCCCCCGTGCAAAAAAACCATGAATAGTAAGACTAAAAACAAACTACCCCAGGAGGGTACCAACCGCTCCGCGGCTGGAGAATCCCTCCCTGTCGTTGCTTCGGCGGCGGCAGGCAGCCCATCAGTATCTGGGGGGGCAATCTGCTATTCCGTGCCTTCGGGCGCGGCCTCAAATGAGGCAAAAATGGTGCTTTCAGGCACGAGGACGAGGAGTGCCACGAGAAGTGGCCAAATGACAAAGAGTGCTGCAAATAGCGGACTGGAGGAGAAAGATGCTTCTGCAAGGAGCAGTGACGGAAGCTCTCGCAGTGCGAGGGGCGCCAAGCCCAAACCGCAGCGCGTGAAGCAAAAGTCAAGAAGAGACTCGAAAGAGACGATTGTTTCCGTTCGGGGTACGGACTCCGACGGATCAAGAATGGCGACTGACCACCACTTTGAGGCACCGACGCCGGGACTGGGGCGCAGAGTGCGCACGACAAAAAGGGCGGCCAAAGAGTCGGACCCTGACTACTCAAGTGGAAGTGACTCAGGGAGTAGCTTCTTTGAACAGCGCACCAAAACGAGGGAGAGGAAGGCCACCCACAACGGGCCAGTATGTTGGCCTTGCTAAGGCCAAGGAGGCGTTTATCCTGGCTCAGCGGGAGGCGTTGGAGGTTGAGGCTGAAATGGAAGTGGTAGAGGCGACTAGGCTGCTGGCGAATGTGCCCGTTGATGACATCAAGCGTCAGATAAAGGGCACTGTCCAGATCATCAGGGACGTCGACAGTAAATCGAAGCGCCTAAAGAGCGGATTTAAGACGGCTCTAAAAGCCGCCGCAAACAATATAGAGAGGACCCTCACTGCTCTCTCGAGCAGAACGGCTAACGAGGAGGTACAAGTACTCCGTACTGTGAACGAGGACTTACAGACTCGTCTCGAGGTACTGCGATCGGAGGTTGTCCAGCTACGTGAGGAGATGGAACGCATGCGGTCCGAGAATGAGAAGGCAAAGGCGCCAGCGGCACCCAAACCAGGTGCCAACAGCGAATGGGAGGAAGAGAGGGCTACTCTTCTGAGGGAAATCGGCTTCATGGTCGATTCAAAGTTTGCCGGTCTAGAAGACCGCTTGCTTCCCTCCAGGAGAGTACGCCCACCTCTCCAAGCAGACGCTAGGCTGCCTCCTAGCCAGGCGACTGCGGTGGCGTCAGCACCCGCACGCAAAAAGAAGAAGACAAAGCGTGTGCCAAATCCGCCGTCCGTCCCGGCTCCTGTCACCGTGGTAGCCACGAGGGAGCAAAGGCAACTACTGCCTACGGAGACCTGGACGGAGGTGGTGCATGGAAAACGCAATAAAAAGAAGAAGGGCGCTGGGCCCCAAAGCGCGCCTACTGCCTCAAGTCAGCCCCCTAGGGGACAGGCAACGACGAAAGCGGTGAAGCCCAAACCGGCCAAACCAAAAAAGGCCAAGTTGCGTCCGCCAAGGTCGGCGGCAGTGGTATTAACACTGAAGCCGGAGGCCACTCAACAAGGCCTGACGTTTGAGAAGGTTCTCTCTGCGGCGCGAAAGGATCTGGACCTCACCCAGCTACAAATCGGGGAGGGCCTTAAGTTCCGCGCAGCGGCCACAGGAGGGCGAGTCCTGGAGATCCCAGGCGCGGAGAGCGGCAGCAAGGCGGACTCCTTGGCACAAAAATTGAGGGAGATCTTGCCGGAGTCCGTAAAGGTCACCCGGCCAATGAGGTGCACTGACCTGAGTATCTCTGGGCTGGATGACTCAGTGACCGCGCGGGATATCGCGCTGGCCATAGCTGCGGGGGGAAAGTGCTCGGCTGAGCAAGTGCGAGTCGGGTCGGTGCGCATTGGCCTCTTTGGTGCGGGCAACGCCATCGTACAGTGCCCTATAGAGGCGGCGCAACCACTTGCGGAGAGTGGTCGACTCCTAGTCGGCTGGAGTGCGGCCCGAGTGCGAACGCTGGGTCCCCGACCTTTGAAGTGTTTCCGATGCTTCGAAATCGGTCACACAGGGGCCCAGTGCAAGTCCGGAGTGGACCGAAGCCGCAATTGCTTCCGTTGTGGGGAGGAAGGCCACATGGTGGCGACATGCACGAAGGAACCAAACTGTTCCGCGTGCAAGACTGCGGGGAGGCCGGCCAATCACGCGGCTGGAGGCCGCAGCTGTGCACGGCCCAAGAAGGGCAGACGAAATGCTGGAGGGACCCCAGCACCGTCGAACCAAGCTAGGGAGCCGCTTCCGGGGGCGATGACGACCGATCAATAATGACCGCTCAGCATCGCTTCCTACAGGTCAACTTAAACCATTGCCTTGGAGCGCAGGACTTGCTTCTGCAATCCATACGGCAATGGTCAATAGACGTGGCGGTGATCTCGGATCCCTATTATGTGGCCTGCCAGCCGAACTGGGTAGGCGACACGAGGGATTCCGTAGCTATTGTGGCGGCTACGGGTCCGGACTCTTTGCCTCTCTGTCTCAGGGATCGAGAGCCAGGTTTTGTGTCGGCGATGTGGGGTAACACCTTGGTCGTCGGGGTGTACTTCTCCCCCAACATACCGCTCGACGAATATCAGTCATCCATTGACCGATTAGGGGCGGCTGTACGGCGAGCGTTTCCGCTCAATATTATCGTGCTCGGTGATTTTAACGCCAAGAGCACGATGTGGGGATCCCCGGCGACCGACGATGAGGGAGAAGCGGTAGAGACGTGGGCAGCCTCGTGCGGCCTGGTATGTCTAAACCACGGCTCCATCAACACGTTCGTGCGGCAGGGGGGCGGTTCCATAGTAGACCTGTCGTTTGCTAGCCCTGCTCTCGCATCGCGCGTGTTGAACTGGCGGGTGTTGGATGACGTGGAGACCCTATCGGACCATCAATACATCAGGTTCGGGGTCTCCATCTCGTCCAGTAACGACGTTTCCCGTCGAAGAGTGGAGGATCGGGCTTCCTTCCCGAGATGGGCCCTGTCACGCCTCGACATGGAGGTTTTGGCCGAAGCCGTGATCGTCCAAGCCTGGACCATGCGGCCTTTCGAGTCAACCGAGGTGAACGACGGAGCTCTGCGGTTCCGCGATGCGTTGACACGAATTTGTGACGCGTCGATGCCGCGGGCCAGGAAGTTTGTCCCGAAGAGGGAGGTATACTGGTGGACTCGCGAAATAGCCGAACTAAGGCAGGGCTGCATTGCAGCTCGTCGCGAGTACACCAGGTACCGGAGGCGTCGGAGACGGGATGTGGCGGTTGAGGACCTACTCCACACAACCTACCTGGAGGCTAAAAAGTCCCTAAAGGTGGCCATCAGTAGGTCCAAAAACTCCAAACGCCTGGAGATGTTAGAGGCCCTAGACAGGGATCCGTGGGGTCGTCCGTACCTCGCGGCGCGGAATAAATTGCGCGCACAGGGACCCCCGGTCACTGAGACCATGGAACCACAACTGCTGGAGGACGTTGTGGCGGTTCTGTTTCCGGACGGACCGACTCACGCCCCCCCGACGATGGTGGAAGACCCAGTCGAGGACGACGACGAGGTCGGTGAGGTCTCTGCCATCACGCAGACAGAGTTTGCCGCAGCGGCAGTGAAGCTCCGGGTGAAGAACACTGCTCCGGGGCCAGATGGAGTTCCAGGGCGGGTGCTGGCGACTGCGTTGGGCGAGTTGGAGGTCCACCTAACCGGACTTCTAAACGCGTGCTTAACGTCCTGCAAGTTCCCGTCCTGTTGGAAGGAGGGAAAGCTGGTCCTCTTGAGGAAGGAGGGGCGTCCGGCAGAGTCCCCCTCTGCGTACCGACCAATTGTTTTGCTCGATGACGCGGGAAAGCTTTTTGAGCGCATTGTTGCGTCCCGTATCATCGACCATTTAAAAGGGGTAGGGCCGGACTTATCGGAGTCCCAGTATGGTTTCCGGGAGAGCCGATCCACAATCGATGCGATCCTTCGCGTCAGGGAGCTCTCGGACAAAGTGGTGAGGAGGGGCGGCGGGTTGTTGGCGGTGTCTCTAGACATCGCCAATGCCTTTAACTCGTTGCCGTTCAATTGCATAGAGGAGGCACTGCGATACCACCGACTGCCGCTCTACTTGAGGCGTCTCGTGGGCGACTATTTGAGGGACAGATGGGTCCTATTCAAGGGAAAGGACGGCAGGGTCCATCGAAGGCCGGTCGGGTGCGGGGTTCCGCAGGGGTCGGTCCTAGGACCACTCCTGTGGAATGTCGGATTCGACTGGGTCCTGCGAGGGAGATTTCCCCCGGGCGTGAAAGTGGTGTGTTATGCGGACGACACGCTGGTCACGGCCCGGGGAGAAAACTACGAGGAGGCGTCTGCTCGCGCCACTGCTGGTGCTGAGCAAGTCATAGGGCGCATTGGAATGTTGGGCCTAAGGGTTGCCCTCAACAAAACCGAGGCACTGTATTTTCACGGTCCTCGGCGGGGGCCTCCCGAAGGTGCCAACATTGTGATTGGGGGAGAAACAGTCGGGGTGAAGTCACAGATCAAATATCTTGGGCTTCACCTTGACCCGCGGTGGGACTTCCGGGAGCACTTCACTCGTCTGGCCCCGAGGCTCTTGAAGGTCGCCAGTGCTCTCGGCCGACTTCTGCCGAACGTGGGAGGGCCTAATAGGGCCTGTCGGCGCCTGTACGCAGGCGTCGTCAGGTCCATGGCACTTTATGGTGCACCCGTGTGGGTCGGCGCCCTGAAAGGCCCGAATAAGGCCAAGCTGTATGAGGCGCAGCGGGTCATGGCCGTCAGGGCAGTTAGAGGATACCGCACGGTATCGCATGGAGCTGCATGCGTGCTTGCTGGCACGCCCCCCTGGGACTTAGACGCCGAGGTCTTAGCGGAGGCGTACCACCATAGGAAGGAATCCGGTGGAGAAGGACCGTCGGATGCGCCTGGCTGGAGGCGACGAGTTCAGGCTCGGTTGCTTCGGAGGTGGTGGGAACGGCTTCAGGAGCCGTCCGCTGGTGTTTGGACCGTGGCGGCTGTCCGCCCAGTGCTCAAGGCCTGGGTGAACAGGCGGCACGGGTCGCTCACCTATAGGCTGGTGCAGATCCTGTCGGGGCACGGAAGCTTCGGCAGGTATCTGTGCCACGTGGCCCGTAGGGAGCCCCTGGAGGTGTGTAATCACTGTGGCCATAGTGAAGACACTGCCAATCACACGCTGGGGGAATGTCCTGCGTGGGATACGGAGCGGGCGGCTCTTGTCGCCGTTGTTGGGAGGGATCTCTCCTTGCCGGCCGTGGTCAAGGCCATGGTCGGTGATGAGAGATCGTGGGAGGCGATGGTCGCCTTTTGTGAGCAGGTCATGCTACAAAAGGAGGCCGCGGAGCGGATGCGGGAGGACGATCCCCTCTCGGATCCGATCCGCCGGAGGCGGCCTGGGCGGCGACGAAGGGCTTACGCAGCCACAATCGCCGATGTCTAGGCGGTGACCCTTCGGGTGGTGGGAGTGGGGACTCCTCCACCCGACTGCACGGGGTCACGACGGACGTGGTCTTCCTTGTGTTCAGGTTGGCCACGTGATCCACGGAGTGTGTAGGGTGGCGACATCTGCCGCCTTACCCCCTGGAGGTTCCGCTTCGGCGGAAGCACCCGCGGCTCGCGGAGGACTGCGCAAGCGTACCCACGAGCCCGCATTATGGGTGACGTAGTGTGAACACCGCGGTGGTTTTAGTCGGTATACCCCTGGTCGGCAAGCCAGCCGCCCAGGAGCAGCGCCCTTTTCAGGGCGCCGGGAGTCCGACACACGCCCTTCACTCCCCGGTGAAGGGTATGGTGCGTAAAGCATTTCCACCGCGTCAACAAAAAAAAAAAAAAAAAAAAAAAAAAGGCGGAGGCCGGCGCCGGCCAGCGGCGCGCGCGCATCAATGTTGCACGCCGCCGCCGCCACAGCCGCACTCCAACCGGCGCTATTTAAATATTCATCTTACACTTCTCACTTTGTTTCTTTCAGCAGTTGTTTGAAATCTGTTTATTTTGGAATTTATTCATGGTGAGCGACCTAACATTTTCTTGAAGGTTCGTATTGTCAGAATCCTTAAATGTTTACGTAAGCCGATGAAGTACCCCTATATGTTTCCACAAAACGGATCTATCACATTTTCGCATCAGTGAATTCGTATTTTTGAAACCCTGTCCGCTCTCAGTAGCGTGCCTACCAATCAATCGAGATGATTTCGAATTCCCTTTGGAAGCCTCATCGTACCCGATTGAATGGTTCGCCGACCTACTTCAGACCAGCGCAGCCGCCGACACTCGCCACACAACTAGATGCATTGGATTTTATTTTAAATCGGGTTGCGTATATAATTTTAGTACCTAATTATTAGCTCTTATTTAGACATCATTGAAACTTGTCTTTGAACCTCAATTCTGCAAACGGAAAAAAAACCTAACTAGCGCAAAGCAGAAATCGTAAATTTCAGACAATCGATTTCGTCAGTAGTTGATATTAGCTGAGCCGAGCTCGTGTCGATGTCTATTGAAGTAGAATGAGATGGTATCTCGACGTCAACAACACTCGGCTCGGCTGTGAGCAGCGAGCGGAACCTCTGTACGGTATTAATTATCAGGTGATGAGTTCGTTCGCCGGCAGCGGCGCGAGGCCGGGCGGAGCGGCGAGGGGCGGGCGGAGCGGCGGGCGAGGCACGGCGGCGGAGCGGAGAGTAACGAAGTTGCCGCGACACCCGTCTTGCGCTCCGACGGTGGAAACTCACTACTGATTCTATTAAAGATAATCACTTTAGATGTTTCTCTAGCGTTGTGGTAGAGCTTTTCGTGAAACGTTATGTTTGGTTGAATACAAGCAAAAACAGGTATGGTTCAAACAGTTAAGCTATTATTGATATTTAAAAATCTTAAGATATTTTTTGGTACAATAAATGTGAATTTCTATTATTGATAACATAAATATTAAAGAACACCAACTATTATACTAAAGTGATAACTAGAAATTTATTTTTAAAATGACAACCTCAAATGAATGTTATTAAATGTATGCAAAGTAGGTCGGTATTTGAAGGTGTCGCAGTCGCCATCCTGCAGCACCGCAGCGCCGCGGCCGACGACGGACGCGGGACTTCCACCAGGAACCTAGTCTAAGTTACTGATCAGTCACTACGCCGGGATGACCACGTGAGAAGATCTTTATTTTAAACATTATCCATGTGTTCCATAAAACGGCGTATCTTAATAAAAGTGATTGCTGTATAGGTATAACAAATATTTAGTTAATGATCACCTGCTAAAAAAAATATAACAAATTGGATGCATTTTAAATAAAGTGTATTTATAGTATAATAGAATATTTGAAATAATAAAAAATATTATCTAAGTACTAATATAAGCTTAATGGACGCAGTATTTATTTTTTTTATCCAATACCAGTCGTTTTTTACGCTACTTCTACCACTATAAAATATATTAAGCGTTGTAAGCTTCAATCTTCAGAGTGTCATCTATGTAGTTTTCGGTGAATGTGGGTCACGAGCTGCACGTTACGTCGTGCCGATGATTTTCCGACCCATTAATTTAAATCTGCCTGAAGCAGGTTACACCGCATTAATTAGTGCCGCTGGAGTGGTTGCGGCGCACGGGTCACACAGCGTCCGCCCGCTGATGCGGCAACTTGTATCTAATTGCTAATACCTCCGGCACAGTCTGCCGCCCCGGTACCCAGCCACGCTGCGGTCTCCCTCAGAGCACACTTGGCGAGTTCACATCTCATTGCCGACCCTAGTTCCAACAGTTTCGGCTCTGCTCGCTGGACCGAGAATGTCGTCCTCGTCGCCGGACTCGCTGTGTCCTGTCGTTGCCAACAGTCGTCCACTGTAGGTGTCAACATACGTGTGTGCAATCTTGTAAATGTTTTGATGTGAATATTACTGGCAATTTTATTTTGTTAAGACTTTCAAGTATAAAAAATATATTGTATTTCATAACTACTAAAAGCTAGAATTCCCCCATACACACGGTTCCCATATCAACTCGCACTGAAGCCGACTGTCGGCGATATTCTATTCAGATTTTCCCGCATCTAATGAGTGCAGCCTCACAACATCTTTTGAAATTAAATCCTTTCTCCAAACACTCTCTAACCCAAATTAAAAAGTGTCACATATCGTTTGTCCCGACCGTAATGAGCACATCTTCAGTTCATGTTATAAGCATGTGTGTGTATGCACGGTACTCACGGTGTACGTATGTGTGTGTGTCGACACCGCACAGAGGTAATGACAGACATTTGTCAACTACAGCGCATTTGATGAGGATTATTGTAAATTACATTATTTTGATGTTGCGAAGAGATATAATTGGCACTGTCTCGTTATCTACCTATATTATTTTATGTTTATACGCGTAATTGTTTTTAAATCAAGGCTTTGTGCATCATGTTGAGCGTTCCCCGCCCTCTCTCCTCCCACAATCAGCAGGCTGTGGATGGTCGCCGCGTCGCTCGAGAGCTCGCAGCCTCTCCGGCCGCCAGCTTGCACTCTCCGTTCATGCATTTTAACAAATGTATTTTTATGTCGTCTTCTATTTGGTATTTTACAATAAATGTAAACACTTCAAAACTAATTTCCTTGTTATTAAGAACTAACAATCAATGAGAAAAGCTAGGCTGGCAATAAAAATAATTAAACATTGATATCACAACATCAAATTCAATATTTAAGTAGAGACATTGTCACCATAACCCAAGTGTATGATTTAAGCAGTGACATTAAGTCATGTTCTGGTAAAGATTTATTTATAACAAAAGTATGGTATTGTCGTGCGAGGAACGCACCGCACTCGCCCCCCGCGCCCCGCTCCGCCGCCACAGAACCACCATTGTACCTCTAAGCATACCTCGCCGGTAATCATTTCCCTAAACGATAATGATTTACTACATATTTTATTTTCTTCTTTTATTTTAATGTTGTTGCCGTCATCTCTTGCTTTAAATTATAGACTTGTGGTAGTCATAGGATAGGTAGGTACAGGTAATGAAGTAGGCTCGTCTTCAGCCGCGTGTGATGAGGCGGTGTGCTGCGAGACTGTGCAGTGTGTGTGCGTTGCCGCTGACTCCTAACGAAGATCGGATACTTACAAAATATATACAATAATGTTTTGATCAAATAAACCTAGATCAAATAAATCTACTGACAAGAAAACAATAAAATCCAAATAATTTTATAATTTTAAACAGTCTTCAAAAATCGCCTAAAACTGTTGAGCAATAATCCACTATCAACAAAACAAGTGAACCGGAAAGGGCGACTCAACTTGCTTCTATTTAGAGGCACCCGACTTCTCAAAGTAAATGTAATTAAATATTGAAATGTTGTTCCCAGCTCGCACAATACGAAACATTGTTTGAACGTCAACGCTATTAAGGTTTCTCGAGGAACCTTAACTATAATTTAATTTAGACCCTTCCATTGAAAACGTTATATAAACGGAACTTATCTCAAGATTGATACAAATTCAATTTGTCAAGTCAAACAAGAACCCCCCGGTCCTGCCCCGCACCGCGCCCGGCGCCGGCGCCGCTGCCTCGCTCGCACGCCACGCGCCGGCCACTGCGCCTCCCTGCCTACGACGATGCCCGGCGCCGGCGCACCGCTACCTTCCTGCGAAGATGCTGTGTTCTGCTCGGTCACTTCATTTTGTCTGTTTAGTCTAATAACCTTTATTTTAACATCCAACTCACAATCAATAGCTTTGACTTCTTTTTTGATGTTGGACATTCTGATATAAATTCCGTCTCAAAAGTTTCTTTATAAGCCTTTAATGAAATTACAAGATTAAACATCTTTCACACTTGATTCTAAAAGATTATCATTCTGCTATTAAAATCGCAAGATTAAGATCCAAAAAAGAAAACCTTTTATTATTCCCTTTTTTAAATATGTAAGTAAATATGTTATAAGTTTTACCTGAGTATTTGTGAGTCAATTAATAGCTAAATTAATAATAAATAAGTATATGAGAGGGCTCCCACTGCCAAAGTGTTTTTTTATATATTTTTACATATGGTTGGTTATTTAGTTTAACTAGAATAAACTATTAAAATGGCTTCTACCATTGGGTATAATTGGCTTTAATGAATTACCTTGTGTAATATTTACGAACCAAATTTTTATTACTATAAAGTTTAGCAAACAGATGAACGATGCTGCGAGCTGAAGTAATATATTATTGTAGGGTATCCACCGACCGACATCACGTGATTAATTCGCAGGCTCTCCTGGCGACATGCGACTAGCTAGCTAGTACCTAGTGGAGGAATTCAATTAAAGAGTGACTTACGACGGCACCAAGAGGTCGGAGAGGCAAAAACAACCGACGGCGAGTGGCTAATGAAACTAGCAGCCCGGGCCGGCCGACACTGACCGACATGTCGCCATTCACACAACTACGTATTGTAGCACGTTGATTATATTTATATTTGTGCAGTTCGTGCCTAGTTCCCAAACTACTCAACTACTTAATTTCCACATATAATTTAGTAGCATTTATTCTAAATAACTACGTATCTTATAAGCGTAGCATGTATAAAGTTTATCACAGACTAGTGGCCGCTCGCGACTCCGATCGCGTAGAAGTCGGTTTCCCGTGGGAATGCGAAGTTTTCGCGCCGTAAAAAGTTCCCTTAATTCTTTCATACATATATTTTTGGTTTCTAGAACCATTTTCGCAGCGCACCCATCGGAAGCCCTCAAGGATGAACAATTTACCCCGTTTTTTTTCCCATTTTCCATTATTTCTTCGCTCCTAATAGTTGCAGCGTGATGTTATAAAGCCTGCCTCGATAAATGTTCTATCCAACACAAAAATAATTTTTAAATTCGAACCAGTAGTTCCTGAGATTGGCGCGTTCAAACAAACAAACAAACTCTTCAGCTTTATAATATTAGTATAGATTTAAAGAAATCTATAAGGTTTCATAAGGTTTCAAAATAAAAATCATTTTTCCTTTATAAAAATAAGTGTCAAGGAGATAAACAGTAAAATATATTGGGACAACAAGTAGGATTACGTTTTACCATTTTTCACAGGCGAAGTAGAAATAAATCATAAAATGTCATAATTTAGTATTTCCTATTCATATTTTAAAGATTTATGATAAAATCAAAATCAAAATCAAAATTCTTTTATTTGTCATAGATATGTAACATATACTTAATGAACGTCAATGTTACAAACTTCGACTTTACCTAACCGTAGACCGAGAGAAAAAAGCCGGAGGAAAAAAACTCCCAGCACTCTTTTTGAAAATTATAACGTGTACATTCAATGAACATATAAATTATTTTCT
Organism: Emmelina monodactyla; assembly: GCA_916618145.1. NCBI lineage: Eukaryota > Metazoa > Arthropoda > Insecta > Lepidoptera > Pterophoridae > Emmelina > Emmelina monodactyla. The sequence continues at coordinate 109,610 of OU745303.1, read as the reverse complement.
CGTACCTCAACTCAACACTATAAAAGTAAAAAAAAAATTAAAACTGCTACTACGAACTAATTAAGGACTTAATTACTTACTACGATAGTAATATAATACAATAATAAGATGAATATTGTAAAGCTTTGTCTATTATTCCGAAGTGTTGTTGAGTCGGGAGCTGTCTGTCCAGGCTGTACAACTGTGGCCAGCACGCGGCTGTGCCTGCGAGGAGGATCCTACTCATTGAGGTTTCAGTTTATCAATAAACTTGAATGGTAATAAGTGTGGGGTTATTCCTAAAATGTATTCGTTGATATGATAAATTGTTTTGACACATTGGGAATGAAATTTTACTTTTATTCGTAAAGATAAAATTTTATCAAAAAATAAAAAGTATCGATAAGTTAAGTGGTGAACATCCCTAGTAGTTTTTTTATAGTCGTTGGCTCGGGTTTCAAGTGGTGTTATTGTAAACTTCCAAAGTTCTTTTGTATATTTTTTTAACACAATTAGTCAGCCTAGGTCCTTGTTATTTAGATATTATTTAAAGTATTCATTTATTTCACGTAATTCAGCTTGCAACATAGTTTCCAAAGTTGAAACTTGTGAAACAAATTTCACATTTTACTTAACACTAAATTTTAAATTTTATGCGTGATAGATTGGAACTGTAACAATAAATACATTGTTTTTTACATACTGATAAAATATGCAAAGGTTGAACAGTTATGCCATATTTTGTACGATGTAAAAAAAAAAAGCCGCCATTAATACATAATATAGGGAATACGCAAGTGTAGTTCGCGGACTGACATCATCTTTTGAAAATTTGCTGACACAGAGGTCAAAGATAAGCATTGCCATCATACGTTACATATGCGTAACGCCAGCGGTTGGTAATCGCAGATGGTAGATTTTTACCTAATACTTTTTCCTGCATACTCAATATTTAAGACAATTCATATAATCCTTCTAATATTATAAACGTGGAATTTTGTATGTATGGATGTTTGGATGGATGTTTGTTGACTGGACGGATTTGGATGAAACTTTACAGTAATATAGGTTATACATCAGAATAACACATAGATTACTTTTTACTGGGGTAAAACTTCTCATTCCCACGGGAAACCGACTTCCACGTGAACGGAGTCGCGGGCGGCCACTAGCATCTTTATAAATTGTAGCTGATGTATAAGTTATATTATTGTAAAATTTCATTAAAATCTATTCAGTAGTTTTTACGTGAAAGAGAAACAAAATAATAATAAGTATTAGTTTATGCTATATTTATTTTAATAGTACGCCACACTAATTATTGTTCCTCATCAATAGTCTGGAAGAAATTTCAAGATGAAGTAAGCAGTACCTTGTTTTTTACAGTGTTTTACAGTGTGTTTGTACAGTAAAAGTAAATAGGTACATAAATAACAAACATCCGTCCATACATCCATCAGTACACAGACTTCCAAAGTTTGGTCTTTATTTTTAAACACATACAAAACCCTTATTTCCCTGCATAACTACAATCATTAAGCGGGATTTGGCAGGCCTGGTTTAATTACTTTCTTTAGTGGAAGTATATAATCCTAATAATAGTTTTAGTATCGGAGCGAACCTTAACTTTTAATAAGTGACCTCGTAAGGGAGGCTGGTGGCGCGACGCGGGAACCCAATAAACTGGGATTAAGAAGGCTTTGTAGGGGCGGGGGCGGGCGCGGGCGGGGGCGGGCGTCGTTATTGAATTCGGATGTTACGTAGAGGTTTACCTACACTTTATAAAAAGGGCGCTAATCCTTTCTTTTATTGATATCACACAAAATCAAGTTAAAACTTTGTAGTTTTGTAAAAAAAAATATTTAAAATGATGCCGGCACTTAAAGTTATAGGAGAGAGTAAAGGTTTGAAAACAGGAAACTAATAGTTTAAATTATTATTTTCTTATAGCTTCCCCCCTTGCCGCAGTTTAGTGGGTGTTCCCGTGGAAACGAGGTGCACTCCCTCGGTAAAAAGTACCTGTGTTATTCGTGGTTATAGTCTTCCATTTACCAAGTTATTATATTCGTTTATATATTCTCAAACTTTCTCGTTTATATTATTAGTAAGATAGTAATACAATGTGGTTGTAGTTTAACAGTTTAACGTGTTTGACTTGGAATTAAATGATAACTAAATGGTTACTTGTATTATTACTCGATTCATTAGTAGTTTCAGCACCGATTAAATAAGGCCATTTTACTGTGCAGCTCTCTAGCTGCTCTTGTGGGGACAAATGAAAAATTCCGGCAATTTATCGCAAGTAGTGCGAGCGAGACGGCCGATGTGCGAGCAAGACGGGTGCTGGTCAGTCGTTGGCGTGCGGCCAGCTGCTATCATTGCACATACACCCACTACATCTATCTACTACGCATAAATTAAAAATAAAATGCGTACCAAATATTTTTCTTTCCATTAATTTCATAGGATTGGAAAAGGAAGGATAAGACTTAATATCTAGTCTTATTCTCTGCTTACACCAAAAAAATTAATATTAACAGCAAAATGTTTAAAACTGAATAAAGTTTTTTGGATTCAATTATGAAATATTCTCCGACAATTATTAATATGTTGTTGGAATACATATCTACTATTTGAGCAATTTGTGCAATAAATAACCATCAGTGTGACAGCTCACGGCTCTTCGTCTGTGTGTTCATGTGTGTGTGTGTGTGTGTGTGTGTGTATGACTCCGGCGCGGCGCTACAACTACAAAAGCGGATTTATCGTCCGTCGCGATTCAATTGTTTTAATTAAACGGTACAGCACAGTCGCAATGAACGCCCCATTGCCTGCATACCACCGCTGTTACTGACTATACTTGTAAAAGACGCAACTGAATTGAATAAGTGTTAAAATACTTAATCTAAATTGAGTTTCCAACAAGAAACTAAACGATTTACTCGCTGCATCCGCAGCTGAACGAAAACGATACAAAGTTCGTGAAGTAACAGGCCGGATTACGGCGAGCTCGCGTTCACAACTTAGTGAGCTAGGTGAGCCAATAAAGAGTTCCCGCCACCGCCAGGCCCCGCCACATCCGCGCCACGCCCGCGCCACGCCCGCGCCACGACACCGCCACGACACCGCCACGACCCCGCCACGACACCGCCACGACACCGCCACGTCCCGGCATCACGACACCGCCACGCCCGGCATCACGACACGGGCGACACTTTCTTCTAAATCCGTCTGAAAGTCTTGCAAGTCCGCGGAGCTGATACTGTTAGCATTTTAACGGAAACGATTAACCACAAATATTGGAGCAGTGGTTCATGACTGTCGATAGGTTTGACTGAAATGATATTGTATTGTTTACATTCTTGAAAACCAATAAAATAGTGTTCTACGTTTCTTTTAATCTATTGATTTAAAATGATGAAGGCCCCGAATGGTATTGATAGGCTCGTCGTGTTCATACGGATGTTTGCAATCTCTATGAGGCTATTGTTTCCCTCATACAGAGCCTGCATTGATCGCTCAAACACCGGGGCACCGCACCGCGCATCAAACCAGGATTACCGATGCCACCACCACCGTTTTATACCACCGTTTTGTAATATAATAATAATGAAAGGTACTAAACATGAACTAACTTTATTAACCTTAGTACAAGCATTGCACAAAGATCATAGCCACCGCATTGTGATGAATATATAATAGCAAGTAAAGTATCCAGGGATAGATAAAGTTTATATTGTTTGCGGGTCCGCCCGAAGTTAGAAGCGTCGATGTCAATAGCGATCGTGAAGTGAGGTGATAACACGTCCCGAGCCAGCAACTTGGCAGTTAAGTGCAGCTCCCGCGCTAATCTCGCTGCCCCCGCCCACGCCCCCGCCCCCGACCCCCGTGCCGCCCCCGCCGCGACACTGCGAGCTAGCGCAGCACCGTCATAACAACGGTATGAATACTTTCAGCGAGATAATCGGTTGGAGACGGTTCCCCTTAAAACCTCCTCATAATTGTTTTAAACTATTAAAGATTAATCATTAACATTCATGTTACGTTTACGAAATTGTCCGAGGGCTTTATGATAGTTGCAGTTCGTAGTAATTTGCATAGCATGTTCCCAGGGGTCGAAGTATCTCCCTCACGCACACAGCCGCAGCTCACGACTGAGTTTGTAGTCATGAGCGTGTGTGTGTGCGAGTATCGAGATACCTCACATGATGACGTCATGCAACAATAGGGCTCTCGTAGATAAACGTTTCATTGCAAACCTAGTTGTTATTTTACACGAATATTACCGGCTTTGTGTTTCAAAAGCTTTGTTTCAATTTGTGTGCCTGGAAAACATTTAGTGATTCGCATTTAATGGATTCATGTGGTTGCCATAGTGAGCGTTTTGTTGGAGAAGTGCGTCTGGGGTGCGGACAGTCTCCTCCGAGTCTACTCCGCGCCACCACTTCCTACAACGCACGATCACACGCAGCGGTAGTGCAGTGGACAGCACAACTACACTTTAGCTAATGATAATGATAATTTCTTTTGCAAATTTAATTCACTCGGTATTGCCGAATGATTTTGATATATACTTAATATTTATTATACAACAGATGGTAACAATGGTACGACTTATGTATTACTAGTAAAACGCTTGCAGCTACACACGCTACTACAGGTGGCGCCCTCTATTTAGATCTTTATTTTTTATGGAAACTTAACATTTAATTGTACAATTAAGATTAATTTTAATTAGCTGGTGTTATTCTGGGCTACAATACACATTTGTTCAAAATTTAATTAAAATCAACCAATAGTTTTTGCGTGATTGAGTAACAAACATCCAAACTTCCACATTTATAATATTTGTAGAAAAGGATTTAAAATACCCCCTAACGACTGAAAATGAAGAGCTTTTCCTTTCTTTATAAAGGGATTTTCTTTATTGGAAGTGTATATGTATTTAAACAAGAATAAAAGTTATCCTTTAAAAGCAACATTCAAAGAAGAAACTACGTTTAGAAAAGACAAAAGCATGAATATTATAATAAGGGGTTCACGATAATCCGTTGTTCATTTAAAAATAGTTAATGAAATAATATGATATCATTTAAAAACAGTGTATTTGTTTATAGAACGTCACTATTGGGCTAATTCAATCGCCTGTAATCCGAGTCGCGCCGGTTCACAAAAGACTCCGACAATCTCCGCAATTCGCCTACATTTGAAATTCGCTACAACGACCTGGTATTGCAATTATTCTCTCTCGAAATTCTATCACCCAAATTGATAGAGCTCAGTGTCGATGGAGTTCACATAGCACGCAACCTAGCTTTAACTTTAGACTCTGTTTCAGATGAAACAGAGTGCAATCTGAACAGGCAGAGCTCCGCGGAGCAGGTACTCGCCTCACAGCCGGACTGCAGCGCCGCGCCGCCGGCGCCGGTTGACGCACACACACAAGCGTATTCAACCTAAGAAAATACAATGTACCATATTTTCTTATTATTGTATTTTAAAGGTACACCAAATTTACAATGTAACATTACACGAATTATCTATAATTAATAAATAGTATTTGCAAGTTAACCCTATAAGTGCAAAACTGTGAATAAATTAAGAATAATAAATATATTTTTATCATATTGTTATCAATTATATAAGAGTACATTTTGAGTCTAATTAAACAATTAGGTTGACTTTTTGGTTGTGTATTTGAGGCTGCAGTATCTGAAAGATTCAAATAACTCTCTCAGTTTGTTTCCAATTGCATGTCTGTCATTACTTTCGTCCTAAGCTCAAATGATAGTAGGAACAAAATTTTTTTAAGTTTATTACTTAAATTTGCTAACACTTGAAGCTGGAAAGAAGTAATTTATTCACCTTGAGCTTTTCAAATGTTCAAAATGACGCGTTAGTGAGTTTTTTAAAGGAGAGAACTTTTAATGTTTAAAAACGACTTGCAATTTATTGATACAAGAAAAAGTTTAATCATTGCAATAAAAAATTACAAACAACAAAAAAAGTCATTTTGTTACGACGTCGCTAGATCGTAATAATAGAGAGTAAAAAAGCCGTCGATAGCGACTATTATCACCTTCTCTCAGTAGACGCTCTTATCAATTAATGAACTTGTCAATCCGCGCCCACTCATCTCATGCGTGTGTTGCTCTACTCACTACCTCTACATGGACGCTACACATAGCGCCGCGGATTGTGGCAACGTGGTCGGTTTACAAATTACCGAACAAAGCGAACGGAAATTTAATAAAATTAAACGCAACGCGGCCGACGCCGACAAATTAAAATTTGCAACTATTTTAATTATTAGTGCTAAAAATTCAAAGCCTATTTGCGATTGTGTATCACAACCATCTCCTGCTGCAGCACTACCTCATGAAAGGGAAAGAGACCTTTACAAAAACTTCCTACTCGAGAAGCAGTTTAACGTGGTACCAGCCGCTAGTAGATGGCTAGCTACTGTCCCGCTGCCCCCCCACTCACCGAGCAGCGCCACCACGCCGGCCACCACGCACCACATGCCTGCCGACAATCCACACGTTAACACACTTATTACATCATTTATTTTAGCTATTTATAAAATTATCTAATTGGTTTTGCTTAATGCTTGGAAATGGTTCATTGTTCAAAAAACCTTTAATTAATTTGCGTGCGTGTCAAAAAGCAAGCGTACTTTAACGTAAAGCTTAATCATATATCTTTTACGTAAATGGAACTCCTGCTAATATATTTTAAGATTAATAATTGTTTAACGTTACCATGAGCATTTCAGAGTTTCTATCCGTATTTCGTAAATACGAGAAACATTTCTAAACATGTTTGTAAAATTAATCAATGCGTTATTATTATGTTAAGTAGTTACCTGCAACGATGTCGCCGGTCGTCTAACTGCCGCGGAACAACATTACGAACCACGATTCTTTCTCAAACTTTCACCCGCGACTACGGCGCTACGAACGCTACGGCGTAGCACCACCGCTCGCGTAGCCCGCCGTGCTACGAATGCCGTTCCAACGAGACACACACTAACACAACACACGCACACACACAAACACCAGCGGATTATAACGTGATCGAGGTAGGTGCTGGTTGAGATGATCACTTATAGTTCAACCATAACCCACGCCTCCCACTACACAGTGGTACTATTCATCGCAATTTATATTAGCGGAACCAATTGGCTGAGAAAATAATTATACATCTTACTAATGTAATAAATTTTAATGTGGATGTTTGATTTTTTATATTCTTTTTTAAGACGTAAAAATGTTTTGTTGTATTTTAATGAAATTGTGTACGTTGAAAGATTAAAGCTCATAATTAAATAAATTGTTAAATGTTCAATCAAAATTGAGACCGCCTATGTATTTGTTAACGCAAATAATCGTGATTGTCAACAATACTGTAATAAGACGTTTGTCGCCTTGAAATTGCTGTTAATAATATATCTTTTATTTAATTCATCACCGAAAATATATTAAGAATAGCGGAATGCAAAATTATTATAAAAAAACCGCAATAAATTTACATATTTTTGTTGTTAAAAAGTAAAAATAAAAAAAAACTGTTCAAAAATCAAGCTTTATTAAAAATAAATATAACCACATGAAAAGTCATCCAATACAAATATGAATATCAATAGCTCAATCAGTAACAGGGAAGTGGACTTGCAAGATTCAACGCGGACGAACATACATACAATTGGTTCAAATAAAAGATTTTAATTAAAACCGGACTTCCGCACGTTCTACTCGCGCCGAAATAATATCGAGTTTTTATTGTTTGTAACTAACTCTGCACCGCATTTGTGTGGCGACTAGACGGAAGGCTGGGACTCCTACTTCTATTGCAACGTATAAAGAAAACTTTAAGTAAATTTTATTGAATTACAATAAACATTAGTAGTTGATAAGTTGTTGAGAGTTATGAAACTAGAACTATTTTATTACACCTTCTTTATTGAAATGGTACAGTGCGTAGCTGGTGGTCTGCGGACAGCCTACAGGACAACCTGGCGCTTCAAATGACTCCTCGTTTGTTATCTATATTTATAAAAGAAAGTGGTATTCGTTATATTATTTATAACGCAAGAACGGATGAACGGATGAATTGGCTGAAAATTGGTGGAGAGTTAGCTTAGAACCAGGAGACGGACTTTTTATCGCGGAAATTAATCTCATTCCTACAAGAAAATATAATTTTTTCGCAGGCGAAATCGCGGATACCCACTCGTTGTTTAATATTTAATTTAGCATTCCCTGCACAATATGCACTTTTCTTACGTGCCTTTAGTCATAGCTCCCATTTTTCCCTCGCCGTAGGTGAGTAGAGAGTTCCTTTTAAAGTGTGAAAGCATAAGGAGCGGTGGCAGCGTCGATACCACGCGCACAGCTCTAGCAGCTTGTTTACAAAGTGACAGTAATGCTTCAATGAGGTAATGATTCCCCCCGCGCCCCCCGCTGTCCCCTCCCGCGCGTCGCTCTCCGTGTTGTGCAACTCCTCGTTATGGCAACAAGCACCTTCTCGTTACACACTATTTTTAATATGCCACTTTCTTTGTATACATATACAACAAAATATCAAAGAACCAAAAGTAGTGTTTTTAAAAAGTTTTAAAACTAAATCATCATTTGAAATGAAACTGATTGTCGAAAAACGTTATAACTAACTTAGAGTTAAGATAATAGGTGCACAAGTTAAGTCACGACTAGTCACGAGCGTATTCCCATTGCAGTCAATGAAGTCAGAACACGGTCAGTAGCAGTGTCTGCAGTACCGGTAGAAACACCTTTAAAAAACTTTAAGACATATTAAAATATCGTAACATTTAATTAAGTTTTATTTTTTACAATATTATTTTGCTTTCGTTTCAAACAGCGCAAAGTTTACAAAGTTGTATACAAAATACTTACACTAAAATATGTATATGTTACGGCTAATACCCGAAGTGCGGCTACACCTAGTTTTAGCCGGTTAGAAACATCAATAGGTTAGGTTAGTTAGGTTACTTTTTTGATACCACCCAGAAAAAGGAGTCCCGCATAGCGGCACTCCGTCGACTCATCATTCAAAAACACTTCTAACCGGCTAAAACTAGGTGTAGCCGCACTTCGGGTATTAGCCGTAACATATATAAATACTCTGCGTGGACATCAGAGGGTAAGAAAATAGCCACAGAGCTCGGCCTGCACGTCAGTTGCCAGAAATCACATTGGTTTATCAAACAAAATAAAACAGTTAGGTATTTCGACTAAACAACGCATTTTTTAATGCAAATTTTCCCAAATTATATTATTCATCATTTAAACTAATTATTTAGAGATTTAGAAAGCTGCATCAAATCTTTAAATTATCCATTCTATTAAAAAAAACAAAATAGTTAATCTATGCTAATAAAATAACAAGTCCCGACTGATTCATCATCGTGGAGCGTAAACTTTTAAAGTTAGGGCCGCAAAAAGTGAATATGGTCATTTTATTGATATTACACCCACTAAGGAAGGAAATATGAAATTTTTACCTCAAAGGAGTTAAAATAGGGGTTGAAAATCACCCAATACGTGTTTCGTATGTATGCAAAGGTCAAACGAGCTCCACCATGCAAGGTATTTTTGTGTGCTTCATCTATTATAAGTTCCGTTAACCTAGAGTTAGATGGCAGAAGTATCGGATGCTTGCAGGCGATGGGTAAAGACGACATTGCAAGTCTCCCTCCAACACGCAATATGTTTTCACTATCAATAAAGGGGTTTAATTTCCGAATACAGCTTTTCTTACTAACGTACCCATTTTCTTTCAAATCACAAATATCATTTTGAAATGCAACCATCTGTTCTGATTCTATAAATAGCCTCCTTGCTTCTTTTAATTCATAGGTAGTTAAATAATTACATTGTTTATAATTAGCCTTATCGCGGCAAGCTTTAATGAAACGTAATACTCGACAGAGAATCCGTACGGCGCGCGCCAAAGTACAGTACAGTGTTTATATAATAATTCTATTAAGATGGAACATGAAACCTTTGTCGTTAAAACCTTTTTATCTGTTTTAATTTCAAGTTTAGGTATGTCAATATAGTCTGTATATTCTGTTTTAATGTCATCCTTCAGCCATGAAGGTCCTTCCCACCACAACGAGCAGGCAAGTAGTTGAGAAGGTGTCATGCCTCTCGTGGCGCAATCAGCTGCATTGTCCGCTGACTGAACATGTCGCCAATGCGAAGATGGTAGACTGTCAGTTATCTCTTTTACTCGATTTGCAACAAAACTTTTCCATCTAGAAGGATCGCCATTTATCCATCCAAGTACTATCATAGAATCGGTCCATGCAAATATTTTTGTTCTGTCATTTGATACTCGTAAAGTTTCTGTTACCTTTTTCAATAATTTTGTCAATAATAAGGCTCCGCAGAGTTCTAAACGCGGTAATGTAGTAGGTTTCTTCAATGGGGCTAGTTTTGTTTTGGCAGCTATCATGTTGATTACTATACGTCCTTGATTGTCTATGGTTTTGATGTATATAATTGCAGAGTATACCTTCTCAGAGGCATCACAAAATGCGTGTAATTCGAAACTTTGTTGTATGTTACCTATGTATCTCGGTATTATAAATTTGTCAATATTTTTTATGTCATTTCTCAAAGCTCCCCAATCTTGCAAAATATTATTAGATAACACGTCATCCCAGTCACAATTACCTTCCCACACTCGTTGAAATAAAAGTTTTGCTTTTACTGTCACAGGCGCCAACCAACCGAGAGGATCATATAGCATCGAAATTTCAGATAATAGGTTTTAGTTTAGTGAATTTCTCTAGAACCTTATTGAAATTAATATTGCTTCGAAACTGAAACGTGTCATTGTTAGGGTCCCATCTCAACCCTAGTGTTTTAGTAGAAGACGTGTCAGTAATTTTGAAATCGATTATCGATGGGTTCACTTGGTTGTCAGGAAGTCTTGTCAATTGCTGGCCCATTTTCTCAAGTTGATGCCAGCTCCTTTGCACATGTCAATTAATTGTGTTTGTGTTTCTTGAGCTTCTGTCAATGTATGGCAGCCAAATATGACGTCATCGACGTACAGGCTGTTTTGCAAAACGTTTGCAGCGAGCGGGTATTTGTCAGAGTCGTCAGATGCGAGTTGCTTCATGGTTCTCATTGCCAGGAATGGCGCTGCTTTCATTCCATATGTCACTGTTGTCAATTGGTATTCTGTCAGTGGATCTTGAGCTGAATCTCTCCAGACTATTTTTTGCAATTGTTGATGGTTTTCAACCACAAGGATAGAACGATAATGTTTTTCACAATCTGCAGTACATACAAATTCAAAATTCCTCCATTTTAATATTAATGTCATTATATCTTGTTGTAATTTAGGGCCGCATTCCATTAAATCATTGAGACTGTATCCAGATTGGGTTTTGGCAGAGCCATTGAAAACGACTCGAAGTTTTGTAGTAGTAGAGTCTTCTTTTAGTACAGGATGATGAGGTAAGAAGCAACTAGGCTCCTTTGAAGTAGTGGATTTTGTCATATGACCCATGTCAATGTATTCGTGGATGAATTTCTTGTAGTTTTCATATAGTTGCGGATCCCTAGAAAATCGTTTTTCAAGTTGTTTAAATTGTGCCACGGCCTTTGATTTTGATTCTCCAAGCTTTTCCTCAAAATGTTCTTTCATCGGCATACAAACTTCGTATCTTCCATCTGGCAGTCTGCGCGTTGTGTCAATGTACAGGTTTTCACAATAACTGTTTTGCTCTGTCAAGGTGTCGGTTGCTGGAATGTCTTCTAACTCCCAATATTGTGAAATGTCATTTAAGTTATTTATAACTACATGGCAATTAAAAGATGGAACTGATCCTGATAGAAACCACCCCAGTTTGGTTTGCTGGGCGATTGGTTGTTGTGGAGTTCCTTTCAAGAGTCCATCCATGATAATTTCTGAGTAGACCTTGGCGTCAAGTAAAATGTCAATCGGTTTCGATAGGTAGTATTCGGGATCAGCTAATTGAATGTTGCATAAGTGTTTGTAGCTTTTTTTGTCAAATGAATTGTTAGGTAAGTTATTAATAAGTTTAGGCATAATTAACGCATCTGTAGTGAAACTGTAATCATTATGTATAGAGCTGCAATGTAATGAAATTTTTCCTTTGCATTTCGACGCTGTAATTCCTACGCCAGAGACTGTTCCGCTGAAACGTTGTCGTGGTAAGTTTAACAGCTGAGCTGCATTTTCAGTGATCATCGTGGTTTGAGAACCCTGGTCCAGTAAAGCATGAAGTTTCACATAAGTACCATCAATTCTTTTTACACGTAATTGAACAGTTGTTTACAAAATTTCGTCATTGTTATTTGCAACGTGATTAGTTTTTCTCATATTAAGACTTTGCTGGAAACCGGCACTGGTAGGTTTTTGCATTGCATTTATGTTATTTGATTCTGCTTTTGAAGTAAACGGAAATGCGGCATGCAACAGAGTATTATGGGCCTTATTGCACTCTTTACATCGTTTCGTTGATTTGCAATAATTTCTTTCGTGGAAATAAAGACAATTTACGCAAATATTATATTTTGATACCAAGTTTATTCGTGATTCAGGGTTGAGACTTTCAAACTTCTTGCATTGAAATAAAGCATGATTTTGGTTGCAGAGAATACATGTGTTGTTGTCAAAATGAGCGTGAAAAGTTGCATTAAATAAAGGTTTGTTAAAATATGGCTTATTGTCAGGCATTCGGTACTTTATCATGGATTTATTAGGCATATTTAAAGTTTTGATGGGATGATCAAATTTTTCGCGTTTTGTTATAGGTTCTAGGGCTAAGAACTTTCCCCCTAAAAATGTCATGAATTCTTCGAGACTGGCTAAGTCGCGAGGATTTTTTCTGGCCTCTTTATAGTCGCTGTAGGTTTGCATGTCAAGTTTCTTGCAGAGTAGATGTACTAATATTGGATCCCAGGTATTTGTGTCAATTCCAAGATTATGAATTGCATAAATGCATTCTGAGCTGACGTCATGCAATCTTTTTAATTCATATGCAATTTGTTTCTGAATATTGGGTTGATTTAAGAAAACTTCGATTTGTCTTGTAAATAACAACTGAGTTTTGTCAAAGCGATGGTTAATGATTTGCCAGGCAGTGTCATAGTTTTCGGCAGATACTTGTAGATGCTGAATTAATCTCTCGGCTTCACCGCGTAATTTTCCTTTTAAGTGCTGCATTTTCTGAGTTTTAGAGATCAAGGGATTGTTATGGATTGCCTCCTTAAATAAGTCGGCAAAGGTAGGCCACTGAGTGTAGTTTCCGCTGAATGATGGAATTTCAATTTGCGGGGTGGCATGAGATAAATGTGCAGCGGATGATAATTTCTTATTTAGTGTCTTTTTGATATTTTTAAACCTTAACTCATGACGATTAAATTCTTGTTCATAGGAATTGTCAGCTCCTTCCAGTAAGTTGTCAATTTGCCAGTGCAGATCATCTATTTTGTTCCAACGGCATTGCAGATTACGTAGCTCATCCTCAATCTCCCATTTGTCATTGATGTCATCAGCTATTCCGTTTACAATCCTCAGGAATGCTCGAAAGTTGGTTCTCTGTTGATTTATCAAGGTCAGTATCTCCAAACTCAATTGAGTGCATTTGTGAGATTTGGTTTGTTCACTAGATGCCATCATCTTCTTGGTAATGTTGTGAAAATCCTTATAGTTGTCATAAATTTTCACAGAAAAGTAGGCATGGTTCCTGTCATCTCCTTCCATCAGTTTGTTGTGGTTCAGCTCGAACTCCGACCACAAGTTATCAAGCGTTTCTAATTTTCTTTCTAAATAGTCCGGTGATGCCTTGCGGCTAGAAGAGTCCTTTTTAAAATTCACATTAAGCTTGTTCATCGCCTCTGTAAGTTCTACCTGTCTTTGAAGCAGAGTCTCCATAATGCAGTTTAAATGACACAAATTAAAGTAAAAATGGTCAGACCTTACTTGAAATTCCCGTTGAGGATGATCGGATGTCAATACTTAGCTGTTACTAAGTAGGTAAATGCAATGTCTATGATTATGTCAATATAGTTTATGCACAGCCGTACACAATAACTAAACACAAGGTTATGTCAAAATAGATAACCACAGTTAAAATGCACAATGTCACTGCAATCCTTTGCACTGCAATCCAAAGGTATAACCGGTGTCAAACGAAACCTCACACGCGAGTCAAAAATGTCCCGAACGCGAAAGTCCCGTGGCTCGAAGGACCATGTAAGGGCTAGCTGTGGTAATTCTATAAACTGTCAGGACGCCTAAAATATGTCAATGAAATACACGAGTAATCGCAACGGCGTTTATTGCAACACTAAAATGCAGTTACAGTAAATTGATGACTATGCACAAAATGTCACCGCGTGGCGATACCGCGGCGCGCACAAATTCTTAAAGAAATAGGAAATATTAATAATAAAATGTATGTTGCTCATACAGTATGGAAGGCCGTCTTTTTTAAGTTAGAATCAAAAATACTTTATTTTTATGATATTTTTTTTAAATTAGTAGATACGTGTTTAAGCGTTTCTGGATATTCTTCAGCTGAGGAGTAAAATCAAACAGTTAAACATTTTGTATAGGGTAGTGTGGAAGTCCACCATCTTTTAAGTTACAAGACCCAAACTTATCTTTACTCATATTTATACAGTTTTTAATTTAGGGAATCAGCCTCGTTCCCACTGGAAAATCCATTTAGCTGCGAGTAAAACCACCAGCAGGCACAAAGCTAATTACATTCATGTATGGATTAATTAGACATTCTCGGAAACCCTTTACCATCGTATTTACGGATCTTATTTGTAAACTGCAAACATAAAGAAATAATTAAAAACATCATCAATGCCACGTTTCGACATGCGACGCCCTCCACTGACTTGGCATTATTTATAACGTGGGACAGTATCAACCACGTTTAGATTCGGTCTGGTTTAATACTGACTGTGTGTAAGTGGTAATTAGGTGTTTTAGTTATTAATGTGAGTGTCAGAAGTAAATGATTGGTATGGTCGGTGACGTCACTGGCGCGGGCTGCATTATTGACGAGCGAAGAATCTCGGGGCCGGACCCTGTCATTACCTCCTTCACTATTTGATAAGCGACACCATGTAATTAAAAACTTCTTTACGATAGAAGTTGGGTTTGGTTTTGCTTGAATCTGAAACAAATAAAATAATTTAGTTTTTTAATTTTTTTAGTTTTTTAAAGTTAAGAAATCAATGGAGTTTAGAAATTCTTGATACGAAAATATTTCTTATTTGTTAATAATTCTAATTACGTACAAACGTAACATTGTGTTGGGTTGGAAGTGGATTCAAGTTTCAAGCTAGTATAAAAGGCATTACAACATGATTAAGTCATTTAGTATCCTGACTCTATAACGAAATAATACTTGAACAGATAATATTATCAATTTGTTTTAAATAAGACAAGGTACGTTTTATTAAAACTATTATTTATAAACCGGTTGAGGTTCTTAGGTATTTTTTTAACAAAACTGTTAATTTTTACATAACATATGGTTGAAATTTAATACAGATATTATATTATGTAGAAATATGATTTGAATAGAAATGAATTTGCGACTCAGTGATAGTCACTAACTAGATAAATCCAATAGAGTCTTCTTATTCCAAAATTAGGGCAATGATTTCCAATTTTCCGTTTAACATTAAAATGATAAAAAAAACGATATTATTAGTTACAAAGGTAACATATATTTATTTTGCGTATTAAAGTATCATACATGGAAAGATTTGGAGTGATATATGGTTTAATTTTATAATTTAACAATAGTTTAAGAAATTGAATTGTTTTTGAAATGTAAAAAATATATACTATTTTAAATATCACTGAAAAGTTTTTAAGAGATTTTCAAAGTGCAAGCATGTTTAATTTAGATCAGTATTAAATTGCTAGTTCGTTTTGTACAAAAATCGGCAATCCATAGAGGCTCATTAATTATTACAAGTAAATGCCTGAAATATAAAAAACGTAGAGACATAGTGAGCCTATCTATTGAGCAAACTATAGAAATAGCCTGTATAGAACTGACACACTGTAAAGATGTTTGTATTTATAGACCACCTAGGTCAAATTACGATTGTTTTAAGTTAGTTTTAGAAGAAGTTTACTTTAAATTTGACCGCCTTGTGACCTTACGTTTTAATCTTATGTTGGTGTAGTTTTATGCATTGATTTTATATATTTGCTGTTTGACAAAGGAGGGCTGAGAGTTTTTTTCCACCGGCTTTTTTCTCTCGGCCTACGGATTGATAAGCGGATGATACATCATCATTACATAGTATAAATCCAAGACGCTAATTCTGTCTTTTTGTATGTTTGGCTGCTAACTCCTCCTAAACCAGTGGAGGGTTTTTATTGCGGTTTTCACCGTCCTTTAGGTAATTTTTTCATTTAAATTTGTAAATAAAGAACATTCGAAAAAGTTTTTTAAGTTAACTAAAATTCAATGTTTCGGGAACAAGTCGCCCAAAATACACCATTGCGAAGCGTGGGCGGGTCGCTAGTATATATGTTACGGCTAATACCCGAAGTACGGCTACACCTAGTTTTAGCCGGTAAGAAGTGTTTTTAATATGGAAAACTGTAAAAAAATATATATACCTATGTATATAAAAACTGGCTGCAATCATGAGTCGACGGACTCCTTTTTCTGGGTGGTATCAAAAAAGTAACCTAAATAACCTAACCTATTGATGTTCTAACCGGCTAAAACTAGGTGTAGCCGCACTTCGGGTATTAGCCGTAACATATATATGTATATTAACTTTCATCTAATGTAATGAAATTACTTAATTGGGATTTTTATTTTCATAATGAAGTTTAAACCCCTTATGTTATTGTTAAATAAATAAGTTATCATTTTATAAAATATAATAATTATTTTGCAAGCTTTAATTATTTTGGTTATACGTTGTGAGGGTAGAGAGCACAGTGTGTGTTGTTGTAGATGTCGTCGGCGGCGGCGTGCGTGGCGCCGCACCTGCGCTGCCTGCGCGCCGCGGGCTTCTGTCGCGCGCCGCGGCGGCTGCACGGAGCGTACCGCGCCGCCGTGCTCGCCGTCACCGGCACCTACCTGCTGCAGGAGTGCGTCTACGCCTACCAGGTCCGCCGAGCGCCGTGCTTGTGTTATTTCTAAACCAAACTTCAAACCAAAATGTTGACCTCCTCAGAACCGCAGTGACATGGAGGAGTTGGCCCGGGTCATGTTCCTGCTGCTCTGCCACGTCACCTCGCTGGCGAAGCAGGTAGTGTTTGCGGGCAATGCGAGCCGCGTGGAGGCGCTGGTGGCGTCGCTGGCGCGCGCGGGCGCGGACGGCGCGGACGGCGCGGGGGTCGCGGGGGGCGCGGCGGGCGCGGCGCGGGCGGCGGCGGCGGCGCTGGGGGCGCGCACGCGGCGCCGCGCCGCGCGGCTGCAGGCCTGGTTCGCGGGCGCGGCCATGCTGACGTGCACGCTGTGGCTGGTGTTCCCGCTGGCCGCGCGCCTGCAGCAGCACCGCGTCACCTTCCCCTTCTGGCTGCCCGGCGATGCGTACGCGCCGCCGCGCTTCGCCGCCGCCCTCTTCTACCAGTTCTACGTGACGAGCCTCGTTGGAATCGCTAATACCACAATGGACGCCTTCATAGCGACGGTGCTTTACCAATGCCAAACACAACTACATATACTTAGGTACAATCAAATAATTATATTAACTGATTTTTAACCTGCAAACAGCCAAGTCAGTCCTTAAGCTTGCATTATAAATGCTAATTTATTAATTTTGAAGTTGTAAATACTGGAAGAGCATTGGACGGGTTTTCCAAAGGTCCTGGGTTCGAGTCCCAGTCGCGTAATGCTCGGAGGCCCGCGTTCCTTTTTCCAGTATTTAGAACTTCAAAACAAAATATATTTTTATATTTGACAGATTAAACTTCAAAAGTGTAGTAGAACGAGCAGAAGAAATTCAAAGCCAAACAAAAGAAGATCTAGAAGATGTTGCTTTGAGATTATTTAAGGACTGTGTCAATCACTATCATAGAATTATTGAGTAAGTTTTGTTTATTTTGTTTATTGACTCAAAATAGTAATATTATGATACAAGTGTGCAAAGTTGGCTGATTTACGCCCTCTATGAACATGTTGCTCACGAGTACCATACGCACTTTTTCAACACACTTGCGAGGAAATACAATTATATTTTGCATAAAAAGTTACCTTAACAGCAACAAATGCAATGTAAACAAAATTCGTGAAATGACACTCAACTTTTTTTTTGCTCGCGCTAACCAGCCGCCATATAGCCTATTTCAAAATATACTTTTTGAGATAAAATACAACTATTTTTTAACAAATTACTGTTTATTGTCAATAATTTGATTAATAATAATTTTTTTTTTCTAATATGGACACATTTATTTATTCTAAAAATGGATATTCAGGGGCATAAAACCTCTTTATTGTTACAAAAAAGACTGTATATTCCGACCAAATTGAAAAACCCTTAACTTTTTAGGGATGGTTATATTATGCACTGAGTGTGTAATATTATTGCACACAAGTGTGTTTTAGGTCGGTTTATGGCCCTCAAAACGGTGTTTAAAGGCTCACTTTCTGAGCAAGTGTGTTGAAAAACTATATATGACTTGTTTTAACTTCAATATTACAGTGATTTCCTAAGCGCAGGTAATTGATTTGTTCTTCGTTCTGCAGAACAGCAAATTTGCTGCAGGAAATATTTGGATTGGCAATACTTATTAATTTTGGAATCGGAGGATGGATTCTTTGTATGGCAGTGTATAAACTAGTCAGTGTATGTATGAAAATGTTTCTACGACAACCTTACATCTGGGTATTATTTTATTAATATTGTTTAGGTCAACTTTATTGTATTTGATAAATATGATTACACTTTATTCCTTTATAGTTTTATATGTTCAGTGTAATTGTAACTATGTATTGGTATCTTATTTTGTGACGCACTAATGGTTTTTCTATTCAGATAAGCATGCTGAGTATAGAATTCTTGTCCATGCTTATGTTCATCTGCTGCATTCTGTTTGAGTTGTTCTTGTACTGCTACTACGGCAACGAGGTCACGGTAGAGGTAAGAACGGGAGCAGTAGCACGATCACGAATTACTGACAGAAAGCCACGATATAGTATCGAGTGCACCGTAATAAAAATGGAAAACACCTTTTATTTAACCTTAAGAACTAAGTTACTGACATAAAAAGAACCTATACCTGAGTAATTTTGCGTCCCGCGGCGCTACACGCATTTGTGACAACTTCGGCAGAGGTGTTGTCTATTGTTTTCAGTGAAACATACAATATGCTTGTGTGTTGCAGAGCGCGCGGCTGGCGGAGGGCGTGGCGGCGAGCGCGTGGCGCGGCGGCCGGCGCCGGCGCCTGGCGCGCGCCGTGCTGCTCACGCTGCTGCGCGCGGGCCGCCCGCTGCGCCCCGCCGCCACGCGCCTCGTGCCGCTCACGCTACACACCTTCCTCAAAGTACGCCTTCTTTGTAAACCAATTGTTTATTTTAATTATTATTAGAATCGTGAATTTTTTTTTCATTCTTTCGTTCTTTTTTAGATCTTGAAATCATCCTACACGTTTTATGCAGTGCTACGCCAAACCAAGGATACCTAAAAATCAATAAACAAATTATTGAAGTAACATCTTTTATTCCAATTTATGGCCTATAAAATTCTGTATAAAATTAATGTCCTACATTGCAATTTGCAATGTAATATTTATTCTTCGGCACAAAAGATGCGCACGTAGAGTGGTTACCTATCTTTATCCCGAATTGTAGTATTCAGAGGTAGGCTCGCTTCGCTCGCTCGGCTTGCGCACTGTATGGTCACCATTTAACCTCACACTCCTCCTCGCTTCGCTCGTCGTCGTACCTATTATTTTAACATATGAACAAACAGCGCATACCCAAAATTGAAATTATAATATGCCAAATAAAATCAGCTTTTCCTATAGTTATGCCAAACCCAATCAAGATAATGTATTTTAGGACTGATGATGAGGATGTTATGCCAATTGAAATTAGGAATTTTATACATTATTTTTAAGAATAATATGTCTATAGACTGTTTTGCCATATAAAAGTTATGCAAAGGATAAATTATGCGACATAACGAACGATTTAAGGACAATCGACGTTATGCGAAAGGAGCGGCTCCCATTGCAATACTTAAGCTGAAACACGATTGTATGGGAACTAAATATAAATATTATAAAAATTTGGTATTATCTTATTTGGAAAATAATACGAAGGGAAATAAAAAAAAAGTATTCTGAGAATCTGGTATAACTACATATATCTGGATTATGAGAATATGGGAAACAAAATTTTTTTTTAGAAAATTTGCTTTTATTTTATCTGGAAATTGATTCATCTGGGAAAAAAAAGGAATTTAAAAAAAATGACATTAATTTAATCTGTCTTTTAAAAGTTCTACCAAGCGTTTTCGGGGTTTTAAGATTCGGGTAACTGAAATTCGAGTTTTTAACTGGTTACCACATAGAGTAGGTAAGTATACCCACAAGTATAACGTGATGATTTGATATAAAAACCTCACGTCTTACGACGGCTGATATTTAGTTTAGTTTCAAGAAGGTTTTAATAGGATTGAAGTCAATCGAAGCGTTAGAGTCTAATGCTAATTGCAAACAAAGAAACATATTTTGAGTTTCTTCAATTTGAAAGATTTTGAAATGACTTCACACCCCTGATTTGATTTTCGGCTGAGTAATTTGTTATAAGAAACTGACGTCTTAAGATGGCTGATCTTAAATTTGATTTCAAGTAGAAATTATCAGAATTTGTGACCATCGAGTCATTAGAGTCTAATGTTAATTGAAAACTAAAAAAACATATTTTTAGTGTCTTCAACTTGAAAGATTTCAACCTGACCTTATACCCCCGATTTGCAGTTGATTTGCGGCTGATTAAGAGCACTGCCACACAGGCGTTGCCGCTCTGACGACTGAGTAATAAAGCACCGTTTTTTTACTTATAAATTTAAACCTAAGCCACACGTGCGTCAAAACAGCGCGCGGCAACGGAACGCACGTGAAGCGGACGACGGAGCGGCAACGCACCTGCAACGCCCGTGTGGCACCTCTCTAATTTCCTCTTGAAAAAATTTTTTAATTATCCAATCCAGTGAAAGTAACTGGCATCGATATACCTGTTTATACCTGACAACCCAGTAGTTCGCCCAGGTAAATAGTAGACAACCCAACGGCTGCACATTCTATACGTTTTATACTTTCAGTCAGGACAAAAAAAAATTATTATCCTGATGTTGCAACATTTAATTAAAAATCAGTTTTTGAAAAATAATTAAAAATAGTCTGTACAGGATTTTTTTAGCAAACCCATTTTTAATATGTTTTCTAATATACTAAATTCATGATAAAATATGTTTCGTTCTATTATCACCCCGGTGAAGGTCGATTTAGGTTCGGATCTTAGACTAATAGGCGTTCCTATACTGGTTTTGTTTTTAAGGTAGGAAAATCTGTAGTCTCATGGGAAAGCAGGAAACAGCGTACTGTTGCCTTTTCTAGTACTGAAGCCGAATATATGTCTCTCTCTGTAAAGAAGCTTTATTTCTTTGTAAATTTTTGAAAGAACTGTTTAACTATAATTTTAATGTTGTTATTTTTAATGATAATCAGTCTGCATTAAAATTGTGTAAGAATTCTATTTTTCATGCTAGAACTAAACATATAGACATAAGGCACCATTTTATACGTGAACATGTTTCTAGTGGTACAATTATTGTAAATTATTTAAATACAAAAGAAATGTTAGATGTACTGACTAAACCTTTGTCTAAAGATAGTCATAATCAGTTTATAGAGTAAGATCCCAGGGCCGTAAGACACACCTTATTTTCTGAAGAATAGATTTTTCGATTCTAAGTAGTCTTTTCATGTACTTTTAATACCTGCACGTTTGTGGGACTTGCCCGGTGACACCTCCGCAGGTACCAGGTGAGAAAGGTAACTAAAAATCACAGTTACTTAACTTAAATTTTTATGACTGATTTTGATATATATTTTGTAGAGTAATACTCTGAAGTCATATCAGAGAAGTCAGACGCTTTCCATGGGCCAAAACTTTTGTCAGACGCTTCAAAGCTCTATCAAAAAAAAATTAACTTAATTTATTTTTAAATGTCTGACTTTTATATATATTATTCAGATAACTATTACAA
Source organism: Emmelina monodactyla (assembly GCA_916618145.1). Lineage (NCBI taxonomy): Eukaryota > Metazoa > Arthropoda > Insecta > Lepidoptera > Pterophoridae > Emmelina > Emmelina monodactyla. The sequence continues at coordinate 87,351 of OU745303.1, read as the reverse complement.
AGTTATATTTAATCAGTCAGACAATTTGTAATGACCAAAAACCCCCTAAACACAAAAACTACTCAGCCACGATTATGAGCGCGATAGCAATATACATGCGTTTCAGAGTGAGTGAGACATCCATGGTAACTCGGTTCCCCTTCTTAAATTCACAATCTGTTTCAGCTACTGTATGTGTATGTGTAGGTATGTACCAGGTACACACGTTGTATAGTATACAGTATAGTCCCATCTTCGGATTTAAGAGACCACATGTTTTTACCAGTTATATCGTGTGATTTGTGAGTGATAATAAGTTATTTTCAATTGAAAAATGGATGAATCCTTGGGCCCGTCATTAAAGTGTATATTTTGTAAACAATCTCATGATAAAATAATATTATTTTCAAATGAGACATTTAAAAAGTGCTCCAGTATCTTAAAACAGCAAAAATACATAACCTCAAATTCAAAGATGTAGTTCTACCGGATGATTTATACAACAGTGGGTACCATCGCGAGTGTTATAAATCTTTTACTGTTTTACCGAGATAATATTATACTCCAATTTCCGAAAAACAAAAAATGGTCAAAAAAGTAATTCATCGGGTACTGTAAGCAATAATTCTGTAGTATCGACATCAACCTCGTCAAGTATTGATAGCACTAATAATACATGTACAGCTTCTACTTCAAATCAACTACCTGATTTTCTGGCTCCAGATTCTGCTATAGCATCAAACTCAAGTTCAGCTAGTACTGTACCTGAAATACCTGAGCCAACTGTTGAATTAGAATCAGTTGATCCGGTCATTAATGTTTCATTTTGTAAGTGCTGATGAAAATCATACATGTATCTATTGTGACCAAAAGAATAAAAAACATAAACTCAAGACTGCCGTTGCATGCTTGTGATAAAAATGAATTTTTAAAAAAATATACGAAGAAGATGAAGATTTTGCGGAATTCATTATGTAGAGTCGTTTACAGATGAAAACCTGCAACAAGAAAATAACATTACTATCACTCACAAATCACACGATATAACTGGTAAAAACATGTGGTCTCTTAAATCCGAAGATGGGACTATACTGTATACTATACAACGTGTGCACCTGGTACATACACATACACATACAGTAGCTGAAACAGATTGTGAATTTAAGAAGGGGAACCGAGTTACCATGGATGTCTCACTCGCTCTGAAACGCATGTATATTGCTATCGCGCTCATAATCGTGGCTGAGTAGTTTTTGTGTTTAGGGGGTTTTTGGTCATTACAAATTGTCTGACTGATTAAATATAACTTTGTAATAGTTATCTGAATAATATATATAAAAGTCAGACATTTAAAAATAAATTAAGTTATTTTTTTTTTTGATAGAGCTTTGAAGCGTCTGACAAAAGTTTTGGCCCATGGAAAGCGTCTGACTTCTCTGATATGACTTCAGAGTATTACTCTACAAAATATATATCAAAATCAGTCATAAAAATTTAAGTTAAGTAACTGTGATTTTTAGTTACCTTTCTCACCTGGTACCTGCGGAGGTGTCACCGGGCAAGTCCCACAAACGTGCAGGTATTAAAAGTACATGAAAAGACTACTTAGAATCGAAAAATCTATTCTTCAGAAAATAAGTTGTGTCTTACGGCCCTGGGATCTTGGACTATTACAAGTCAGTTATGTTTGGTATAAGTTTACTTTTAATACATACAGTATATTTGGTATGTTGTGTTAAACATGTTTATAAGAGTAGAAATGAAAGAATATTTTATTATAAAAGTAAATGATTTAATTCATAGGGATAATAATAGTGGTAGATATGTAACATTGTGTAACTGACATTGTTAATTTATGTCTTGCTATTTTGTTAGTTTCTAATGTTTGAATGTTTTGGTTTAAGGGCCAGTGTTGAATATGTAAACGCAACTCATTCTGTCAATGTCAGTTATGAACGTCACTGTAATGTCATGAAGTTAACACATCACTTTTTGATTCTTTCTGATTTCCGCCACCATTGCGATTTGTAGACTTTGTAGTGCTTACCAATTTGTGCCAATAAATCCCTGTTCATCTTCCATATTTCTTTCTTTTATGCACATAATCCTTCAATTCTATTCGATTCTATTCGATTCAATTCGATTCTATTCGATTCTATTCGATTCTATTCGATTCTATTCGATTCTATTCGATTCTATTCGATTCTATTCGATTCTATTCGATTCTATTCGATTCTATTCGATTCTATTCGATTCTATTCGATTCTATTCGATTCTATTCGATTCTATTCGATTCTATTCGATTCTATTCGATTCTATTCGATTCTATTCGATTCTATTCGATTCTATTCGGTTCGATTCGATTCGATTCGATTCGATTCGATTCGATTTGATTCGATTCGATAGCAGGTGGAACAACATGAAGTTTTGTGTCAGGCAAGTTATACTTTTCCAACACTGCTAGGTTTTCACTAAAGGTTCTTCTCCTTCTTATCGTGTCGAAAGGTTCTAGACAAGCGTTCCAACTCAGAACCAGACCTTGCCCTAATGTTATCACAATTTACTAGTTTTTCATAGTGATGGAAGGCTAGCTGACGCTTCTTATCAAAGTACTTAGACAGGGTTGTGTTAGCATCCAAATAGCTCTCATCTGACAAAGGAAAGTATTTGATCAAGTCATAAGCAACACCTTGGACACTTGAATAAATAGTGCAATCTCTCGACATTAGAAATTCCTCTCTTGTGAATCAGAGAGTCAAAAAGTTGCTTATCTCTAAAGTGCCAACGAAAGGCTTAATATTAATCCTAGGCAGCTTTGCCGTTACTGAATCTGAACTACAACTAACAGGTTTTGCGACGGTTAAAACTTGCTCTCGAACCAACTTAACTAGCTTAAGGAAAACGTTTTTCAAAGGTCATAGTGACCCGGCACTTTACACGCTGCTCTTCTTTGACGAGAGTAGCTAATAATTTTCGTTGAGTACTATGAAAATCAGTGGCTAACTCCTTCAATTCTTCCACCGATGGCAGATCTGAAGGATCAACTAGTTCTAACCGCATTAACGCGTAATCGCGGTCAATTCGATTGTGATCACCTGAAACCATCATTGTATCATCTTTTTCCATAATTGCAATGCTTAATTCAAATTAAAAACGACGAAAAACAACAACGAAAAATTGTTCGTTCAAAAGTAAACAAACAACCACAATGACAGATAAAGGATGACACAACGACAACGACAGCGACAGTGACAGATGTTAGAACGAACGGTCCGAATGATTGAACGACAAATTGTACGACAGATGATTGAAACAGGGAGCGAAAACCGGTTAAAATAGGCCTACCTTCTATTTCGGTATGACGTCATACCGTTTTATTTCAGTATTTTAATTTTTAAATACACTTAAATAACCTTTAAAAGAGGTATGACGTCATACCTTTTCATTTTGGTACCGTATTTTTAAGAATATAATAAAAAACCTTTACCATAATATTTCGGTATACTTCTAATATTATGGTATAACCTTTACATAAATAAAGGTATCACTTTATTTCAAGAATGTTTGAATCTGCTGTCAGAAAATCGACTTTATTTGTAGCGAGCGAGCGTGTTACGATACCTAAAAAATCATATGGGTTAAACCTCTAATATTGTTCTACCAGTATGAATTTTAAAGGTATAATTATGCCATACCTTTATAAGATAGCGGTATCGATTCTGAAACCCTTAAAACAACCGGTAGAGTTTTGGTTCAAGGATTGCGTAACCGGTATAAAATTAAGGTACCGCTTTTTTATACAGGTTGAAATACCGGTAAACTTTAACCGTTTTCAGTCCTTGGATTGAAACGACCACTACAATGACTGTTTCAAATCAACTGCGGGAAATTTGAATCTTGAAGAGATTTAAAATTACCTCCAATAAAATTATAATTTAAACAAAGGACAAAACAATTTCTATACAACAATTACGAAAAAATACGATAAGCTATACTAAAATTAAGTCGCGAGACACTAAGATCCGCTCAAATAACCAAAAATGTGGTCGCGAGACACTAAGATCCGCTCGAAGGACCAAAAATGTGGGCGATAAGTAGTAGACTGTATCTTAAATTATAAAAACTAACTAAAAGATAGCGAAACGATAGAATATATATGCTGTGTGGCCAAATAAAGTTACTGCTTGGATAGAAGGACTCATCTGAATGTGGGTGAAGATGTGTATGCACCTCTCCAAGTACAAATAACTTCGGATTGATTTCGGCTGATCTAGACTTACCTTGATCGCTCCTACAATACCTGACTGGTTTGGTGTAAACCGAACTGCCGACTCGGAATCCAGGATCTCCACTTCACAGTATTTACCTACACACACAAACATATACTAATTAGCTACTACTAATAACTACGAAAAAGCGATAAATATACGAAAATGATAAGTTGCTACACAGAGCGGGTGAATTTTCAAACTCAATGTTGCCAGAAGGGCAACCGAAAAATCTACAAAATTATTTGGCAAGTGTTGCCAGTTTAATTAAACGTGAGCTATTTAGAGCGAACAACAACAATTTTGTTTAAACGCCAAATTAGGTATTTTTAAAGAGGAAAAAAAAGAAAGTAACAATAAAAATTCTAAATGAGTAAAAAATTAAAAAAAAAAACAATCGTGAGTGAGCAAATGGCAACTAGGCTTGTATCCACTAACAAAAAATCGGGTTTATTGTGGTATCTATAGTTTCGTTATTATTAATAGATGTGAATAAAGTTTATTATTTACTATAAAATATAAAGATTAATGTTATTTTTAAGGAATTTATTACTGAAAAAAATATATTTAATCATGTGACAGTGAACACCAATCAGAAAGCGTTACGTACGTCACAGAGTGCGTCCGCCATTTTTGTTGTTGACGTTTTAGTAGTAAACACAGTAGTGATTGAAGAATTTATTCCAATTTTTTTGCATTTTGTCATAATGGATAACCAGTTTTGCCGACTATTTCAACAGTTTAATATAATTAGCAATGCAGTCTGGGTTTAGCAAAGCAAATTCTACGAATTTACCAAGAATTGACGCTGTTAAGCTCGAAACATTTTTCGCAAGTAACAGTGATTTTTGCTCTTCGGAATTTCGCAATGTTAAAACTTCAATGTAAGTAAAAACAAGTGTGAAATATTATTTAGTAAGTTAATTCAGCTTTCTTTTAAAAAAGAGTTTAAATGTCTGGCATGACGACTTAGATTTTGACTTCGTTTTAGGTTAGATATTTTGTGATGTTTACAATAGCTAATAGTTACATCTGCTTTCAGGTCTTCTCGTGCTTCATACGGAGACGACGCCATAAGCTACGTGCAGCTCAAGCGTGACGCCAAATTATGTATAGTGAAGTGCAAAATGTGTCCAGAACACAAAGTGCATGCTAAACTATATAGATGCACCTTAATTAATTGTGGACGAAGAGGATGATGTGATTGTTTCCGTAGAATGTGACGACTGTGTTGCTTCAAGAAGTGGATGCAAACACGCAATCGCTTTTTTATTTTGGGTTCACAGTCGTAGCGAGGAACCACCGTGCACATCAACTGAGTGCTACTGGAAAAGATCCAAGTTGTCAAGAGTTGGCAGTTCTTTAAAGTCTATTACGGCCAAAGAATTGTCAAAAGGCAGTCCCTTATTGCCAGCAAATAATTCTGTAATCCTAAAATTCTTAGAAGAAGGACAGAAAAGAAAAGTGCAAAACTGCGAGCTTTTAAAATATCAACCTTCATATTCTCCAAGTAAAACAGAGATACTCTTAATACACCTTCTTGTGTTAAAATTTAAAGAGAAGTTTGTTGATACATTTTTGAGTAAAGTCACTATAACAACAGCTTTAATTGAGAAAGTTAAAGAAGAGACAAGTGACCAAGTGAAAAGCAATCTTTGGTTTGAATATCTCAAATAACTGCATCAAGAGCTTTTGAAGTTAGTCAATGCAAGGTAACTGAGGCACACTAGTATCCCTAATACTAGGAGGCAAAATTCCTGAGACCAAGCATATGAAACGTAGCCGTGTGCTAGAAGATGAAGTGAGAATACTAGGAAAAATGCTGGGGGAAAAAATTAAAAAGTGTGGTCTGGTATTGAGTACTAAATACCCAATGATAGCTGGTTCTCCAGATGGAATTTGTGAAGATTGCATCATCGAAATTAAATGTCCTATAAGTTCAAAAACTAATAAAAACTATATTAAGAATGGCTGGGCTACAAAAAAATATAATGCCCAAATACAACTACAAATGTATCTGACGGGGGAAAAAATTGGTTATTTTTGTGTAGCTGACCCTGATTTGTAACAAATACAAAAGTAGAAATTATAAGTGTGCCATTCAATCAAGAATATGTGGAAAATTTGATCACTGAGAAATTAGTACCATTCTGGAAAAATAATATGTATCCATTATTATATAAGAGTGTAATATAAGATTGTATAAATGTATTTATTCGGAGGTCAGTAATGTTTTTAAAATTAATAAAACGATTTTTAAGAATTTGTTTCTTTTATTGTGTTAAAGAGTCTTGCAATATAACTTAACCACATGCTATGATTGTTATATCGTCAAGTATTTTAACAAAGTTTAAATTTATACATGCATGTGGTTTAAGCATACAACATTCTCGTAAGCGACGAATTACACGTTCTATATGGATCCGTAAGCTGGCTATTTGTTTAGTAAACCTGGCTTCATTTTTACACATTTTCACTCCACTGTTAACACTTGGAGGTCTCACCAGAGTAACTCCTGCCTTACACAAATATTGTTCCACGTGTTTAAACCCTCTATCTGCCAAAACCTCAAAACACGCATACTAGGCTTTAATGTCCCTAAAAAAAAAGTTCTGCCCCCAAATCCAGGTAATAATAATAATAAATAAATAAATACTCTTTATTGCAAAAGTGAAAAGAATTACAGAGTGCATCAACTTATACTAATACAAAAGGTGGTCATAATCGCTTCAAGCGACTTCTGCCTGACAACCAGAGATGTACAAAATTGTTTTGAAAAAGCATTTAAATACAAAATGTAAAATACTTTTCAGAATAACTATTTCAAATGCAAAATACCAAATTGTTTTGTGTTTTGTATTTCAAATGCTAAATGCAAAATAGGTATTTTCAAAATACTTTTTCAAAATAAAATACCTTTTGAAAAAACAGGTACAAATTGGTATCTTTTATTTTTGGTATTTTTCATAAGAAATAGATACAATGCCAAGCCAAAAAGCTCTTTATGGTTGAAATTTTGGTCATATTATTTATTTATATGCTTATCAATAAATTCTTTTATGTTATTATTAATATAGGTATATTAATATACATAAATAAATACAGGGTTATTTCTAATTAGCGCATCACCTCTTGTAGGCAGCTTTTCTACATCAATCCCAACAACATTTAACCAACGAATAATTAAAATTAATATTTAAAAAAAAAATAAGTTTTTCCATACAAATTTATTAGATGTCTCTGAACGGTACAATACTCTACGCGCACGCAATTGGCGTGGCGGGTGCGCGGGCGACGGGGAAGGGGCGACCGGTTTAGGAACTTCTTACAAAATACAGAGTTATAAATAACAGAACGCGCAAATTTGTTTTAGTTTATTTGTTTTTGTGTTAAATATCAAGTTTGGCAAAAAGTCGTAGACTAAATGTTATTGCGATTGATGTAAGGAACCCACCTGCAAGAGGTGATGCGCTAATTACAAATAACCCTGTATATATACGTAAGTATTATTATTCATAAGTTATTATTGATGCTTGTATACCGAATTTGACCGATAGATGTGCCTGCTAACCATGCGTGTCCTTTTTTCTTCTTTAAAAGAAAATTGTAATAATCCATACACATAATAAATATGTAACTGGATAAAAATAAATGGCCATACAATTCACAAAATAGGGCCATGGCTTTCTTTTCGTTAGTAGAGTTCTTTTCATTATTTTACGTGAGTATTATTATCCCTTCAATAATAATATTATAAATGCGAAAGTAACTCTGTCTGTCTGTAACGCTTTCACGCCTTAACCACTGAACCGATTTTGATGAAATTTGGTATGAAGAAAGAACTGAACTTGGGAAAGGACATAAGGTACTTTTTACCGCGGGAAAACTCGTTCCCACGGAAAACCGACTTCCACGCGAACAGAGTCACGGGCGGCCACTAGTTGTTAATAAGTTATTAAAGGAAAAAAATACACGCATGGTTAGCAGGCGCCTCTATGGGTCAAATCCGGCATACAAGCGTGATTCGTTGATTTCATTTTGTTTGACTGGTAATGTTGGTTAAACTTAATGGCAAAGTATTTTGCATTTTGAAATAAATATGGCAAAGTATTTTGCATTTTGAAATAAATATGACAAATGCAAAATACATCTCTAAAGGTATTTCAAATAAAATACAAAATGTTTTTCACTAAAAGGCATTTAAATGCAAAATACAAAATAGGTATTTTGCATTTTGTATTTGCATTTTAAATAGAAGTAGGGCAGGTGACCCGGTTGTGGCCACCGACCCCTTTGTGGCCATTCGGGGTTTCAAAAAATTATAACTAAGGCAAAAACAAATTTATTAATTTATGGTTTATATTATTTAGAATATTGAATATTGGTAGCACTGATACCGTTGATAGCTCTGATGTGTCAAGCTTGACTTCGATGCAACAAGCCATTCTTATTAGGTGAGCACGAAATTGTTAAGATCTTAGTAAAAAGGCTAAGGCGAGCGGGTGACTAATAAATTTTTATTTTTTAAATCTTTGACTCTTTTATGGATTTTTTTGTTAATACTGCTTGAAGAATATATTGTCTAAGTAGAACTAAAGTTATTTTGTCGCCATATGTTTATGAAGCGAGGTTATGAGCAGGCCACTAATGGAGTCAAAATCATGTATTTCTCCATCTTTGGCCACGTGGCTGGCCAAAAGTGGTGTACATAGATACCCCACTTCTGGCCATTTATATTTTATCGAGGTTTTTTTACTTGGCTTTACATACCAACGTAAGTGTTTCGATACGTATATTTTATTTTCAGAGTTACAATAAAATGCCTCAACCAAATCAAATAGTGACAAAAAAGAAGCCGTGAAAAAAAAATATTCCAGTAGGTACTTACACAATAAAATAACTTTAGCGTTGGACGCAATTAAGAATGGGATGCCCGTTACCACTGTTAATAGAGATTTTAATGTACCTCAAACGACTTTGCGACATAAAATTTCTGGAAAAGCATCTAAAACTCTTGAACATGTAGGACCCCAGGCAGTTCTTGGAGTGCGTGTGGGATACCTCTTCGTGCGGCCGTCCTCTTTCCTGCTCTCTGGAATACTTGTGTTCCACAGGGAAGGGAAGGGGTTCGGCCCGGTGCACCCTGTGCGTCCCACAACCGTGTTCCTATTAGGGTTCATTGTTGCGGGATGGCGAAATCCCACACCGGGGCTGGTCGTGAAGCAGTCCGGCCCACGAGAGGGGGACTGCTGCAGCTGGGCGTAAGCCCAGCGTGTTGAAACGCCCGGAGGGGCGTGTGGCGTGTCGGCGACTCCAGCCGGTGAGGTGGTTCCCAGGCTGTCGACACAGGGCTAGATCGGTGGCTAACCAAGGGAACGTGAGGGGGCAGGCGCGCCGCGGTTTGTCCCCTCCAAGCTTGAGGAGGCTGCCTCGGTGGCCAGCCGTCGGCGGGTTCGCAGCGAGGGCCTTAACAGGACAATTCCCGTGTCCCCGCCACTAGGTATACGACGGCCAGAAGGACAACTCCAGGTTTTTAGTCGGTGCGAGTCCGGCATAACCCGTCTCCTTTCCCTGGAGGGGCGGGTATGCGTAGGCATTTTTCTGATCAACAAAAAAAAAGAAAAAAAGGCAGTTCTTGGAAATGAAATAGAGAATGAACTTGTCGTATGGATCAAAGACTGCGCTGGTGCTGGGTTTTCTAATAATAAAGTATCTGTCAAAAAAATGTAGTAAAGGGCCAAATTACCACTCTTTTTTTAAATAATAGACCTTCAGGATCATGATTTGACGGATTTACGGCAAGATATCCTGATTTGAGGCAAAAAATGTGCAATGTAATTAAGTAATTAATTTTGATTACTTTGATTTCATCTGATTTTATTTTTTGATGGCCAGAACAGGCACACGACCATGGCCAGAAATGGCGTCAATCTGGCCAAAAATGGCACATACTGCCTTTATTTTTTTATTTTTATACAATTATTTTTCTATTGGATGTTCTTTAAAAAAAGGGTTAGGTTAATATATGTTTAATGACTTTTTGTAAGAAATATGTTCGTAATAACAAAAACCATAAATTAAGAAAGCCTCAAAGTCGAGAAAATCCTTAAAGTGGCCAAAACCGGGTCACCTGCCCTATTTCAAATAAATCGCATCTCTGCTGACAACCCAATTACATAAAAGGAAATTAAGACATAATGCTGCGGATATGTACAATATTGCATAAGTTATACATTTACATGTAAGTAAATAAACAACACAACATAAATACACATACATACAAATATATATTTAATACTAGGTACAATAAAATACATATTATATTATACTTACATAAAATATATAATACATACCTATATACCATATGGATATCAGGTAACTCAGCGGTTGCAAAAACGAATACTGATTTAAGTTTAATAAATGATTGGACTAAACAGTTTGGTGTCATGGTAAATGCTTTGAAGACTCAGGTCATTATTTTAGGGAGTAGGCAAATGCTAGCAAAAGTGAATCTACAGCAATTACCTGATGTTTACTTTGACGGAGTCAAGATTCCATATAGCTCTGCCGTTAAAAATCTTGGCATTATCATGGACAGCTCACTAACATGGAATTTACAGGTCGAGCAGATGAGCAGGAGGATTTTTTCTGCAGCCGGTAGTTTAAGACGTCTCAGGAATGTGTTACCCATTGCTACCAAAGTTACTCTTGCTCAATCCATACTCCTTCCCATCCTTGATTACGCCGACATATCATTTGTTGATCTGAGCGAGGAACAACTAAGTAAGCTGGAGCGGCTCCAAAATATGTGTATCCGCTTTATTTTCGGATTGCGCAAATTCGATCACATTACGGAATACCGTAACAGACTTGGTTGGCTTCCCATTCGGCTTCGCAGGAATACTCATATCCTATCCTTCCTCTACCGTGTGCTGTATGATTCACATACTCCGAAATATCTCAAAGAACGGTTTACCTACTGGCATGAGAGACACAATCTTGGCCTGCGCAGTACATCTTCTCTGTTATTAGCAACTCCAATGAACCACTCTAACTTTTTTAATAGTTTATTTACTGTGCAAGCCATTAAACTGTGGAACTCTCTTCCTGTTGCAATCCGTCAGTGTAAAACACTGCATCTTTTCAAAAAGTCTGTAAACGAATTCTTAAAATCTAATCCTGATACACGTTGAGTTATCATTCTTTCATATTTAATGTATCTATTTATATGTATGTTATGTAAGTATATTATTATAGTAATAATATTGTATGTAATTTATATATGTGCATGTATGTATATCCATATATATTTAAAATCATTAAATCTGATATCGAAGTTAACGACGTTATTTTAGAAAAGTTACATTAAATTCGTATTTCTGCAATTTAGAGTGTGTAAAGTTGTTAAACATTTTTAATTCAACTGTAAATCGCAAAACAATTAGTAATTTAGTCTCTGTGAAAGTGTGTTTTTGTGAACTTAACAGCTTACAATACAATTTTACTGTTGGCGTCCATTTTGGCGTCATCACAACTACAACCGCCAAATTCATAATTTCAATAAGTTTGAACAATTTCCATATTCCTATCCAAAATGAGCCCGGCAGTCAAATGTGGTGGATGCCATAAACCAATTTTGAAGAAAGATAACGTCCGATGTTTCCTTTGCAAGGAAAGCTATGACCTGGATTGTGCGAATATTAGTGCAAAATACTACAAAACTTTCGAACGCAAGGATCAATGGAAATGCCCAGAATGTATCAGTAAATTGCCGAAAACGGTAAACATGGATACACCCATAAGAAATGCTTGTATGGCTGAGGGGACTCCAAATACAGAGCCCGACAATATAACCTGCAGGACTAAAACCAACCAACCAACTAACCTACAAGAAAATTACAACGTTCCCCGAACTGGGGACAAGGATTCATCCATTTGCAATGCAGATATGATGGTTGACTTGAAACTTTTCATGACAGATCTCATTCGCAATGAAATAACTAGTCTCAAGGTAACTATAAACAATCTTTCTACTATTATTCAATCTCAAACTCTGAGAATAGAAGAATTAGAAAATCGTGTCTCATACTTAGAGGACAAGTCTAATGAAAAACATACTTGTAATGTATCTTCTCTTGAAGACAAAATCTCACAGCTGAAACTTGAACTCTCTGAAAGGGACCAATATCTACTTAACAATGATGTAGAAATATTGGGATGTCCGGAAATCAGTAATGAAAACTGCTTACATCTTGTCCTGAGTATTGCAAAAAAGATTGGGTTGCTTTTAGATGAAAAAGATATTGTTAATGCATTTAGAGTTGGAATTGATAAAAACAAATCATCTTTTACAACACCAGGAGTCAACATGGGCAATCACAGTGTGTCAAGTGGAGCTGAAAGAAGACAACCCCGACCACTGGTGGTGCGCTTCACGCGACGGGACACTCGGGACGCCATGCTGAGGAGTGCGAGGGTGCGACGAAATACTAACTCAGAGGGACTCCAACTACCGGGACCAACCATCCCCATTTACATAAATGAGCGCCTTACTAAGACAAATCGTCTTTTGTTCCATAAAACAAGAGCTTTAGCACGTGAACATAACTTTAGATTTGTATGGACCCGGGATGGTAAAATTTATTTATGTAAAGAAGCTGGAAAACCCCGCCTTTATATAAGAGAAGAGAAAGACTTACTAAAGGTTTTTTCATAGGGATTTCTTTTGACCCTCATTTTATTATTTGCTTTGCTCTTTGTATGATGCTCTTGAAAAGTACCAAATTATTTAAATGTTTACACATATTATGTATAAATATCTTGGTCTTTAGCATTAACATACTATCTTTGATAACTTTCTCAAAATTAAGCTTGGTTTTATATTTTGTTTTAGTTACTTTATTTTACACATACATGTCACAGACACACCTCAAAAAACAATGTCTCACCCATGCCATAATTACTGCATTTCAGTTTATTTTCATTGATATTTACTTTAATACAACCTTCATGGCTTTATTTTCAAAAACAAAAAAAATATATTTTCTTACTATTAATCTACATAGTATACATGTCTATCACAAATTTAACGCCACTTTGCACACTGTCACTTACCTGCATATGATATACTACATTTTTACTGTTTGTTCTGTTTATATGCCTTTTTATGTAACATACAAACACAATCACACCTTTACATGCATACAGACACATAAACACATACACATACAAATATTCCAGTTTTTATTTCTAACATTTTGTATGCTTACACTTACATTTTATATGTTTAACATTTCAGCCCTAATCAGTCTCATTAATATTATTCATTTATCTTTTTTTACACCTCCCACTTATCATTTTCTACAGATAAAAAATATGTATAATGTAATTCAGACTACAACTATAATAAGTAATGCTAGAAAAGTTTCTATAATGCCTTACCTATTTAACTTGATAAGGACACACATTATCACATACTCTATTATAATTCGATAACATAAACGATGAAATTGACATGATGTCTATGGCACTATCCATAGAATGTAATATAGATGACTGCCCAAAACTTATTCAAAATCCAACCAAAAAATTAAAACTTATTTCTCAGAACATACGTAGCTTAAATCATAACTTTACAGGCTTTTTACCTATTATGCTCAGAGGTTCTTTGGATTGGGATGTGATTGTTCTTTCGGAGTGTTGGTTATCTAAAGTCTCTAATATACCCTCATTGAATGGATATAAACAATGTGCATCAACTAACAATTTTACTCAAAATGAAGGTGTAGTAATGTATATTAAGAATACATTTGACATTATATTTGATGAACCTCAGTTTTTAGATGCAAATTGTGTGACTGCACAGATCAATAAACAAATTTTAATAATTTCTATATACCGTTCACCAGCACAAAAAAATGTTGATAACTTTCTTAATTCCTTAGATGATCTTTTACTTAAGTCTTCTAGATTTCAAAATATTATTATATGTGGAGATATTAATATCGATATTGTTTCAAAGAATAAAGACAGTAATGCCTCTTCCTATCTAAATTTATTAGCTTTTCATGGTCTGTTGCCTGCACATCATCTACCAACTCATGATAAAAGCTGTTTAGACCATTATATTGTAAAAACTAAATTCCCTTGCTCCACTTTAATTGCACATACCACACTCACTGATCATTATACCGTTATTCTTTCACTTGAATATGTAAATCCTAAACCTAAAATTAATCATACGTATTCTCGTATAAATTCAGAAGCGTTGGATTTAGAGTTGAAAAATACCAATTTTACACCTATTCTTTCATCATCTGATGTTAATCAAGCCACAAATTTATTAATATCTTCTCTTAAGCACGCCATTGATAACAATACCATAATTATAAAATGTTCTAAACGTAAACACATATTCAAGCCCTGGATAACACCTGGCCTTCTTCGTTGTGTCAGGCATCGTGATAATTTACACAGGAAATGTAAGCGTTCTCCTGATAATAACATATTAAAAACCATTTACACCAGATATAGAAATTTTTGTAATCGGATACTGAGGAAAACGAAACAAGAATTTGAACGAAATGAACTAAGAAAAGTTACTTTTAACAACAAAAAGCTTTGGAAAACTATTAATAATGTTACAAACAGAAACAAAACTAAAAATTCGGCTACTGAACTTTTACACCCTAGCCAAACTATAAATGATGTTAATTGTTTTTTAGCAAACATAGGTAGAAATCTTGCTGACAAAATTGATCATCACCCAACAATGTTAAATGTTAATTCTTTAAAATTAACTCAGTTTTGTAAATCAATGACCCTGATACCTACTGATAATGCAGAAGTTGAACAAATTGTATCAAGCTTAAAACGAGACTGTGCTATAGGTTGGGATAACATCTCCTCAAATATTATTATTGATTTTAAAGCAATTTTGGTACCAATCATCACACATATTTGTAATCTTGCTATCTCCACTGGAGTTTTTCCTAATGCATTTAAAAAATCTATCATTCATCCTATTCATAAAAGCGGAGACAAAAGTTCTATAAATAACTATAGACCAATTTCAGTTTTAACTTCTTTATCAAAGATTCTCGAACGTCTATTGCATAAACGTCTCAATCTCTTCCTGGAAAGCAATAGTTTGATTGCGTCTGCTCAATATGGTTTCCGTATTAACAGATCCACTGCTGACGCTGTCCTAGATTTCACAAATTTTGTTTCATCCAATTTAGACCGCAAAAATAAAGCTCTAGCTGTTTTTCTGGACCTAACCAAGGCCTTTGATACCGTTTCAATACCGTTGCTTTTATTAAAAATGGAAAATATCGGCATAAGAGGTCTTCAACTTAAACTCTTTGAGAGTTATTTGACTGAACGGTATCAATGTGTTAAAATTGATAACTTTTTAAGTAATTACCTTCCAGTTACTCACGGAGTTCCCCAAGGAAGTATCCTTGGTCCCACACTTTTCCTCATCTATTTAAATGATCTTTGTAATATAATAATACCAAAAGGTAGGATTTTGGCTTTTGCTGACGATACTGCACTTCTTTTTGCGGATGATACATGGGATAGGGTATTCAATTTGGCTCAAGAAGGCTTAAACACAGTAACAAAATGGCTTTCCCAAAATAAATTAACTTTAAACGTCAGTAAAACAAAAGTTATCCAATTTTCTGTTAGAAATTTAAATAATAAACCCCTTAATATATTCAATCTAACTGCTCACTCTTGTAACTTAGTAGACCACTCATGCTCCTGTCCTAAATTGGAACATGCACATAATTACAAATATTTAGGCATCCTTATTGATCAGAATCTTACTTTTGAACCACACATTAGTCTCCTTACTAACAGAATAAGGAAACTTATATATGTTTTTAAGTCACTTCGTCATATAGCAGATGTAAAACTCATTAAAACTGTTTATCTGGCTCTTTGTCAGTCTGTCATTTCATATTGTATCACAGTGTGGGGTGGTGCCTCGAAATACCTCTTACTTAGAATTGAGAGAGCACAAAGAGTGGTTCTAAAAGTCATGCTGTTTCTTCCTTATAGATTTCGCACATATGAACTATATCAAAACTGTAAGCTACTGTCAGTTAGACAACTTTTTATATTACACACAGTGCTTAAACAACACTCTATTACACATTTTGATCCATCTATCATAAACAATAAACGGGCTGGTACATCAGTTATTGCTCCACACACAGTTTCTACAAGTTTTGCTCAAAGATTTTTTAGCTTTTTAGGTCCTTATTTATACAATAAATGTAACAAAAAAAGTCATATTTATTCACTCTCAAAATATGATTGTAAGAATAAAATATTGGAGTGGTTACAAAAACTTGATTACGAAGATACTGAAACATTTATCAATGTCATTAGCTAACACACCTCCTTCTCTCATATAGGTTCTGAATTCTCACTAAATAACAAACACACAGGCATATACTCACACACGCATAAACACATACACAATCACACACACACACACACACACACACACACCAAACTAAAATAACTTTCCTATTGTTAACTAAATTTAAATATTAAGTTTTTATTTAATTGTTATTTTGTCTGGAGTCCTTTAACACAGGCACTAGCTTAGATAAGGCTCCAGTCTCCTGTCTTAAACTTTTGATCTCTTATTAGCAATAAGTTTAACTTACCTTAATCTTTAGGAAAGAATTGTTTATTTTTAAGTAAAGGAGAAATAAAAATATTATTATTATTATTTTGTTTTCATATTTTATTTTTACAAGCATTTCTGCTGGAGAGCTGGTATCGTACCACGAGCCTAAGCCAAGTGGACGGCATCTCTTTACCTAAAGTCTAAGATTCTACTAGGGCGTCGTTCTGTAAGAACTTGCGTACTATTCTACAAGTGTTTAAAATAACAGCTTTCTGCAGATAAATATAGGTTAGCTCTGGTAATTCTAATGTTTTTAGTGACTGGTTTAAAGTTTTTGGTATGACACCTGTGGTAGAAATGACTATTGGAACTATTGTGACCTTTTGAAGTTTCCACATTCTTGTTATTTCGTCTTTTAGTTCTATGTACTTATTTAGTTTTTCCGAAATAGTAGTTTGCAAGTTGTGAGTATTTGGTACTGCTATATCAATTATAATTGCTGTTTTATTGAGTTTGTCTATAAGAGTGATGTCTGGTCTGTTGTAGTGAACTGTACGGTCGGTTAAAATGGCACGGTCAAAGTATAATTTGTGGGTGGGATTATCTAGTACTGTTTCTGGATTATATTTATAGTAAGGTGTAGACGGTGGTGTGATTAATTTGTATTTTAATGCAAGTTTCTGGTGGATGATGTTGGCAACTTGGTCGTGGCGATGTTTATAATCAGTTTGTACTATTGCTTTACAGGAACCGGTTATATGTTGAATTGTCTCTGAGCCGCTATTGCATCGTCGGCACGTATCAACAGTGTTCGGGATTTTCATAATGTGTTTTCTGTAATTACGCGTTTCTATGACTTGGTCCTGGATTGCAGCCATGAAGCCTTCGGTCTCCGGGAACAGTTGGCCACGGTTGAGCCATTCGTTCGACGCGCGTTTGTCGACGTGAGGTTGGTTCAAATCGTTAAAATGCCTACCGTGAAGAGACTTTCGGGCCCAGTCACTGAATTTGGTCTGTTTGTCAGTCTGTATTTCATTGCGTTGTAGTGTATTATCATTTAGATTCAGAGGTGTGTATTTAAGATCGTTTTGAACTATAGCTGTGTGTATAGGAGATATTGAATTCAGGAGGTAAGATCTTAGGTTCGACACCTGTTTATTGTGCAGGTTTACAATATCTATTAGACCTCTACCCCCTTCACGTCTTGGAAGAGTAAGCCTCTGCAAGCACGATCTCGGGTGGTGTTTCCTAGTTTTTGTCATTGTGGTGTTGATAAGACGCTGTAAAGTTTTCAAATCAGATTTATTCCACTGAATTATTCCAAAGGAGTACGTTAAAATTGGAATCGCAAAAGTGTTTATAGCTTTAATAATATTCCGAGCATACAAATAGGTCTTGAGAATACAATTTAATCTATGCTTAAATGATTTCTTTAATTTGTCTTTAATTTCCTTATGATGTAAATGTTTAGATTGTATATAACCTAAGTATTTATATGTTTCTTGTTCGTCTAAAGATTCTATTGTTTCACCACTGTAAGTTATGTAGTCATGTCTGTAGGAGTTGCCTCCTCTGACAGAATTGATTTTACATTTGTTGATACCAAACTCCATGCAAACATCATTTGAAAATTGTTCGGTTATCTCCATCAATTTGTTAAGGTCATCTTGAGACGTTGCATAGAGTTTGATATCGTCCATATAGAGTAAGTGACTAAGGATGTATTTTTGGTTGAAATTAGAATCATTTGTTTTATACTCTAGTGGATATCCTATCTCAGTTCTATTAATTAAGTTACTTAGGGGATTCAAAGCTAAACAAAACCATAAGGGACTTAATGTATCGCCTTGAAATATGCCTCGAGATATATTAATTTTGTCGGTTTCTATTACTTCATTACCATTATTAAGTTTTAATTTCGTGTTCCAGGAACTCATAACATTTTTCAAAAAATTTACTATTACGGGATGAATTTTGTATATTTCAAGGACTTTAACTAACCAAGAATGGGGTATGGAATCATACGCCTTTCGGTAATCTATATAAACTGAAAATAAGTCTCTCTTTTTTTGTTGAACTTGTTTTAAAATTATTGAATCTATAATGAGTTGTTCCTTGCATCCCTGACTGTTTTTACGACACCCCTTTTGTTGATCTGATATTATGTTATTTTTATCTACGTGTGAATATATTATGTGACTTAAGCAAGAAGTAATAACTTTGTAAATTGATTGCAAGCATGTAATCGGTCTGTATTTTTCCGGGTTTTCACTATTTTGTGGATCTTTTGGTAACATGTATGTTGTGCCATTAGTTAAGTATGATGGCATACGAGATGGATCTTTTATAAATTGATTTATATGGTTATATAAAAATGGGTGAATATGAGTGAACTTTTTAAGCCAATAATTGTGTAAAAAATCCGATCCAGGCGTCTTCCAATTGTGTAAGTTATCAATAACATTTTTAAATGTTTCTATGGGAATGGCATTATATTCCATATGTGTAATATTTGACTCATAAATGTCCTTCGACGTGAGCCACGTAGCATCCTCGTTGTGTTCAACAGCATTTCCCCATAATCTAGACCAGAATGAATGTAATTGTTCTGATGTTGGTGGTGATGGTGTATTATTTGTAGTTTGATTCGAAGTTGTAGACTTAAGATTTTGGTAAAACTTTTTTTCGTTATTTGTGAAGTTAATATTTTGGTTTTTTCGTATTGTACACGTTTTGTATCTCTTGAGGCGGCTACTTGCAACTGTCAGTTTCTGTTTTAAGGTATCTAAGAATTGAGTGATCTGCGTATTTGGATTTTCATGAACTGTATGGACTTTGTATTGCTGTAAAATCTTTTGTACGTGTGTTCTTAATTTGTTCGACCTATTTCCACGTAAAAATTGTGTCAATCGACCAATTTTAACCCTTAAATCATCAATTTTGGACTCTATTCTTATTTGCCATTTTGGTTTACGTCTCTGTTTACACGTTGTCGATTGTGATTGTGATGTAGGTAGCGATAGTTTTGATCCGTTTAGTTTAGCTGCTGACCAAGCTGCACAATACAATATTGTTTGTAGTGAATTAAAATCAGTGTCGACGTTAACATATTTCGGAAGTAAATTGTCATTTATATAATGAAGTATGGAAGAAAATTTTTTGGAAGTTTTTTGTTTTGGGATGTAAACTCGACCGGTGGGTGAAGTTCCCTGGAAATATTGTAAAGCCTCTTGAAAAGTTTTGTCAGTTTCTTCGTGTTTGTTGTTTTCTGATTCTTGCGAGATATCGTGTATTTCTTGTGTATATTGTGTAACGTCGTTTGTGTTAGGTAACGGTTGTGTATGTGATTGTAAATCGAAGTCTGTTGTAATGAAACTTTCATCGCTATTTGCATCATGTAAGGGTTCAGTAGTTTCTAATTGAGAAGTGGTTTCAAGGGTCTTAGGTTCTAATTCATCAGCAACTTCGCATCTAATAATAGCTAACCTATCAAGGGAAATATATTTATTTTGTATAATAAGTCGCCTTTGATCTGCTACTCGCTGTTGTGTAACATGTGTTAAATGTGGAAAAGTGTTAACAAATTCTTGATGCAGTGCTGATCTGTATGTTGTTAAATTTGTTTCAAGTCGTGTGATTCTGTAATAAGATCGCATTATTGCCTCATTATGCTCTGTTGTCCATCGCATTCTTTGGGTGCTTTGACTTATAGATGTTGCCTGTGTCAATGTTTGTAATTCTGTGTTGTGATCTTGTGGTGTTTTCAAAAGTATTGACACTTCGTTCCGAATGTCATCAAGAGTCGTTTGAGGAAGTAGTTTATTATTTATTATAGCCCTACGTTGATCTCCTAGTCTTTGTCTAGTTGTACTAAAATGGGGAAACTTTTCGGTAAATTCTCTGTGAAGAGTGTCGAGATATCCTCTGGGTTGTGTCTCTAGAGCAGTAGCTATTAAGTAAGTACGCCAGATGAAGCGATTGATCTCCTCGGACCATCTTTGTCGCGTACGATTGTTA
This sequence comes from Emmelina monodactyla, assembly GCA_916618145.1. Taxonomy (NCBI): domain Eukaryota; kingdom Metazoa; phylum Arthropoda; class Insecta; order Lepidoptera; family Pterophoridae; genus Emmelina; species Emmelina monodactyla. The sequence continues at coordinate 66,441 of OU745303.1, read as the reverse complement.
CCAGCAGTGGGTGTCGGATTTATGGCGTTAGCCTCCAACATAACACTCGCTGACGTGAAACTACTTGTTGAAGATCTCGATTATTATTATTATTAATTATTATAAGGGTTGACTATAGTTTTTACATGTTTAAGTTTATTTAAGCTATCTATATAAATTGCACCTATCCGATTAATTCTTTGCCTTCTATTTTTAATTAAAGGTTTGCCTGGCAGAGATTGCTCAGAGCAATAAGGCCACCTTTTGCTTTCTTGTACTGACTCCTGTAAAATTATTTTTTCTGTGCAATAAAGAGTTTTTATTATTATTATTATTATTTAATTGTACTGGCCTTTTTGTAATCAGACCAGGATAGAGCTTGATTTACTGCCTTCGATGGCTTCTGTACCTCAATTTCGAGGCAGTCAATAATACAACTCACAATGTGATAATTGTGTCTAAATGATATAGGTAAGGTTTGTTTAGTAATTTCACTGTCTAGATTAACAATAAAAGGACGCACACTGGCTATTAAGGGTATACTTTTAATAAATATCTTGCTCAAATATGATGCAGTAATTTCATAAAAATCTGCCAGTTGATTAAATGTACTGTCCAACCTGATTTTATGCAAACAAAACAATAAACGATGTTTGGGAATATTTAAGCTGTCTTTAATAATATCAATCAAGTAATAACAAGTATCTGAAACCCCGATGTACAATCGAGGCTTCTTCTCTATTTTTTTTTTATTGTGTTCAATAGAGTCACTGTATTTTGCAGTTTTTTATCTTCTTCAAGTAATTCACTACTGTCAGAAGATGATTTAATTTGTAATGCTTGTACAGAAGGTGAGTGGCCCCTGGTGTCTGGTGTGTACAAAGAAATGTCACTGTCTGAGTGCTCGGCTTCAGTCAGGGGCGGATTTACAGTCTCGGCCGCCCTAGGCCCCAAGCCATCAGCCGCCCCTTTTTAACATCCGCCATATAGACTACTCGAGAAATAGTTTTTTGATCTCTTTGAATTTTTATATCTCCCTTAATGTGCTCAGTTAAAAAGAGATCTCCGTTGATCTCCGTCCATCTAGTACTTTATATACTCTATACAGGGTGATTGGTAATGCGATACATTCCTTCTAGAGTTTAAAGAAGAGCTTATTTGCAGTCAATTGAATCATATCATACCATGTCCGAAAATTTATAATTTCTGAGATATGCACCATTTAAGTTTTTTTTTATAAAAAAAACTATTTTCGTAGTTCAAATGAATCCTTTTAGTGAAAAATTCAAAATTAAGTTTAATGTTTTGTTGTTTAATTGTAGCTTGATAACTAAAATGATATTTTAGATTAAAATTGTCTAAAAAAAACGGGCTTATTTTATAAAAAAATCAAGAAATCAAGAACAACTTTAAAGAAAAAAGTATTGTGATAATAAGAAGTGTAGTGTAGTGTGAAGTAATTTTCTAAAAAAAAGTCCTAGTAATCTTGCGTAAAAATTACATAAAAAACTTCCCCAATTCATTAGCTATTCAAAAAGGTACATTTGTCATACTTAAACTAAGTATTTGATTGACAATTCTACTAAAAAAAGAAGTAACCTCTCTCCTAGAACGCCTCTACTTTGTGATTACCGCGCACTTTTGCAGTGTTTTCTTCGGTTGATGTCGCCGTCTTGCACAAAGATAATGCAAAAACATTAAGGTCTGCCGTTAAATAAAACAATTTTGTAAAACGCCAAAGCTTTAAGTGTGCAACCTTTGCGGTTTTTTATAATATAGGTAGCAAACGAGCATGCGGGTCACCTGATGGTAAGTGATCACCGCCGCCCATGACTACCCGCAACACTGTGGGTGTTGGGGGTGTGTTGCTGAGCCTTTGAGAAAATTGGGCACCGGATACCGCACTCACCGAACGAAACGCAGGAACATCGTTCCTACTTCACGTCGGTTTTCTGTGCGACGGTGGTATTTCACCGGTCGAGTCAGCCCAGTAATCGCTGCAGACAGAGCCTACAGCTAGACTCTACCACTCTCAGACATACACCAAGATAAGCTTTTTTGACATGATAAGGGCCGCCCCTAAATCTGGCCGCCCTAGGCCCGGGCCTACACGGGCCTTAGGGTAAATCCGCCACTGGCTTCAGTAAATATATTTCTTGCAATCTTATATTTATTTATTTAGTAAATTCTTGTACAAACACACTAAAAAATAAAAACATAATTAACAAACATAGAAAGAAACGTTAGTACAAAGGTATGGTTTGAATGGTGATGTGAAACTCGATACTAATGATGGTTTTAATGGTGACAGTCCCTGATCGTTGTATTTCACTTCAACTTGCACAGCTTTACTTCTGAAATTGTGTGTTACTGATGCTTGTACTGATTTATCTGCTGTTTTACTTATAATCATATTCTCAACATTTTCTTCTGCCGACTGGTTATCTGAAAATAAACCAAAGAAAATTAAAAAGGATAAAAATAATATAACTAGGTACTTGTTCCCTGAACTGTTATATCTTAGGTACATACTTGAAGTGATATTAGAAGTATCTTTGTGAGATGAACTTGGTACAGAACTTTCGTCATATTCTTTAAGACACTCTGCAATGGTCATCATTCTTTGTTTCTTCAAAATGTATGGCCGTTCAGTGCTGCTGCTTGTTCGCATTCTTCTGTCTTCTTGGCACTCGAATTGTGTTGGAATGCAATCTGATTTCATACCATTGTTTACATCAATGTTTCATACACACTCTTGATACTTTTCCCATGATATGATATTGCATATAGTTAATCATATCGTTTGGCAACTGCAAAAATAAACTTGTATTTAGTAATAAATACAACATGAAACTTAGTCAGAACTAAATTAACCTCGAACTAACCTCAAATAATTCAATAAACTAAATAGCTAGAATCTAAGTATTTCGTCATTATAATATACTAACAAGGCACTGTAAATTTATCATTATTTTAAATACTTACATCAAAATGATCTTCACAAAAGTACATTCTTGAATCTAAAGACAAACTATGGGCATCATCTCTCAAGCAAAGAAAAGTATCAATCAGTGGGGGGAAACTAAGAACAAAATATTTTTGTATGACCATCTGTGCAATGTTGCGGCAACATTATAGCACAATATTTGGAGATGCCATTAAAAAAAATATAGTAGAAAATGTTTAATGATAAAATTTGGTAATTCAAATTAAATTTGTATGCATTTAGTTTTTAAATTTAAATATCTATTTTATCTAACGAATGAAAACTTAATTTTTTATGTCAATGCCCATATATTTATGTTTTGAATGAAATAACGAAAGTATTGTAAGAAACCAAAAATTAGTATAGCAACACTGCACAAACATGTCCTCACTGTGGGGTGGCGCGAATTACAAAGTTTTGCAAAATTTTGAAAAAACTTTTACAAATATTTTAAGCCCTCACTTGTTGTTTCTAAAAGTGAAAAACGCAATTTTATTGCTGTTTAGCTAGGTGTTACTTTTTATAACGGCCGGCGACATGTCGTCGGCTGTTAAAAGAAAATTGATAGAACCCGTAGAAGAAGACTTGCTTCCCTCCAAAATGGCGGCAAATTTTTCAAGATCTCCCAGAGGTTTATTTAAAGATTATAACCATATTTACACTGAGGATAATAAAAAAGAGTATCCGATTTTAATTACATCTTCAAATGCCAATACTCAACTAGATATACTTGCCTCTAACAATGTCTTGAAGAAAGTACCTGGCCTTCTACATGTTCGTCCTGTCGGTCGAACTATTATTAAAGCTTTTTTTAAATCGAAAACAGATGCAAACAACTTCATTCTCACTAAAGCTTTACTTGAAGAAAACCAATGGCTTGCTCGTGTGCCCTATGACAGCCTTGAAGTGAAGGGAATAATAAAACCACCAGTATCAATTTCTGAGGAAGATTTATTGAGTCAGCTGAAGTCTTCACGTGAAGTTATTGGTGTGAAAAGATTTTTCAGGAAAAGTGAAGGGGTTGAGGTGCCAACCCCTACCGTTCTTGTAACATTTTTAGGCTCTACACTTCCTGACCATGTAACTTATGACCATATTTGGTTCGAAGTCGTGCAATATATCAAGCCTCTTCAACAATGCTTTGTTTGCTATAAGTTTGGACATAGCCGCAGTTCGTGTCGCAGCAAGCAAGTTTGTTCCATCTGTGCGGGTGAGCATTTTTTCAAAGACTGTAACAAAAGAGATCAAGTTAAGTGTAGTAACTGTAATGGACCTCATATGTCAGTTTCATCATCTTGTCCACAAAAAGCTGCTAAATTAGCTGAATTAAAAAACAAAATTAATGGCAAAATATCCTATGCTTCTGTAGCTGCCAACAAAAATTCCAATATTTATCCTAATACACTTCCTGTTAAAACTCCTCATTCACGTGCAACTATTACAGATATTATTAATTCAGAGTCAATTATTTCTGTAATAATTAAAACAGTTATAGACATCTTAAAGAACAAAAAAGAATCTGATGCTTGTCCTTTAACCTCTAGTTATATAAAAGAATTACTTATAACTAATTACTCTTCTCCAACATAAATCAGTCTCTCAATATTATACATTGGAATGCAAGAAGCATCACCAATAAGAAAATACAACTTTTAAACTTTATTTCAAATTCTGCAATTGAAATTGACATTATTTTGATCAATGAAACATGTTTATCTCCTTCAAAAAGCTTTCATCCAGGGACTGAAAACGGTTAAGGTTTACCGGTATTTCAACCTGTATAAAAAAGCGGTACCTTAATTTTATACCGGTTACGCAATCCTTGAACCAAAACTCTACCGGTTGTTTTAAGGTTTTCAGAATCGCTACCGCTATCTTATAAAGGTATGGCATAATTATACCTTTAAAATTCATACAGGTTGAGTATTAAAGGTATAACCCATATGATTTTTTCGGTATCGTAATACGCTCGCTCGATACAAATAAAGTCGATTTTCCGACAGCAGACCCACACATTCTTGAAATAAAGTGATACTTTTATTTATGTAAAGGTTATACCATAATATTAGAAGTATACCGAAATGTTATGGTGAAGGTTTTTTATTATATTCTTAAAAATACGGTACCGAAATGAAAAGGTATGACGTCATACCGTATTTTAAAGGTATGCATATTTAAGTGTATTAAAAAAATAAAATACTGAAATAAAACGGTATGACGTCATACCGAAATAAAAGGTAGGCCTAATTTAACCGGTTTTCGGTCCCTGCTTTCATCTTCCTGGTTACAATTTACTTAGGTTTGATTCTGATCATCCAAATGGTGGTGTGGCTTTGGCTATTAAAAACAAGTATAATTTTCATGTTATTGACACTTTTTCTAATTACCATTTTCAGAACTTGCTTGTTTCAGTTAAAATTAATAATATTTCTTTGGATATTCTTAGTGTCTACATTCCTCCTCCTCCGAATGGTAAATTTCAAATTCAACAATTAGCAGATTCTTTTTCTAAGCTGGTCAGTAAAAACTTTATTATAGTCGGAGATTTTAATGCTCACAACGATGCTTGGGGTTCACGGAAGAACGACAAAAGAGGTAATTTGTTACAAACCTTTGTAGATAATCACAACTTGGTATGTTTGAATGATCACCAAATGACTACAATTGCTCCCTTTGGTCAACAAGGTAATGTTTTAGATTTAGCATTTGCTTCGCATACTTTGAGTTCGAGTTGCATTTTTTCAATAATAGATGATCCCATGAGTAGTAATCACTTTCCTATTTTAATTCAGATTATACTTAGTTCTGAGCGTGAAGATTTAAATGATCACAGACGTTTAGGGTCATCGAATCCATTAGCTGAAGTTAATTTTAATAAAATAGATTGGTCTCTCTTTAAAAAAATATGTAAACAACGGTTTTCAAGCTTTGAATTTAATAGTTTTAATGATCCTGTTGCCTGCTACAATAGTTTTTTAGCCGAATTGACAATTGTTTTGTTAACTTTTAAAAATAAAGAGAATTGCCTAAATAAAAAACGCAAATCCCTTATATGGTGGAATGATATTTGTCAACAAGCTGTTTTAAAAGCTAAATATGCTTTAGCTTCATTTAAGAAATATCCAACAATGGAGAACTACATTTTATATAAACGTTTCGATGCAAAAAAGAAAAGAACATTGGCTGAACAAAAACTACTGAGCTGGGTCGCCTTATGCAAATCGTTTAATCGCAACACTTCGTCTAAAATAATTTGGGATTATATTAGAAAGTTCAAATTTTCTAAATTAAAATTAAATCGAAATTATAATTTTTTTGATGATATAGATAATATGAATTCTTTTTTAGATAAAATCACTTCCAATTCTTCCAGCATTGAACCTTGTGATACCAAAATTCTACAAACTCTCTTTAATTCCCAAGGTTCACATGTTGCGCAATGGCTTTGTAAACCTTTTGAAATGTCCGAATTTAAAGCAGCTGTTGATAATAAAAAAAAATCTGCCCCCGGCCCTGATTTGATCCCCTATATCGTTATTAAAAACTTACCAGTGGCCGTCAAATTTATATTATTAAACATTTTTAACCAACTTTGGAGCCAAGGCAAAATTCCTCATAGCTGGAAACTGCAAAATGTTATTCCTATACCTAAGCCTTTTAAAGACTTGAACTCTGTTGACGGCTTTAGACCTATTTCGCTAACTTCTTGTTTTGCAAAATCTTTTGAAACTATGGTAAAAAACAGATTTGAATGGTTTATTGAAAATAACTCTTTGCTTCCTGATTTCCAATTTGGTTTTCGGAAAGGCAGGAGCACTATGTATAATTTAGGTTGTTTGATAGGTGACATTAACAATAACTTTGATAAAAATAAACTAACTCTAGCTGTTTTTTTAGATATAAAAGGCGCTTTTGATAACATTGATCACGTTTGTGGCGAAATGCCACGTACCCACAGCAAATATGGTATCTAGAGCTATGCGCTGTAGGTCTATGGCATAGAGAAAATAAGTAACTAATTCAATTCACTAATGGCGACAAGTTTACTGTAACTTTGCTTTTATTTAATAATGTGTGGTGTAAACTAATTGTACATAATTGTCTTATATAATTACTGAATAAGTGGAGCATGTGCATGTGGCCTGTGGAAGATTAAAAACTTTATTAACTACTGGTGTGGTAATTTACTAATTAGGACCCTATCAGTTAGCACGGCATTAGAACAAACCGCCGGTTAATCCCGGCACATTGGTGACCCCGTCGATAGATACTGCCGTCAAGTTACGCACGCATCTTCCACAATTTTTCCTGCCTGCACGCTACTAGTTTGCACCGCAAGCGCAAGACAAAGAAACTTGCTTGCAAACCGCCGCCATCTTGTTGCAAAAACGACGCGCCGCCCAGCTGCATGCGAAAGTTCTAGATATTGGTGAGGCAAGGTGTACCAGCATCCAAATCAGGGAGGTAGACACAATTTCTAACCATCATCATCAAAATCACCGACGGATTAACAACTTCTGACGTCGAGTTCGTTTAATTGAAGACAGGACAAAGTGTTTGTGAGTGGTTTATGTGTCAACAAATTTCTACTGCGTCACTGATCTTCAAACTTCAGCTTCTTAGTTCCGGGTGAAGTTCATATTCTTCCTACCATGGCAGAAAAAGATCTACAGAAGCAGCTGCAGGAGCTTGATGAACGCATTGTTTCCCTCTCCTCCTTGGATTCCCAAGTATGTGATGTTAAGGTAAAACTTCCTGCATTTTGGTTCGATAGACCTAAGTTATGGTTTGCTCAAGCCGAGGCACAATTTGACATCTTTGGCATTAAAACGGATGCCACAAAGTTTGGTTATGTTTTGTCTGTCTTGGATACCAGGATTGCTGCAGAGGTTGAAGATGCAATTGTTAATCCTCCTTCCGAAGACAAATACAAAAATCTTAAAAAAGAGCTAATATCCAAACTGTCAACTTCCAGGACGCAACAAATTCGCCAATTGCTGAGCAACGAGGAGATGGGTGATAGAAAGCCGACGGCTTTCCTCCGCCACCTCCGCTCCTTGGCTGGTACCGAGATGGGTGATGACAGCATATTGAGGGAACTCTGGATGCGTCATCTCTCTCCTGAGGTACAAAGAATTTTAATTGCTCAAAAAGACCTGTCACTCGACAAGGTGGCTGAAATAGCTGACGCTATAGCAGAGACGCCTTCAGCTCCAGCTGCGTCCGTACACGCTGCTAGCACCTCGTCGAGTGACTTAAGCCAAATACTTGAACGATTAGACCAACTATCGAGGAGAGTTGATGCACTGACCTTGGAACGTCCTAGACGCTCGCGATCGACGGCTCGCTCGCAGTTTAACTCCCGGTCAACCAGCAAGTCTCGTGACCGATTATGTTGGTACCACAAGCGATTTGGTCTCAAAGCAACTAAATGCATTGACCCCTGCTCCTGGCAAGGCAAGAAGGAGGGAAACTTCCACAACAATCAGTAGAGGCGGCATCTGATTGTTTTAACCACAGCCGCCGTTTATTTATAAAAGATATACAGTCTGGCCATAGATTCCTAATCGATACTGGCTCGGATTTAAGTTGTTTTCCGCGACATTTACTTAAAGGTCAATATAAACCTACCCCATTTGATGTTCGCGCGGCTAACGGTACAGTCATAAAAACATATGGCCCAATTCTTTTAAAATTAAATCTAGGCCTACGACGCGAATTTAAATGGAATTTCGTAATTGCAGATGTTGGTGCACCTATAATTGGCTCGGATTTCCTTGCAGAACATTACTTGATGCCGGACTGCCGCAACCAGAAACTTCTGGATGGGCGTACAAACATGTCTGTAGCCACTATTATTGCTAAGACCAACCAGCCAAGCGTCAAGACGATTGTTACCGAGTCACCCTTCTCTGTGGTGTTGCTGGAGTTTCCAGAAATCTTGCGACCACCTGGGCTACCACGCACCGTGAAACATTCCACTGTGCACCACATAATCACAACGGATGGGCCCCCTGTTTCATGCCGCTCAAGAAGACTTGCCCCACAAAAGCTGCAGGCTGCTAAGAAGGAGTTCGAGGAGATGATTAGCATCGGAACCGCTCGCCCTTCCAGCAGCCCGTGGGCGTCTCCGCTTCACATGGCGCGCAAGGGAGAGAGCGGCTGGCGTCCCTGCGGCGACTACCGCGCGTTGAACGCCAGAACCGTTCCAGACCGCTACCCCGTCCGCCACATCGGGGATTTTGCTCACAACCTAGCTGGCGCTACGGTCTTTAGCACTATCGACCTAGTGAAGGCTTATCAGCAAATCCCAGTACATGATGACGATATAGCAAAGACGGCTATTACAACACCTTTTGGGTTATTCGAGTTCCCGTTCATGACCTTCGGCCTGCGCAACGCTGGCCAGTCATTCCAGCGCTTTATGGACGAGGTCGTGAGGGGACTCGAATTTTGCTACCCGTACATCGACGACATCCTCATTTTCTCTCGCACACCTGAAGAACATGCCGAACATCTGCGCATCCTGTTTCAGCGATTAAGAGACTATGGTGTCGTCGTGAATCCGTCTAAGTGCGTACTTGGTGCCGACACCGTAAAATTTCTCGGTTACCAGATCAGCAAGGAAGGCTCTAGCCCACCTCCTGAGAGGATTGAAGCTCTACGGAATTTTCCCTTACCCAAAACGGTTGAGGGCCTCCGTAGATTCCTTGGAATGGTTAATTTTTACCGTAGATTCCTTCCAAATGCTGCAAAATTTCAAGCTCCACTGATCGACGCCTTAGCAGGTACGAAGCTGAAAGGTGCTAAGCCTGTACCTTGGACGCCTGAACTGGAGCTCGCATTCAACAATTGCAAGGAACATCTTGTTTCTGCTACACTCCTGGCTCATCCCATCGCTGATGCTCCTTTAGGACTTTTCACGGATGCTTCGTCGAGCCACATTGGGGCATGTCTACAGCAGCAGCTCAACGGACACTGGCAGCCGCTTGCTTTCTTCACAAAGAAGTTGCCATCACAGCGTTCTGCTTGGCCTGCTTATTACCGCGAGCTACTGGCTGTCTACGAAGCAGTTCAACACTTTCGTCATGTTATGGAAGCCCAACACGTTACCATATACACAGACCATAAGCCTCTTATATATGCATTTTCCCAGAAAAGAGAGAAGCTTCCTCCGGTGCAATTGAATCAACTGTCCTTTATCTCGCAATTCACGACGGACATTGTCCACGTCCACGGCAAGGACAACGTCGTTGCTGACACAATGTCGCGTATCGAAGCAATTCGACTCGAGGATAACTTCACTGCCCTCGCCGAAGAACAGGCAACGGACGAAGAGCTTCAGGAAATGCTTAACAGCTCATCTTTAAAACTACAAAAGATCCGCATTCCTGGAAGCGATTTGGAGATCTGGTGTGATACATCAACAGGCAAGTCACGACCGTATCTTACTCCATCTTTCCGACGTACTTGTTTCGAACGACTGCACAACCTTAGTCACTCTGCTGCGCGGGTCACCGCACAGTTGGTGGCAGATCGCTATGTATGGCCCAACATGCGCAAAGACTGCAACGTCTGGGCCCGTTCTTGCCTCGCTTGTCAACGTTGTAAGGTAGCAAGACATACGTCTACGCCTGTTGGAACCTTTACCAAACCAACCAAGAGATTCTTCCACGTGCACCTGGACATCATTGGACCTCTTCCATCATCCAAAGGCTTCCACTATTGCCTCACTGCCGTGGATAGATTCACCCGTTGGCCGGAAGCCTGGCCAATGGTCAACATGACAGCGGAGGAGTGTGCAGACACCTTCTTCCGTAATTGGATTTCTAGATTTGGCGTCCCTGCGTTAGTGACGACTGACCAGGGTCGTCAATTTGAATCAGCTTTGTTTCAGGCGCTGATGCAGTTATGCGGCTCCAAGCGTGTGCGCACCACAAGTTACCATCCTTGTGCGAACGGTTTAGTCGAGCGGATGCATCGCCAGCTGAAGGCCGCTATCAAGTGCCACGAGCAGGCCTGGTACGAAACTCTGCCTGTAGTCTTACTGGGTATGCGAGCTTCATTGAAAGAAGACTTACAACTTTCCGCCGCCGAGCTTGTGTATGGGGAACCCTTACGCTTGCCTGGTGAGCTAATTGTTTCTTCTCCAGCTTCTGCACGCACCGAAGACATCACCAACTTCGCAAACCAGCTGCGACAGCATATGGCACATTTAAGTCCTACTCCGGTCACTCGTCATGGTCAGCATTCCACTTTCGTCTCTAAAGACCTGGCCACCGCCACGCACGTCTTTCTACGAGACGACTCAGTGAGAGCATCACTGAAACCACCGTACACCGGACCACACAAGGTTGTGTCTAGGACAGACAAAACCATAACTATAACCGTGGGTGATAAGACCACCCAGGTTAGTTTGGACCGCGTGAAGCCAGCTTTTCACGTTCAGGACAGCCCTCCAGCAGCTGTAGCTCGAGATATTGTTTCTCATCGCCCTCTCGTTCCAGCCCCTGCTGCTGTTCCTGCAATTGCAACTGCGCCTTCCATGCCACAACCTGCTACATCTATTGCTCAGAAATACACCACACGCTCTGGTCGTAAAGTACATTTTAAAACACCTTTTGACCTGTAATTTGTATTATGTATATATATTTTCTTATACAGCTACCACAATATTTCTGTTTATTAATTATTATTTTTTAGATATTATATACATCTTAATACTGTAAATATACTGCTGTATTTTAGTTCATAAGAAGAGCAAATGTTTGATTAAAATTGTTAAACTTATTTGTTTTGCCTATTAAGTTACTGTTATGCTATATTTTAGCTCATAAGAGCAAATGTTTAATTGTAATTGTTAAACTTGTTTGATTTGTTTATACAGTAATTGTTATACTGTTATTTTTTGTATTGTATATGACTGTTTTATATTGCATCCTACAAAAAGTAACTATTGTATTTAATATTGGCAGCAATTGTTATTGTTATTTGTTTTTATTTTATATAGCTGGGCTATATTTCTGCCTAGGGGGGTGATGTGGCGAAATGCCACGTACCCACAGCAAATATGGTATCTAGAGCTATGCGCTGTAGGTCTATGGCATAGAGAAAATAAGTAACTAATTCAATTCACTAATGGCGACAAGTTTACTGTAACTTTGCTTTTATTTAATAATGTGTGGTGTAAACTAATTGTACATAATTGTCTTATATAATTACTGAATAAGTGGAGCATGTGCATGTGGCCTGTGGAAGATTAAAAACTTTATTAACTACTGGTGTGGTAATTTACTAATTAGGACCCTATCAGTTAGCACGGCATTAGAACAAACCGCCGGTTAATCCCGGCACACGTTTATTTAATCAAAATGTTAGCAAAACTAGGTATACCAGGTAATATCTTAAATTGGATTTTTAATTTTCTCCACGACAGACTTGTATCTTTGAAAATAAATAATACGCTTGTAGGACCTAAACATTCTTACAAAGGCACACCTCTAGGATCTGTATTATCTCCTTTGTTGTTTATTATCAGTTTCATTGATTTAATTTTGAAAATGCCGACGCCTTTAAAGTTTTCGTTTTATGCTGATGATTTAGTGCTTTACTTGGAATGCGTAAATGTGAGCGATGGAGAAAGATTGATGAATGATTGCCTACGAAAGATTCATAATATTTTAAGTGATGAACTAAAGCTTGAAGTAAATATTTACAAAAGTTCTGTTATGTTGTTTTCTCAATATCCGGCTACCGAACCGCGCATTTATTATAATTCATTTTTACTTCCGGTTAGTATTTCAGAAAGGTATCTTGGTATGATTTTGGATCCAAAACTTAATTGGGAGTTACACATTAAACACCTCTGTAAAAAAGTAGAGTTAAATTTAAACATTTTAAGATCTTTAACTGGTTTAACTTGGGGTTCTGATCCTAAGATTTTAAAATTATTGTACATTTCTGTGATCAGAAGTCATTTCGATTACGGCTCTATGTTTTATAATAGTGCAGCAACTCATATTTTACGTAAATTAGATGTTTTACAAAACAAAGCACTAAGAATAATTACTGGAGCAATGATGTCGTCCCCAATAAATTCCTTAGAGGTAGAAGCTGGCATTGTTCCTCTTTTTATTAGAAGAAGTTATTTAACAGACAAATTTTGCTTGCGTTTAATCAGCCAAGACAATCCATTAATACGTAGTTTTTTAGAGTTTTTCAATTTTCCCAATTACAATGTGGTTCCGAGGCCAATTTCATGTTCAATTTCCGAATCAATTTCATACCTAAATTTTGAATTTCAAGATATTATATATTGGTCATATTTATGGCCCTGCTTCAGTCAGGAATTTGACAGTAATATGATGGACATAACTGTTTTTCTAGAAAGATTTGAAAATAAGTTTGAGTTCTTGCATTTCATTGATTCCAAATCTGATTATGTGAAGATCTATACTGATGGTTCCAAAACTAAGGATAGGACAAGCTTCGCATTCTTTGATTCTTTTTTGAATGTAGGTAAAGTTTTTAATTGTTCTAACTTTTTTTCCATTTTCTCAGCTGAGGTTTTAGCGCTTTTACATGCAATTTTATATTTTAAATCTAATTACTCAAACTGTAATAAAGTTTTATTTTTAAGTGATTCTATAAGTGCTCTTCAAGCATTGCAAAACAAAAAAATTGCTGCAAATTGTAATTATTTAATTTATATTTTAAAAAGTGAAATTTATAATTTAGTTTATCGTTGTAAAGTAAATGTTGAATTTTGTTGGGTTCCTGGACATTCTGGAATATTAGGCAATGAAATTGTTGATTCTTTATGTAAGTTTACCGAGAATATAGAAACTTGTCAATACAAAGTGCCATTTACTGATTTAAATTTATTTTTAAAAAAATATATGTTTGAACGATGGTCTTCATACTTAACTACCTCTAGAAATATTAAAGGTAAATGGCTGGCTGCTATTCAACCAGTGCCTTCAACGCAGGCCTGGTTTGAAAAAGAAAATGTTTATTTTGGTAGAGATTTTATTTCTACCCTTAGTAGATTGCGAATTGGCCACTGTAAATTCCCATCTCATTTGTATCGTTTAAAATTAATTGATAATGCTTCTTGTGTATATTGTAATGAAAAAAATTGTTCTTTAGATCATTTATTTTTTAACTGTCCGCAATTCAATATACAACGTTTACTTTTGATTTGTGAAATTCAAGATATAAATAAATCAAATATTGTACCCACTGACGTCCAGGAACTTCTTAAAAATCATAGTTTGTATAATAGTATTTTCCATTTTGTTATTAATTCGTTTGGTTCTCTTTAAAGTTTTACTATGTTTTTTGTTTGTTATGTAATTTGTTTAATTTTCTATTTTGTATAATTTGTGTTGCTTTTACTTGTATATTTTAGCTTTAAGCTGATGGCCTTGTAGCCAATGCTTTAAATAAAGAAAAAAAAAAAAAAAAATGTCCTCACTGTTTTTCCGGCGGGTCGTGTTTTTCTACATTTTTACGCTTTCCTAAGTGAGTTTACAGACGTTGAGTTGAGTATCTATTTATTCCTCCGTCTTACTCGTAACTTTTACATAATTTTTTTTTAGAATTGAGCTGTGATTTGAGATAGAGACTCCATTATTTTATGTTTGGTGTAAGTCCTACTGTGCTGTCGCTGTGATTTGAGAATTGAGATACATAGCTCGACTACCTACATTAAGTTTGGTGCACGTGCATTTTGTGAGCTGTACCTACCCCAGCTGAAATATGGCAAGTGTCAAAAAGAAGGGTGCTCGCCGGACTTGTGAAATATGTGGCACATTCTCCAGATACCATGTTTTTTGCCAATTTCCCATTGAACGAAAATCGGTAAGTATTTAACCCTTTGACCGTGGGCCAGCCTACTTTGTTGTTCATATACTAGATAGTCCATCACTTTCTTTGTGTGTCTTTCAATGTGGCCTGCTCAATCTCATTTTAGTCACAATGTATGTATAAGAGAACAGCATCTGTCAAGTTAATTTTTTTCTAATTTATTTTTTATGTTATGTTTTTTATGTTGTGCCTTCGTTATTTCAGCTGCCGAGAATGGGTTCGAGTTACAGGAAATGAAGACCTTTCTCATTTGCCTTTACAAAAATTAAACTCTGCAAAGTATATTTGCAGTCTTCATTTCAAGCCGAAAGATTTTGCTAAGTCGGGAAAACGGCTCAAGAAGCGTGCTCAACCTTCCCTTCATCTGACAGCACCTCCACTAAATGATTATCAATTAGCTCACTTTCCACTCCACCAAGGTGAGTTAGTTTATTAATAAGATATATATCTTTAAGGCATGGTAAAATGTAATTTAATGTAATGTATTGGCTGTTTCTGCATTGACATCTGTATACAAAGATTAAAAACATTTTTTAGCGCGAATGTAGCAGAATATAGTGGCTGCATCTGGCCCATTATCTAGCACCAGCGCTGTAAAAAATGTTCAAGGTGAGATTTATTTTCTTAGTCAGATACTACTAAAGATGATTTCAATAGTATACTAGGAACAGTACATTATATCAGTCAGTAACAATGCAATATATTTTTTAGATTCTGTTGAGACACATATGCCCTCAACCAGCAGAGTAGAACAATGTGGCAGCACAGTGGTTGAAGCGGGCCCATTGTCTAGCACTAGCGCAGTAAAAAATGTTCAAGGTGAGATTTATTTTCTTAGTCAGATACTACTAAAGATGATTTTAATAGTATACTAGGAACAGTACATTATATCAGTCAGTAACAATGCAATATATTTTTTAGATTCTGTTGAGACACATAATATGCCCTCAACCAGCAGAGTAGAACAATGTAGCAGCACAGTGGCTGCAGCAGGCCCATTGTCTAGCACTAGCGCAGTAAAAAATTTTCAAGGTAAGATTTATTTTGTCAGTCAGATACTACTAAAGATTATTTTAATAGTATAGTAGAAAGAGTAGGTACACGTTTCTAAATTAGATGAAGTATATCAGTCAATAAAAATGCCATATCTTTTTCAGGTTCTGTTGAGACATATTATATGCCCTCAACCAGTAAAGGAGATCAGTCTATCAGCACAGTAACTGTGCTTGGTCCAGCTTCTAGTACCTGCATAGTAAAAAATGTGCAAGGTTAGTTTTACTTCAGACAAACTACTAAAACCGCTATTTCTCAATGTGATCAGTTAATTTTAAAAATTATATATATACTTACATTTTGTACGGATCTTTGCCATCTAATAGATCCTGAACGACCGGATTATTTTGTTTGGTTCCATGAGATCACCATTTGAAAATAATAAAAAATTTGAATAAATAAATAAATCTACTTATAATATAAAAATGAATCGCAAAATGTGTTGGTAAGCGCATAACTCAACAACGCCTCGACCAATTTGGCCAAATCTTTTTTTAAAATGTTCGTTGAAGTTCAAGGATGGTTTTTACGGCGAGAAAAATTAGAATTATTGCTGGAAAAACCCTAAAAATAGCCCTTTTCTTTTTCCCATACAAATGATTTGTAACTAAAACGTAGTCAATTTGAGCTTTATTGCTATGGTATAAAGTTCATATTAAATTACAAGCACTCACTATTGTCTAAGCAATGTAGGTGTGTTTTAATGTCGCGTTCCGAAACTCGCGTTTCTTTTGTATTAGTTTCGGCACGCGAGATAAAATGCATCAGTTTCCACGTCATTACATCAGTCAAACAAAAATCGCAAAATGTGTTGGTAAGCGCATAACTCAACAACGCCAACATATCTACATGCTTCCCATCAAACCCAATTGATTTGTGGATCAAGTACAAAGATTATATGTGTGATGATATTTTGTATCAAATACGGAATAGAATGGGAAATCCAAATATACAAATCAGTGAAGAAATTTACAATGAAGCATTGATTTCAATTGAGGACATGTGCTTGATAATGTCAAACAAACTATTAATTCAATTAGGCCAATCACCAGGGTGACGGTTCTGTTCAGGAGAATTTTTTTAAATACGTAAGCAAAAAAACTGCCACATTACAAATATTTTTGACAGGACGAAGTCTGTCGGGTCAGCTAGTTCTTAATAAATAAACAGCAAAAACTGCTGTTCCGGTGTTGTTACCCTACTCCTCCTAAAAGGCTGAACTGATTTTAATCATTTTTGTGTTGTTTAGTTCCATGCAGATTTTACATGGCAACATTGGAGGGTCAGCTGGTAGGTTAATAATATTCTTGGTATAAATTTCAGATTCTGCTTGCTCGAGTTTACCCTCAACTAGCAGTGGAGATCCAATTAACACTGAAACTACAGCAACTTCAGTTGCGACGGGATCAAAAGGAGTCAAACGAAAGCTCGTAGAAAATGAAGGTAAAATTATTATTTGTTTATGGAGATTAAATAAGTTCCATTTAAAATCATCTAATAGTATTTTAAGAGTAATACATTAACGGAAACAAAAAAAATACAAAATCATAAAAAATCTCCGCACCAGCTGTTGGTTTTGTATGGAAAGTCAATTTATTTTTTCTTTTTTCTTTCTTCAAGAAAGATGCTCAGTATGATGGTCTGAGGCTTTGTTTTAAGATCTTTCAGTGATTAAGTTATGGCGACAAAAATAAAATTACAGACTTATAAAATCACACTAACACATTCCGTAGCCCAAACCACATTGGTTGCATTTTATAATTATTTTTAATTTTTCTTTTTTCAGAACTTACACCTAGGAAAAGGAAATTAGTTGAGAGGCTAACTAAAACTAAATGCACCTTAAATTCTTTAAAGAAAAGTGCTATGCTTATTGAAAAAATTAAGTCACCCGTTTTAAAAGAGATGGTGCTTAATGCTTGTAAAAATGAAAACAGAAAACCCAGAGGAAGGCGTTGGACCCTGCAGCATAAAATATCATGTCTAGCTATATTGAAAAGATCACCAAAAACTTATAGACATCTGGGTGCTGCTGTATTAAAACCCTGCAAAGTTTATTAAAAAAAATACCTCTGAAACCAGGGATAAGCTCAGCCACTCTAAATCATTTAAAAAATATATCAAAAAACAAAAACGATAAAGAAAAAACCTGCTGCCTTGTCTTTGACGAGATGGCAATTAAATCTAGATTATTGTATGAAGAATCATCTGACGTAGTAGAGGGTTTCGAAGACTTAGGAGAACATGGAAGAAAAAATAATGTTTCTGATCACGCCTTGGTGTTTCTACTCCAAGGCGTATATAACAAATTTAAGCAACCAATTGCATATTATTTTACAAAAGGGACAATATCATCATCTCAGTTAGCAGTAATAATAAAAACAATAATTCGAGAAGTGAGAGCTTGTGGGTTTAACATAATAAATACTGTTTGCGATCAGGGACCAACAAATATGGGCGCTCTAAAAATTTTAAAAGATGGTTCAGGGCCCTTAGAAGATGGTGCGAACCATTACTTTATTATTGATAGTAAAAAAGTTTTTATTGTATATGACATCCCTCATTTGTTCAAATCAATTAGAAATAATTTAATGAATACAGGAAATTTAATATTTAATGGCTGCAAAGCTAAATGGCAGCATCTTATAGACATGGAGTCTGAAGAAATTCAAAACACGGCTCAAGTAATAAGAGAGTTAGATAAGTTATTTGATGTAAGTAATGGTCCGTCTGGTCCAAAGGATAAGAAAAAAGGCATTAGAACGAATGTTTCAAAAAAAACAAAACATATGGACACCTGGGGGGACTATTTGAAAAAACTAGAAAAAACACATTTTATAAATAATCATGGTCAAGTTTCTAAAAATGTGAAATGTATCGAAGGATATACTGGGTGTAAAAGAACTGCTTCCGAAAACGAAAACTGGGTATTGCTGAGGGGGTACCAGTTACGATTAGAGCAAAAAAAAAACCAATTTCGGACATGATATTTCAAATTTTTTTTTTATTGATTCATACACAGAATCATGTGAACAACCAAATTATGCGATTATTTCAAATCAAATAACGTTTTGGTGTTATTTTTATTAAAACTTCAATCTAATTCTAACACCGCAATCAGCTGATTGGAAAAGCAAATGACCTCGAGCGGCGAGACGAGACGCTGAGCGGGGCGGGGCGGGGCGGGGCGGGGCGGGGCGGGTGACAACCAGCGGCCGCGGGTGGCAACAAGCGCCGAGCGATTTCCCGCCAAAACTGAACCCGCGCCCGCCCGCTGTTATTTCCAACCTACCTAGTCCGCCAACCAATTATCCTTCGTTAAACAATTGTTTCTTACAATAGACATGTTAAATTGAAAATTTTTACCAAAATAAAAATAAAATGCCACTTGCCGCAGTGACTTGCTAAAGGACTCAGATACGCATATCAAATTTTCCACAGACCTTTCTTTCTTATGTGTATCTGTTCTGAGATTGACACAGAAACAATTAAAAGTAAAACTTCATAGCTAAAATACCTACAGACAAATCTTCATAAATCACAAAATTATTTGACCATAGGTAGGTAACTTAACTGCTTAAAAAATCTGGGCCAAAAGTGCCCAGCATTGCCCTGTTAAACCGTTTGTGCACAAAAATCTATAATTAAAATAATAAATTAAAAAAATATTTTGAACTTCAAGGAACTTCAGGAATATTTTGAGTTAATAAAGGTTTATAATTAATTATTGTGTTGATTTTAAGCGTCATTTTTTATTTCCGTTGCCTTAGTGATGGGTATCTATGAACAAACCGATAACAAAAGTGAAATCGATTTCCAATTTTAAAGTTACCTAATTTTAATATTATGGGCAAATATAATATATTTCGTTTAGCTAAGAATTATCTTCAAGGAGATACAAAGGGACTATCTAAAACAGCGACTGGTATTTGCATTGGCTTACGTTTTTTTTTAATTTTCTCCAGCAGCTTTTGCCCAACTGGAGATATTTTTCAGCATGTTTATAATCTGCCGTGAGTTTATCTGCAGTTTTTAGGGTGTTCTAGAAATATATTCTAAGTATATCACATATTTTGCCTATAAAACGTATCAAATCGATAACAAGACAAACAATGTTCATAATCTAATCGTTTTGTTGAAATATAATCCTTTTTCAAGCCCTTCTTGTCACCAAAACTGGCATCTGTCTGTCATTGAAGTCTCCTCGTTGCGTTTGCTTTCGATGTTGTTATTGTGCGATTTTTCTGTGATTTGTGATAATTACAGAAAAACGCACTCCGCACGTGCGGAAATCTTTCATTTAGTTCTTTTTGGTACGTTACGCGGCACACTTGACTTGCCTGGTTTTAGTTAACTGTTACCTACATCTTCCTTTTTAGTTTAAGTGATAAAGTGAAGTTTAAGTTGTGTTTAATATCATAGTTAGAACCTACCTGTTTCATACATTTAGGAAATAGTGTTCAATCAATGAGAGTGTGGAAGTGCAGTTGATGTGTCACCGAATAGGTACTAAAGCACCTAGTTCTCGTCTTTAATGACTTTCCTACCTCATGTGGGTAGTGTGTAGAGGATCCGATTCTGCTGGCTTAAATGCTTCGTAATGACTGTCAACATAAGTAGGTATGTACCTAAAACCTTTATAAACTATTGATTGGATTGATATAACCTACCTATAAAATTAAATAGTATTGGTTTAAGTAAGGTTATGATTGATTATGAATCTACTAGTGCGTCCTGACTTCTTAAGGTAGTTTCCTAATAGTTTTATTAGTTTAGGTAGGTAGCTTATTATGTTAATAGTTTAAGAAGGAATTTTACGTCGCTTTTTTTTTTTTTTTTTTTTTTTTTTTTTATGTAATATATAGGTAGCAAACGAGCATGCGGGTCACCTGATGGTAAGTGATCACCGCCGCCCATGACTACCCTCAACACTGTAGGTGTTGGGGGTGTGTTGCTGACCTTTAAGAAAATATATAAATAAATAAATAAAATTGGGCACCGGATACCGCACTCACCGAACGAAACGCAGGAACATCGTTCCTACTTCACGTCGGTTTCCTGTGCGACGGTGGTATTTCACCGGTCGAGTCAGCCCAGCAATCGCTGCAGACAGAGCCTACAGCTAGACTCTACCACTCAAAAAATCTATTTGTAAGAAAATACTGGAGGTTATCTACTTACTTACAATAGAGCAGTATACTAATAGATTGTAGGTTGGGAGGTTATTAGGTACCTTATTGCCTGGTACTTAGTTTCAAAACTTTAAACTTATGCAATCGGAAGCTATGCTTTACAACAAAACGTCGTAATTCTTTAAGTTGTAGGTAGGGTTTGCAACTGATCAAGCAAAGGCCTAATTGATAGTGGAAGAAGAAGGGTGTATGAAATAAGACGGACCGTTTGCATTGCCTGCCTGCCTTATTTAACATTTAAATATACAATTAAATGTTTCTGCCTGTGAAAACTGTAAACTATGACGTTTGTTTAAAACATAGTTGCAGATTCAAGGAACTTCACAATTAACTGTAATCAGACATCATAAAATAAAAGGCCTTTTACAAATCCATAGCAATGTTACAGCTCTGCTACTTATCACTTTTCATAAGGAATCTTATAATGTTTAAAATGATTAAATCTTACAAGTTTAGGTAATTGATAACAACAGTAGTATCATTATGTACTCAACGCTGCTACAATTAAAAAGCGGCTGTCCTAAATTGAATCCATTTGGTTAGATAGCAGTAGATACACCTGTTATACTAACTTATACGTGATAGGAGGGAGGTATTTTAATCCATTTCATCACCTAAAACTGCAAACTTATCTTCGACCTATAACAATATTATAAACTCCGCTGGGCCACACAGTTGACTAGGCGTTGACTGATCATATTTTTATAACTTTATCTCAAAGAGTTAGAGAGAGCAAGTGCGTCTTAGATCCGATGCAATCATATTGTCGTTGCATGTCATGGCACATCGCATTAACTAAATGGCCGTTGAAGACAGGGCTGGGCAGCCAGTCAGAGCCTAAATCATGAAAATATTGTTTCTTCCAATATTGTGTTACAGATTCTAGCAAAAAAGAAACAAATGTTGTTGCCATTTTTATTAAGTATCTTTTTATAAATAAAGTAAATCTTAAACTAATATTCCTGTTAACACATCTAGACTTCCCTGATTCACATCAATACAATTGTTTGGCGGTAAAAGGGGAGATCTCCCAGTGCTAGACAGAACACAGGTCTAGGGCCAAGCGGGGCCACTGAGATGATTTCAGAAGTTGTATATATAGTAACTGCGTTTGAAATGTTGATAGCGCGATATACGATTTGTATGCGTACCGCCGGGAAGGAATGTTGGCGACGGTCAGCGCCATCTATGTCGCCACAATTGCATGTTGTGATATAGGCGGTTTTTCAATCGTGACTATTCCCTCGGGGCCCTCGACGGCTTTTACTGTTCTGTTTTTGATATTTTTTGAAATTGTATAGGTATATTCTGAGTTGTGTAAAAATTCAGTAGTGCAAATAAGATCCGTTGAACTCTTGCAGCATCATTATTTTGTAAAGGCATACTACAAGATGTAATAACTGATTATTACATCAGTGCAAGTGGTAGTGCAAGTTTCAAATATGCAGTGAACAGAAGTGAAGCACGCTTGTAGTGCGGCAGATTAATATTATTTTGCTCAGGCGGTGAGTTGTTACAGGTAAAACCACATGCAATGGAGGTGGTATTGGTAATTCATTGTTAGGAGTAGCACTGCGAGCCAAAAACCTTCGAGCACTCGTCCAACAAGTATAACATGCATAATACAACACACTACCACGCTGAAACATAAATATAAATAACTAATCTTCAACCAAAAAATATGTTAAATATGGGTCAATAGTTATTAATTCAACTTACTAGGTGATTATGCTATGATAAAATAACTGGTAATAGTGGATCGTCATTGTTAAGAGTTTAGTGCCGAGGTCTTGTTACAAACCACTGAGCGGCGACTCAATCTTTCATTTTCTGCTGCTTCTGTTGTAATTAATAATCTATATCATGCTTGACATATATTTCCATACAAGGTTAGGTTAGGTTAGGTTAGGTTAGGTTAGGTTTTTTTTTTTTTTTTTAAATTAATTTATCAAGTCTCTTACATTTATTTTCTTATAATTATGTTGCTAGTAATGAATACAAGACAAGGAGATACAATTAAAAAGTCATTCCCGAAGACGCGAGGGATACATCTAGGGGTTTCTTTAAGAAACAACGAACAGAGTTGTTTCATATCAATTAAATCGTTCTGAGACAGTTGTCTCTCTGATGTTATACGTATATGTTAATACAAAAATACTTTACAGAATTAAATTTAAACACTTACAAAACAAAATTAGGAAATATATATACAAATTGAAAAGTTCAAGAAACAAATTCACAACTTATGATAACATCCAAAAAAAAACAATTTCAAAATCAATAATAAAAAATATGTACAAATTCAATTTTTTCCTTTTTATAAATGTCTTTTTTTTTTTTTGTAAATGTCTTTTTTTTTTTTTTTTGTAAATGTCTTTTTTTTTTTTTTTGTAAATGTCTTTTTTTTTTTTTTTTTTTTTGTAAATGTCTTTTTTCCAGTTTTTCTTTTCTTTTTGTTTTTTATTATACTGTATAGATTAAAATGCACATAAAACAGAAAAAGTAAAATAAAATAATAAAAAAAAAGCACAAAGATATAAAATGAACATTTAAACTTAATCGTTAATTACAAAAACTAATATAACAATAGTGAATCTAATGACAAATGCAGCAAAGAAATAAGTGCCAAACATAAAGGCACACATGCCCAAGACCAAAAAGGAGTCCCCCTCCGAGTTAAGTCCAAGGCAGGAATCGACAAAGAAGATAAAGAGATCAAAAAAAAGATTTTACTATACAGTTAAAAGTTAGAAAATTTGAGAAGAATGCAAAAAAAAAAAAAAAAAAGGTTTAAAAATAGAATCTGAAATTTACTGAGGGTTATGGGAATTATTAAAAGTTTTCAGTTTACTGTAGATTGACTCTATAAAGGTTACAAAAGAAGTAACAAAAGCATGATTTAAATTATTTTTATCAAATATAAAAGGTTTAGCGACGCGGGAATTAAGAGGAATAGACGATAGAAAGTTGTGCCGGGCAATATCAAAGCGCGCGCAATCGTAAAATAGATGTTGGA
This sequence comes from Emmelina monodactyla, assembly GCA_916618145.1. Classification (NCBI taxonomy): domain Eukaryota; kingdom Metazoa; phylum Arthropoda; class Insecta; order Lepidoptera; family Pterophoridae; genus Emmelina; species Emmelina monodactyla. The sequence goes on along the minus strand of OU745303.1, from coordinate 42,347 downwards.
GATCTTGCGGCTTACCGGAGCCGCACGGGCAAGTAGCTGATGTTACTACGTGGAAGCGCAAGAGATATGCTAGGTCGCAGCCATGTCCAGTTAGAAATTGCGTAAGGAAAAATGACGGAGTGGTAAATGTGAAAAAGTCTACGATGTTAGATAGATCTGGAAACATGGTACGTGTGACGAGGCCCTGCCGCGCGCTTCGATACCTAGCCTGCCACTCAGCCCAGACACGCGCCCTGGATAAGCTCTTGGCGTAGGAGAGAGGGAAGAAGCAGAAGTTAGGCGCAACTTTGGAAGAGGCAGCCTTAGCGGCTTCCTGGTCGGCCTCTTCGTTGCCCCTGATGCCCACATGCCCCCTTACCCAGCAAAACTTAAGTCTATTACCTATTCTAGATAGGATTTGATGTATGTGATTCGTGAGAAAACCAGTACTGCTTCTGTTATTAATAGCCTCGAGCGAGGAGCGGGAGTCGGTGAAAATTATTGCGAATTGAAATCTACTTTTACTTTCAAAGAACTGGCAAGCTCGAAGGATTGCCAGCATTTCGGCCTGAAAAACAGAACACGAATTATGCAGTTTGAAATGTCTTCTGATGCTAAATGTGTCACTATTAGGCGGTTGGCATACAAAAGCAGCACCCACCCCACTCTCGCTCTTGCTGCCATCTGTAAAGATGTTAATGGTGTCTTGGCATTGAAGTTTAGAGACTGAAGATTGGTCGTTAGCAATATGATATTTAATATTGACACGAACAGATGGATGCAACAACTTGCTGATCTCCACATCTTTATCCAGGCGTATATCGGAAGGAAGGAAAGATGAATTGCCAGTAATACGGGTAACCTCCAACTCCCTAGTGTGTAGAATTTCCAGATCTAGAGGTGGAAACCTAGCTAGGGCCATGGCAGCGTTGGAGGAAACCGTCTTATAAGCTCTGAGAGCGCGCAAAGCAAAGTCTCTCTGCAAAGATGCGAGTTTGGCGCGAACATCCTTCCTCTCGACAGCCTTACCCCAGATACCTGCCGCGTATGTGATGGTAGGGACGACGACATGCTTGTAGATAATGCTGATGATCTCTGGGTTAATACCCCAGGTGGGACGAGCAAAAAGAGTCAGACGCTTATATATGGCACGGGCTTTACTGATGGCGGAAACTACATGTTTTGTAAAGTTAAGTTTGTTATCGATAACAACTCCCAGTAAGGTAAAGCTGTCGGTGAATGGAATTGGGGTGCCACACATAGACAACTGAGCTCTGGCTGCCGTGGGTGAAAATGCCAAGGCTTTAGTCTTGGTAGGACCAAAGCTTAGCTTATGGTTCAGGCCCCATTCTGCGATCCTGTCCAAGATGTTGTTAGCGAGGTGCTCCAGTTCGCGAGGGTTTCGAGCCGACACGATCAGCAGGACGTCATCAGCGTATGCCTGCAAGCGGCATCCCGGCGGAAGGGGGATGTCTAGTAAATCGTCGAGAATGAGGTTCCACAGGGCTGGCCCACAAGCCGAGCCCTGGACGCATCCCATTTCGGTGAGTATGGAGGCCTGAGCCCCGGCGTAATTGAGGGAAACTGATCTGGGTGTGAGGTAGTTTAAGATCAAATTGTATATGTTGGAAGGGCAACCGATGGCCTTTAACCTGGACAGAATCGCAGGCCACCAGGCTCTATCGAAGGCGGATTGAATGTCTAATGAAATGGCAGTTACGAGGTATTTAGAACGGCGGCGGGATTTAATAAAAGAAATGGCATTGTTGAGAGCTAAAGTTGTGGAAGAATTTCTTCTGAACCCAAACTGGTTGCGATTCAGGGTGCCGTTGCATGCAGATACATGGAGAAACCTTTCAGTAAAGAGTTTCTCCAAAGCTTTGCCGAAGACGGGTATTAAACCTATGGGCCTGTGGGCTTTTAGGGACGACGCGTTGGAGCAGCCCGCCTTAGGAATAATTCTAAGTTGGGCGTCTTTCCAAACTTTGGGAAAATGAGCTAAGGCGAGACATTGGTTGTAAATATTTTTGAAAAGGATAGGAAAATTGTTTACTACCGTCAGGCAGATGTCTGAAGTTAGACCATCTAAGCCCGGGGCCTTTTTATGAGAGATGGAACTAATGGCTTCCGTAATTTCATCCAGGGTAAAGTATGGGTCATCGGTAGTGTTGGGTGGAATTAAGCAGGAAGCGCGGGTCTCTGCTTGTTCACGAGTATCAGATGAAAGACTATCCCGAGGGTAGAAGTGGGACAGCAACGCGTTGGCAGTCTCATCACTATCGGCAGAGGCGCCAGCGGCGGAGGTGACAGTTGCGGGAGCCTTCTTAGGGAACTTGGGTCTAAGGGTGGGATTGGTAACTGACCAAACTTCATCCAGGGATTGCGCCTCGCAGAACCCCCTAAAATGCCGGGTCGATTCTTGGCTGATAGCCGAAGAATATGCCTTATGGGCAGCTTCAAGGCGAGTGATGAGCTCAGGCGGGCAAGAGAACGGGTATCTGCTCTTAAGACGCCTCACAGTTCTCTTAGCCTGCAAGAGCTCCGCCTTTAGATCGTCCAGTCGCTGGCACCAAAAGGGAGGACGAGTGGCGGCAGAGTTGCCACTGATGGTGGGGAAGCTCAGTGAGGCAGCCTTGTGGATAGCGTCAGTTACCTTTTTATGTAGATATCCAGGTCGGGCGCAGAGAGTTCTAGAGGTTTATTACTATCAATATCGGATTGAAGAAAAGAGTTACTTAGGTTATTTTTGAAGGAGGCCCAGTCAGTGTGCTGGTTGATCCGGTAGCGGCGGGTGGATCTTCGCGGAATTTCAACATGGACAGAATTTAATAAAACATTAAAATATATTAGGGAGTGTTGGGCAGCAGGTATAACAGAGCGGTTAATGTGCCAGTCGGAAACAGAACCGGCCAGGTCGGATGTAACAAACGTTAGATCGATGGCGCTGGTTCTTAAGGAACCGTGACTAAAGGCCTCAAACGTCTGGTCGCCCGAATTACTACATACAAGGTCGTTGAAAGAGGCAAAATTCGCAACAATATCGCCCCTGTCATTCTGTCTGCCAAGGGAATCCCAGGAGGGATGCCACGCATTGAAGTCACCTGAGATAATGCAGCGACGGCCATTGGCAAAGTCAAGGACAGACTTGATCCTCTCTAAGAGAGCGGTGGGGACCGTGGAGGGAGAGATGTAGACTGATATTAATATGACACTATTGGAACCAGAATGGAGCTTGACGGCAACTAAATCGGGACAAGAAAATTGAGAAAGTAGAATAGCTTTGGTTTGGAGAGCGTACCTGTTGTGGATATAAATTGCAGCTCTAGTTGGTGTATTGTCAGAGATGATTTGGAAGGTGTCAATGCCTACTCCGCCCATGGCCCCTCCACCCCCCTGGGAGCTCACATAGGGCTCTGTGACCATAGCGATGCAAGAGCGTTTGTTACGCGCAAAAAAACTTATAAAATTGTACGTAGTGGCATAACTTTTATCCAGATTAATTTGGATGAATGAGAAAGATTTTTTAAAGTTACTGGCCATAGTCTACCTTGGACTGCACACGGTTAAGCATAGAGATGCGTCTTGGGCATGAGAACGATAAACTTGAGTGTTTGGCACTTACCTCTGTGGGTTAGGTTAGGTTAGGTTAGGTTAGGTTAGGTTAGGTTAGGTTAGGTTCCCCCCCAAGGGATCGCGCCTTGCCGCGGCGGGGGGGCTTAGTACCCCGTAGCAAGCCAGCTACTGGGGGAAGCTAAGCGGTCCCACATGGGGACGGTCGTGAGGTAGACCGGCCCACGAGAGGGGGGCTGCTCCAGCTGGGCGGGAGCCCAGCGTGCTGATGCGCCCGGAGGGGAGGCTCTGGCCGGGCTCGGCCCGGTCAGTTGCACCCTAGGAGGGGAGGCTCCAGCAGGGCCTTTGGCCCTCGTTCTGTTGAGCGCCCAGGGGGGTAATCGTGGGGGGTCGGGTGGTGCGGCGTGGCGGCCGCGGCATCCGATCCTCCGCGATTCGGATTGGAGGTGGTGGGCTGAGGAAGGGGTGGTGGGAAAACCCCTCTCCTAGGCCCAGGGCGGATTCGGCGGCGCGCCACTGCGGGGACTGTGGCGCCCCGGCGACTCCAGCCGGTGAGGCCCCAGGTCGGCAGACGGCCGAAGACCCTGGGGAGGTTCCCAAGCTGCCGACACAGGGCTAGGTCGGTAGCCAATCAAGGGAACAAGAGGGGGTAGGCGCGCCGCGGTTGTTCCAGCGCGCCTCCAAACTTGAGGGGGCTGCCTCGGTGGCCAGCCGTCGGTGGGTTCGCGGCGAGCAGACCTTTACAGGACATTCCCGCGTCCCCGCCATTATACGACGGCCAGTAGGACAACTCCAGGTTTTTAGTCGGTGCGAGCCCGACATAACCCGTCTCCTTTCCCTGGAGGGGACGGGTATGCGTAGGCATTTTCCTGGACAAACAAAAAAAAAAAAAAAAAAAAAAAAAAAAGGTTAGGTTAGGTTGGGGCAGGCCCCATAGTGTTCTGTCGGTACGTCCTCGTTCGTCTGCCCTGGACCCTCCCTGCTTGGTGCGCGGTAACGCAGTGGCCAGCAGTGGTAGGTGACTGAATCCGAAGAACGATACTGTGGAGCATACGGCTATTTCTATTCTATCTGTCTGAATACTCGCTGTCTCTTGTCTTGGCATAATGTCGGACAACGGATCATTGGATCCATTCAAGCGTCCCCAGGACCCAAATCCTGCGGAGACACAACAAATGTCTGGAGGTTTAACCTCAGGTGCAAGTGTGCCTTTCTCGATGGCGGACATAACGTCTGACTCTGAGGGGAGCACTACAAGCACTCTAACGTGTGTATCGGAGGCGAGCACAACTCGCTCAAGATATTTAAAAAGGAAGGCGTCAACCTCTGACTCATCAGGGTCGACTAAGAAAGTGGGCAAAAAGGCGTCCAAACCGGCTTCAAAACGTAAGAAAAAGCCTGGTACGGGTCATTACGTCGGCTTGGCTGAGGCGCAAAAGCGTCTTAATGCGGAGAAGAAGGAGGCTCTGCAGCTTGAGCTGGAGGAAACTGTGGCTGAGAAGGAGAGACAGACCCGCCGAGCGCGTGCAATACACGGCTACGGGGCCTTCCTCTCTACCTACGAGGGTATGTCGGTGGCCGAGCTTCAGGCTCTAGTCAGAACGGACACCGAAGAAATAAAAGAAATAGCCCGAAAGTCCTCGCGCATTAAGGGGACTTTACAGAAGGCTCTAAAGAACCGAGCGCACTCCACGTGCGTGGCCATGGAAGAGCTGGCTAAGCGCTCGGTTTCTGAGGAGACCTTACGGCTCCAGGCGACGGTTGACCGTCTCCGAGCCGAGGTCAAAAGTCTGCGGGAAGAGTCGACCCAGGCAGCTCAGCCGACTCAGACCCAAGTCTCTGAGACTGCTCTTCGTGCCTCTCCGGACCTCGAAGCGCTTATGCGCAAAGTGGTCTCGGAAGAACGAGAGTTTGTCCGAGCCTGCATTGCGGGCATCGAAGACCGGCTGTTGCCGGCAAAGTCAGTCCGTCCTCCGTTGGCGGCTGACAAAAAGAGGAAGACGGCATCACAACCGCCGACGTCGGCGACAACTCTGGTCCCACGCCCGGCTCCGGCTCCAGCCCAGGTCGCGGTGGTCACTACCCCTAAGCCCTCTAAGGGTAAAGGGAAGGGAAAGAGCAGCGCAAAAGTGGCTGTCCCCCCCAATGAAGCAGAGCCCCACCGGTTACCCGTTGTGGTACTGGAGGACTGCTTGCTTCCGTCCACCTCGGCCGCAAACGGAGACGGGTGGACAAGGGTGGTCAATAAGAAGGCAAAAAAGAAGAAGAAGAAAAATAAGGCGGTCTCTTCTTCTTCTCAGGCCCCAAAACCGTCGACCTCCAAGTCGGCGGCAAAGGGCAAGAAGGAGAGCAGTGGCCCAGTGGCCAAAAAGCTTTCGCCCCCAAAATCAGCGGCGGTCGTGATAACGATCACGTCCGAGGCCGCAGAAAAGGGGGTCACATACGAGGCGGTCCTCAAAAAGGCCCGCGAAGTGGTGAGGCCCACCGAACTCGGCGCTGGATCAGTGACGTGTCGCCAAACGCAGACCGGGGCTCGAATCTTCGAGTTCCCGGGTGCGGAGCGCGACAAACACGCGGATCTCTTCGCTGAAAAGGTGAAGGCGGTGGTCTCTGACATGGCCAAAGTGTCGAGGCCACAGAAGACGGTGTCCCTTATGGTGACTGAGTTAGATGACTCGGTCACCAGGGAAGAAATAATGGCGGCGGTGGTTGCGGCCGGTGGCTGCGCTGCCGACGCCTTAAAAGTGGGAGAGGTCCGGCGCGGCCGTGGTGGTTTGGGCGTTGTCCGCCTACAATGCCCCATTCCAGCCGCAAAAGCAGTCCTGGCCAAGGGTAGGCTCCCAATGGGCCTCAGCTCGGGGGTAGTGCGGGCACTCGAACAGCAGCCTCTACGCTGCTTCAAGTGCCAGGGCACCGGCCACACCCGCACTCGTTGCCCGTCCTCTGTGGACAGGGGCAATCTGTGCTTCCGCTGCGGGAAAACCGGACACATGTCCGCCACCTGCAGTGGAAAGCCGAACTGCGCTGTGTGCGCGGAGAGTGGGCGGCCTGCGGGCCATGTTATGGGGGGACCCAAATGTAATCCCCCCGCCAAGAAGGGCAAAGCACAGGCACCGACCCAGCCTGCTGCTACTGCTGCCGGGACTGTTCCGGAGTCGGCCGATATGATGTCCGAGTAATGTCAGCAGTCATTACCGGACATCACACAGTGGTTCAGGTTAATCTGAACCACTGCCAGGACGCCCAGGACCTGCTGATGCAGGTTTTGGCCGAGTGGTCAGCTAGTGTGGGTGTGGTCGCCGAGCCCTTTTCCGTCCCAGCCAATTGGTTTGGTGATAGGGACCGCTTGGTGGCCATTGTGCCACGGCCCTCCACTGTCTCCCCGCCCCTCTCGTTAATCGAGAGGGGTCACGGATACGTGGCCGTCGAATGGGGTGAAGTAGCCATCGTTGGCGTTTACTTCTCCCCTAACCGCTCCTTCGCGGAATTCGAAGTGTTCATCGAGGAACTGTCTAGGTTCCTCCAACGCTTGGCGCCTAGGCAGGTCGCCGTCTGTGGCGATTTTAACGCCAAATCGGTGCGCTGGGGTAGCCCAGCCACCGATGATCGTGGGGAGCTCGTTGAGCTTTGGGCGACCTCGGCCGGCCTGTCCCTCCTAAATGTGGGGTCGGTTCAGACGTGTGTGCGGCAGCAGGGTGGGTCAGTGGTGGACTTGTCGTTCGCCACCCCTGCGTTGGCCGCCCACGTCACCAAATGGCAGGTCGAATTGCTGGAGACTCTATCGGATCATCGGTACATCCGCATAGAGTTCTCCAGCCAGCGCCCTCAGAGTGGGATCCCTGCGCCCGCGCAACGGGGGCAGTCGCAATTTCCCCGATGGGCCTTAACCCATCTTGACCGGGAAATGGCGAGCGAGGCAGCGTTCGTGCAGGACTGGTTCGGTCCGCCGACCAGCACTGACGTGGATGTTTCTGCCTCGCACCTGCGGGATGCACTGACCGAGGTGTGCAATGCAAGCATGCCTCGGTCCCGCCGGCCAGGCCCCCGACACGCCGTCTTCTGGTGGTCGGCGGAGCTTGCGGAGTTGCGGGCCACGTGTGTAGCTGCAAGAAGGGCATACACGCGAAGCCGCCGTCGCCGACTTAGAGACCTGCAGAATGAGGACCGCCTCTATGCCACTTATCAGGGGGCCAGGCGGATCCTCAAAGCAGCCATCAAGTCGGCTAAAGATGCGGCCAGGGCGGAAATGCTGGAGAGCCTAGACAGTGATCCGTGGGGGCGACCGTACAGGGCGGCGCGCAACAAACTGCGCCCCATCGGTCCCCCTCTCACTGAGACTCTCCAGCCGGATCTGTTGGATGGGGTGGTCCGGGCTCTGTTCCCGGACCGTAATGCGGAGTACACCCCTCCACAGATGAGGCCCCCATGGGGTAGTATGCCCCCGCAGGATGATATCGAGCCCATCTCTGCGGGAGAGTTTGGTGCGGCGGCGCTCTGCCTCCGCAGCAAAAAGACTGCGCCGGGCCCTGATGGTGTGCCGGCTCGAGTTTTGGCAATCGCCATTACCCATTTGGCGGATAGGTTTCGGGACCTCTTTGATCGCTGCTTCGCGACGGGGAGGTTCCCGAAACCATGGAAGGAGGGACAATTGTGCCTCCTTCGAAAAGAGGGTCGACCGGCAGATTCCCCATCGGGCTACCGGCCGATAGTGCTCCTAAATGAGGCGGGTAAGCTATTCGAGAGAATAATAGCTTCCCGCCTCAAACAGCACCTGTCGGCGATTGGACCGGACCTATCCGAAGCCCAATATGGATTTCGGGAGGGCCGGTCAACGATTGACGCCTTACAGAGGCTCAAAAGCCTCTGTGCCGAGGCTGCGGCGAGGAGGGAGGGAGTGTTGGCTATATCCTTCGATATAGCCAACGCCTTTAATTCCATCCCTCACTCGACCATACTGGAGGCACTCAAATACCACAGGGTGCCTCCGTACTTGAGGGCCGTGTTGGCAGACTACCTGGAAGACCGCCAGGTAGTCTTTGTCGACAGGGATGGCCGGTTGCGACGGCATGAGGTTGTGTCCGGTGTTCCACAGGGGTCGGTTCTCGGACCGTTGCTGTGGAACATTGGATACAATTGGGTGCTCCGAGGTGGGCTCCTTCATGGCATGGGTGTCATCTGTTATGCAGATGACACCCTTGTCACGGCAAGGGGGAGAACCTACGGGGCGGCGGCGCGGTTGGCGTCGGTGGGGGGCACGCTAGTCGCCGACAGAATTCGGCGACTCGGCCTTACGGTGGCGCTCCCGAAGACCGAGGCCCTGTTCTTTCCTGGGCCAAGGCAACGGGCGCCTAGTGATGCCCACATCACAGTGGGGGGAGTCCGTGTGGACATAACGGCCCAGATGAAATATCTGGGCCTGATACTGGACGGGCGGTGGTCGTTCGGGCCGCATTTCAGCAGCCTGGCGTCACGCGTCCTGAAAGCAGCCGACGCCTTTAGTTGGCTGCTTCCAAATGTCGGGGGGCCGAGTTTGAAGTGCCGGCAGCTTTACGCCGGCATCTTGAAGAGTATGGCCCTGTACGGTGCCCCGATCTGGGCGGACTCCCTCCACAAAGGGGAGAACTCGGCCCTCCTCCGCAGGCCCCAAAAGGCCATTGCACAGCGGGTGGCGAGGGCCTACCGCACGGTGGGGTACGCGGCTGTGTGTGCCCTAGCCGGGACACCCCCGTGGGGCTTGGAGGCGGAAGTCTTGGCCGCCGTGTACCACTGGATGGCGGCCAAAAAGGCGGAAGGGCAGCGCCCAGCTCCAGAAGAGCGGGGTGCTGTAAGGAGAGAGATGCGTGAGTCCATGATCACTGTGTGGCAAAGCGACATGGCTCACGCAGAGTCGGGGCGCAGGACGCTGGATGCCATCGGCCCTGTGGCCGAAAGGTGGCTCGAGCGCTCATGGGGTCTCCTCACATACCGCCTGGTGCAAGTACTATCCGGACACGGCTGTTTCGGATCGTACTTGCACCGAATCGGGCGTGAGGAGACCGATTTGTGCCATCATTGTGGTGTGGCTAGGGACACGGCACAGCACACTCTGCAGACTTGCACAGCCTGGGAGGAGCAGCGCCGATCCCTAATTGCTGAAGTCGGGGTTGACCTCTCGCTACCGAGCGTGGTGAATGCTATGCTCAGAAGCGAGAGTGCGTGGCAAAGTGTGGTCTCCTTCTGCGAGGAAGTCATCTCGCAGAAGGAGGATGCGGAGAGAGCCCGGGAGGATGATCCGCTCGCGGCTCCCATCCGCCGCAAGAGAAGGGGAGTGAGAAGGCGTAATCTTCACGCTCCCGGTGGTGGCCTGCAGGCCGGGGGTGTGGGGGCACCTCCGCCTGCACTGCACGGGCCGCCGCCGTCTGATGGGAGTGGTCTGGCGCACCGGGCCGCTCCCTCTGTCGGGCCCGCCCTGTCATAGGCGGGCACACGCCGGAGGTGTCATGGTGTAAGGCTTAGGCTGTTCTCATGGCACCTCCACTCAGGCGTAGAAGGTGTGCAGATGGTTTTTAGTGGGTATGCCGATCAGGAGACTCCCACATAACCCTTGGTTTCCCCCCGAAGCCAAGGGTACCTATAAAAGGTTTTCCATCTATAATAAAAAAAAAAAAGGTTAGGTTAGGTTAGGTTAGGTTAGGTTAGGTTAGGTTAGGTTAGGTTAGGTTAGGTTAGGTTAGGTTAGGTTAGGTTAGGTTAGGTTCGTGCCGGCGGACCCAAACGGGAGCTCGGATATTCGAGTTCCCGGGGGCCAACCGGCAGCAGCAGGCCGACGCCTTCGCCGCTAAAATGGCGGAGGCGATCGCGGATGTTGCCAAGGTGGCACGCCCAGTCAAAACCTCGTCCCTGGTGGTATCGGAACTAGATGATTCCGTTACCAAGGGCGAGGTGGCTGCTGCCGTGGCGGCAGCGGGTGGCTGTGGTGTTGAGGCCATACAGGCCGGAGAAATTCGACCTGGGGCGGGGGGCATGGGCCGTATCAGGCTTCGGTGCCCCGTGGCAGCCATAGAAGCCGTCCTTAAAAAAGGGCGGCTGCTAATTGGCTTTAGCTCAGCCGTGGTCCGGGCGCTAGAGGAACAGCCTATGCGCTGTTTCCGGTGCTATGCGCTCGGACACGCCCGTCAGTGCTGCCCATCAGCGGTAGACAGATCACTACTCTGTCTCCGATGTGGACAGCCGGGCCACAAGCAGGCCTCCTGCAAAAAAGACCCCCGTTGTGCCGTCTGTGCGGCCAGTGGGAGGTCTGCAGGGCACGTTATGGGGGGTGCTAAATGCACCCCCCCATCAAGGAAGGGCAAGGAGCAGGCCGCCACTCGGCCTGCCCCTGCAGGTGCTCGGGTCTCCCCGAGTGTAGTTGATTGTCCGATGGCCGAACAATGTTAAGGTTCGGCCATCGGAAAATACTGCAGGTGAACCTCAACCACGGCCAGGCAGCTCAGGACCTAATGTTCCAGAAGCTGTCTGAGTGGTTGGGGGACGTTGCAGTGGTCGCCGAGCCGTACTCGATCCCGGCCAATTGGCTGGGTGATAGTAACGGCTTGGTGGCCATCGCGCCGCGGCCTGCTGCGGACTCTCCTCCCCTCTCTCTAATTGAGAGGGGACCTGGGTACGTGGCCGCCGCGTGGGGAGACATCGCCCTTGTGGCGGTGTATTTCTCCCCAAACCGCCCGCTGTCGGAGTTCGAGGACTACCTCCAATCTCTGACGGCGGTGGTTGCGCGGGTGGGTATGGCCCGAGTCGCGGTCCTTGGCGATCTTAACGCCAGGTCCGCGACCTGGGGCGATCGGCTCACGGATCACTGCGGCACGGCTGTTGAGTCGTGGGCAGCGTCCGTGGGCCTGGTGCTCCTAAATAGGGGGGCAGTGCAGACGTGCGTCCGGGCAAATGGGGGTTCGGTGGTGGATTTATCCTTCGCCACCCCCGCTCTGGCCGGCCACGTGCACAAATGGCGGGTTGACCTGGTGGAGACTCTATCCGACCATCGCTATGTCAGGATGGAGATCTCCACACCGGGTGCAACAGCTGCGAGGCGGACGGGTCAGTCGCCTTTCCCGCGGTGGGCCCTGTCGCGGCTTGACCGCGACGCGGCTAGAGAGGCGGCGTTTGTCCAGGACTGGCTAGCTCCGTCTGCCAGTCCGGACGTGGACGATGCCGCCCTGCAGTTGAGGGAATCTATGACCGAGGTATGCAACGCTAGCATGCCTCGGTCTCGCCGGCCCCCTCCAAGGCGTGCGGTGTATTGGTGGTCGGTGGAGATCGCCGACCTCCGAGTGCACTGCATGGCCTCGAGGAGGGCATATCAGAGGGCCCGCCGACGTCGCCGCCGCGATGCCGAAAATGAGGGTCGCCTTTACGCCGTCTACTCGGAGGCACAGCGCGCCCTTAAAAAGGCTATTGCGGAGGCTAAAGAAAGGGCGAGGTTGGAGATGCTGGAGAGTCTCAACGACGACCCTTGGGGCAGACCGTATCGGGCAGCACGCAACAAGCTGCGCCCGATCGGTCCCCCCATAACGGAGACTCTCCAGCCGGAGTTGTTGGAGGGGGTGGTCCGGGTTCTGTTCCCGGATCGATCCAACATCACCCCTCCAACAATGGATCCGCCTCGGCGGATGGGCCTTCCTGCCGACCCGGAAGTCGTCCCGGTGTCGGAGGTGGAATTTGCCTCGGCGGCGCTCTGCCTCCGAGGCAAAAAGACGGCGCCGGGGCCTGACGGCGTGCCGGCGAAGGTGGTGGCTATTGCCATCACCCAAATGGGGTCGCGATTTCGGGACCTCTTCGACCGCTGTCTAGCGTCGGGGAGGTTCCCGAAAGTGTGGAAGGAGGGGGCGCTATGCCTCCTCCGGAAGGAGGGCCGGCCGGCGGACTCGCCGGCAGGCTACAGGCCGATAGTCCTGTTGGACGACGCCGGCAAGCTCCTTGAGCGCGTGATCGCCATGCGTCTCAAGGAGCATCTGACGGGGACTGGCCCGGACTTATCAGAGGCCCAATACGGGTTCCGGGCGGGCCGGTCCACAATAGACGCGCTTCAGGAGTTGAAGCGCGTCACGCAGGAGGCGGTGGCGGCGGGGGATGGAGTATTGGCGGTGTCCTTTGACATTGCCAATGCATTCAATACCATCCCCCACGCCACTATACTGGAGGCACTCCGATACCATGGGGTGCCTCCGTACCTGCAGGCCCTGTTGGCGAATTACCTCCTGGACAGGGAGGTTTTGTTCGTCGACAGGGACGGCCGGTTGGGGCGGCGAAGGGTCGAGTCCGGTGTTCCGCAGGGGTCTGTCCTCGGACCCCTGCTGTGGAACATCGGATTTGATTGGCTCTTGCGGGGTGGTCTCCTCCGTGGCATGGGTGTAATCTGTTACGCAGACGACACCCTTGTCACGGCGCGGGGACGCACCTATGGGGAGGCGGCCGCCCTGGCGTCTGTCGGGGGAACCCTAGTCGCTGACCGAATACGGCGGCTAGGGTTATCGGTGGCGCTGGAGAAGACAGAGGCCCTCTTCTTCCCGGCGCCCCGGCAGCGAGTGCCACCCGACGCCCACATAATGGTGGGCGGTGTCCGGGTGGAGGTTAAGGCCCAGATGAAGTATCTGGGCCTTATCCTGGATGGGCGGTGGAAGTTCGGCGCCCATTTCAGCCGACTTGCACCGCGCCTCCTGAAGGCGGCCGATGGGCTGGCGTGGCTGCTGCCAAATTTGGGGGGGCCAGCTGTGGCATGCCGGCAACTATACGCCGGCATGCTACGTAGCATGGCCATGTACGGCGCCCCAATATGGGCGGACTCTCTAGGGAGAGAAAACGTGACCCTCCTCCGTAAACCACAACGCGCCATCGCTCAGCGAGTGGCGCGGGTTTACGGGACGGTGGGTCACGCGGCGGCCTGTGCCATGGCGGGCACTCCGCCGTGGCACCTGGAGGCCGAGGTGCAGTCCGCCGTCTACCAATGGACGGCGGACCAGCGGGCGCGGGGAGAGCGCCCGGCACCCGAAGAGAGGGACGCCGCCAGGCGCAATGCCCGCAGGGTCATGCTCCGCCGGTGGACGGCGGAGATGGCTTTTGCGGAGTTTGGCCGGCGTACCCTAGACGCCATCGGTCCAGTAATCGAAGGCTGGACCGAGCGGAGGCACGGGGTCCTCTCCTTCCGACTGTCGCAGGTGCTTTCCGGGCATGGTTGCTTTGGGAAGTACCTGTGCAGGATCGGGAGGGAGGAGACCGCGGCGTGCCACCACTGTGGCGCGCCGGTGGACACGGCGCAGCACACCCTGGCCGAATGTTCGGCCTGGGTGGAGCAGCGCCGGTGCCTCCAGGCGTCGGTGGGCCCGGACCTCTCGCTGCCTAGTGTGGTCTACGCCATGATAGGTAGCGAAGGGGCCTGGGCCGCAGTAGCCTCCTTCTGTGAGGAAGTCATCTCGCAGAAGGAGGCGGCGGAGCGGGGTCGGGAGGAGGATCCTCTCGCACCGCCGCACCGCAGACGTCGAAGGGGCCGGAGAAGGCGGTTGTACGACCGCTCCCTTCTCCAGCCTGGTGGTGACCTGCGGGTAGGGGGTGTGGGGACACCTCCTCCCGCATTGCACGGGTCACCGCCGTCGACGGGTGGGAACGACCGGACGCTCCCGGTCGGTCCCACAGGCCCCCCACCAACATCGGGGGGCCGCGCAGGGCCCGTCTTGTCATAGACGGGCTGACGCCGGTGGGGTTGTGGAGTGAGGCTTGTCCCGTACCCATGACTCCACCACTAAGGCGTAGAAGGAGCGCGCGGGGTTTTAGTGGGTATACCCCTGGCCGGCAATCCAGCCGTCCAGGAGCAGCGCCCTTTTCAGGGCGCCGGGAGTCCCACACACGCCCTTCACTTCCCCGGTGAAGGGTACGGTGCGTAACGCATTTCCCCGCGTCAACAAAAAAAAAAAAAAAAAAAAAAAAGGTTAGGTTAGGTTGGGGCAGGCCCCATAGTGTTCTGTCGGTACGTCCTCGTTCGTCTGCCCTGGACCCTCCCTGCTTGGTGCGCGGTAACGCAGTGGCCAGCAGTGGTAGGTGACTGAATCCGAAGAACGATACTGTGGAGCATACGGCTATTTCTATTCTATCTGTCTGAATACTCGCTGTCTCTTGTCTTGGCATAATGTCGGACAACGGATCATTGGATCCATTCAAGCGTCCCCAGGACCCAAATCCTGCGGAGACACAACAAATGTCTGGAGATTTAACCTCAGGTGCAAGTGTGCCTTTCTCGATGGCGGACATAACGTCTGACTCGGAGGGGAGCACTACTAGCACTCTAACCTGTGTATCGGAGGCGAGCACAACTCGCTCAAGATACTTAAAAAGAAAGGCGTCAACCTCTGACTCATCAGGGTCGACCAAGAAAGTGGGTAAAAAGGCGTCCAAACCGGCTTCGAAACGTAAAAAGAAGCCTGGTACGGGCCATTACGTCGGCTTGGCTGAGGCGCAAAAGCGTCTCAATGCCGAAAAGAAGGAGGCTATGCAGCTTGAGCTTGAGGAAGCTGTGGCTGAAAAGGAGAGACAGACCCGTCGAGCGCGTGCTATACACGGCTACGGGGCCTTCCTCTCTACATATGAGGGTATGTCGGTGTCAGAGCTCCAGGCTTTAGTCAGAGCGGACACCGAAGAAATAGCAGAAATAGCCCGAAAGTCCTCGCGTATCAAGGGGACCTTACAGAAGGCTCTAAAGAACCGAGCGCACTCCACGTGCGTGGCCATGGAAGAGCTTGCTAAGCGCTCGGTTTCTGAGGAGACCCTGCGGCTCCAGGCGACGGTTGACCGTCTCCGAGCCGAGGTCAAAAGTCTGCGGGAAGAGTCGACCCAGGCAGCTCAGCCGACTCAGACACAAGTCTCTGAGACTGCTCTTTGTGCCTCTCCGGACCTCGAAGCGCTTATGCGCAAAGTGGTCTCGGAAGAACGAGAGTTTGTCCGAGCCTGCATTGCGGGCATCGAAGACCGGCTGTTGCCGGCAAAGTCAGTCCGTCCTCCGTTGGCGGCTGACAAAAGGAGGAAGGCGGCATCACAACCGTCAACGTCGGCGCCAGCTCTGGTCCCACGCCCGGCTCCGGCTCCAGCCCAAGTCGCGGTGGTCACGACCCCTAAGCCCTCTAAGGGTAAAGGGAAGGGAAAGAGCAGCGCTAAAGTGGCTGTCCCCCCCAATGAAGCAGAGCCCCACCGGTTACCCGTTGTGGTACTGGAGGACTGCTTGCTTCCGTCCACCTCGGCCGCTAACGGAGACGGGTGGACAAGGGTGGTTGGCAAGAAGAATAAGAAGAAGAAGAAGAAAAAGGCGTCTTCTTCCTCTTCTCAAGCCCCTAAACCGTCAACTTCCAAGTCGGCGGCAAAGGGTAAGAAGGAGAGCAGTGGCCCAGTGGCCAAAAAGCTTTCGCCCCCAAAATCAGCGGCGGTCGTGATAACGATCACGCCTGAGGCCGCAGAAAAGGGGGTCACATATGAGGCGGTCCTCAAAAAGGCCCGAGAGGTGGTCCGGCCTACTGAACTCGGTGCTGGATCCGTGACTTGCCGCCAAACGCAAACCGGGGCTCGAATCTTCGAGTTCCCGGGTGCGGAGCGCGACAAGCATGCCGATCTCTTCGCCGAGAAAGTAAAGGCGGTGGTCTCTGACATGGCCAAAGTGTCGAGGCCACAGAAGACGGCGTCCCTTATGGTGACCGAGCTAGATGACTCGGTCACCAGGGAGGAAATAATGGCGGCGGTGGCTGCGGCCGGTGGTTGCGCTGCCGACGCTTTAAAAGTGGGGGAGGTCCGACGTGGTCGTGGTGGTCTGGGCGCTGTCCGCCTACAGTGCCCCATTCTAGCCGCAAAGGCCGTCCTGGCGAAGGGTCGGCTCCCAATGGGCCTCAGCTCGGGGGTAGTGCGGGCACTCGAACAGCAACCTCTACGTTGCTTCAAGTGCCAGGCCACCGGCCACACCCGCACTCGTTGCCCGTCCTCTGTGGACAGGGGCAATCAGTGCTTCCGCTGCGGGAAAACCGGACACATGTCCGCCACCTGCAGTGGAAAGCCGAACTGCGCTGTGTGCGCGGAGAGTGGGCGGCCTGCGGGCCATGTTATGGGGGGACCCAAATGTAATCCCCCCGCCAAGAAGGGCAAAGCGCAGGCACCGACCCGGCCTGCCGCTACTGCTGCCGGGACCGTCCCGGAGTCGGCCGATGTAATGTCCGAGTAATGTCAGCAATCATTACCGGACATCACACAGTGGTTCAGGTTAATCTGAACCACTGCCAGGACGCCCAGGACCTGCTGTTGCAGGTTCTGGCCGAGTGGTCAGCCAGTGTATGTGTGGTCGCCGAGCCCTTTTCCGTCCCAGCCAATTGGTTCGGTGACAGGGACCGCTTGGTGGCCATTGTGCCACGGCCCTCCACCGTCTCCCCGCCCCTCTCATTAATTGAGAGGGGTCACGGATATGTGGCCGTCGAGTGGGGTGAAGTAGCCATCGTTGGCGTGTACTTCTCCCCTAACCGCTCCTTCGCGGAATTCGAGGAATTCATAGAGGAACTGGCTAGGTTCCTCCAACGCCTGGCGCCTAGGCAGGTAGCCGTCTGTGGCGATTTTAACGCCAAATCGGTGCGCTGGGGCAGTCCAGCCACCGATGAACGTGGGGAGCTCGTTGAGCTTTGGGCGACCTCGTCCGGCCTGTCCCTCCTTAATAGGGGGACTGTTCAGACGTGTGTGCGGCAGCAGGGTGGGTCAGTGGTGGACTTGTCGTTCGCCACCCCTGCGTTGGCCGCCCACGTCACGAAATGGCAGGTCGAATTGCTGGAGACTCTATCGGATCATCGGTACATCCGCATAGAGTTCTCCAGCCAACGCCCTCAGAGTGGGATCCCTGCGCCCGCGCAACGGGGGCAGTCGCAATTTCCCCGATGGGCCTTAACCCATCTTGACCGGGAAATGGCGAGCGAGGCAGCGTTCGTGCAGGACTGGTTCGGTCCGCCGACCAGCTCTGACGTGGATGTTTCTGCCTCGCACCTGCGGGATGCACTGACCGAGGTGTGCAATGCAAGCATGCCTCGGTCCCGCCGGCCAGGCCCCCGACACGCCGTCTTCTGGTGGTCGGCGGAGCTTGCGGAGTTGCGGGCCACGTGTGTAGCTGCAAGAAGGGCATACACGCGAAGCCGCCGTCGCCGACTTAGAGACCTGCAGAATGAGGACCGCCTCTATGCCACCTATCAGGGGGCCAGGCGGATCCTCAAAGCAGCCATCAAGTCGGCTAAAGATGCGGCCAGGGCGGAAATGCTGGAGAGCCTAGACAGTGATCCGTGGGGGCGACCGTACAGGGCGGCGCGCAACAAACTGCGCCCCATCGGTCCCCCTCTCACTGAGACTCTCCAGCCGGATCTGTTGGATGGGGTGGTCCGGGCTCTGTTCCCGGACCGTAATGCGGAGTACACCCCTCCACAGATGAGGCCCCCATGGGGTAGTATTCCCCCGCAGGACGAGATAGAGCTCATCTCTGCGGGAGAGTTTGGTGCGGCGGCGCTCTGCCTCCGCAGCAAAAAGACTGCGCCGGGCCCTGATGGTGTGCCGGCTCGAGTACTGGCAATCGCCATTACCCATTTGGCGGATAGGTTTCGGGACCTCTTTGATCGCTGCCTCGCGACGGGGAGGTTCCCGAAACCATGGAAGGAGGGACAATTGTGCCTCCTTCGAAAAGAGGGTCGACCGGCAGATTCCCCATCCGGCTACCGGCCGATAGTGCTCCTAAATGAGGCGGGTAAGCTATTCGAGAGAATAATAGCTTCCCGCCTCAAACAGCACTTGTCGGCAATTGGACCGGACCTATCCGAAGCCCAATATGGATTTCGGGAGGGCCGGTCAACGATTGACGCCTTACAGGGGCTCAAAAGCCTCTGTGCCGTGGCTGCGGCGAGGAGGGAGGGAGTGTTGGCTATATCCTTCGACATAGCCAACGCCTTTAATTCCATCCCTCACTCGACCATACTGGAGGCACTCAAATACCACAGGGTGCCTCCGTACTTGAGGGCCGTGTTGGCAGACTACCTGGAAGACCGCCAGGTAGTCTTTGTCGACAGGGATGGCCGGTTGCGACGGCATGAGGTTGTGTCCGGTGTTCCACAGGGGTCGGTTCTCGGACCGTTGCTGTGGAACATAGGATACAATTGGGTGCTCCGAGGTGGGCTCCTTCATGGCATGGGTGTCATCTGTTATGCAGATGACACCCTTGTCACGGCAAGGGGGAGAACCTACGGGGCGACGGCGCGGTTGGCGTCGGTGGGGGGCACGCTAGTCGCCGACAGAATTCGGCGACTCGGCCTTACGGTGGCGCTCCCGAAGACCGAGGCCCTGTTCTTTCCGGGGCCGAGGCAACGGGCGCCTAGTGATGCCCACATCACAGTGGGGGGAGTCCGTGTGGACATAAAGGCCCAGATGAAATATCTGGGCCTGATACTGGATGGGCGGTGGACGTTCGGGCCGCATTTTAGTAGCCTGGCGTCACGCGTCCTGAAAGCAGCCGACGCCTTTAGTTGGCTGCTTCCAAATGTCGGGGGGCCGAGTTTGAAGTGCCGGCAGCTCTACGCCGGCATCTTGAAGAGTATGGCCCTGTACGGTGCCCCGATCTGGGCGGACTCTCTCCACAAAGGGGAGAACTCGGCCCTCCTCCGCAGGCCCCAAAAGGCCATTGCACAGCGGGTGGCGAGGGCCTACCGCACGGTGGGGTACGCGGCTGTGTGTGCCCTAGCCGGGACGCCCCCGTGGGGCTTGGAGGCGGAAGTCTTGGCCGCCGTGTACCACTGGATGGCGGCCAAAAAGGCGGAAGGGCAGCGCCCAGCTCCAGAAGAGCGGGGTGCTGTAAGGAGAGAGATGCGTGAGTCCATGATCACTGTGTGGCAAAGCGACATGGCTCACGCAGAGTCGGGGCGCAGGACGCTGGATGCCATCGGCCCTGTGGCCGAAAGGTGGCTCGAGCGCTCATGGGGTCTCCTCACATACCGCCTGGTGCAAGTACTATCCGGACACGGCTGTTTCGGATCGTACTTGCACCGAATCGGGCGTGAGGAGACCGATTTGTGCCATCATTGTGGTGTGGCTAGGGACACGGCACAGCACACTCTGCAGACTTGTACAGCCTGGGAGGAGCAGCGCAGAGCCCTAATCGCTGAAGTCGGGGTTGACCTCTCGCTCCCGAGCGTGGTGAATGCTATGCTCAGAAGCGAGAGTGCGTGGCAAAGTGTGGTCTCCTTCTGCGAGGAAATCATCTCGCAGAAGGAGGATGCGGAGAGAGCCCGGGAGGATGATCCGCTCGCGGCTCCCATCCGCCGCAAGAGAAGGGGAGTAAGAAGGCGTAATCTTCCTGCTCCCGGTGGTGGCCTGCGGGTCGGGGGTGTGGGGGCACCTCCGCCTGCACTGCACGGGCCGCCGCCGTCTGATGGGAGTGGTCTGGCGCACCGGGCCGCTCCCTCTGTCGGGCCCGCCCTGTCATAGGCGGGCACACGCCGGAGGTGTCATGGTGTAAAGGCTTAGGCTGTTCTCATGGCACCTCCACTCAGGCGTAGAAGGCGCGCAGATGGTTTTTAGTGGGTATGCCGATCAGGAGACTCCCACATAACCCTTGGTTTCCCCCGAAGCCAAGGGTACCTATAAAAGGTTTTCCATCTATAAAAAAAAAAAAAAAAAAAAAAAAAAAAAAAGGTTAGGTTAGGTTAGGTTTTTTTTTTTTTTTTTTTTTTTTTATAGTAACATGTTTACCTTTGACATAGGTCGTCAAAGCCTTTAGTTTTACAATTATTTATTTCTGACATTTGGTCTATTTTAGTACGTTTATCCATTAAATGGATAGTAATCATATTCTATTTACAGTGATTAGTTTAAGTTTTTAGCATTTTCATATTAGTGCTAGGTAGAAGTTTACAAGGAGTTTTAATTCTTTAATTAAAATATATACATTGTTTTTTTTTTTTTTTTTTTTTTTTTTTTCTTTTTTTTTTTTTTTTTTTTTTTCCTTTTTCTCCTTAATACTAAAGAAACTTTACTTAGGTAAAACAAAGACGAAATTCTAAATTTAACTGTACATTTATATATTATGATTTATTCCGTTTCCACTGTTTTGTTGCGTTTAATGCACTTTTGCGCAACTTTTTTACAGTATCCGAGGAAGATGTATCTGGTGTTTTTATCCTCAACTAGAATACTGTAGTTGGTTTCCACTAAATCAATTCCTAATTTTTCTTCTACTTCATGCCTGAGGATGTTGTTCATTGGGCATTCAGAGATTATGTGAGGCACAGTTTCGTCGATTGATGGATCACATGCACATGACGGGTTTTCCTTACACCTAAATCTAGTTAGATATTCTGAGAACCCGCCATGACCAGTAAAGATCTGTGTGAGTACTGGATCGACCTCGATTTTCATAATTAAATTGTGTGCTTTCACAGCATCAGGGAAGAAAAGCTTTGTAATCTTGGCCGTGGTGCCGTCAAAATACAGTTTGTTCCACTTCTTTAGTGTGTTTTCCCTGACGTGGGCTTTAATGTGTGATAGGGGGCATCGGTCGTAATTAGCCGCGGTCTTCTTGCGGGACGCCCTTTTTGCTAGTTGGTCAGCGCGCTCGTTTCCGGTTATGCCATCATGGGCCTTGATCCAGTGTAGGGATATTGTCCTACCGTCTTCCTGGATACGTTTTAAATTTTTTAAGATGTCTAGAATTAGAGGGTGCTCTAGTTTGCCACTACAAATCAGCTCAAGTGATGACATAGAGTCGCTGAGGATACTGATTTTGCAGTTTTTATACTTAAGTGCTGTTTCAGTGGCCTTTAATAAGGCGAGGAGCTCAGCCTGAAAGACGGTGCAGAATGACTCCAGACGAAACTGCCTGGATTCAACTTCTGCACCGCCTTCCCACACCGAGATTGCTGCTCCTACTTCGCCTTCCAACTTGCTACCATCAGTATAGATCCTCAACAACTCCGCATCCTGTGCCATGGCTTCGTCATCGGTTTTTGTAGTCACACTGTAGTGTGTTGATATAATTTCTGCAGGATGTGGTAGTTTTAGTGATTCCACTTTCTTTTCAACTAATCTACCCCGCAGAAATTTCTGATGGATGCCTCTTCGAGCTTTGTACACCCTAGCAGCCTCGGCCACTCTTAGGTGGAGGGGGAGCAGGCCGGACAGTAACAGTGCAGAGTGTAAGGATACTGTCCTATACGACTTACAGATTTTTTGGGCAAACCCTCTTTGTAGTGCGTTCATCTGTTTTTTAGTGGATATTTTTGAAGCTGCGGGTGCCCATGCACTGGCCGCATAGAGGACAATCGGCTCTATTACTGCTGTATACAAAGTCTTTAATATTTCGGGACTTAACCCCCATGACATTTTTGCCGCCCTTGCAATAGGTTTATATATATTTGCAGCTTTGCGGCAAATGTATGAGATATGTTGGTTAAAAGTCAGCTTCCGGTCCACTATTATACCCAAGATTTTAATTTTGTCGACGAGATTTATTGGGATGCCGCCCATTTCTAGGATTGGAGTTGGATGTTTTAGGGTGTTTGTGACCAGCATTGCCATGGTCTTCTGAGGGGCAAACTTCAGTTTGCTCGCTATGCCCCAATTTCGTGTTTCGGCTAGGATGTTAGGTTAGGTTAGGTTAGGTTAGGTTAGGTTAGGTTAGGTTAGGTTAGGTTAGGTTTTTTTTTTTTTTTTTTTTTTTTTTTTTTGTGAGGCAGCAATTGATGCCGCCCCTTCTGGTACCTCTAACATAGGTCAGAGCCTTTATTTATCCAAGTTACATTCAAACGAATTAAAAGAAGGGAAAGTTACTGTTCGAAGAGGCAAAACTTTAGAGACATCTTTTAGCTATTTCTTATTTAAGTTATCGTTTTTAGAAGTTAATTTAAGATACTATTCGGAGTCTAATTTTACAATTTTTCAGTTTTTACAGATTTTAACAATTAGGTTTACAGGATTTCTACAATGACATTTTACATGCTTCGGTAATGGTCGGTAAAAGAACCACTGCTTAAGGGGACTTATAATTATTAACAGTTTAAGTTTTACAATCTGTTTCCTATTGATATTAAAAAGAAATATATAATTTTGAGATTTTGAGTTTAATGCAGAAGACATAAATTTTACAAGATTTTAAGATTTTATTTATTATACAATACATACTATTTATTCTATTTGTCTTGTATATATTATTATTTACACTATTAGATTTTTATATTACTACCACGACTTATACACTTTACGCATTTTTCCATCAATTTGTTGTAATTTTATAACTATCTGTATACACAATATATAATGTTTTGTATTATCATAATACACATACCTATATATACCCGGTTTATAACAGTGTTTAAACTCAACAAGCCGATTCTTTGAATGCGAGTTCCATGGATGACATTTATACTGCACAAGGCCTGGCAAACTTTTAGCGTTACATTATTGAATGCTGCGGGTTTGGAGGCCCTGTGCAGCACTGGAACTGAAGTTACTTTTGTTCTATTGTGTTGCGATGGCAGTACTTTTGGATTTGCTGATGGGCCCTTAGCAATAGTTAATTTTGGACCTTGCCAATGTGTCCCACTTACGTCGGATAGCACAGACACTATCAAAAGCGTTATGATCGACGCTTTCGCTTTTGGCCGCTGAACAATTGCGACAGCTCGGCGTGACTCCAGATGCACGAAGTTCACAATTAGTTGCCAAATGTGGCCCACCGCAGTGACCACACAGGTCCTGTGCCTCGGTGCATAGTTTACGGCCATGGCCGTAAGCCAGGCACCGGGAGCACTGGACCAATGGGCTCTGGTCCGCCGCCACGACCCGCTGGAGATCTACATGGACCCGCCCCACTTCTGTGATTTTGTGCCATATAGGTGGTGTTACCTCCACAACTATATGGCACACATGGGGGTTCCGGGTTTTCCGGGTTACTAGTTCTCGCTATTATGCTTCTCGTACTTTTATTCTGTTTTATTCATTCATCACAATCATTCTATTTTCTTTCGAACCTATTCTAGCCTACTTTAAAGGACTTTTATTTACATTACAGGGTTTAAAAAAAAAACAAATATAAGTACAAAATGCAGAGAATAAAACACAATACAAAATTCAAAATACTAAAAACGAAACAACATCAAATACAAAAAACAACAAAAACATAGTACAAAATTCAAAATGCAATTATAAAAACAAAACATAATACAAAATTCAAAAAATAACCGAAACACAATACAAATTTCAATAAACAACAAAACACAACACAAAATACAATAAACAAAACACAACATAGAATACAAAATGCAAATACAAATACAAAATTCAAAACAAAACACAATGCAAAATACCAAATACAAATACAATTACAAAATATAGAAAACAAAACACAATACAAAATACAAGAAACAGAACACAACACAAAATACAAAAAATACAAAAAATAAAACACAATATAAAATACAAAAAACAAATGCAAATACAAAATACAAAGTACAGAAAACATAACACAGCACAAAATACAAAAAAACATTATTTATTTCTCCTATTCACGTTTATAATAACTTTTATGCAGAATTCCATAAAGAGTTTTCCGCTTTTACCCTTTATTATCTGATCTAAGTTTTCTGTTTTTAAATTTATGTTCATGTGGCTCTCCAGTTCATATCTCTGCCTCGAAAAGATAGGGCAGGTCAGAAGGATGTGTGGTACGGTTTCTGGGGTTATGTTATCACAGACGCATGATGGGCTTTCCTTGCACTTAAAGCGATGCAGGTACTCGGAGAGCCCACCATGCCCCGTAAAGATCTGGGTCGTGTGGTAATTTGTATCGATCTTTTTTAAGGTTTTGTATGCGTCGGTGGCATTAGGAAAGAAGAGTTTTGTGACCGACCCGGTGTCTGCCGCCCTGTACCTTTTGTTCCATTTGTCAAGAGTCACAGAACGTATGTGACTCTTGACAAATGAAACAGGACACAGGTCGTAGTCCGGTATTCGTTTCAGGGTCTGTGCTGCATCTTTGGCCAGTTGGTCGGCCCTTTCGTTACCGGCAAGCCCCGCATGGGCTTTAATCCAGTATAATTGCATTTCCTTTCCTTGAGTTAGGCACTGGCGGATCTTTGCTCTCGCATCGACCGCCAGTGGGTGGAGGGAGTCGGGGTTTGTCACACTCTGTATTGCAGCTGTGCTGTCGCTGAAGATGCCGATGCTTCGCGCTTTACTCTGGAGTGCAACAGATGTGGCTTTATTGATGGCTAGAAGTTCGGCCTGGTAGACGGTGTTGTGACTCGATAGCAAGAGTTTGAGGGCTCCGGTTTCTGATTGGCTATTCCAAATGGAAATAGCGGCTCCCACTTTGCCCTCAATCTTGCTACCGTCTGTGTAGATTTTGAGTTCTAGGTGGTTGGTGCTGTTGTGTTGCGATTGGTCTACCAGGCTTTGGTAGCTCAACATCGGCACTTCGGCGGGATGTGGAGCTTTCAGTTTGTCCGCCATCCGCTCGACTTCCCTTCCCCTTAACCAGGACTGCGTCACGCCTTTTCTCGCTTCGTAGAGTAATGCAGCTTCCCGTATGCGCAAGTCCAGTGGTAGCAGTCCCGCTAGGATGAGGGCAGAGTTCAGGGAAACCGTTCGGTAGGCCCTACAAAGTTTCTGTGCAAATCCTCTTTGCATTGCCCCCAACTGTTTTTGCGCACCTTTTTTATTACTGCTTTTATGCCACGCACTTGCCGCGTAGGTGACTATCGGCTCCACCGCCGCGATATATATGGATCTAATCACCTCGGGGTGAAGACCCCAGGTGGCCCGGGCTGCTCCTGCGAGTTTTTTGTATACGGAGATTGACTTTCTGCATACAGATGCTATGTGCGAGTTGAACGTCAGTCTATGGTCGACAATGAGGCCCAGGATCTTCATTTCGTTGACTATGGTGACCTCAGCTCCTCCCATAGTCAGGCGTGGGGTATCATATTTTAGCTTTCTTGTGATGATCATTGCCAGCGTTTTCTGTGCTGAGAATTTAAGTTTAACGCTTGTACCCCACTCTCTAGCCAGTTGGAGGGCTCTGTTTGCCTGTCTTTCTATTTGCTGAGCTGTGGCCCCATTGAACACCATGACGACATCGTCCGCAAAAGCCTTTATGTAAATCCCCTCTTTTTCTAATTTCTTTAGGAGTGGGTCTAGGAGCACATTCCAAAGAATGGGGCCTCCTATCGATCCTTGTATGCAGCCTTTTTCGGTTTTTTTGACGATTTCCTCTCCCGCGTATCTGACCCTGACCGTTCTTTCTTCTAGGTAGCTGTCCATGGCCTTTCTTAAATATAAGGGACAGTCTTCTTCCGCCAGGCGAGTTTTTATGGCGGGCCACCATGCAGCATCAAAAGCTCCCTCTATGTCCAGGGAGATCACTGTGACAATTTGTTTCTCGTCCAGTTTGGTTCGAATGTGTTTCATGAGAGCACAGAGTGAGTCTTCCGTGCTTCTCTGAGGCATGAACCCGTATTGGTTTTTGCTAATGCGTGGTAGCACGTGGAATTTAATTCTGTTCATGAGCATTTTTTCGTAAATTTTTCCCAAAACCGGCAGAAGACCAATGGGCCTGTAGGATTTGGGGGTTGTATAGCTCTCTTTCCCGGGCTTCCGAAGCACTATGACCGTTGCTTCCTTCCAGGTCTTGGGGAAGTAGCGCAGAGCGAGACACCTATTTAAAAGGGATAGAAATAGTGGAGTATCGCAGACGATAGCGTGTGAACAGATGTCAGCCGTGAAACCGTCGGCTCCAGGGGCTTTCTTGGAGTTGAATGAGTGCGCTGATATTTGAAGCTCAAGCTCTGTAAATGACGGGGTTTCGTTGTTAGCTTCCGACGTGTTTACTATCAGTGCATTCGCTCGGGTTTGTTTGTGCTCATCTCTGTCATCCTCCACTCTATCCTCTGCATAAAACGTTTCTGCCAACAACCTGGCCGATCGCTCCGCGTCTAGTACGGTGCCATCACTATTGGTCAGCATCAGATCTTCCTCCCTCCGCGAGCATCTGGTCATCACCCTGTATATACCTTCCCATACCCCTTCCCTATCCTGTTTTTCACAGAAATCCTTCCAACTTTTTACCTGTGCCTTTTTCACCTCTTCTTCATACATTTCTTTCTGTTTCAGGTACTCGGCTACTACTCCTGCTCTTCGGATTGGTGCGGCGTTTCGGATGCGCCGCCTCTTGGTGTTGACCTCGCGTTTAAGGTTTGCTAGCCTCTCCGACCACCACGGAACGGTAAGTATATTTGACTTTCTCTTTTCTGGTATGGTGTCTATGCATGTTTTTTCTATGAGTTCATTGTATTTAAGGATGATTTGCTCGAGATTGTTTATATTATTAATTTCCTCTATTTTGTTTATATTTATGTCATTCTGTGTTAGTAATTCTTTGAACTTTTGATGGAATCGACCCCAGTTGGCCTTTTTGGTATTATATTTTCTGGTGGTTCTCTCTATCTTGATTCCTTCGGACTTTTCTAGATTTATGTTAAATACAATGCCGTTATGGTCGGAGCATACTAGGCTTTCGTCAACTTTCCAAGAGTCGATGTGCGACATCATATTGCTGGTACAGGCTGTCACATCCACTCGACTGCAGTAGCGTTTCCCCCCCCTGATGGTATCGAATGTGTACTCGTCACCTTCGTTTATGACATGCAGGTTTAGTTGTACCAGGGTACTGTGCATTTCTCTACCCCTCTGATCTTCTGTATCGCATCCCCACCATATACTCTTCGCGTTTGCATCGCCTCCAATGACTATGTTGACGTTGTTCAGGCCCTGCACGATCTTGGTCAGCTGATCCAGGTACGGCTGGATGGGTTTGTTCGATTCCAGGTAGTAGGAGACTAGCGTGATTTCCCATGCTCTGGTACGGATTCCCACTACGACTATGTTGTCAGTAGTGAGTTTTGGGTATTGGACTACGTCCAAGGTCGAGTCGAAGACGACGATTGCCGCCTTGACTATCCCTTCTCCCTCATCAGAGCGCTGGAAGATCCTCGCCCCCCCCATACCCTTCATCCTTCTAATGTTGCCGATGTAGGGTTCTTGAACCAGCGCGACTGCAGTTCTTCGCTTCGCTGCCTCTATGAACAGTTCGTATGTTGCTAGTTCTTTCCTTTGTAGGTTGGCCTGGACTATTGAATATTTCTGTGAGGTGCCCTTAGCAATAGGCTACGCTACTGCGCGCTAGGACATCCCACTTTTTCCTAATAGGGCATTCGTCACTAAAAGCATTATGACCTCGGTTTTCTATTTTGGCTTTTCGGCAATTGATACAGTCGGGCGACGTGTCTGCTTGGTACTCTGGGCAGTCTTTTCGCAAGTGCGTGCCCCCACAGTGACTGCAGGCTTCGTTCTCCTTGTCGCAGT
Source organism: Emmelina monodactyla (assembly GCA_916618145.1). Taxonomy (NCBI): domain Eukaryota; kingdom Metazoa; phylum Arthropoda; class Insecta; order Lepidoptera; family Pterophoridae; genus Emmelina; species Emmelina monodactyla. The sequence goes on along the minus strand of OU745303.1, from coordinate 14,369 downwards.
ATTTCTTGGTGTGTCCGTACCCAAGGCATTTGGAGCATTGGACAAGTGGCGACTGATCTACTACTCTTATTTGCTGGTAGTCCAACCTTAGTACTCCTGCTTGTGTTGCTCTGTGCCAGATGCCGGGGGAGACGGATAACACGACATGGCTTTGGTGTGGATTTCTCGCCCGACTTCTGTACTTTATTGTTACCCGCTGGTCATTACTATCCGCTCCATTAAATATTTGCCGATTTTGGGTTTTTATGGCTTTGATAATGTCCTCATCACTGTGGTACGACATGACATTCCGCATACTCAGGAGTGGGTCTTTGTTAGCGATATTTTCGACCTTTAGTTCTTTGTTTTTGTTTATCTTTTCTTTAATGAGCTTTCTTTCCGCTTCTGTGTTGCAGCTCATAATTACCTTTCTGTTCTTTGCTTTTCTGATTTTTGACACCTCGACCCATCCCTCGGTCTCATCTAGTGTCTTCTTAAGCCTTTGAATTACCTCCTCGCCGGTTGCTTGGTCATCATTAGCCGTCACTACCACGGAGTGAAGCGTCTTTCTATGCGCGTGGTTCGGGCGCGCCGCGGCCGCTCCGGCATAGGTCTGACTTGTCCTGTGAAGTGTCATCTCCGCCTTCAGCTCTTCCATGCCTTGGATATTTTTCTGCAGGAGCGCGGTGTGAGTTGCTATCAACTCCTCGGACACTGCTGCTGGTGCTGGCGTTGGTATAGCTGTTTGCTGTTCCTGTTTTAGTAATTCTTCCATTCTCTGGATCAAAAAATGTAGAATGTCCGTATTATTCTTTAAACCTGTCTTAATTTCGGTTTTGATATTACCGGATTGAAGGGTGAGATTTCTTGTGTCGGTGATGGTCGACTTCATGTGGTACATGGCGTCCAGGATGGAGTGAACCGCCGGGAACGCTGGGCCGGCTAGGCTCTTTTTGGCCGCGGCAGATCTCTGAGCCTTCACTTTTTTATAGGTCCCGCCGGGAGCAGTGGGCGCCTGGGACGTGGGCGGCGTGGCCATCTCCTCGAGCGAGACCGTGCAGGGCGTCACCAGCGGCGGGGAGGCCTCCTCACCGTCGCTGCCGTACGTCAGGACTTGGCGGACATGATCGGCGTCCCGGCTCAATATTTGCCGCTCCGCCATTGGAGGCACTGCCTTGCGTACAGGGGACCTCATAGTCGTCATCGTAAAGATATAAAAATTTAAAAGTTGTTGACAATAAAAAATCAGTAAATAATAATGTATTTTAAATTTAAAGGAGGGAGCTCAAACAATAAAAAGTAAAAACCACAACTCGCTACAACTACGCAAAACTAAAAATTTATCCGCCTACAATCACTAGATCGATTGTGCTATTAATAGATTTGTAGGCCACACCCCCTCCAACTTCACTTCGTAGTTCCGAAAATATTATACTGTAAGCCACACCCCCTCCGAACTTCACGTCGCTGTTCCGAAGATATAGAACTGTAGGCCACACCTCCTTTGCCCTCTGGCGGCCAATAACGGAACCGTGAGACTGAGTTTTAAAGTACTGGTATGGTTAAAATAAGAAATAAAACTGTTCTGTAATTTAAAATAAATGATCAAAAGGAAGAAATGTATCTCTAAATGTATATTCTGTATGTAAAATGTTAGATAATCGACCTACAATCACCTACAAACACGTCACTGTTCCAGTTTTTAGGCCACACCCCCTTCGAACTTCACGTCGTTGTTCCGAAGATATGAACTGTAGGCCACGCCTCCTTGGGGAGGGGCTTAATTATGTGTTATGTACTATTAGATATTTGCTGAACAGAGTAATAATTATGTTTTTTTTGGTTACAAATAAATGTTAATTATGAAATAATAGATTCACTTAGTAAACTAAATGCTAATTTGTCAACCTACAAACGTTATTTTTCTAAAATAGTGCCCCTTTTGGACATCTAGCGGGCGATAGCGGAACTATAAAGATGTAAGGTAAACGTGCATATTATGTACAATCAAAATGATAAGTAGGCCACGCCCCTTTGGGAGGGGATATATTCTGAGATAGTAATATGAAATATTAAAGTGGTTGATATAGGAAATTTAAACTGTTCTATGACGGCTATTTAAATAAGTGATTTTTAAGGTTAACTTGGTATACTAGTATACTAAAAACTAATTGTATGTAACAAACACGTTATTTTTCTAAAATAGTTTTTAGGCCGCGCTCCTTTGGGAGGGGATATATATGAATTACTAAAATGGTTGATACAAAAGAATTTACTGTGCTCTGGACACAAGGCTATTAAAATTTTAATGAATTAAAAATGGTTCACTCAGTATACTAAAAGTTAAAAACTAAAATACAGACACGTCTTCGTTCTAGAAGTATTTTTAGCCACACCTCCTCCGAACTTCGCGTCACTGTTGCGAAGACGCGGACCATAGGCCACACCTCCCCATACAAACTTCACGTAACAGTTGCGAGAAATGAGTCTAAACCCCGCCCCGTGATGACAACACTGCCATCTATCGGCAGAAAGCGGAGTAAAAAGGCGGGGCTTAGAAAGATGAACGGAGATACAACGTGTTTCAAAACTTTTGTTAGGTCGAATGAATTTCTAAATAAATATGTGAAAACTATAGTTATTATGGTGAATAAATATAAACAAAGTTAAAATAGAGGATAAAAACCAAAAATGAGATGTTGTTGAATTTACTGTGTTGACAAAATAATATGTATACTACCTATTAGTGAGTAAAAATATATAAATTTTGACTTTTGTGTTATAGCAAAACTGTACAAAATATTGTTGTTATTAACAAAAGAGATTATTACACAAAATTTATCAATTAAACAAAATAAGTTGCGGGACTATTTTACCTACAAGACTAATATAAGAATAAACTAAAATGAATGAAACACGTTGTATGTAATCTCCCTCAAGCGTCGGGAAGCGGAACTAAATAAGCGTCGGTGGTACAGCGTGCTCTTAGTTTTATTATTACTATAATTGAATGTAATAGCAAAATTATGAAAAACTATTAATATAATGCAAATTTATTATAAAGACTATTGAAATATTGTATATAACTAAAAATGGGAGATTATTAAACTATAATGGTGACAATAAAAGGTTAATTGCAATTACTATGAAGAAAAAACTGGATTTTATGTTACAAAATTTTTTTTTTTTTGAAAATATTGTTAAGAGAGTCAGCTGAAAATGTAATACAAAACTAATTTATTAAACAGAAAGGGTTTATAATCTATTTTAGCTACGAATTTGTCAACAGAATGAAATTAGACTAAGTGAACACGCTGTATAGATAAGCAACTGCCGGGGAGGGGGGCTCCGCAGTTCTAGATTTAGTGTGTTTACAGGTGATAGAGGCACTAAACTGTTTGTAAAACTGTGTAAATATGACTATTGAACACTAATAATAGTATATGCACTGAAATAAGTAGATGAATAGAAGGTTTTAGCAAGTTATGACAGAAAACGAGAGAACTGTCTTGGTAGGCCATCTATCGGAGAAAAGTCAAACTAAAATCAGCACTGTTATCACACACTTTGTTCTAAAAATAGAAAGCCACGCCCCTTTGGGAGGGGATATATTCTGAGATAATAATATGAAATATTAAAGTGGTTGATACAGGAAATTGAAAACTGTTCTCTGAAAGCTATTTGAATAAGTGAATTAAAGGTTTATTTAATAAACTAGTATACTAAATACTAAATTGTATACAACAAACACGTTATTTTTCTAAAAATAGTTTCTAGGCCACGCCCCTTTGGGAGGGGATATATATGAAATATTAAAATGGTTGATACATCAAACTAAGTGTGTTCTGGACACAAGGCTATTAAAAATTTATGAGATAAAAATGTTTTACTCAGTATACTAAAGGTTAAAAACTAAAATACAAACACGTCTTCGTTCTAAAAGTATTTTTAGGCCTCGCACTTTTTAGACATCTAGCGGGCGATAGCAGAACTATAAATCAATCAGGTAAACGTGTATGCTATGCATAATCACCAAATTATTTGTTCTAGAAAGTTCTTTCTTGAAAACACTGTATATTATTATGTGAAGCACTAAAAAGTTCTAAGTAATATGCAGAAAAGTTCTTTGGACACGGTTCTGTTTAGATGAAGGTACGAAAAGAAGGATATTGTTAAAATAATTGTCAATAACTCACTATTATCTCAATGAAAAACACTGTATATTACTATGTGGCACTAAAATGTTCTTAGTTATATGCAAAAAATGTTCTTTGGACACAGTTCTATTTATATGGAGGTACAAAAGAAGAATATTGTTTTTCTTGAAAAACACACTGTATATTACTATGTGAAGCACTAAAATGTTCTAAGTTATATGCAAAATATTCTTTGTACACAGTTCTATTTAGAAGAAGGTACAAAAAGGATATTGTTTAAATAATTGTTGTTAACTGTCACTATTACCTCAATGCGTTGTCTGGCCCCTAGCGGGTAGCAGCGGAACTATGCGCAACACTGATTCACTGTTCTAGAACTTTCTCGATTGTTCGTTCTAAGAATTGAATTTAGGCCACGCCCCCTTTTTGATGAAATTTTGAGATATCTAGAATATGCAGGGTAAATATGTTTAAAAGTATATGCCTAAGTGTTCTTAGAACCCAAAATTATATAATTAACTGCACTGAATATGTAATAAGTCTGTTTCTTTAACACTATGAGCAAAATAAAAATGCTTGGGGGCGGGGCTAGTGCGCTTTTCCCTGATAAAATTGTCAATAAATACCTTTAATAATGTCTTAATATGGACTATTATGCACTATTGGATTCGTAAAGATGCCGCGGATGTTTCTGAGCAAGTCCTGTGGGGTCCGGTGGTTGCTGGGTCACGGGAAATCAGTTTTCCTGCGACCACGCCCTGTAGCAGAGATGTTTCTGGTGGAACTGCTCGGTGGTGGTACGTCGGAGCAATACGTGAGAGGTGTCGTTAGACGCGTCTCGTTGTAGCGCATCCAACAATACCACAAAACCCGGGGGTCGTCGATAGATCCAGGGCGCCGCACGCACTTTTATCACTTGACACCACTTGACGCTGAAACTTTGTATGGGGAGTACCCCAGAAAACTGGAGTACGACCACGAAACTTTGTAAATTCACTTGTTACACAAAAAAAAACTGATGCACACAAATTTTCAGAACGATCCGAGAACTTTTTACCACGCAAAATATTTTTTGATTACGGAGCTACGATTTTTCACTTCCGCACGGTCCAGCGGGCGAGGGGGGACTTGGTTAGGTTAGGTTAGGTTAGGTTAGGTTAGGTTAGGTTAGGTTAGGTTAGGTTAGGTTAGGTTAGGTTAGGTTAGGTTAGGTTAGGTTAGGTTAGGTTAGGTTAGGTTAGGTTAGGTTAGGTTAGGTTAGGTTAGGTTAGGTTAGGTTAGGTTAGGTTAGGTTAGGTTAGGTTAGGTTAGGTTAGGTTAGGTTAGGTTAGGTTAGGTTAGGTTAGGTTAGGTTAGGTTAGGTTAGGTTAGGTTAGGTTAGGTTAGGTTAGGTTAGGTTAGGTTAGGTTAGGTTAGGTTAGGTTAGGTTAGGTTAGGTTAGGTTAGGTTAGGTTAGGTTAGGTTAGGTTAGGTTAGGTTAGGTTAGGTGAGGTTAGGTTAGGTTAGGTTAGGTTAGGTTAGGTTAGGTTAGGTTAGGTTAGGTTAGGTTAGGTTAGGTTAGGTTAGGTTAGGTTAGGTTAGGTTAGGTTAGGTTAGGTTAGGTTAGGTTAGGTTAGGTTAGGTTAGGTTAGGTTAGGTTAGGTTAGGTTAGGTTAGGTTAGGTTAGGTTAGGTTAGGTTAGGTTAGGTTAGGTTAGGTTAGGTTAGGTTAGGTTAGGTTAGGTTAGGTTAGGTTAGGTTAGGTTAGGTTAGGTTAGGTTAGGTTAGGTTAGGTTAGGTTAGGTTAGGTTAGGTTAGGTTAGGTTAGGTTAGGTTAGGTTAGGTTAGGTTAGGTTAGGTTAGGTTAGGTTAGGTTAGGTTAGGTTAGGTTAGGTTAGGTTAGGTTAGGTTAGGTTAGGTTAGGTTAGGTTAGGTTAGGTTAGGTTAGGTTAGGTTAGGTTAGGTTAGGTTAGGTTAGGTTAGGTTAGGTTAGGTTAGGTTAGGTTAGGTTAGGTTAGGTTAGGTTAGGTTAGGTTAGGTTAGGTTAGGTTAGGTTAGGTTAGGTTAGGTTAGGTTAGGTTAGGTTAGGTTAGGTTAGGTTAGGTTAGGTTAGGTTAGGTTAGGTTAGGTTAGGTTAGGTTAGGTTAGGTTAGGTTAGGTTAGGTTAGGTTAGGTTAGGTTAGGTTAGGTTAGGTTAGGTTAGGTTAGGTTAGGTTAGGTTAGGTTAGGTTAGGTTAGGTTAGGTTAGGTTAGGTTAGGTTAGGTTAGGTTAGGTTAGGTTAGGTTAGGTTAGGTTAGGTTAGGTTAGGTTAGGTTAGGTTAGGTTAGGTTAGGTTAGGTTAGGTTAGGTTAGGTTAGGTTAGGTTAGGTTAGGTTTTTTTTTTTTTTTTTTTTTTTTTTTTTCAGGAACTATTTTGATCACAATTTATGAGAACGAAAAGATTGAAATTTGAAACGCGAATGGCAATTTAATGATTCGCACCTCAAGCTGATCGGGTCGCCGTGAGGGATGCAGCTCGCCTTTCAACTTGAGGTGTTGGACAAATATATACTTTTATATTATACATATAGGTACTTGCGCTAGACGGGTCGCCGTGCGGGATGCAGCACACCGTTTTGCGCAAGTGGAAGAAAAGTAAGATAGGAAAGATTGATATATAAGATTGACGAACTAAAAACAATAATAACATTAGATTGATCGAAATATTTACAAGATTAAAGTTTGTTCAGCCTGTGTTCCGGCTAGTGGGCCAAGAAAACAAGGAGGAGTCACCGCTACAATGCTAAGTATGAAGAAAAGTCGGATTACGGAGGTTTGTAGACAAAACAAAATTATAAGTGGGATGGTCAGATATGCGGACAGTTACAAGAGCAGGGTTGAAGAAGTGTATAAGAGATTATTAGATACCGTAATCGGTCTTTTCCTGGATTCTTTTTCTCATTGCAATGTTTCTGGGGCATTCATTAGAAAGGGTACGATGTTTAGTGTCTGTAGAAGTTTGAAACTTAGCATTGTGAGACGCGCAATTTCCGCAGGTAGGTGCAGCAGAGGCGGTGGGACAGTCTTTCAGCAGATGGTCGCTGCGTCCGCAATGGTCACAGTTTTGAGCCTCCTGGGAGCACCGCGCCTGCGTGTGCCCATATTGATGACATTTGCGGCACTGGATGAAGTTGCTGAAGCTCTCCACGTGTACGCGCTGACAGTTTAGGCTGACTCGCCCCTTGTCAGTGAGAGAGCGCCAGATGGTTGGGGAGACGACAAGAACAGCGTTGTAGAGGTTTTTGTTGCGGTTGTTTCGGAAAAATTTGGTTTTGATATCGCTATCTGTGCACTCGGAGAGCTCCGGGTTCTGCTCCAGTAGCAATGGGACAATTTCGTTGCGCGGGACGTCTAGGCTAATGCCTTTAAGAATGACGAGCGGTGACAGCTTTTTCTCCTCCTCCACCGTGATGCCCAAGGAAGCGGAGGCACCCCGAATTCTCTTCAGGGCGTCCTCCATGTGGGCGCGGCTGTCGAAAGCAACCTTGGTCTTGCCACGGGAGAGTTTTTTGACGCTAGCCGGGTTGTATCCAACGTCCTTATAGTTCAGGACCTTACTCAGTGCCTTCGCGGTCACCTCTCTAGGAGAGCCGTCGCCCTCGCAGGTGACGACTAGAGCCGGTAGGGAAGGTGTCGGAGCCGGTTGAGTGGCGAGAGGATCGGGGGTAGAACCCAATCTCTGCCTCCTGGCTACCTCAGAAAATGAGGGTGGTTCGGCGACTTTGCTGGCTGCACGCCCCAACTCTGTACGCATGGTGTCAGCAACAGCGCTTCTCACCTCACTTCTGATGACCTCCCTGAGGTCAGGTGTTGTCTCCGGAGATGAATTGGTGGATGGAGGGGGCGCAGATGTAATAGCCTTAAGCGAGATGGCTGCATCGTGGCACAGCGACACAATCTCGTCTTTGATATCCCGCGTGGTGCTCTTTGCTGAACTGAGAAGAGCTGGGATCTCGCGGAACACCTCCATCACGAAAACGGTGTGTGCTTCCGTATCGTCACCAATTTCGGGCCGCATAAGCTTCGTGCGGGACGTGGACGGGCTTGAGGTCTTAGTGACGGTCTTTTTTTTCGTCTTCTCCTTTACCTGTCTTCTACCCGAGCCGCCAATCAGGATGTTGGTCCCCTGAGATGTTTCAGGGTTATCCTGCACGGCGGCCAGGGCGGAGTAGAGCGCGGGGGTGAACAGTGGGGCGATGTCGCCCTCACTCTCGTAGTCACTGACCTCATCGATCCCGTACAAGTCCATGTTAAAATTTACAAAATTTAAAAAAAAAATTAAAAATGACAAAAAGTAATATGCAGTTAAAGGCAGGAGGCTATAACAAACCCAAAAGTGAAAACTTCAACTAATTACGACCAGTAGGGGCAGAGATATGACGGTTTAAAGTTTAGCAAAATGTAAAAAGTTGATATAGCCGAGGCACTAAAGGGTGGGTGGGCGGGCGATTTTTTTTCGTTTTTTTGCTATAACTTTTGAATTTACAGGGTGATCCTGCCGGGAGGGGTGTCAACGGACGCGGCTCGTCGGACAGGACCAGGGGGTAGCAGAAAAAAGGTAAGTGTAGGGTTAAAATATTAAAATTAGGGCTATTGAATTTTTCCCCATACAAAAAATTACGTAAAAAACTGTAAATCGGTTATCATAAATCGGGGGTAGCTACTAGGGGTGAGTGTGGGGTGTCTAACGACGCGCCACAGAACAGCGGATTTAATTTAAAAACAACCCCAAAAAATTTTCATAGAAAATTGTTGGGGGGGGGTGAAAAACGATTTTTGATGAAATTTTTCTAAGTAAAAAAATATTGAATTATTGAAAAATTGAAATTAGGGTTGAAATAACGATGAGGGATGGTGTAGGACTATTGTAGAAACCAAACAAAACAAGAATTGCGAAAATCGACCGTGTGGTTAGGGAAAAGCACTATTTTCAATTTTTGAGTTCGTAATTTTGTATGGGAACATGCAGCGCTTAGGTAACCTCGGTTTGTTCGTTTTTTTGCTATAACTTTTGAATTTACAGGGTGATCCTGCCGGGAGGGGTGTCAACGGACGCGGCTCGTCGGACAGGACCACGGGGGTGCAGAAAAAAGGTAAGTGTAGGGTTAAAATATTAAAATTAGGGCTATTGAATTTTTTCCCATACAAAAAATTACGTAAAAAACTGTAAATCGGTTATCATAAATCGGGGGTAGCTACTAGGGGTGAGTGTGGG